>CM025789.1:106099540-107349540 GCA_014635995.1 Sarcophaga peregrina | reverse complement strand
TTTAACAGAGAGAAAGAAAAAAAGGATTCTTAATCTAGAAATTGTTTATTAAACGTTTACTAAATATTTAAGCTGTGAATTGTTTTTATTGTTGTGAAAGGAATGTTGCAAGAATTGTTTTACATTTCTTTCATTCTTTCTTTGTTTGGCGATTTAAGCCTTTATTGTGAGTGTTTTGCACGATTATGGTTTTATTTATCAAATGAAAATAATTTTCTTATTAACTAATGAGATTTAAAGTTGTTGCCACAATATCGATCTACCACAAACGCTTTAATTACACACTTTCATAAGCACTGCAACACAGCATGGCAACGAATAAAATGAAAACATACCGATAAGCAAAGGTAACGAACTATTCTTTGAATTGTTTACAAAGAAAAGGAAAAAATAAACTCAAAATTCTTTGTAAAAGTAAGGATAATAAGTATTATGTTCTCTACAACTCTTTCAAATTTCATATTATGTTTTCCAACAAGATGTTATCGTCCATCTCGTTGAACCGAAATCTGTCAAATTAGTTACAATTTATTGACTACTCCCTTTCGCCAAAACTAAATGCTTGGATATAACATTCAGCACAGTACAAGGAAATAATAAAATTGTCTAATTATTGCCGAAAAATCATCTTCAACAAAATGATCGAATTTTCTACCTCTATGAAGTAACTGTTTAACATGGAATTAGCCAGACTACCACTGTCAACGACAAGCACTATAACTTAACTTTTCTCAGCCTGAATTCTAGAATTTGGACGCAAACGACATTTGATTTTTGATAAGAACCTAGTTTTATGTTGATTATCCTATGCAAGAGATTGCAAGCCATGAAAAGATGATATACTCTGGCCAATGTGATTGTGCAGTTTTTTTGGATGCGGATAATCCTTTAAGCTCAGTAGTGTTCGAAGCCAACATTAATCCTTAACATCAGTCTTATTCATGCACCAGATTCATGAAATATAGGACATTTCGAATACGTTGCCTCCAGCGAAGCCGTGCTGAACATTTGAACGATATTATATTCCACATATTATAATGATATCAATAGTTATTTCAAATAAATAAAATATTTTTATGAGATCTCACACATCACTTGCTGTAACAAAGTTTAAGAGAGTAAGCGTTTCATTAAAGACCCTTTTGCTGACCACCAACTGACCATATCCAACAGATGGAATCTATCTAATCACGGTCAATTCTCAGTCACAATTCTCAAATTTTATCCAATGCCAATAGACACTACCTACTAGACTACGGCAATGTAGGAACATATGTACCAAGCGTACCAATCATTTTAATGTCTGCTTAATCTACCCTAAATTTACTAGCATTACACCCAATATACTTAAATACTTCCGGACAATAGAACATTCTGTATGATTTGTTTTGTCAAGTGTAGTTGAAACCTAAGGGAAAATATCAGAAAAATTGTTCTTTAGTAATTGAAATATTTTCCTGCTTTACTTCAAGCCCTTAATAATCTGTCAATTACAATAAATACGTATCAATGGGTATAGAGGATAATGTATAGAGAACATATGCACTAGTGCTATAGTGGTGTTATAAATATTATCGTATATGAACTGCCCTTTATAAATATTTGATTATAATGATTATTTTTGTTTTCATTTACATTTTTAGATCGATAAACTAATCTTAATAATTATCCTACAACAAATTATTTTTAATATTTCTAATAATTTTTCTAATTTTTATAACGAGTTAGTTACTGATACTGCTTTTCCTATGCACGTAGACGTATGATTATTTTTAGCAGAAAATCGCAAAACACAACAATAGCGACATTTCACATACGCAACCATTTACTATTTCATAGAATATACATATGTATGTATGTATGTACACTGTACAGTAATATAAACAGTAGTGGTTTTAGTAATAGGGACACATTTTTTCATATAATAAAATTTAGGATACTGAGGAATTCTTATTGAAGGGTCTCATTGCAGATTTTTTTTTCTTTTTGCAAATAAAATAATACTTCACAGTGGGCATCAATTTTGACTTCTTTTGTTTTCTTTTAATATACATGAAAGAAATAATAGTGACACTCAAATTACATACATACATATAGATAGTTGGTCATTACAACCCCTTCAGTCAGGATTATTAACCTAGTTTCTCACACCACTTATGTTATGTGTGTTAACAGTTTACAGTAGACTCAGAACGACAAATATTGTTTGAGAAACTTTTCATGGCAATTTTTATTTATTCCCAGAATTTTTGCGAGAAATCTGCTGAGAGGTAGTCGACAAAGAAATCGTTTTTGGGTTCTTTAATTTGGTTTAACAGGGATTTAGACAACGGTCTCTGGTCTCAACTGTACTACCTCGCAGACTTCATATTACAGTTACTCCAAAAACTTAAACTTTAAAGCATAGAGCTTATCTATCATCAAAATAGATTAGGTTTGATAAGGTATGAGGACCAGCACCGCCTTGATGTCAAATACATTTACATTAAGGAATGATTAGACCTAAAGTAATTGCCATTGAATGGAAGATGAAGAAAAGAAAAGAAAAACCGACAGAGATACATAAAAAATAATAAACGACTCAGCTACACGAGACTGAATTTACGTTTATCACACCGTTTAGCCAGCTTAATTTCCTTATAAGCCTTAAAAGAGAGCCACCTATCTAAGGACTAGATAATTAAAGAGAAGGTGTTCTATGGTACCCACTACCAGCTTGCACAACTACATCTTACTCTACAACAATCCAGCTCGGATCCAGTCTATTTAATTGTCAATAGCCTAATTTTGCAAACCTTACTTACTGCATGCTTAACTGAGCTTTACAACTCTTTAGTCAGGATTACAATCAAGTTTCTCACACCACCCATATGATTTGTATTAATTTTATCCAAATGCTAAAAAAAACTTGCAACATGAGAAACTTTTCATGACAATTTTATTAACACTTAGAGTTTTTGGGGCGGATGCCTTGAGGATGCTGGGTGGGATTCATAGAGAAAGGAGTACTCCTCTTCTCATAACCGAGAGCGATATACCATCGCGATGGTATGCAAGATAACGATTCCAATCAATCGTTTAGAACTAAAAAATCACAATTTCGTGGAAATTAAGCACAATTGCAATGTATGCGGTTTTGTGCGATTGTACATGAAAGTCGGGAAAACAGAACTAAGGTTTGAACTCTCTCTCTCTCTAATCTCTCGTCTACTAATCACGTCAGACTATTATTAAGTTTTTATTCTTTCAACAAAAAAAAAAAATTAAAAACAGAACACTCATACGCCTGCAGGTACAGCATGTATGTGAATGTGTGTGTGTGTACGTATAATTGTTTGTTTTTATTAACATCATGGACACATAAATATTTATATTTTCTTTATTTTTTTATTTTATTTAAATATTTTGTTTTCATTTATTATTGTTATTCATTTATATTCTTAAACAACACAATAAAAAAAAATAAAAAAATATTTTTTATTCTTCTTCTATGCATTGTTTTCCATAAAATAGTTGCTTGTTTTGTTGTATTCAATATTCAATAAAATTGATTTCAACTCAATAGACAGACAGACGGACAGACAGACAGACAGACACTAACATTCCTTTATAAAGACAATAATAATTTTCCTTTTCATTTTATTCCTCTTCTCCCTCCTCTCTCCCCTTTTCTATTTTGTGTCTATCATTCTCTTTTTGCTTTTCTTTAACACACACACACACACACAGTGAATATGAACACCAAACACAATTGCACAATTGAGTACCACAGACAATGAGATAAAGAGAGCGCTGTATGAGGGCCTTTTTTGTACAAGAGCTTGTTTTTTGTATTTCCTCTTCCTCTGTATCTGCTGTTTCTGCTACATTATCTTATTCTTTCATTTCTGTTTTTGTTTTTCTTTTTTTCCTTCATCTCTTTTTGTTATTAAATAATCATACAGCAATGCTGCCTGTTATTGTTAATATTTTTTTTTTGTGTTGTTGTTGTTATTTTGTATGTGTTTGAGTTTATGTGAGAGAGTGTGGCATTTATTTGATACAAAATTTTCAATATTTATTATTTCAAAATCATATTTTACTTTATATAAGGGAATATACTGAAGTATATATGCCAGCATCAGGTGCCTAAAGGAATGTAATCGCGAATACAGTTTAATATTCTAATGGCTGGTGATGTTCTAAAAAATTTACACAGAAAACATTACTTTAAGATTTAAATACTTTTCAAAGAGAGTATGATTTCACTTTTTATAAAGAAGTTCTTTCGTCAAAACATGTCTACTGTAGTAGATTATGCCGCCATAATGGAGCAACAAAGTCGTATTTGGAAATATATTGTTTTATTGCATTTACTGAAGTAATAAAAGGTAAGAGAATGCACTTTCGACTTTCCCCTCTGGGCGAACAAAAGGTTAAACAAACTTATTTTCATCTTCTGCCAAATTTGAATCCGAATTAAGTGAGTTTATAGTCAGCATTTTATGACTCTTTTTTCCACAAAACCTTATCTAACGTAGTAAATAATTGAATAATTATTTCAAACCTTATATCATACACGTAAATAACAGTTAAATAATTAGATTATAGAGAAGTTAATTAACTTCACAGTATTCTGGATACTTAATGTTCTAAAGCTATTTCAACTTTTCTCCAACAAAAACACTGAGAGAAAATAAAATTGCCATGTGTGCGGTTTCGACTTTGGACTTTAGGTGACACACACAACATTTTTGGTGTGCGAAACTAGGTCCTAATTCTGGCTGACGAGTTAGATGGTTGTGGTATAGCTTGGTCGATTACCTCTCCACTGATATTAAAAGGACGTCTTTATTGGTTCGCATAATTACTTTCTTTATTGATGGTTCATGTAATTTAACTCGTAATAGCATCACAAAGTGTGATTTCTAATGTTGATTTACTACAGCTTTTAAATATTATATTATGACGCTATAAGAAAGAAAACATTCTTTTAAGCCCCTGTCAGGAAAAACTGTATACACTCAACTGCAGTTGATTTTTTTTTTTTTTTTGTATTTATTTCCAACGTATCTTCTGTTAGCAACAGTTTGCTTTTCGACTATACAAAAAAAAAACTGCATTAGTGGTTTATTATTGTGGTTTTTGTTTTTCGATCATAATTTCTTTCTTGTTTTCTTTAAAAATTTTTCAATTTTCTTTCTTTTTTTGTTTTGTTGCTTATGTAGGAAATTGAAAACATCAAATATGAGTAAGGTTATCCTTCTTTTCTTTTTCCCCTCCTTTATTTAATTCCTTTAATACCTCCACGATTTCTTTTTTAATTCATTTGAAAGGTATAAGAATGATTTCCTTTTCACTCACACAATAAAGGAAATATGAGCGTCAATCTTTCATTTCAATGACATGACTTTGAGTGACCGAGAGCGTGTGTGTATGTGCAGAAAATAAGTTTAAGGAAAAATTTAAAATCCAGCTCAGTACAAGTCATTTAAGCAAAAAAAAAGCAAGTTTATCAGCGTGCCTTCCTTCTAATGAATGGCCAAGGATAAAAGGCAATCGGTTTTGTGCTTAACCATATAAGTCAAACAGAATCTGATAAACGAAGTTAGGTTTTCTCGTAAATCTACTTCAACAAAGACAATTGAAACCATTTCTGGTTGCTTTGGGGCGATTTGTAAGTTCTTTATCGGCCTTAGTTCTTCATGAATACAATTTCCGACAATATCCCTATATTCTGAAACGAGGACGTACGTCGAGGTGACATTCATTGAAATTTGGGGACTGCTTAGCTGTCTGAGTAATAAAAGAGAATTCGTACTACTGCCCAATAACCATTGCGCCACGAAAACACTACAGAAAGGCTAGACAAAGACATCACTTGACCTGCCCTTGGTTTCAGGGCATAAAGAAATTTTATTTTCTGGTTTTAACACAAATTAAGTGTTCCTGTTGTCTTTCGCTAAAGATTCGACGTTAAAATTTCCAAATTTAAAATTTTTATGACGTTCTATTTAAAGTAAAATGGAATTGTACCTCCTGTTTCGTCCCTTTACTGTATTTCATTTCATTTCTATTCAAGCCCTTTACGAAACTTCCAACCAAAGTAAAAATTGCATGGAATAAGGTTTAGTTTTAAAAAACAATTTTGTTTTGCTTCTTTTTTTGTTTTTGTTGTTTTTTGTTTCTCTGGTTCAATTCCTTTCTTTTTCTTTTTGTTTTTAATTGTCATTTAACCCACTCACATTTTGATTTTAATTTCATATGGTTTTTGCTTCATTTTTCTTTTAATTTTTCCCATTTTTTGTATTTTTTGATTAACTTTTCAGTTGTTTTTAATTTCTTTAAATCAATTGTTTCGCGATTTTAATTTTGATAATAAAAAAAAAAACGTAGAAAAAATATTTTTTCTTTTGTTCATATGGTTGCTAATATACAATACGTATGTATGTATGTATGTACATATATTGTACAGTTTTATTATTATTATTTTTTTTTATATTTTATTGGCGTATAACAACGTTATTAAACGCGAAAGAAAAAGCAACAAGAATTGTCAGCCTGAAGGCTGCTGTTGATTGAGTTCATTATTATGGTGGAGCAACCTAAGGGTCAGGTATTGTCAAGCAAGAAAAAAATTTAATTTTTTAATTCCCTTCTACTAAGCCAATGAATAATTTAAAAATGAGAGAAAGAAAAAATAAAATATAAAATGCCTGCCTCTATAAACATATTCCCGTTTGCCCACGTGCCTTAGTTTGTTTACCTCAGCGACAGACAGAAGAGGCGTAGAATAAAATATAATTTTAATCTCTTTTTTTAATTTTTTTTTTGCTTTGCGTTGCATGCAACAAACTGTTGCCTTCTGTACGTATGTATATCAACATTGTTTGTTATTGTTGTTCCTTATATGTACGATAAAAAAGCAATGCAAAACAATAACAAACAATCCATAGAAATACAGAATATTGACAACAATAATCATATTTATTGGAAATTATTAAATAAAGGATTTCAACGTTATGTGACTAATTCACTGACAGTTAAAGAGAAGAAGATTTAATTACGAGATATTTTTTGGCAAGTATTTGAGGCATAACAGGAAATATTCAATTGCTGTTCGAATTCTGCATAAAAAGGTAACTCTTTATAGGGGTTTTCAAATAATAAGGCTCCTACATCCTTCTCCTCTAATTAAACTATTTAGCAAGGGTCAAAAATCATAAACCAAGCTAATTCAATAGGCTCGACAACTTCTTAGAAGTATAAATGTAAGTCGTAGCTTTGATTACCTAAGCGTACTTAAGGATGCATAACGGACCGTTGTAATACCACAGGTAAATGCAGTGCCTGTACACACTCAATTCTATCAAACTCATGGAGGAGAACGAAACCGTTCATGGAGAAACGAAGCTATGTCTCTGACATCAATGGAATCTGTACCTCGCAAGATAACAATCTCCTCCCCTTCGATGGGAACTGTAATCCTTCTCATAACACAATGGCCTGTAAGAATGGCTACTGTGATCAAGTTTGTGTAGTTAGTGGAGGAAGAATAATAAACAAAATTTCATATCATCCGTATAAAAACCTTATAATCTAATATTTTCTTTAGGTATTTCAAAGTTAAGCTGTGATATCTTACAGTGATATACGTCTAGTAAAGCATCATAATAGAATCTATTCTAATGTTTCTATTCCCTTGACATATTGGTTTAAAGGCTCTTGATATTTCGTTTTTCATGTGTTCAATGCAAATTATGCTCGACATTGACTTTCTTATTTAGCTCCATTCATCCTTGAGTATACTATACCGCAGTACATTACTTTTCAACCAGAATAGGACTTATTTTAGAACAAACCTAATTAACAGGTGTGTTATACGTCATCTTTACCTAATGTTAATATATGAAAAATCCTGCGGATATTTTTAAGTTTGAAAGAAGCATCAATTACTTCAGTATCTCAATATCTATTTGCCTATTGTACATATTTTTTATAGACGAATGGAATGAAACATAATTCTCTTGTGTAAGCAAATGCCACAAAGTCTATTCGTAGATTGCATCCGGTAGAAATTAATCGATAAGCCATTGCAATATGGCTTTCATTTCTTTGTTTTATGGATGCCTAAACAGATTTTGCTTAAGAAAAATAATGAGATAAAAATACTTGTTCCTAAAAAGGGGACTATATTTACGTAGTAATAGTTTGTCATGTAAACTTAACATAAATTCGTATCTGGATTTGATTGAAAGTAAACGGATTTTAATGTAACGACCAAAAATGTAATTTTGACAAGGTATTCCTTGTTTGTTTCAAGTTTATTACATAATTTTCCATAATTTTTGTCTTGTTGATAACTCTCTTTACAGTTTTTTACCAAAATTTATTATTTTAAAAATGAAATTCTCAGTAGCCTATCTATGTATTGTTGGACGTTAAGATCATAACATTATTTTACGAAATTCGATTAAATATTAATTTATTTTACATTGAAAATAAATGTTATTTTAGACTACCAGCTATTAATTTAAACAACTAAAATTAAAGGCCATTATTAAAGGACAATACACGAAAATTTAACTTCCTACCGTTATAGTGAATGGCAGAGAACGTAGTAAGAAATGAATATGTGAAATACAAATACTGCTGCATAAGTTAAGGGGTTTGTGTAACGACAAGGGTTTGTCTTATTACGATATCCACACTAAACGCTCTCTTTTTGATAAGATTTCTCATTTTGACAGTTTCTTTTTCCCTTTTCACTATTACAAAATGCCATGTGATTTCTGACATTTAAGATAACCAGGCATTATTAACAGGCTTTCTTTGAAAGTGTGTGCCTTAGTGAGAGTGTTGTGTTGTTTTTGTCTTTTTTTTTATTTTTTTGGTGTGTTACTTTCTCTAAACATAAGCTGCGTTCTTTTTTGTTTTTTTTTTTTTCTTTATTAAGGGTTTCCAAAACCAAAAAACCAAAAACTCTTAATTCTTTCCATAATTTATGCTGTTGGTTTGCCCTTAGAAGACAAAAAAAAAAATAACAAAAACAACTAAACTAATAACTGTTTATGAATGCCATTTCTCTCAACACATGTACTGTTAGCCTTAATGGCTGCTTTTCTTAGTAAAAGTATTTAAAGGAATCGAAAAAATTATTTTGTTTTTGTGAATAGATGTACAAATAAGTGTAGTGGTATGTGTGTTTTATTTTTTTTTCTTTTTTCTGATAATAAATGGTAATGTAGTAGTAAAAACATATACTTATTATACGCAGGTGCAATTATTATTGTGTGTACACACTGTGTAGCAAAAAAAACACAAAAATCAAAAAAAAAAAAAAAAATCCAAAAAAAGGGAAACTACGAAAAGACGAAAAACTTTAATTCAAAAATAAATTTTTTAAGAATAGATAAATTGGGAAAACAGATTTATTTTTCAAATAAATTATTATTATTTTTTTTTTTTTTTGTTATTAAATTTTTGTTTTATTTTCCACTAAAAAAAACCAACACAAAATGAAATAATACATTGTAACAAGCATTTATATGTATGTATGTATATGTCTGTATATACAATTTTCTTTATTTTATTAACCATACTTTTCTTATCTTTTTTTATTTTTTTATTTCAAAAAAAAAAACACAGAAAATTTTTTTTTTAAATAAAAATTTACTTTAAATTTCATAATTTTTTCATAATGTTATTGGAATTTTGCACTACGTTTTATATTTTTAAACAATTTTAAAACATTTTTATTTCATATAATTTTTGTTTTTCTCTTTTTCTTTTATTTTTCACAAGAGCAAAACGTTTTCCACAATTTTTTCAATTTTTTTTTTTATGATTTTTAAAATATTTTATCGAACTAAAACGTAAAACTTGTTTAAAATTTATTCTTAATTTTTTATTTCATTTTTTTAATAATTTTTTGTACTTTCAAAGAGTGCGTGTGTGTGTTTTTTTTTCTTTTATTTTGCTTTTCTTCCGACGATTTTGCCAAAGCCAGCAAATGTTATAAATTTTATGTTTAAAAATTTTCGCATTCACTTTAACAGCCTCTTTATTTCGATTTGTGGCCGTGGCAGCTGCTGCCAATTCTGCTGCTGGAAATTATTACTTTTTATTGCTGCTACTACCACGTACTAACACTACCACCACCATTACTACAATTATTGCCGTTTCTTTACCACTATTCTTATACAACAACCACTACAATTATAAACACTTGCCTGGTTTTTCTTTATTTTTCTTTGGTTTTGTTTTCTCATTAAAACCTGTGTACATACAACATTTAAGGAAAAACTCTTCTACTCCAGAACGCAACAGGAGAGCACTTAAGCTCTTTGTTTATTTCGGTAAAAGCTTTCGAGTTGATTAGGGAGAGAATCTTTTGTTCTCAAATACATTAAGAGCAATAAATTCCTTCTCATTTCGCATAAATTTTAAAAATTCGAAAAGGAAAATCTGTTCGATTAAAAGGTTTTTAAATATAATTTTAATAATAATTAAAAAAGAAATTCATTTTCATTAAACATTATACATTATCCGTTGGTTGCTCTCTTAAAATACTACAAAGAAAAGAGTTGCCACGCAAATAAGAATGCAAAAAGTGCCATGGAAACAAGCATACTTTAAAAAGTTCAAGACCTTATATGTTTGCTGTCAGTAAAAAAAAAAAAACAAATATTACCCATACCCATAATGCATATATCTCGGACTGGAAACCGTTGCCAAACAACAGATCCAGCTGGTTTACAAACTGGTTCGTACAGAATAAAATTCAAATTCTGTTTAATCTTGACATAAAGCTAACATTCTAATGTACTGCTCTAGCTAGTCTGTAGAGAATGCTTCTGAAAGTGAGAAAAGGAGGAAGGAACTTAGCTTCTTAGTAGACTTTGTTTTATATTTAGGGTTATTTTACTGCTTAATATTTTTATAGGCATATTAAATAATGCATTACTATTATAGAAATCACCGTAAGTTCTGTGTTTTCTTATTAAATGTGAGACCAAGGTTCAAATCCCCAATCAGACATCTCGAGCGAAAAAGAAGTATGAAAAATTATTTCATCGGAGACTTCTTCTCTGCTATCTTGTGGCAAAAACTCAACTAAGTTTCTCAAAAGTCTGTCATTGACTTTATAGTTGTGAATAAAGTTAACACACACAACATGAATGGTGTAAGAAGCTATGTGCGTCAAAATCCTGACTGAAGTATTGTAATAATTGTATGAATGCGTAGGTAATTGAAAGCGACACTGCGAATCTGTTTACAGTTTCATAAATTAAAATTAGAAAAAAAACAATATTATTTGTTTTGGCAACTCTGTTTTAATTTCTGTTAAAACCGAAAACTCTTATAATCCTGTTAAGCTCCTAACATGCGCTGTAATATAATTATATTTACACTTACAACTTATCTCTGCCAATAATACTAACCCACTCATTTTCCATAATAATTTTGTACTCACACATACATACTATTCTACATGCACTACCCAAATAGCAACAGTTTTTGTCGATTCCCTTTTACGCTTTTATTCGTGTCGTTTTGCCATACGTATGTATATTAAAAAAAAATTTGTTTAGATTTTGAATAACAGCAATTCCTTCCTTTTCCTAATATTCTCTAATGCTCAGTTTTCAATCTCTCTCTCTCTCTGACTCTGTCACTCTGGCTCTCTCTCTGGTAATTCCATTACAGTTATTACTTTCCTAATGACATAGAGTAACCGTAAAGTATAAGGAAATAAGAGCGTGAGAGTTTGAACGTCTGTGTGTTTACATTCGACAAGTGGTAAATGGTAAATTGCATGTGCCAGCCACTTGATTTTGTTTTTTTTTTTCTCTTTCAATTGATTTCTCTACTTTACTGCCTTGTCTGTCTGTCAGTCTGTTTCGGCTTCTGTTTATTTGTTCTCTTTGTTGTTCGTTTTTGATTTTAGTTATTCTATTTTGTTTTGTTTGTTTATTTATTTACGTAAAGGTCTTAAAAGTTCCAAATGTATGTGTATGTGTGCATAGACAGGGATTCATACAAAATATCTTGTGTTTCGTTTTTTGTTTTACTTCTTCTTAATAATGGAGTGTGAAGAAATGTTGCAAATGTGGTGAAATTTTTCATTGTTTTCATATGAAATTTTATGATCATTTTGTGTTAAAGGGAATAGATTTTCCTAATAATGATCGATTTTTCAGTGGATTTCTTTTGAAAATTAATTACGGCTCTTGAATATCTTTAATATGGGGAAGTAAAATTGATTATTTTTTGATGTTTTTGAACAAAACTGTTCAAAGAAATTCTTAAAGAATACAAGGAAAATATTTAACGCTTTTTAATCTTAATATTATGGAGTGATGTTTATGACATTTGAAAACTTGAATAATAGCAGTAATCCAGAGGCTACATGGCCGCCTATGGCACTCTATTTCAAAAACATAACAAAATAAATTATAAAATCCAATTGATCCAGAAGTTGAACAATAGACAACTCTGGAGGAGTTAATGGGTATGTCCAAAAACAAAATTCTTTTATTTGAAACGAGTAAAGATTACCATATTCTATTGTCAAGGCACAGCTCATTGCCACCTTGAATATTCGGTACGAGCGATTTGTGGAGCATTGTTATATGAATGATATTAATTGGTCAGTAAGATCGTATGATTTTACAATGTTAGACTTTTCGTTGTGGGGTTTTCTTAACTTTTCTTAAGACAATCAGTCAAATTCACACCGTTTTATGCGTTAGAGTTGTGGAAAATGTTACATTTCTGAAGTTGTGGCAGACATTTGGAAGCTGTTACATTTAACACATCAGTCACTCTTTTAAACGAAGTGATATCTATGATATCTAATACACACTTTTTTTATAAGAAAACTGAAGACTTCAGCTCACAGATATAGAGAAGCAATTACTCCTCAAACGCAAGTGCATACATTTGAATTCAATTGGAAGGCGTCGTTGTCTAGCAGGTAGTGTGTTGGGATATTAGATGTGAGGCCACGGTTCAAACTCCAAGTCATACATATCCAACAAAACGAAATAAAAAAAATATATTCCTGTCAGCGGTCTTCTGCTTACAGAGAGTAAATAAAATTTAATCCTGACTGAAAGATTGTAATGACCAACTATGTATGTATGAATACTTGAATGCAAATTGAATTTACGCTTTTTTAACGGACTTTAACAGACTTTAACGGTTTACGAATGACTATAAGAACAAACATTGTGTTGTACTCTAAAAGCTTTACTGGAAAACTATTCAACGTATAAGAGAAATAACGAACTTTATGTAAAAAAAAAAACAATATAAGCCCAGGCAAAGAACTGTAAACAACCATAAGTGAAAAACAAGAACACAAAATGAAAAAATAAAAACCAGGGAAAAGTAAACGAATTTCAATTGAATTACAATAACAATACAATTATCAACATGGAGTAAATAAAGTACACAGTGGCCTTGTAAAAATCCAAATAAAAACACAAACACAAATACACAAACAAGCTTACAATGTCGTCTCTCACTCATAGCAACCATTAAAAGAGAAAGAAAGTAAAACCAACTACATAAACAAAGAGAGAATGATTATTGAATGAATATTGAAAACAATAGAGACAAAGAGTCTTAAAGACATTAACGGGATATCAAAATTGTAATATGGTGGGTCAATTTATTTCAAAGTGCATACGCGCATACAAACAAATGAAAAGTTGTTGTATTGAAATGAAATAAAAACCAAAATCAAAACACGCATAACAAATAAAAAATTGCCCAATTCCTTAAACAAATACAACACAGAAGAAAAAATAAAATAAAACAATACATACACAAGCAATAATAGTACGAACAAAATCATAGAAAATGGTAGAGACAAAGGGAGAGGGAGAGATAAAGCAAAAACATACAACAATTCTGTGTACATGTTATGTGCTCTTTTGAACAATCAATTCAATAATTAATGGGGGGTGGGGAGAGGGTTGAAAATACAACATAACGTATGTATATCAGAACCACGGGAGCAAATCAACAAACATACACACTCACACGAACACGCACAATCATTTAAATGTTACGAAATTATGAATTGTATGTATGTATGTATGTATGTATGTATAGAACATAAAATACATATTGAATGTTTTTATATTTTTTTAAAAAAAACAGAAACAGAGTAAGAGCGAATGCCCTGTGAAACACGAAGAGAGCGGAGAGCAAACGAACTCAAAATAATATTTGTTTAAATCAAAACAAATAGAAAAAGGAAATTTATTTAATACAACAACAAAAAACCTGTTGCTGTCAAATTGTATGCCTTTACTCTCTCTCTCTCTCTCTCTCTCTGTGTACACATAAACATGCAGTAAATATATCGTTATTATTAATGTCTTACACACACACACACACCTTACTACAGTTGGCTGTGGGTTTTCTAAACAGGCGACAAAGCAAAAGGGGAAGTATACCTCAAGGATTTTTTAAGATATGTTAATATTTTTTTTTTTTGTTGTTTGTTTATTTGAAAGCTACTACCACTTACACCAGGGATTATATTATTACATAAACATTGTTGCTAGTGACTTTTTAAAAATCCAAACTAATACGAAATTAATTAAATCTGCACGTATTAGGTAGTTTGTTAGCTTATTAGACAAAAGGCCTCGGTTCAAACCCAGGTCAGCCATCAAATGGAAAATATGAAAAAATATTTATTCGGCAATTTCCTCTCAACAGATTTCTTGCAAAAATCTGTCTGAAAATAAATAACATTGTCACGAAAGGTGTCTCTGTCTGTAGTTCGGAATCTACTTTGAACTGAAGGTCCCGCCACTCATCTGTAAAATTAATACACACACAACATCAGTGGTGTCAGAAGTTAGGACGTAATCCTAACAAATGATCTGTAATGACCAGTTATGTATGTATGTACAAATGTATTGGGGCTTTCATTAAGCGCTTCCTATTTCTTTGGCATACAACTGCGATTTAAGGAAACCCCACAAAAACAGAGTAAAGGGTTCAAATCGCATGATCTCGGCGGCCACTTCATATCACATAACAAATGTGGCATGAGCTAAGCCGTTCTGTTGAAACGAAATGTGTTTAGTGATCAAATCAGCCAATTCAGGCCCAAAGAAGTTGGTAATCATCGACCTATAGTACTAGCCGTTAACAGTGATGACCCTGCCAGAAATATGGATCGATGACGCCGCCAAAATCCACACGACATAGTGACTATTTTTGGTATGCATTGAACACTCTTCGATTTCATGCCATTCATTCGGACAAGGGCTTTAGCTCCAGTCAAAGCTTGATAGGCAACACGCAAAGATTGCACCTCATACTTCAAAGTAATACTTTGAGGACGGTTGACGCCACATTCTGGGACACATCATAAATAACTTCTGCAGGAGATGTATAGATTAGGAAGATTAGGAAGAAGAGGATATTGTTCTATTTAATATATTTCGAAGCAGAAATGGAGCCTACTTGCCATTCTATTAAAATGATCTTCAATCTAAGTTTGCTTCTTCGTTAACTTGTAGTCCCACAAACAGGATTTTTGAATATTTTCTTTAATAAACGTTGAAACTGTCATTATTTTAAATGTTTAACTACAATTACCAAAATAAAAACAAAAACTATAAGAAATTCTCTTCAAGGAATGTTATTTATGTGGCGAACCTTCCCCAATGGATTATTTTCATAAGAGAAATTGTTTTGTTAGACATCGATTTGATTATAAATTCATACACGCCATAACTACGTATGGTAAGTAGTTCGTATACTCAATTGCTGTTAACGTTGTTGATTTTATACTCGTGATTTTTACAACAACAACAACAGCAATAATAACAATTTTAATAAATAAGAAAAAAAAAAACGTATTAAACTCACCGCATACATTTGCTGACGTTGTTCGGATACCAATTTTTCACTGGAACCCTTTAGCAATTGTGCCAACAATTCAGGCGTAGGCAGGATATTCGTTGACGATGCCGATGTCGATGGCGATGACGTTGTCGTTGTATTACTTGTTGATGCTGTTGCAGCATTATTTGTGGCTTTATTTTTCCCATTTGCTGTTGTATTTTTATTATTCGTTTTCGTTGTATTCGATACGTCTAGACTGCGTTTCTGTTGATGCACATGTTGCAAGTGGGCTGTCGAAGGTTTCTCTGTGCAGCTCATCGACTGGCTGCGTTTATTGTGTGACTTGGAAACGGGTGCCTCCGAAGAGGCACGTTTTTGTTCGCGTTGCAATAAATTCGTTGATTTTGTTTTTGTTAACTTCGGTGAAGTTGCTGCCACAGTGGTAGCAACAGCTACAGGTGTTGTGGTCGTCGTTAACAGTTCTTCGCGTCCAATGGTGGTAGTGTCCAGAGTACTTTGACATTTCTTTTCCAAAGGCTTAACTTTAATCAAAGCATCATCGTCGTCAAAGTGTTCGATGCCAACGGCACCATTTCTACCTCCACTGCCACTGCTGCTGCTGCCACTGCTATGGCTGCCTGCGTTGACATTTTCAATTTGCGAAGGTGTTGAGGCGGCACGCGTATGCTGTGGAACTGGCAAATATGTGTTATTCGCTGTCTTACGCACACGCATCGAATTGGAATAGTGTGGCACATTACTACGACCACCTGCGTCATCACATGTAGAACGCTGGCGCCTTGGTTGTATGGAACTGCAAAAATAAAGCAAAAAAAAAAGTAAAAAAAAAATTACACCAAAAATACATTTTCTTATTGATACGCTTAATAACAACAAAACCAGAAACAGAAACAGAAACCAGAAATAAATGTTGAACAAAAAACAAAAAAAATAAAAACAAAAAAATAAAAACCAACAACTAAACGTTTCGCATGAAATATAAAAGCAATGAAAGTGTTAAAAGACAAGCAATTAAATTTTAGTTGGAAAATTAAAATAAAAAATTTGTAAAATTAATAAGAAGACCGAGCGAAATAATTGCAGCATATTTCCGCTTCTCAAACATTGGTGTCAGGGTAAATATTTGAGAGCATTTTTAATTGATCGTCAATATAAAACGGGGTAACAGTGAATTTATTGAAATAGATGTCGATCATGGATTGGCTCTATTGCGATCACATTACACAAATAAACCTAATTAAAGTCTAATCATGATTAGGTTAGGTTAGGTTAGAGGACGTGTACTTGTCAATTCTGACAAGTACAGTACTCGATGGTCGAATTGACCCATTGTACTACGTCCTAGCTTCTCACACCACTTATGTTGTGTGCGTTAATTTTATACATGAGTGGCGGGACCTACAGTTTAATATCGACTCCGAACGACACATTTTTTGAGAAGCATTCTATGGCAATTTTTTACTCTCAAAGTTTTTGCCAGAAATCTGCTGAGAGGAAGTCACCGAAAAATTATTTTCAAATTTTCGTTTTGATGTCTGACCTGGGATTCGAACTCGGGTCTTTTGTCTAATAAGCCAACACATTATCTACTAGACCACGGCGACCTCTGTCTAATCATGATAATTGAGCGGCAATATATTTCGGTATATGTATATTGACCAGACCTACAGTTTAAAGTGTATTCAGACTGACTGAGAATTTTGAAAAAATTTTTCATGGCAATTATTATTAACAGTCTATCCCCTACTTATTGGAACATTTTTGCGTCCAAAAGCATCTTTTTAAATAAAGCATTAAAGCACAAGCGAAAGGAACAAATGAATTCAATAATAAAAAAGAACTTTTCTACTTACACATCGGACTCTCTTAAATCCTCAAGTATTTCTTCGAAATGCATTTTATTGGGTTTTTTCATTTCTGCCTCCAGCATTTGACCATAGGGACCTCTCAGTGGACGCTTAGAGTAACGCTTAAAATCATAATCACTTAGTGAGGGACTGGTACGATCCCTAGACGATGGTGGTGTACGATCACTTTCATTGTCCGATATTGAATCGGTACGCAAATAAGGATAACTTTTATTATTGCGTGGCAAACTTATGTGCGAAGTACTCAGTGAAACTGGTGGAGATGCCAAAGGAATGTCATCCTTTTCCTCTGAGCTTTGTAAGCTAAAGCTAGCCATTATGGGATTTTTAGTAGACCACAACGGAGAGTTTTGACATTCTGCTTCAGGTGTATTCAAATCGAAGGAATACATAGAGCCAGGAGTTCGATTATCATCGGTTAAAGGACTGTTAATGTACATGATATTGTCTTCAGGGGTATCGGGTTTAATAGCATTCAAATTTGCTATGGTAATGTCCAAGGCCAAAGTTTTGGGAACAGTGCTATTATCTGCCACAGACACGTCGTGGTCATTCCAGTTTTCTATGTAAATACCTTTACGTCTCTTGGACATATCCGCTTTGCGTCGTTCATCCGAACTATGGCGTGTGGTGATATTGTCTAAAGAAGAGCGTTTTTCATTTAATAACTCCATATCATCATGGCTGTAACGTTTTTTTACATCTGCAGTATCTAAAGAGGCCTGTCGTCTTTCAACTTTCGAATCGTCACAGGTTTCTTGAATTTTCTCGCCTGTACCGGCTTTTACTTCCTGCTCAGCAGATGAACGGGAAACTGATATGGTGGGTACACTTTCATTTTCATTTCGTTTTTTGCTTTCGATAGCTTCATTAAGTTTTGTGTCTAGGGATATCAAAGGCTGAATAGTTTCTGGCACCACATCAAACTTTTCGGGCGTAGCCTCTACCCATTCCTGGGGAGGATTTTCTAGGCCCCATTCTTGAGCGGCACATTCATACACTGGCACTGGTATTAGACAAGTGGTGGCAGTTTGTAAAAAGTTATCGGGTGGTGATTCTAAAGGTATCTGTTCCTCCATTAAAGTGGCCAAATTCGGCTCAAAAATATCATTTAAAGGATTGTGTAAAGGTTTCACTTCCTCTTGGATAACTTCTTCGATACTGTCCGATTTGGCCTCTAGCAAATCTTTAGACTCTACCGTTACAGGCACTTGACTATCCTCAATAATATAATCATTATCCGATTGTATAGTGTCAGTGAGTGACTCCATTTTAGCATGGGCTGCCACCATAGTGGCGACACAGGCCGCTTCAACTTTATCAGGTACTTCTTGTACGGTATCAGCCATAAAAACCTCTTCTTCGGGTATAATATCCGGTGACTCCATGACATCCTCTAAGGTTTTGTCCTGGCCATAACACAAATTAATACTGAGCTCGGATTTTCCCTTCAACGGGATATAAATCCAATCGGGTTGTGTTTTTTCGGGCGTTCGCTCTAATGGCGCAATTGGAACTAAGGGTTCTTCTTCCTTCTCCTCGGGTTTCTTACGCGGCCAGGTAAGATTGTCGACGACACTGTTAAATATGGATGTAGTGGGACTTGTATTTTCCACGGTTTTATCTTTTCTTAAACGATCTCTTAAGGCACTTAAAGCGGATTTTTTATATTTACCCGCTGCATAATCAATTGCAGAAAATGAAGCCGAACGAAATGGTATGCTTTTCTGACAATACGAACCAATAACCGTGCGCGATTCTGGTTTGTCTAGTTTCGTTGCAATCTGGCCACTGCTTAATGAATCATTAAATTCACACTCACCACCATCTACTACATCTTTAGAGAGTGTAGCAGAATGTGTAGCCATATGTTTGTGCTTTTTAATACCTGCTGCAGAAAAAGCAGGTGGTGGTGGTGGTGGTGGCGGCGGCGGTGGAGGTGGTGGCGGTGGTGATTTGGATTTTTCACGCATCACTTCCAAATTGGAAAGAATTGGTGATAATGGCCTATTGCTGCTGGTATTGTGCTCTTTCAATTGAGTAAGATTCTTATGCTGTTCGCTCTCCTGTGATTTGCTTGTATAATTGCTTTGGTCAACTTGATCCATAGGCAATATATCATCGCTGGGTGATGACATAAAAGATAGTAAACCTTCACCATTGCCTCCTGCCTCATTGGAATCAGCAGCCTCTGAGCTTAACGAAGACGATTGCATGGCTGTTCTGGGTTTTCGTGGTGGCGGCACTGGTGGCGGTGTAGGTGAAGAACGAGTACCTGCACCTCCAGCTCCAGCTCCTCCTCCTCCTCCAACTCTCAATAATTCGGTTAATTCACGTAATTTTTCCGTTTTCTCCGCAGATTTGCGTTGTTTTGATGAACTGCTGGCTGCTGAATCTCCACTGGCGCCAGCATTTGTAGCGGCTGTCGATTTTCTACCGAATGCTAAACGTTGAAAACGATCCAAAGTATTACGGCGTTTTTCCATACTGATCTGCAAAATGAAAATTAAAAATAAAAATTAAAAACAAATAATTTCAATTTTGTTGTTGTTGTGTTTTTATTTCTTGATAAACTTAACAACTGTATTTGTTGATTTCATCAATAAATTTTCCAATTTTATGCTTTCCTCGCATGATTGTAGAAGTTTCCCCAGCACCCTCTCCTTTGCTTCAATGAATTTTCATAAATTTTCAATTTATTTTTTTATTTTTAAATGAAATGTTAAAACTATTTTCTCTCAGTGATCGTTGTGTTATAAATTTTCATTCAAAGTACTCTCCTCTCATATTTTGTATTGTGAATTAGGCAACAAGAATGAATTTATTTACTCTGCTGAGTGCAAATGCAAAATCAAAACAAAAGTATTTGAAAACCACAATAAATACACACACAAGACAGTGGAGAGCAAAACAAGTGAGATATTTTAAATAATTATACTATATATTTACTTAGTTAATTGGGAATTACAACATTTTTAGCTTGGATTACAACCTATATTCGCATACCCACCATCTGAACCGTCTCGTCCTAAAGAATGGTCTGGTTATTATTCCTACATTTTCTTTAGATATAAGGCTGACTGATTATCCGAAGAGTTTCGTTGTTAATTTATGGTGTCTGAGAGGCAGTTCAATTCGATAGGAAGACGTGTACTACGATCTCCTAAATCCTAGTGAAACCGTTAATAAAGTTCGCCGCCGGCAACATATGATCAATTTGATTAAAAAAACAGACCAGTATAGGCCACAAGCACGTCAAGGTAATTTTGTAACATAACGATAAACCTACACTGGAACAAAAACGATTGAGAATACAATTAAAGCTTACGGCTGAAAGCTACTATACTGCCTGCCATACTCAGCAGGCTTGGGGTTCGAACTCGGGCCTTCAGTCTAATAAGCTGACACACTACCTACTAGACGACGTCGACATGTGTAATCTTGCGATGTAGAATATAGTCTCTCCTAGTTATTTCATTTTATATCCACTTTTAAATACAATCATAAGCCTTTTCTTCTATTTGCTGGCGTATGAAATCGGTCTGTAAATACATACGTATGTATGTACGAATGGCTGCAGACTACCAACCTTTAAAATTGTATTATATGTCGACTTTCCGCTATCATTTTGTCCAATACTGTAATCACATATCGCAATAGCCCAAAAACATTAAAACCAGAAGCCAAACAAAACAATTTTATATTAAGGTAACATAAATATTATTGGGGCTTTACTTTTCATTATAAAATAACAACAACAACAACAACAATAATAATAAAAACAAAAACAAAATGAAATATATATTAAGCATACAGAGGGGCACACGAATTATTGGCATACGTAATAAAAAGCAATTTTATACAATCAGGCATCCACATGAGAAGATTTTTTCTTTTTTGCCCGATTTTTCTTAGTGTTTATACATCAGTTTTCCTTTAACGTAAATGGGGCAGCAAAATAAGAAAATTTTTTTAAATTAAATTTTTTTTCTCTACTTTCCATGTTTTAACATTTTGAATTTGCCAAGGCTCACAGTGGGTTGGAAGCAATAATTTGTGAATACATTTTTTAACATTGGTTAAGTCGCATACCACAAGTCAACATAAAAACTCCATTTGAAAAGAGACAAAATTGTAAACGTTTTCATATTTTGTTAAAAAAATAAAAAAAAAAAAATCTTCCTTATGTATGGTCACTGCCAGCCCACTGTAAAGCATTTTTCATATAAAAAAAATAAATTTTTCATTTGCTTGTTCTTTAACAAGTAAACAAAAAAAACCAATTGTTGCCGTTACAACAACAACAACAGCAATAACAATATTTTTCATGTTTCCCGAGGCCTTATTTATAAATTCTGTTCTCCCATTAAATGATTTTACGAATTGCATATTCATTCATACATACATACATACATACACTCACATACGAGTCATTGCGAGAGTAACTAACATAAACACACAGAAAGCAAGAGAAAAAGAGAGAAAATGTAATCGTTGAATATAAAAATTATAACAACGGGAGTACAACAAAAGTAAATAGTTTACATATAACGGTCGGACGGCAAAATTGACGTACATATGTATGTATGTATGTATGTATCTATGTACATACATATGTGTATGAGTATAAAATCATTACTTACTTACAGGCTTTTAGCGAAAGGAGAAAAATTAAAAATGAACACACACAGCATTTTCTCTACTATAATTATACTCTACACTGTTATCGATGAGGCAAATTGGATAGCAGCTGGTGTTTGTATCACCAGCAAACATAAATCCACACGTCAAATATAATTGCATTAATCATCTCTAAACATTATGTTCTCAATCAAAAGTGTTCGTTAATATGTCTACGACAATATGTACATATTCCTTGTTATAAATTACCATAGCCGGGTGACTAAGAGCCAAAGCTTGTGATTCACTGGCAGTGGCAGAGACAGCACTCACTAGTTTAACAAGATTGATACACAAAATTAACGCAAAAACGAATTGCACAACAGGAGAGGCAGAGTCCTACAGACCTATCTGCCATTTCGATATGGACTTCCAAACTCTGACAGGTCATACCGGTCGATATATGTTACATCTTTCAACTAGGTTGGTATTTATTCAATCTATTTTGCCAAATCACCATTGACGTCATTGTTTTACCGAAATTGAAGTTATGTTCTGGCAAGGCACCACTCGTTTCACCTATTTAACGATGACCGTAATCGTTCTACCAAGAGAACTACAATGTGGTGAACAAATTCGATGCCACTGGCTCAGCAAACGTTTGGACAATACCCGTCCATTAACCTAAGACAATATGTACCGAAAACAGTGATACTATACGTGAGAGTCTGCCAAAGAATGCAAGGCAATCGTTTTCGCATCGCTCACAAAAAATCTCAGTCTTTCGCACACCACAACTCGGCGAGTTTTGTGCCGTAACTTGCAATCGCACACTTACAAAATTCGACTGAAGATAATGGACCATAGGCAACGACATGTGTTCGTTGAACTGGATACGAAGCAGTTTGGCAAATTCTCATGGAAAAATTATCGCCAACGATGAGGCTCAGTTCCGAGTATTACTCTAGCCATCATGATTAGGATTTTTTTTGTGCTTAATTTGGATGATCTGAACACCAAATACGCAGTACAAAATTCTACTGGAAATTTGTTCCAAAACTTAACATTTTTAAATGCTCAGGTGAAATTTTTAAACACAACATTGCGATAATGAAACTCCTCTCGTAAAGTTTAACAATTTTAGTTTAGTGTAGGGTATCACATAGAGCTGCCTCTTATATGCTTTATTTCTTTATAATAAAACGAACACAAAAACCCAGAGAGATTCAAAATGAAAATTGGGAAACTCTTATCAAAATAACAACAAAAAATTTCTGTTGTTTTCACAGAGAAGAAAAGCCTGAAGGAGTATGGCAACAGAAGCATGTGAAAAAGGCCTTAAACAACTAAATTTTATTATTTTTTTTAATAAAAAGAAAATTAAAAAAGTAATATAACATGCAAATTGATCGTCAAGTCAAAATTGATTGCAAGTACAGTTACGCTTTGTGTTTGTTATAGGGTTCCTGAAACCGGTGCATAAACTAAATCTTAAAGGCAAACTTGTTAAGGGAACATTTAGATGCATCTCGTAAAATTGCAACTTCACATGTTTGCTGACATATTCCCAGCTCAGGACTTGCCACTATTCTTGTTTGGCAGGTTTTATGGGCCTGTGCTCGCTCCTTTATGTTAGAAATGGAATTTCTCCCTCTCACTTGCAGAGAGTTACCTAAGACAGGGAGCTTAGTTCAGAACATTTTATATTTAAACTAATCTGCCGATGGCTCCAAAATCGATAATAGTATCGGTGCTGGGATTTTTATGGATCCAATCGATACATATCAATTCATTTGAAAAAATCACTGGATGTTTCCACAGGCATTTGGAAATGATGCAGAAACTAATGCTGGGATACTTCAGAGTACTGAATAAAGAAACTGTGAGTGAAATACTAGGGAGGCCTTGGTAACACTCTATACCGTTTATTCAGTCTATTTTGCCTAATTACCGATATATGATGACGTGTGTACACCGAATGGGGTCTGGAGGCACTGAAAAATCATCTGCAGACACGACATCATCTTTCATGCATTAATATGAAGACCACACATAAGACCCTGACAAGCCTCC
Source organism: Sarcophaga peregrina (assembly GCA_014635995.1). Taxonomy (NCBI): domain Eukaryota; kingdom Metazoa; phylum Arthropoda; class Insecta; order Diptera; family Sarcophagidae; genus Sarcophaga; species Sarcophaga peregrina. Next base: position 107,325,100 of record CM025789.1, on the reverse strand, counting down.
AATGCATCCCGAAAAAAGCCACTGCTTTGCGCTGGCGGTAATACACAAAGCCAACAAAATCGGTTGTTGCAGTTTTCTGTCTTTTCTTTCTTTTCAGTAGACAACACGAGCTATACATGAGTTTCTGAGACAAAAAAAAACCTAAAATATTCAGTCACAAACCGAATAAAACAAAATAATCCTTACAAAATCGGTTCATTGCAAGTTTAATAAATAAAGTTTAAAATTTCTAACAAAAACAATGGATACATTTTTACTACACCTTATATTTTAATACTGTAGAGTTTCATTTCTTAAGTTTGAATAAATTTTTAAACAAAAGTAAAGAATTCACTTTATGCCCTTTTTCACCAACAACTACTTCCATACATACATATATAAAATAGAGGAAACTCTAAACATTCCTCTATACATACATATGTACGTACAAATGTATATACAAAGGCGTGTGTTTTTGTTTGAATAAAAACGAAGAAAAATCAAATCAAATCAACACAATGAAATGAAATGAAAGAAAATCGAAGTAAAAATAAAAAATTTGAAATAAAAATTTTTAATGATTTTATTTTGCGTAAGCATTGGTTTTTATTTGTTTTCTAAAATTATAGAAAAAAAAACTACAACAACAAAATTTGATGCTCAATAAATTAAATAGAAAAAAAACATTTTCTGGTCGGAATCTCATCACAATTAATTTGTGAATAAAAAGAAAAAAACATTTTCCATAGCAAATTAAGCAGTTTTTTCTTCTTTTAATTTCCTGCCAGACATGGCATTCAATTGGTAGAAATAGTAATAAATATACTGGTTGATTAAAGAGCGCTATGATTAGATATGATGGATAATAAATAATTCTATTACGTATACGCCAATTATTATTACGTATACGTCTATTACTCGTGTATTTTTGTTTTTCATCTGACGTTTTGTAATAAATATTCGCACTTAGAAACTGTTATGTGACCCACTGTAATCACTGAACGTAGTCACTGAATGATAATCGTGTTGATTAACGATCTTATAGGCATAATTTTTATGAAAAGCAATCGATTACTTTATATTAACTGAGTGGAAACAAACACTAGGAAATAGAGTTCAGTTATCCACTGGGCCACTGGACACTCCAGAGAACTGAATAACAAAGCTGTAAATGAATTGTACTATGAAGGCAATCATGGTACAATATACGCACATATATAGTGTCTTCTAAGAACGGCTTCCAAACTTAACTAAAATAGTTATCATTTATTCAGTCTGTTTGATCAAATCAATATGAACAATCACAGACTACGATTAATTAACCTCTAACAGCACATAATTCTGCAGAGCACCGAGTAACGAAACTGTAAATGAATTACTTACATAAACGAACTTCCGAACTATAAATTGCCATCTTGCTGAAGCCGTTTATTCATATATTCTGTTTTGTCAAATTACCATGCACTATATCGACGCCTACGTTCTATAACATTCTAAGTCGAAAAAGTGTGTTTTAAGTTATGAGCTCTCAAAGTTTTCACGCTTATAACGGATAGGCGTATTTTATCCAAATTTTGACAGAATTTAAGTTTAAAAATTTAGAATTAAAAAATGCAAGAACATTAAGCGCGTTCTAAGTGTACTTATAGAATGGAGGCGTCAATATGTACGTCAACGTTTGCACACTGACAACTGATCCTAACTCCTAGCAAGACAGCATCTCCAGTAATGTATGCGTGAACAAACGAAAGTTTGATCCAAAGCGTCCAAGGCCTCTAGTAAAAGTCATTGTGGATCTAGACTGACGGCGTCTATATTTTCTTGGAAATGATGTTGGCCAAGCCAAAACGGTCAATGGCTATCACTATATGTCGCTGATTACCAACATTATTTTGGCCTGAGTTAGACGATCTGAACCCCAACGATATATTGTTTCAAACGAAGGCAATACGTAAGTCATTAGCAATTTGAAGGCGTAAAAATCTCACAAAGAGGTGATATGAACTAGTCACGTAGATCATTTGTTGGGTCTTTTTTGTGGACTTACTGGCCGCTAGGTGCGTTCAAGTTAGGTATGTTATCAAAACTACCACTCCAACCTAACATAAGCTAAACTGTTGTGGGGTTTTCTAAAGTCGCAAATGCATGCCAATGAGCCACCGGGGACCTCAAGATCAACAAAATTCATACAAGCGATAAAATGCAGTGTGATTATGCGCTAGAGTCGGTGACATCAAAAGGTTTTTCAAACGATAAAAAAATCTCAATAGCATCTTACACACATATTTTCTTTTTATTTAAATTTAAAGGAACACCCTTTACAACCTAGTCAAAAAATCGTTTGATCTCTACTGTTCACAATTAACGAAACTTGAATAAGCAGTTTACTGAGACTGCCAGTATTAAGCGACTCAAACGCAACTGAGAAAGCGTGATTATATTCTACTTAATCTCTGCAGAACTCTCTTAGTGGGTTTTTAATTAGACGAGAGGCTGTTCTTCAAATTACAGCTCAGATATCTCGAACAAAGCAAAATATGAAGAAAAATTTTAATTTAATTAAGTTAGCCGTGTGTGACGTCGTCACGTTCGTTGCAGTGAGAATATAATCAGTTGTGTGTGAAGACACGAGGTCGAGCTATAATTCAGTCAGACTTGTGTGCAGACGAGGTGCGTATGAAGAAGACAGTTGTTAGTGTTGTGTTAACAAAAAGGTAAAAAATGCCTAACAAGTGTTGTTGCTTACGAAAAGGTTGTAAGCAGACTAGCACATATTGTGATAGTTATTGTTGTATACGTGGTACAAGTTCGTACAGTGGCACAAAATTTGTGCAGATAATACGAACTCATATTTTTAACGTTTTTAAAACGTAAACACGTAACAATAAGAAAAACTTGTGAAAATTCTATATTACTGTGTCCTTTTTCTATCATTGGAAGATTGTCCCACTTATTTAAATCGCTTATGACTGTTATGAAGTGTATTGTGTTGAATTTAATTCCATAATTTATTACAGCATTTTTATTTGTTTAACAATGAAATAAATTTGATTTACTTGACTCTTGGATTAAATTTTTAAAAATTTTATTTAATTTCTTTCTTTTTTTTTAAATAAATTTTAAAAGAAATTTTATTTCATATTTCGAAAAAATAAAATATTTTTATAAACCATTTATTGGTTTCGTTATTGTGGCAGTAGAATATGCAAAAGATGAATATTTATTTTATTTTTTTATTTTCATTTGTATGTTTGTTTTTCAATTTTTTCTTTTTTTTTTTTTGATTTATTTTTATTTGTCTCTTAAAAAATATCTTTTCCACTAGACATGAAGGAAAAAAACTTGAATACGAAAAAAAATTGCTTCAAATAAATCTAAAACATATACACGAGCGGCATTAAATGGTTAGGTTTGCTTGGCTTGATTTAATGTTGCGAAATGTTTGCCAAGTTTTACTTTTGTGACAGACTATTTTTTTTTAAGTGTTTTTTTTTTTTTTGTAGAAGTATGTGTATGTGTAAAGATTTTTGCGTAGAATATTTTGTTTTAATAGGCAAAAATTAGTATTCGAAACAAAATCAAATAAAATAAATTAAAAAGCAAAAAAAAATTTTTTAATTTAATTTTTTAAATTTAAAATTATTTTCCAAATTCTCTAAACTGTTCCATACAATATGGATTTCAGTAAGCACGCTTCATATTCATAACAATTATTATTAAATGAATGGAACATTGATTTCCTAGGAAATATGTGTGATATTTCAGTAAATAAATAATGAATTTGAATGAATTACTTGCCATGGAATTATAAATTACTTTCCAATTCTAATTAGTTGAGTGACTAAGACCATATGGGCATTTGGTTAAGAAAAGAAACATTTTTTTCCACCTAACACAAGCAAATGGTTTCCATCTTTCTTTTGGCTTAAAGCTTCATCTGTGCATATAAATTGTGGCTGCTCATAATTTTTATTAAATTTTTTATTTGATTTGATAGAAATTTGAATGCTGCACAGTAATGATTTTATTATGTCACTGCCAGAAATTGAATTTATTAATACAAAAAAAAAAATAATGATCTTACTCCCACATAATTTAAACAGCAGGTTGTCTCCAATAAATATTAAAAATTTTATAAAAGATTTCTAATTTAAAGAAAAGGAAAGAAAAAAGGCAAATCGACGTAACGAACGTAACAGTCAATTAAGGTACTCAATACGATATTTTTACATTCAAAATCTTAATTAATTTAATACAATGCTCCTCAGAGCAATTAGAATTACGAATTTACTACTGTAATTGTTTCATAAAACACTGTGAGTTTCAATTTCTATACAGGTTTTACCTGGATTCAATCTTTTAAGAAATTTTGAAAATATCAAGCTATTGCCACTTTTCATTAGAAACTTCTTTTCATTTTAAATGTGAAAGATTTTGGTGTCGTATTCATTTATTTGATGCCAAAAAGTATCAGAAGCAAGAAAATATATTACGAAAAGCATATATTATATGCTTGTATATGTATCCATATGTACATACATTACAATCCTTTAGTCAGAATTACGACCTATCTCCTCACACTATTTGTATTGTGTATTACAATTTAATCCATGAGTGGCAGGACCTACAGTCCTAATATGGATTCCGAACGACAGATTGTCTTTGAGAAACTTTTTGATGGCAATTTTATTTACTCTCAGATTTTCTGCCAGAAATCTGCGCTGAATTTGCTGGAGATGTCTGGTCTAGGCCTAATGTCTAATGAGTCAACACACTATCTATTATACTACGGAAACTTCATATATTATATAGGGTGTTTTTAAGCACTTTCTACCTTTAATTCAAAATAAAACAAATTTTTTTTATTCATTTCAAAGATCCACTAATGATATTATGTGTTGGATACAATATCGTTCAAATGACCTCAGACACCTGCGGGTGGAAGGCTAAACAAAGGATCAATCTTTCACGACTTTGGTGCATAAATCACTCTGAAATGACCGACCGCATCGTTACGCTTTGCACTAAGGATCGCATTGAGCTTAGAAATTCCCACAAAATCACTCAATTTCGACGGCTAGTTTGCACCACCACCATGTGACACTCTCAAGGTATCATATCGCTCGAGTAGAATATCCAATGCGGCATGAACTGCGTTGTTACTACATCTCGTTGATGCTCAGATCATTAAGTATCTCATAATTATCAATCTATAGCGTGTGCTGTTTACAATGATCGCCTGGTCAAAGTCTTCTAAAATCCACACCAAATAGTGACAAATGACAAAAGTATGTATTGGCAGGTATCTCTCAGTCTCACGTTTACACCAAGGGCATGAATTTCCAACTGCAAAATTATTTGTTTCCAATGGAAACAAATGGAAAAATTCTCAAATACCTGGGTTACTAAAAACGGTGTAATAAATACTTCATTTCATCTGAGCTTCTTTAACTGTCATGTATATGGGCCGGTGCTTCAAAGTTTATTTGAAAGCTTTTCGGCCGTATGGGGAAAAGAATGAAGGTACTAACTTATTACGATAGGGTTCCAACTACAATGCAATGTATCTTGTATTACGCTGATGTACTTGTTGTTTTTAACAATAAGTTCATACTTTTACGTAATATACATAGAACTTTCTGCCCCTTGTATTTACTGTAAATATTCCCTAAGTTAGAATCTTATAAAAATTATTTCCACAGCCTGTGGATTTCAAGCATTAACGCAGCGCTACCTTAAATGAATTGCATGAACTGTTACTACAGGTTTTTGACTTTTTCATTTTCATAACCCTGTATAGTTTATTAAACTGATAATGATGGAATGTTTTTCTTTTTTTATTTTTCATTTTTAATTTTCCTTATTTTCTTTTAATTTTTCCTAGCCATTTCAAGTCAGTTTTACGACAATCATAAAAAAACGTTCAAAATTGTTGGCGATTTCCGTTTTTGTGTCTTTACAAAAGGAAATCATTCAAACAAAAATGGAAAGAAATAAAATGTAAGAAAGAAAAAATAATAATAATAGGAGAGCAAATGAAGAGAAACCCAAAAACAGAAAAGAAAATAAATATTAAAAATAAAAAGAGGCAATAATTTATTATTGAAACAACAACAATTTGTTCAGTAAAAAAATGTTCAGTGTTGTCTACCATAAATGAAAACAATTTTAAAATAAATCTTAATCTTAAGGGAAAAACAACAAAACGGAAAAATTTTACGTTTACTTTGCCTGCCTCTCTGCCTGCCTGACGTACACGATTAAACACGGAATTCGATCAGGCAATGCAAAAAAGGTGAATGAGTTTGGATGAGTGAATCATCGTATAATCATTTAATATTTCCCTTGAAAATTTTCTTGAAAATTGGTTGGTTAAAGTGTATTTTGTAATTACATTCAAGGTCAGATGTACTATTTACAATAAGTAATCGACTAAGTAATTATCATTCCATTCTACATATATGAGTCATATGACTCATATGATTGATAATTGATTGATAGTGTGTGAATAAAATAAAAAATAAATTTTGGAAAATTTTTCCATTCAATTTCTTGTAAAACTCAGATTATTTACTTTAGAAGCATTAGGAGAGTGTATTTATTTTCTTTCATTAACAAAAATATTTTGCTTTTCATACACAGAAAGTTCTTTAAAAAGAACAAAATACAATCGTTTTCAACATTCATATTTCGATTGTTTATTATTATTTTAGTTTGGTTTTATTTTTATTACTAAAAAAAAAAACAAAAAACAAAAACCAAAAAAAAGAATTTTGAATTCATGAAATTAGTTTTCCATGTGGTACTTGAAATCAATTAAAATGTTTTATCTTCCCTCTGTCATTCAAATCTCTACACACGTTGGCATCATATCATCGGTTGATTGAAAGACTAAATAAGATTGATCGTAAGACATTTCTACAATCGTACCCTTTTCGCTTCCTGCAAATCACAGTGGTATGTTGCACGTAAAACCAACGATGTAAACCTAAAACTAATACTTGAAGTCGTATCAGCTGAACATTTTATGTTTAGTGATTGCATATCAAGATCCTTCATACTGACTATAAAACAGGATTCTTTTGATCATTCCAGAAGGCTATTGAATTCGTATTTCGAGGAGATGTACTAATAACGATGGAATTTCTCTAATACGAGCTTACAGAATACGATAAGGCAGCACTGATTTGTGTGGTGGAAAGAAACTGGAGAACTGTTTTGTATATAATTAGGTCAAAAACTTGGCAATTGTTAGCTCTCTATAACTCTATAACTATCGAGTGATTGGCATGACATATGGTTTCAACGAGACGGTAACACATGCCACACAGCGCGCGTAAGATTTCATTTCACGTTCGGGACCGGTCAATTGGCCACATAGATTGTGCGATTTAACGCCTTCAGACTATTTTTTGTGGGGCTATGTTAAAGTTCATTTCTATACAGACAAGTCCTCTTCAATTGACGCATTGGAAGACAACATTGAAGCATTTATACGTGAGATACCAGCTGAAATGTTGGAAAGAGTATGTCAAAATTGGACTATGCGGATGGACCATTTGAGGCACAGTCGCGGTCAACATTTGCATGAAATAATCTTCAAACATTAAATTATATGCACCGTACTATCGATTCAAATGAAGATTTCATGGATGTTTCTGAATTTTATGTGTTTTTTTGAAAGATTTTCCTATAGCTCTTAAAAAATCACCCATTATTACGTAAGAAGACTTGAATCTATCCAGACAGCCTCCTATCCCCTCTCCGCCAATGAGAGAGTGGTTGGTCAGTACAAGCCCTCAGTTAGTATTACGATTAAATTTCTTACCACACTTATGTTATGTGTGTTAATTTCACCAATGAGTAGTAATGGTCGTAATACTGTCTGAAGGGTTGTAATGATCAATTATGTATGTTTGTAAGTGTGTATGTGCACATCATACTGAGGCCTGATACAATATGCCAATCAATCAATCAAGCCAATGGTACTTATAAAAGATAGATAGAGCCAATGTACTACAGTAGGGCTACGCTTAATGCGGGGGATATGTTCCAAGAAGTACCAGCGCTAAACGAAACAGCATTAAACGAGGCAACTAATAAATCAACTCTGACGCAGGAAAAATGCTTGCGTACTGTGATTGAGACTTCGGAAAATAAAGTTGGAATTTTTTTCTTGGCCAAAGCGTCGAAAAAGATACATAGTATACACCGTTGCTATATAGTGCACCGCTTTAGGTTAGTGGATGACCGTTTCATTTGTAACCGCGTAATACTGAAACAGCGTTAAGCGGGGCAGCCTTAAGCGGGGTCATACTGTATTTAATTAAATTCGTTGAATTCGTCCATTTTATAATTCATTTTCATCACTCTATCGTTTCTCAATTGTTTTATTTTGCAAAAAATCCCTGCATAAATATTTATTTAAGAATTCTCAGTGTTTTGTTTTTCTTCTACTTTTGGTTTATACTTTAGCTTTTATTGTGTTCCTGTATTAATTTATTCGTTGGTAGATAATTTGGTGTCTATGATTTATTGCCTTTCTTATTTGATTATTTTTCTTATTGTTTTTGTTATTCTTTTCCAGTTCATTTTAATGGAAAGGGGGAAGTGATAAAATTTTCGCCGATTTTAATGCAATTGAAAATTATATTCATGAATTAGAAAATGTTCAGCCAACCTTGCACTCAAATTTTTTTTTTTTTTATTTGGAATGTAATTTTCCAATCACGCCAAAAATTATTCGAATGGTTCGAATGGATTTTCAAATGAAATCACATCAATTGAAAAAAAAAAAATAAACATTTGCTTTGGTTTTTTTTCCACAATTTGAATAAGCAAAGTTTGTTTTAAAATTTTGGTTTTATTTTATTTAAAAATTTTAAAAATTATGTTCATTTTGGAATCGAAATTATGAATATTTGTAGTGATTAGTTGCATTGAATTTGAAGGAAACGAACATTAAAATATTTATGATTGTATTTAATACGTGAAATAGTTACATTCATTGTTATAAATTGAATGAAACAAACACAATTAGAAACTTCCCCCAATACTCGGGAGATGATACCTATTCATCCAGTGCTTATTAGACCAAACAAAACGACGTATGGCTACTTCCTCTCAGCAGATTTCTGGCAAAAACTCTGAGAGAGTAAATAAAAATTGTCATGGAAAGTTTATCAAAATTCTGTTGTTCCCTATAGATACACTTAGTAGGGATATTTCTGATTCTGAGACAAAAGAAACAGTGGCTCATATCATATGCTACTGTTCTTACCCTCAGATTCGTAGGCAAAAATAACCAGGAATCAAATTAATTGAGAAAGTGGTAAATTGAAGATTTAATGGGTTTTATAAACAGAATTGACAGGCTAATTATCTATGCAATATTATACCACCTTAAGCATAATGGAGAGTTTTTCTTTTTCTTTATCTTCTTTAATTTACTCTGTATTCTGTCTTGCGTATTTTCTTCTCTTTTCTAAAGGACTTCCTCAAAATGCGTTGACGTTGGTACTCCTCCTACTTTAACCTAACTTAACGTGTGATTAATAACATGAACTGTATTTCTAAAGCATAGTCTAGGCTAAAATTTTCAGAGTACATGAAGACTAGATTCAGTCATAATCGTTATGATTGTGTCAGTGAAAGATCAAAATCTGCTTGGACTTAAAGCTAGCTTAGCAAGCTCGGTAATATCCTTCGGATGAAGCGAATATTCCAACGAGACAGGTATTTCGTGGCTAACTGACATCGGTGTAAAGACCAAATACGTGTGTGAAGTACATTTCCATGGAAAGAGTGTTAAAGCAAGCCGAAATTCGATAAACGAATTTTATTTAATCATGGAACTACTTCCAATATAATCTTTAATTGAATTCCAATCTGATGTCTGATAACCAGATGATTTTCAGTGTCATGACTACGTTCGTTCAGAACTGTGTACGAGTTTCGGTTGTTTCAGAGATAACACTATCGTCAGTTGAGATTAGCGTAGTCTTGTAGGCCTACTTATCTAGAGTACTGAGTTTAAATCTAAACTCTGATACCTTGAAATAAGGAACAAGAAATACCCTTTAAGACTTTTGGAGAAAAGCTCTGATTAATCGTAATGCAAAAGCATTTTAAATCTGCCATTCGAGCCCATCTGAATGAAATTACGAAAATGTTTTGTAATCCTATCGCAAGGGAATATTTATTTGGTCTTGTATACCATACCGCACAAACACAGAGTACGCGTTGTGCTTAGAAAATGTGGAATCCGTGTTCAATCTTAACTAGGTTAGTTAATGTTTAGTAAAGTAAAATTCATTGTAGACTCACCTCTTTTTCAATATCCTCTCGTACATTGGCACTGCCCAATGAGCTTGAGTGTGTTGGTATATAACCGAACGACTGGATTGCCGGTAGACGTCTAACCAACAACGGACCGCGAAATATATTTCCAGTACTTGAGCTGACACCGTTCTGTGCACTATAGCTGCTAAAATGATGATGTGGACCAGCTACACCGTTACCACTACCGTACAGTGGCGAAGATGATGCAGAGTTATCGTGTTCAAAGTGAAATATTGTCGTTTGATCACTACAATTCGATTGAACATCATCGAGTCCTTTCTGCGATGATGATGCATGAGATTCAATTGTCTCCGAACTTAACCAAACCGGACTGGCAAGGGCAGCATCATGATGTAAAGCTATGGGCGATGAATAGGATTTCTTCTGCGGCAGCAGAGAACGTAAAGTGGGCGAACTGAGAAGAGGCGGTGTTGAGTTATTTGTGTTGTAGTGATTATTTTTCGTTTCTTCAATTTCTTCTTCGGTTTCTTCGTTAATTTCTTTTGTTATGGTATGTTTCGGTGAGTATTGAAATTTACGCGTTAACGTTGGCGTTAATTTCAAACAAGGACTCAAACATTTTTGTCCAGTATCCGAGTCTAATGAGGAGCGTCGTATGCTAGTCACTGGTAATTGGGTAATGAATGTAGACTTCAAACGTCCATGATTATCGTAACGTAAAGTTCTTTTAGGTGGCGGTAATTCACTGCAATTTTTATGCGCTGCTAGATTAAAACCGTTTTGATTTGACCGCTGATTAATTTTATTCACGGCGAAATTGTCACTTTGTATGGATGTGGGTGTACGCGTTTGTAGGTCTTTTTGTTCTTGCGTACAATTACGATACGAGGGAAAACAATTCAATAACTCACACCGTTCGGGTGTAACCGATCTCTCTTGCGTACGACTTGGCGACGGTATTTCACGCGGCAATGATTGTTGTTGTTGTATTAGCGAACTTTGTTTCTCGAATTTCTGTAATTTACGATAAAAACGTTGCGGATCATAAGATATGCTATCCTCTGTAGCCTCGTGTAATGGCTTAGGCGGTACGGGGGGAGCGGTTTTTTGCGAACGCAATGAATTTCTTATAAACACTTGCCGAGTAAACGAACACGAATCACAGTTACTGCCATAGTTTCGGGGCAGAGACGATGATAAATTGCTGTCGTTAGGTGGGCTTGATTCGTTGGCAATCCCGTTTCGCGTGGGTATTAAAACCGGTTTTGTGATATCGTTGTTATTGTTATTATTACTGTTATTACCGTTATCCGTATAGGGTATATAACGGTCACTAAGCGATTTATCAATTGTATAACAACAATTTGTAGGTGTTTTATGTATATTGAACGCGTGACGTTTTATTTTTTGTTTCCAAATCGTTATTAACGCGTTTTATCGTTTTCAGATGCTCGTTTTGTGGCCCGTGGCGCTGTTCATTTTTATTTTTAAAATTATTCGTTTCGTATTTTTTTGATGTTATTGCTGTTGTTGTTGTTGCATTTTCTATAAAATCATTGTCGTCATAATTTAAGACAACATTTTCCTCATTATTACTCACACATTCCGCGAAACGTTCAATTTCACGATTCGTTTTTTCACTTGACGATTGCGTTTGCGATTGCAATTCCGTGTAAGACGATGATGACGAGTACTTATTGTTATTATTATTATTGTTGTTGTTGTTGTGATTATTATTATTATTTTGAAAATTCGATACTAAGCCTATATCTTCATCCGTAGCAAAACGATACGACGACAATTCAGAGACTGTTTCTGTATCTGAACGTCGATAATGATCGGAAGCAAAAGTGGTGAAATCTATTGGTGGATTTTGGCCATTCTTTGTTTTATGCCTCTCGGCATCATACGATTGCCGTTGGCTAGTCATGCTCTCACAACATTGCTCGCAACGTAAAAATCCACCACCACCACCACCACCTTGACGTGGTGTATTCTCATTACATTCGTTGGGAGGAAAGCAACCCTGTCTTTTGGCCATTTTATTATTGTCAATATTATTATTATTGTTATTGTTATTATTGTTGTTGTTATTATTATATGATGTTGTCGTTGTATGAGCAACCATAACAATATTGGCATACATTGGAGCATTGCTATTGTGAATATTCGCAGTTGTATTCGAAATTTGTTCATTATTTGTAGTGGTATTGGTGGTGGAATTGGATTTTTGTAGTGGTGAATTCTGAATAGAGGTGGTCTCTTCATAACGTACTGTTTGGTGTTTCAACAACATCGATCGTGTTGTTGATGCCAAGTTGTGTGTTGCTGTTATTGGTGATGAAGGTGTAGGTGGTTTTGTTGATGGCGGTGATCTTTTTGGTAGTGGTGGTGGTGGTGGTGGAGATGGTGAAGATGATTTTATTGTATGCTCAGGCGTTTTGAGGGTCTGGTGAAATTGTTGTCTTTTACGAAATTGTTCATACGTTAACGGCATGTGTACGGTGGCAGTTGTTATTATTGACGATGAGGGCGATGCTGATAATGTTGTCTCGTTTAATTTTTTATAGCACAATCTAACAGGTCTTCTAAGTTGACTTAAATTTGGTGTAGCCGGTAAAGAGATGGATTTTTTTGTGGAGTGCTGTGTTGCTATTTCTGTCAAACTAATGTCAATTTTATTTTTAGCTTTAAAATTAAGCAGACACACACCATTACAAGTTTATATGTATATACAACACAAGAAAGGCATAAAAATGCATCATCAGTCCGAATAAGAGTCATTAAACAACAGCATTTTTTGTTTCAGCGTCATTCCCCATTATACAGCAGCAAATACAGCCAGCAAACGTTCATTTATGAAAAGATTTAGAACAAGAACAAGACAAGAAAAAAAAATTAAATTAAAATAGAAATTAAGAAAGAAAAATGGACAAAAAAAAAGCAGAGATTTTTTGAAAATTTGTTTTCATTTTGATTTTTGTTTTTTGTTTTTCTTAGTTTTATTTTTGTTGTATTTTTGTTTCATTTTTGAATTTTTAAAAATAAATTTTTGCTAAGCTTTAGAAATAAATTGTATTCGGTGTGCGTCTTTCTCATTCATCTCGTGTACAAAATATGAAACACAACCATAAAGAGTTAAACAATATAAATTTAAAATTATGACCCATATTCTACACATATTATCGTATTCACATTCACATTTTTATTGAAAAGACAAATAATTTTGTTTTTTTTTTTTTTCTTTTTTTTTTGAAATGAATTCTATTTATTTTCTATGAATAAAAAAAAATGTGAAGGATTGTTTAGATTTCTTTGAACTTTTTTTGGAACTTGTGGCTTCATGAAATCGATGTTTCGTAATTATTTACAAATCAAAATCCATCCACCGGTCATCGGTGGTGATATCGATGGGAGTCAAAATTTTTCAGATTTTTTCTGTTTAAATTCATCTCAAATACATGACAGTATTATGCGATAAAGGCGAGGTTCGGTCCTAGAGTGAAATATTTCTATCCCATGTGGAACATTTCTGGTATCTCTTAGGCATTTCCTATAGGGAAAGTCTTGCGTGCATGTCAGATGCTGTCAGTTGTCTTTGCTGACTAATAAGAGCAGAAAAGGAGAAAAGAAAGGCAAACGGAGTTGGGCCAACATCAACCTTTGCTAGGCAATTATGATGGAAGGATATTTGCCTCGGACCATGCATTGAACGTAGTAAGCGGCCGTTAAACCGAGCATTGTACACTGAAGGAACATTTGAATAGAATAAAAAGTGATTTACGGTCAATATTTACGTTCTCAGATATTTAAAGCATTTCAAAAGGCAACACCTTAATATTTATCAAAGCAGGATGTTATTCCTACTACCATAAACACTCTGTTCAGATTCGTCGAGACAACCGGGTTGTGGCGAGCATCATAAGGATGAAGATCGTACAGTTCATACATGGGGAAGATAGATTGATACGATAAACGGTATAATGGGCAAAGACAGAATATGTTTGGCCAAAGGGAAGCATATTCCTCTATAGAATATCAATAGAATTACCAGCGATCATTTTTGCTTGCATCTAAACAAAACAGATTAATAGAAGCATTCCTAAATCTTTGACAGGGAACGATCATGCTTAATGTCCTATATTGTATAGTTCGATCCAAAAATGCCAAACTTTTCAATTATTTTAGACAAAAAAAAGTCTTTTCTATTTGAAATGTAATTAATGAAAGTGTCGCTATTATTTTTTCGAGCTCAATTTACCGTAAATAAATTCGAATTTATAAGAAACAATCACAAATCAAAAATATATCTTTCTCACCTGATGCATGTGAACTTTGACGTATAATTTGCCTCCTTTTCAAGTGCCAGCACGATGATGAAATACTCGAACCGTCCGACTTGGGTGAACAACAACAGAGACTACAACCAATATTGTTGTTGTTGGTATTTAAATTACACAAATCATTCGAACATGTTGCACTAACATTGACAATGAAATCATTTTCAGGAGAGGATAAAACATTATTACGACGTTCAATCAATGGAAAGTAAGTGACATTAATGGAATTTGATCTGAAAATCGATAAAAAAAAATTTAACAGAAAAAAATTAAACAAAAATATCAAAAAATAAAAAAAAAACAAAAAAAAATATTAGAAAGGTGTCCATATAGTTAAAGTGTAACACTGTACTGTACTTATTTCTTAAGCCTTCAGTGTTAAATTAAAAAGCCTTAAGGTATACTATGGTATTTGCCTTTACAGTGGATCATTTCGACGTCACTTACGGTTTTAGTGGGTATTTCACACACATACACACCAAAACACTGATTCTTGTGCTCTTGCAATAAGAGAGTTTATACGTTCGGGAGTGTATGTGTGTGAGTGTGTGCGTATAAAAAATAATAATCAAACATGCCTTGTTTTTGTTATTCGAATTAATCATGCATTGTTTTCTAATTTATTTTCTAATTTAATTTGTTAAATAATTCGTGCTGTTTAGCAAAAAAAAAACAAAAACAAAAAAAATCATGACATGAAAATATTTTCTTAAAAAATATTTCACCTGTTCCACTTTTGGACGGGCAGTTTACTTTCGCAATCTGCGCGTGTGGTATTTGCTGGCAACGTTGACATCGTGGCAATTTCATCGTTTCGTTTTGTTGCACTTGCTTCGGGCATATTCGTTTAAATACAGCAACGACAGTTAATAACTGTTCAACTAAAAATCAAAATAATTGTTGTTGTTGTTTTTTTTAATACATTAATAGGAATGATTTGGTGATTCGGTCTCATAACATAGAATACAAAGTTACCTATAGCGAAGGTGCCTCCGATATACAGATGTGTGGCAATTTGCGGAAACATACGTAAGAGTCCCTACCACTAACGAACGAACTGCAGAAAAAAGCCATGCGGGGGGTATTAACTGCCAAGGATACGCAGATGACAGATTTGATGGCTTAAAAGAAAGGAAAGGAGAAAAATTTGGGGAAATTCTCTGCGATATTCTTCAAAGAATTCTTAAGATTGCAAGTACCTGACTGTGAACCTATTATAAGAAGGAGAAGGAAACTTCCGAAAACTCTTTGCACAGTCCAAATAGACTTGGACAGTAATACAGAGGTAGAGTAAAGCTGCCCTATAATCTTTGTAGAATTTGTTTCCGCTACATACAATAGTCAAGACCAATAGTTTCGAAACTATGGTTGAGATAATGGAAGAAATGAAGAAGGAACGAGAGTTTTTCGTCAGGTCTATGTTACAAGTCTTCTTAGATGGAAGATGTAAAGGTGAAGGGATGTAGCAATACTATCTTATAGTCAGGCTATCATCGTAACACTGAGCTAGAACCTACAACGCAACAGATGAGCCTATAACCTTAAGTTATTCTCTACGAAAGGAATGATAAGTAGAGGCAAAGACCTTTCTCAGGCCGAATAGGCTTGAGGCAGTCAAAACTTTGAGAGGAAAATTACAATAAAAAATATTTTATGTATGCAACAAACTATTCAGAAATATCCTAAGGTTATTAACAAGTCAGGGCAATATCAACTCATAGTACACTTGTTGAGAAAAGAGATTGTATCGATGCCAATATGTAGATGATGATTATCAATCATCGGATCTCAGTCTTAGAACATGTGAGGCGCTAATGCATCCCTAGAGGAAACAGGCTTAGAGGAGAGATTATAGCGATACCCAATAAAGTTTGAGGGATGTTAATTAAATCGGATGGTCGCAGTACTCTAGGACCTTTCTTGTTTTGTGCTTGGCAAGTATGAGATGAAGAAGACTATCTGGCCCTGTAACCCTGCATACAAGTTACTCTATTACTGCCGCTACCATTTGATCTCAGTTGGAAGTTCAACAGTGTCTACGGGAGTTTTAACGATTTTCTTTCCATTCAGAGCTGAAATATATTTTCTATTTTAACAGAATAACATCGTTTTCCTCATTCATGGACTTCACTACATTCACCATGACTACATGGACTTTACTAGAAATTCCACTACTAGTCATTCCATCTGTAATACTCCGATTCAAAATTCCCTTTCCTATCTTTACTTGTATGATACTTTGCCAGTCCCTACGGCCGGTGCGCTTATGTACACATTAATGTTTAGATTTTTAGAATATTGATCTTGAATTTATGAAAAAATAATTTTGTATAAAATTAAAATAAACTCATCCAATTGTTTAAATAATTTAATTGCCCACGCATATCCAAATGATTTTCTCGTTTTAATTTTATTTTTTTTCTATAATATTTCCATTTAGTTTTCCCAAAAAGTCGATAATTTGTTTACTAAAAGCTGTCTAAACGAAGTGTGTTTTTTTTAATTTCATTTCGCTTGGGTATTCACTTTTTCCGGCCTCTAGTCAATGGTTTTTCTTAAACGAATTCATAATAAATGAGTGTGTGTAGTATGTGGGGTGTTAGATTTGACACTTTTCTCGCAGTGAACGTACAACTCAATTGAGCAATGACTGCAAAAACAATAACAACAACATTAACAAAAAAAAAAAAACAAAATTATTAACACTACCGGCACTTTAGTTTACTTAAATACGATTGTCTTGTCTTGTTACGATTGTGTGGCTATATTTCCCAGCAAACATATGTATGTATGCCCATACATATGTTTTGTTTTACTCATTTCCTTCCTTCATTCTTTCTCTCTTCCGCTAGCTCTCGAATAATGTGATTTCTTTCTCTGTTTTTCACTTTCTTAATAAACTCTTTGCTTTCTTATACAATTTTTTTCATTTTTTATTTGATTGTTTGGTTTTGCCATGAGTTTGTTTTCATTTTCCATCACTTCACATGTAAACAACTGATCATCTGTTGATCAGAGTGCATGTTTCTTTTGGCAAAACGTGCTTTATTTTCCTAACACATGCATCTTAGTCAGTCAGTCAGTATGCCAGCCAGATATGCTGTCAGTAGTACACTTTAGTTTAAATTAAAATTGTTTTCATTTTCTTTATTCGATCCTGTACATAAAGTTACTTGAGTTTGTTTCTTTTTATAACCTATGGCACTAAAAGTGCTTCTAGACATACCGCACTACTTAATAAGGGTATAAGTAATCTAACAACAAGGAATAAATTCACTCTCATAGAAGCATTGAATATACAAAACAGCTGTAGCTATATGGGTTATAAAATATTATGTATCGGGTCCGCCATCTTACGTTTTTTTTTTTCAACTAGTGCTTATTTCGTGAATGGTAACACTTAGCTCATGTCTGATTTGACAGATAATTAGGTTTATCCTTCCGCTGAACGAATATTGACCATCCAATGTGTTTTCGCTTCGCTAAGTGAGACTGCGATCGACTTACAGAAGTTGCCGATTTTGGCAAAAATCATTTTTTCAGATGAAGCTTATTTTGATCTAGGCGGGTTTGTAAACAAACAAAATTGTCGCATTTGGGGCACAGAAAACCCGCACGCATATATTGAAAAGTCGACGCACCCAAAACGAGTCACTGTTTGGTGCGGATTTTGGTCCAGAGGCATAATTGGCCCGATTTTCTTCGAAAATGAGCATGGAGCGGCCGTTACAGTCAAAGGCGATCGTTATCGGGCCATATTTCGTTCACAATAATTGAAGAGGAGGATATTGGCAACATTTAGATACAACAGCCGAAGCTACACTCGATGTTTTGCGCCCTGTTTTTGAAGATCGCCGCAGAGCTGATGTCGTTTGGCCACCTCGATGCTGCGATTTGATACCGTTGGACTATTATTTGTGGGGTGCAAGCCAGAGATAATATTCGTTAAGCCATTGGTGAAATACAGCTGCACATAATCGATAATGTGCTTAAAAATTGGACCGATCGTGTAGGCTACTGCATTACCAGCCGAGGCAGACATTTGAATGAAATTGTAGGATCGTACTTTCAAATTAAATATTCAGTAGTTTTTTTAAAGCATTTAAAAAAAAAAGTTATTTGGCGGACCCTTTACATATTTATAAAGCATTACTTTATTTTATTCTCAGAGTTTTTGCCAGAAGACCGCTGAGAAGAAGTCGCCGAAAGGTTGTAGATGTTTAACCTGTAGTTTGAACCGAGGCCTCACTATGGCGTTTATACTTGCTCTCAATTAAGTATCATGAGGAGAAACGATTAAACTATCCAGTTAGTCCTTAAGTAATATGGAATGAAATTTTGGAAAGTGAAATGGTTCTAAAAATAGAAGGAGCTTGAACTGAATATTGAAGTAAAACGTAATTGTATGTCGCCTGTATTCTACCAGATAGTGTGTTGGCTTGTTAGACTTGAGGCTCCAACTCAGCCACCTCCATCAAAAAAAAAAAAAATATGAAAAAATATTTCTTTGCCGACTGCCTCTCAGCAGACTTCAGACAAAAACTCCGAGACTAAAAAGATTGTCATTTAAAAGTTACTCGTAAATTTGTCGTTCGGAGTCAACTTGAAACTGTAGGTCTCGCCACTCATGTATAAAATGAAGCCACACAACACAAGTGGTGTGGGAAGCTAGATTGTAATCCTGACTGACCAACAATTATGTGAATATCTATTGAGATAATATTTAAAATAAAAATATGCTGTTTAAACCTTTAAAACATGCCTCCTTTTGCCTTGCGGCCATTTCCACGAAGAATGCCGAATTATTTTTAGTTTCTTATCCTCACAATTCGAATATCTTCTAACCGAAAATCCATATTTCATTTAAGTAAAATGGCTTTGAAAGTGCTGATTACATCCATTATGGTATGCCTTCTCACTACGAATGCGTAAAATAGTTTACAAGTGAGAAATTAAATTCAATTTATTTCTTCTGTTTATGTTTTTCCATTTGATATGAGCGAACTTTGTTAAAATT
The DNA here is from genome assembly GCA_014635995.1 of Sarcophaga peregrina. Lineage (NCBI taxonomy): Eukaryota > Metazoa > Arthropoda > Insecta > Diptera > Sarcophagidae > Sarcophaga > Sarcophaga peregrina. The sequence continues at coordinate 107,305,462 of CM025789.1, read as the reverse complement.
AAAAAAAAAATTACACAAACAATTCTGTTTAATAATTAGAATTTGAATCTGTTTTGGATATCAATTTTAATTTCTTTTTTTTTTTTTTTCTCTGAAAAATTTTCATTCCAATTTTAAGAAACAATCCGAAATTATTTATGCCATCTACTACTGTACGACGACGTCTGTTAATGTAAATGAACTGCAAGTGGCCTTCTTCTACTTAAATTCTTAAAAATTTCTGTTATTGAAATATTTATACGTTTACGTACTTGTGTTATAAAATATTTTATTTATTTTTAAATTAAAAACAAAAATCGATACTTTTTTTAAAAATTATTATTATTGACACAGTTGTAGTGCATTGAATGAATATGCGAGAGAAGTTGTGTGTTAAACCAATAAATAAACCAATGCACGCACAAGATGCCTTTTTAAATAATTTAAAAAAGAAAATGAAAAACATTTCATAATGATTCTAATGATTTAAATTGAAAATAACAAAAAATTTTAAATGCAACTTTAAAATTTCCATGGGAATAATGTGTTGATTCATTATCATTATCATTATGAGGCGTTGGGCGAACATCATTTGAAAAACATTTGGTAAGGCACGTGTCTGTATCTAATTTTAATTCTTAATTCAAGAATTTGTTTATTTTTCTTTGGTTTTTGTTTTTGTTCTTAATAATATAGTGAATGACATATTGTTTTATATAAACGTTGTTGTCACAATCTTTACGTTCGTCTTGAATAAATATTCGAATTCTCACATTTTTAAAATTCCTTTGTGGCGTATTGTTTGGATATAAAAAAAAAAAATAATAAAACAAATGTATTCTGCCTACAATGAAAAGTAATGCATATTTTATAGTTAGATTATATAAAAAGGTACCCCAAAAAATATTTAAAATTAATATTCCATTTTAATTTATCTGTACAAAATCGAGAATTTCTCTTTCAATGCTACAAATCCATAGCTAGCATTAAACCAGTTAGTACTTCTGTGACAACTGACAAAAATATCCAAGTTCCTGTTGACAATATATTTTATATTCATTCCCCTGTAGTCGCTTATTAGACGTGAGGCAACGGTTCAAACTCTAGCACGGACATCTTCAGCGACTTCCACTCAGTCAGATTTCTTGACGAAAACTCTTTAAATATAATTGCCATGGAAATGTTTCTTAAAAATCAGTCGTGCCGCCACACACAATATAGGTTGCAATCCCAATCAAGTGAAGGAGGGTTGCAATGACCAATTATGTTCGTATGTAATTATACATCATTCTGTGATATCCGAATCAATGCATTGAGTTCAGCCAAATATTTTGTGATCTTTGAAGCATAAAAAAGTAATTTCAAAACAAAGTTTGTTAGTCCAGAGTCCATTTATGATTCTCTATATGCATTCACGTCCCAAACCTTTAAATTTTTTTATTCCATTTTACAGTCTCTTCTGTACTAGGTCCAGGGATGATAGAGCTGTTATCTGTTATACTCCCGGTTAAGAAGAGTATAATATTGGAAACCTTTGCTGACTGCATTGTATACTTTCCTGCTGCTGCTTAACATTTCTACAATAATCGTTGTTCATGTTATCCTCTCTGGTAGGTCAGAAGCGTTCTGGGTTAAAGGATTCCTCAGGCGATTGACATCTTCACTTCTGTTCTGTCGCGCTAACTTCTAAGCTTTTACTTATTTATTTAGTCACTGCATTGACTTAATAGCTTCGTTTGTGATCAGACTATGCACCAAATCCTACTATTTTTCTGTGTGTGTATATTTTTTTTCCTGAAATACAATATGTCTTCGCTGTTAATGTATTAAGAGCTTGCCATCGATGTATAATTGATAAGCTAAGATCCGTATCCTATCCTTTGGTCTTAGTTCAAAACCAATTTAACAGCTGTCAAGAATCAAAATCAATCAGTCATTAAAGGGTTACCAAGGGACAAAAAAGACACAGAAGATAGTTTTTTTGACTCAAATTTCTAGGAGACTATGTTCATGAAAAAATATGGCAAAAGGTTATCATTAAAGATTGAAGAAGATTCTAATTCAATGACCCTGATTTTTTTTATGATATAAATGATCAGGTGTTCAGGAATAAGGATGATAATAAAAAAGAAGGGGATAATGTTTCACGCAGTGGTTAAAGCATATGACTACAAATGGCTTTGACAATTCAAGTTCTAATTCCCTCCAAATAATGCTTCCACGATGTATCCCAGCGCATGATCGCTCTGTTCAATATTTTATTCGGATTTTACAGCCTCTTCCAAGTTCTAAAGTCATATTAATCAAATGTGTTCTTATTTATTCAGTTTGTTTGATCAAATCATGCCACACTGAATATCATTCGCAAGCGACTTGAAGGTATAGTCATCTCAAGTGGATGTAATGTAAACAGGCCATCCGTTGTCTGCGAATTAGCCTCAAAGTACAATGGTTTTCAAAAGCCCACGCAACCCGTGAGATCGGTTAAATTCTGCCTGATTTGTTCACCAGCGTCATGGCATCTGTAGGTCTTTCAAACAAATAAAAAAATCTCAATGATATCTTTCTCTTTAAGCTTACGACAGAAAGCCTTTTAAAACAAGACCGTGTATATATGTATGTAGGAATGGATGAACGCATCAAACTTTCATCAAATCATCTGTGATTATTTTCGTTTGTGTTTTTCTACTAAAAAACAAAAAAAAAAAAAAGATACACAATCAAATATTTCAAGTACAAAGTTTAATAAACTTCTTCAGATACAACATTTCAAATAATTTTCATTTACTTCACATTAATTATCTTATTTTGCTACTGGTTCCAGAGAAATATGACACACGAACAAACATAAAAAAGAAGAAAACAATAATTATTTACACAAAAAACAACAAAAAAGCATTTTAATTTACAATTTAGAATACTTTTTAGAGGATCTTCAAAAATAACAACAATTTTGATAATGACGACAACGACAACGACGACTTTGTGATGATGACTGTGGTGAGATGTTATCACCAAAATGAAATTAAAATTTAAAATTTTGATAAAATGATACAATTTTGATAAGCCCTAAAGAGAAACAGATTGTAAAATGACATTGAAAGCAAATCTTCAAAATGTTTCTTTTTTTAGATTTTTTCAAATTAATATTGGGTTCATAATGCAAAATGTGGGGCAGCATTAGCAAGTTTTTGGTTTTTATCGTTATGCTTCCGATAGGGTTTGATGAATGGTCCCATAAGAAGCCATTGCAGTACCCACAGTTTTCTTCCCGATATACTACTGTAACTTCAGTCTGGCGTCTTCTATCTATGATGGTGTGTGGTTTCTATTGAAATAACCTTTCGAAACTATTCTGTTAATAGATTTAAATTCACCAAGAATCTATCGTCTCGGGTCGCCAAGTGCAGAACAATTACAGAGAAGATGTTCTGTGGTCTTCCACTCTTTATTTTCATTAAAACTCCTGCAAAAGTCGTTATAAGTCGAATGCCAAACTTTCAGATATATGCACCTAGAGGAGACTAACCCGTTATAATTGCTAAAAGGTTTCCAATTTTGACTCTGCCTATGTTTAATCCATTTTTTGAATATATCCATAACGGAGCAAATCTGTCTGGTCTTTCAAGTACAAGTAGGTGCACTATAATAGCTTACATCAGCACTGATAATAACTTGCAGAACGCAAATCATCGAATGTCTTGCGATAACCGCCAGAGAAACTCGTAATTCTCTGGGAGAAGAATCTTAGATTCTTAGATCTTAGATTACCTCTTTAGGGATCTAATGGTTGCTTTACATACATACATACATAATTCCTCATTACAGCTCTTCTGTCAGGATTACGATCTAGTTTCTCATACCACTTCTCTTGATTGTATCAATTTTATGCATGAGTGACGGGGACCTACAGTTTAAAGTTGACTGCGAACTACAGGTGCTTGAGAAGCTTTTTAATGGCAATTTTTATTTACTCTCACACTTTTTGCCCGAAATCTGCTGAGAGAAAGTCGTCGAATAATTATTTCTTTTTATTCAGTTTTGTTGGAGGTGCTTAACCTGGGTTTGGAACCTTGGCGTAAAGTGTAATAAGTCTACATACTACCTATTAGACCATGCTTTCACTAATTGCCAGTATTGGCTAGGAAAGCTTTAAAAATATCCTGCCCAATGAGCAATAATTTTTATGAAAAAAAAGAACATTTTTAATGTGCACTGAAAATCTTCAACAAGAGAGGATGCCAGTCAAAATGATGGTCACCCTTTGAACAGCAACACCAAGACAGTAGGATTTATGATTTATCTTGGCTGAATAAAAAATTAAAAATTAAATAAATCCCCCGTATAATTTATCATCTTTTTAAGTTTTTTCTGTTTTTTTTTTTTGCTCCTTAATGCCTTGCTCTCTCTCTCTTTGCGTTCATATTCATGTTCATCATGAGCAACGAAAATTTGTCACGCTTGCAATTAAGCCCATTTACAAAATGTTCATAATTGTTTTTTACTGATGTTGTTGTTGTTGTTGGTTTTAGTATTTTACTAAAGTGTTAAGATAATACCGATCATATGTAGACATGAGAGTGCGAGAATGTAAAGATGAACTCCTATTATTAAACCTTTTAAATGATTTCAGGCAAAAGCATACAACGAAAGCTATGAAATTGAATAAGTCCCTTTGAAAACGTGTAGTCAATGGAACTAGAAAATTAAAAATACCAACAACAACAACAATCGACAACAAGTGGAAAAAATTATAGTGGATTGCAGTCGAATATATGATGTGCTACAATATAAAATATTTGCTGATATGAGTTCTGATTTTCAGAACAACTGAAATTAATCTTATTATTATTCGAGGAGCAATCACTTGAATGTAAACAACTTGAACGTAAAGATCTTATCTTTAGGGACAGCAACATAAAAAGTAAGCTCTAACCTCTCACCATCACTTTTAGAAAATTGAATTCCGTTGGCCTCAAAGAAACCAATTTTCTTCAAGTCGAAATAGTCTGTTTATTACCTGGTTAAGGGGTTTTGTTCTGTTCTACATAGCGGAAGTAAAATAAATAAATTTTTGAGTTTACTCTCATATAGCTGATAGTCGGTCACTATTCCTTACTTCCTCAATTAATCATAACAACCGTTTAGTCAGTATTACAGCCTAGCTTCACGCACCACACATTTTGGGTATAGCCCACGAGTGGCACGACCTACAGCTTTAATATTCACAGATTTAAGAGGCGTTTCATGAAACAGCCAAAAGAAACATTTTTTTTTTAATGATTTTTTTCGAGACTTGCAAGTGGAGTTTGAACCACGGACCCTCGTGTAATAAGCCAATACACTACCTATTAAAGGCCGCCATTTTACTGCCGCTGAAGAAATATTTTTTTTATACGTCGTTTTGTTGCAGATGTCTGACCTGAGGTTTTAAACGAGGACTCACGTCTAATAAAATAATACCACAAGACTACTTTGTAAAAATTATCATCAAGTAAAGAATGGAAGCAAGGAATAAAAATAGGAAAAGCTAAGCAGTTTATAGAATCAGTCGAGCATAATTTTCTGGGTTTAGAAAAAAACTGGATTCAAGATTGTAGAACACACATTTCAAATTCACTTGATTGTCAAGTTTTGAATTTGTACGGTTTTTATGAACAATTTTTTTTTGAGATAATAAGAAACAATCTAGTCTAGCCTCAACCGATTTTGTAGGAACTGATTGTAGGACAAAAAAAATCAATTGTTAGTACAACAACAAGGGCTCATGACAGCCAATTAAAGAAAGCAGAAAACAATTTCTAACGATTTAATTCAGATGGCAGTACTATCAGACTATTTTTCTGAAATGTTACCAACATCAGCATCAATGCAACATATTTCCACGGCTGATAATGGTCTAGAATAGGAAAACGTATTAAATACTCCCAAGCGCAGCAAGTTGCATGAAGCAATGATGATAGTGTGTTAAAACAGCAACAACAACAACAATAAAGAAGAAAAAACCGAAAATAAAAAATTATTAACGAGTAAAAACTTAAAAGGTGCCAACAACTAAAACAGACACTTTAAAATACAAAAACAACACAACAGAAAACAATAAATACGTCATTTCAACAGCAACAACAGCAACAACAACCAAAAAAAATTTTAAATTCAAATTGTTGTTGTTGTTGTTGTTGTACTCATCAGCATCACCACCAGCATCAACGTGATTATCATGTTCATAACGTTTGCCATCCATTTCAGTCATCCAGTCTGTCTCATGATCATCATCTGTTTTTATGGCAGAGTGAACAAATAGACAAGTTAGTCAAAACTTTTTGTTATTGTTATTGTTATTGTTGTTATTTTTTATATATTTGTATGCCATTCATTTATCCTTCAGTCCAAAGTTTCAATTTCAATTTACGGTTTTAGTTTCAATTTCAATCTTTTTTTTTTTCTTTTTGTTTCCTTCTCTTTCTTTACTTTTAAACAGTGCAACAGTTTTTTTTTTTTTTCAATATCTGTCTGTCTGTCTGTTCGTCTGTCTTCGTACGTAAATTGTTTTGTGGATGGCTGACGTTTAAAATTTTTGAAAGAACCAAACTGATGATATGAAATATTAATGACTGGTAAAGTAATGCTTTACTGTTGAACAGATATGACCAAACAATGGCACGTCAGCTGCAGTAGCACGAATATTTTATAAACCAAACAGATATTTTACTTTTGGAGAAAGGACGAAACTAGAAATTATTTATAGAAAAATAACAGTTTCATTTCAAGTTAGTTAGTTTTCATAACAAAATTCTTGAAAGGCCTAAAGCAGATCAAAATTCACTTTGAATCGGGATTATATCGGGTCTTTCATTCGTTTGGAAATCTAGGCCTCATACGATAGGTCCAATCTTCCATGACTCTGGAGCCTACATTAGGCTAAATTTGATAGATGCGACTTTAGAAAACTACACAAGAAAAAGTCTAAACGGGGTTCAAATCGCACGATCGTGGTAGCGTTCACGTGAGTCGGCCATGGCCTCGAATCGTTTGAGCAGAATATCCAATGTGTCATAAGTTGCTTGGCCTCTTGTAACCACATTTCGTTGTTGTGTAGATCATCGGCTTGACAGTGACGGCCCGATCAAAGTCAAAAATCTATCGGACGCTTTATCATATAAATTGATTCGACAATTCTGATTGTTCAAGCACCAATTCATCCAGTAAGGGGCCTCATTGCTGAAGATTAGATTTTTAAAATTAGGAATTGTTTCCAACTGCTTCACACTTCATTCAGTGAACTCTCGATGTTATCTATTATTTATTATTGAGGTTAGTAAAATTTTCTGCGGTTGCAGGCCTAACTCATGAAGTCGAATTCGCAAAATTGTGGTCTGCCAAAGGTCAAGATTTTATGAATAAATCGAAATCGAATACTTCGACAAAACAAGTCAGTGATATTCCAGAACACTGCAGAACTAATGATCGAACTTTTGTGTAGAGTAACTGATTTTGTCTAGAATTTATGCTTTTTAGGTAAAAAGGATACAAAAATTAAAAAGAAAAAAGTAATTTGTCTCTCACCTAAGCTTGAATCGCTATAAATTGCTTATGAAACGTCACATATAGTCTCGGTATATGGCCCAATAATTTCCTGAAAGAGGAACGAAAAAAAATTAAAACAACATTAATTATTTAGCTTTCAAAGATCGCTTTATAATAACAAAAATAGATAATTTGCCGATGCTCCCAAACTTTTTCTTTAGCTTGGCCACCCTTGCATTCTGAATTGTTTTAAGAATATCTAAATATTTTAATGGTCATAACCAGTCAGATTATAATATGAAATAAGGAACCAAAATACTAATTATTGGTCTACTTCGACTATTTGATACTCTACACAACAAATCTTCAACTCGAGTGCGGCAAATTTACATAAAGTTAATTGCATCAATCGATTTAGCAGCTAAGACTAATAGCCGACTCTAGGCAATGGACAGCGGCCTGGAAGTTTTTGGGACTCTCAATGTATTGGACTGCATGATGTCAAGATATGCTTTTCAGCATAATTGGAGAGAGATAAGTCTGGTAGTAAGGTATTCCGTTCAGATATTTACTAATAGCACCAAACTAAATGAAGCTGTGGGTGACGGAATGTTTTCGAAATCGATTGAAATAACTCAGTCCTTAAGGCTGCCAAATCACTGTTACGTCTCTCAGGTGAAAGCATAGGCAATAAATGCGTGAACATTACAATACTTTCTGTTGATAGCAGACGTCTAGGAACTATTCCAACATAATGAATTCAAAGGATGGCATGTTGTTGCAGATATCTCAATGCAGTTGCAGAACGTCATAATGTTCATACAGTACCTGTATCGGCACTCAGCGATATTTTGGGTATTCAACGTGAGACACAACCAACGAACACACAATTTTCTGAAATTAAGAATCCCTTTAGAAACCTGCTGCAATCTAGCAATGGATTCCGTTTAACGAAAACTGAGCAGAACGTCGTGGAAAATATGGCCAAATCTGGACACAAGGCACAAGTAAAGTCTGCTAAAAATTGAAAGGAGTACGTTTAGTATGGATTTTAGAATCATGACTGAGCATTTCATTATGGGCAAAATGCGAGGCGCATTTGTTTAGAAGTCTTCACAAACTATTTCTGCAGAAGCTGTAGAGGTAAAGAAGATTTTTTTTCTTAGCAGATAATTCTTCTATTTCAGAAAGTCCCTAGAATGATAATCAGACATTGTCTAAAAGCAACGAATTGAATGTTATTACACATAATGGTGAGGAACTTGATCATACTTGAGACAAACCCTTTATCAAGAGGTAAAGCTACCTGATGTACCCATTACGTTCACTTCCTGGAGAAACAGAAATTCTTTGGAGCACGTGTTGAAACCATTAGCCATACACTGAACAGTCTCAATCTCACTCGGAAATGATTGAAACTGCTTATGAAAACTTCCTGAAGCTAATCAGTAGCTGCTCTATTTTTATCAATCAATAGAAACGTTCTTCCTAAAATTCTGCACTTCTTGAGTTTAGAAAAGGTCGGTCTAGTCATATCTTACTCTTAACGCGCCACTTACACATGCCTACTACAAGCAGAGGGTAGGGTAGTGTGCAGAACAAACAAAATCTGTTGCGCATCCTGCTCCATAGTCTTATCACGCCAATAAAAGTAACGAAAGCAAAGCTTTAAGGTGTTATATTGGAGAGCTGAATATGCCAAAAGATTAATCATAAATAGTTATTTACAACAAAATTCTAAAGAAGAAGGTGATAGACTGGCCAACAACAACAACAACAACAACTGCAACAATAATAAATAATAACATAAACGTTATGGAAAAATTAATGAATAAAACGCGAACACAAAACGTTAATTTATATTTTTATTCTTTTTTTTTATTATTTAAAAATGAATCTTTATTTGAACGCTTTTTGTTCCCCATTTCGTTACGTTTCGTTTTACTCCTTTAAACTGTCAGTTGTCAGTCAACACAGTGCGGCAGAAAAAAAAGCAAAAAAAAGAGAAAAAAAAACTTGACAACAGACAAGAGATGGAGCATGAAAATGCCATGAAATGAACAGATCCATACGCCCTCCCTGGTTTTCTGTTATTTTTCTAGTTCTTCACAAAAATCTGAAAAAGTCAGCAAAATATCAACACAATTTGAATATTTCAACAAAACTATGGGCGGTTTGTGTTGTGTTCCTTTTTCTTTCTCTGCTGCTTGGATGAGGCGAAAAAAAGAAAACCAAAACGTCAGCATCATATGCATCAGAAAAAGTACAAAATTTTATTGCAAATCGCGAAAATAAGCCGCCTGTTTTGATGGATGGATGGAAGTGGTGAAGAAAAAAAAGAACGAAATTCTTTTTACTTGATCTGTGTGTTCTAAACTTTTCATTAACAGTGGAACTTAAACTGAATATAGGGGGCCTTTAAGAGGTCCTTTCAATTTCTATTTCTTAGACATTTTCCTTTTTGCATCAAACATTATCTTTTATCACGTGATTGAACGGAAGTAATGAACGGCTCAGCTAAGAACGGATTTGGAAGTCCACAACAATGAGAACTGACCTCCGAAAACGATGCACGCCCCAAAGACAATGTTACCGACAACAACATCAAAAATGTCCTTTGCGGATGATACTAATCAAGTTCGGTTCCAGGTGTGCTTAAATCATACTTTTTGTGATTTCGAGTAGCAAAATTTGTTCCAAAGCTCACTTAACTAGAACAAAAGAGTTGTAGAACAAGAGTTACTTAAGCATTTTTGAATGACGACACCGTCGACATCGATCTGTTCGAAAGAGTTGCAACTAGTGGATGTGTAATAGCAATATTGTTTTATATAGAAGGCAATGGTTGAGACCAGAAAAGTTAATTTGAAAAAATTGCATCAATTTCATATAGGCCGGAACCATTACCATAAGTTTGCACCATAAATAGAGCTGATTTAGCCCTTGGATATACTGACTGGTTGATTGTAAAAAATAATTCCAATGTTCATGAGCTCATACATACATACAAACAATCCTTCCGTAAGGATTACGACCTAGTTTTTTACGCCACCTACATTGTGTGTGTGTTAAATTTATTCAAGACTGGCGGGACCTACAGTTTAAAGTCCACACCGAACGTCAGATTTTTGAGGCGGTTTGCATCGTGGCCTCATATTTAATATGCCAATCCACTACCTACTAGACTAAGGCGACTAGATTGGGCTCATACTCTGCTGTTTAATTAAATCGCCGTCTCTTGTTGCCTAGAAAGAACACCGTCTATGAAAATATTTTGGTTAAAGACCCTCAGAAGAGAGGAATGGGGCCTCTCATCCAGCTTATTTTAAATATCTAAGGCAAAGGCTAATATTACATTTTCATAAGGGCCTTTAAAAGCTGGATTGCAGTTCCAAGGCCTTGCAATTTTCCCCGTTGAGACTTTTATGTGTGTTTGTTTGTGTTTGAAATTTAATTGTTCACTATTGTGTGTTGAATGTGATCAACTTGCAGATTGTTTACTGGAGGCATTAATTTTTTATAATTTTTTCTTTTTCGCTTTTTGTTGCAGCTAATCTGGCTAAAACGTTTCATTTTTCATCACACGATGATGAAGTGGAAAATGAAAACCATGTGATCCTTTTCAATTTCTTTAATGACGTTTAAATGGTTTTATAAGTTTTTGTTTGATTTAATGGTTTTAAGATTTTCAAAATTAAATAAAAAGTTTTAATAAGATTTCTGTTGCTGTTTCTCTATTTTTTGTTTTTTTTTTGCCTATGCTTGAATTGTTTTTTTTTTTCTGTGTGAAAAGATCATGGGAAATTTTTGCTTTACCAAGAAAATATTGTCAAGGTCATGTTTACATGAAATTAAACAAGTTTGTCAAGTCCTTTGTTTTGTTACTCTTCTGGAGTGTAAGTTCAAATTAAACAGTTGAAGTCACGAAATTTGTAGGACAATTGTAAATAATACTCACTATAAATGTCTTACGAAACCAAGTTTCTACCATTTCCAAAATTTTCCAAAGAAGTTTAAGTCTATCTAACTATCCTTGAAGAATGTCAAAAATGCTGACTAAGGATTGCCATTTCACCATAAGTAGGCTATTATTACCAAAATTCCTTCCGTATTAGAAATCTCCAATATGATTCTAATTTATTTCGGGTCATTGGAAAAGTACTAGGCATAGGGCATATCAAGTAAAAGTTTGATCGCACGAATTAATTGCATGAAATAATGTTTAAGAACGAAATACTCTATCACTACAAATAAAGAAGATATACTTGACTGTTGCAAATTATCAAAGCCCAAATTGTGATAAATCCCCTGTTACAACACAAGGAAATGAAATCCTATATTGTCCAATATTACACTGAAGGGTAAGCTAATGACTAAGGGACACAAGAATAAAAGAATAAAAAAACCCATTACGGAAGTCCATAAAGAAACTAAATTTCTAATTAAAAACAAAAATAATAACAATAACCATAACCATAATAAAAAGTAACTATTTCTGTAAAAATTTACTTCCTTTTCCTGCAAATGCAAATATGATTCGCTAATTATTAAAACATGTCGTTAAAGTAACACTAGATTTAAAAAACTTAAGATAAAAACAGAACACAATGAGTTCACAAAACGTTTCTAATACAATCAGTGCATGACGTTGTCATGTTCATTTTGAAATAAACAAAAAATAATAAAAAAAGAAAAGTATTTTAAAAAACTGCATAACAAAAACATTTTTATTTTAAGAACTTTACTAAAGAAAAACTAAAACATGAAAATGGAAAATTTATATCTCTCTAGGCATTGTTTTACCTGTTGACGCTGATCGTCGTCATCATTTTGTGTTTATTCCTCCTGGTTCTTGTGTTTTTTTTTTTTTTGTCATAGACAATGGTTTTCATTACTCTTATGTGGTTAGACGGCTACTATCATCCCAGTAGTGAATCGAAAATTGAACATCAGCTACTAACAACAAAAACGGCGGGCAAAAAAAAAAATAAAATTATCAAAGACGCAGCTGCATGAACATCTTAACTTACTACATGACAAAATACAACAATAGAGAAAAACTACATTCATATACATATATGCGAGGGTAGAGCATAAAGTAACTGCATGCATAATATTATCAAGTTAGGATTACGACCTAGCTCAGTTATACATGAGTGGTGGAACCTACAATTTAAAATCGACTCCGAACGACAGATTTTTGAGAAACTTTTCATGGGAATTTTTATGTACAACCAGAGTTTTTGCCAGAAATCTGCTGAGAGACAGTCGCTGGGCTCATGACAGAAACTGGGCTCATGCTCTACCGGGTAATTTTATTTACTCCCAAAGTTCTTTTTTCCAGAGAACTACCGAGAAGAAGACGCCAAAAAAATATTTTTTTCATATTTCGTTTTGTTCGGGCTGTATGACCTAAAGTTTGAAACATGAGCTCTCCAGACTAATAAGCCACCACACTAAGACGCCGTAGTATAATTGTCATTACAAAAACGATTTTTATTCATCCTCACAAGAACCATTTCCAATTTATTTTCTCATGTAATGTTCCTTTTTATACTTCTCGGAGTATGGTACGTCTTCAGGTTTCCCTTATAGACTCTAGCTTTGATTTAACTCTGCCGTCAATAAACTGCTACTTTTGAGTGAGTACATCTGCTACGTTATTTAATTTTCAGAGATTAATTTTCTGTCTGTTCTTCTGTTCTAATCAAACTGACACAAATGGCATTCTCGCTTTGTGGCCTTGATATATAACTCAAGTCCCATAAATCTTCGAAATTTTCTAGTTTTACTTTCATGTTGAAGATCTTGTGCAAAACCTTGGCGTGAGAGTCTCCATGTAATACCTCGTCACCCTAAACAAACTTGGCACATGACATTATACAAGACAATCTCTATTAAGAAACGATTAGAAACTGAAAGTTTTTCTTCACGGAGTCTCCAGGCGTTTGGAATAAAAAAAAAACTTGTAGCTGCGGAAAGTAAAATAGTAAACGAATCTAATTTTGCAACCAAATTAGGAAAAAGGAATGTTTAGAGTTGACTGAACTACTGAAACTTTCCGCACATCGATCACTGTTGATGCATCATATTGCTGAAAATTTCTTATTATTAAACACTTTAATTATGATCAGATGACCCTCGTAAATATTTTCTCTGTTGTGTTTGATGTGTCTGAATATGTTGGCGATTATTGTTTTATGCTTCGAAATTTGTAAAGCAATAAAATGTGAAGACAATTTTACCAGTGTAAAGTCAAAATACATGATTACATACACCTGTACCTAAATCAACGGCTCTATAAGTAAATAAGTTTCTACAGACGCAAATTATAACTTGGCTAGCAACAGAATGCAATGTCCTGAAGTAGGTGGTTATGATCAGACTATCAACACGAAGTTCGTACTTCTACTCATTATTGGGAAAATTGTATTACAGTTGAGTGTTAAATTCCTTGAAGTTATCGTAGTCGAGTTGATTCTAGTGTATTATTGTGGTTCAAAATCTCGCTTCAGAAAAGTTTCTTGAATCTGTCGTCGGAGTGGACATAAGTACCTCCAACAAGGGATAAACTTAACACACATAACATGGGTGGCGTGAGAAACTAGGCCGTAGTTCTGAATAAACAGAGGCTAAGAACAACCTGCAGAGCTACAATCACTGCAATACTCGATGAACTTTGGTGAAGGAAATTGGTCTCTTTTGATTGTATACAGGCCAGATCCTAAGTACCCCTTCACCATCAGTGTGTGCAAATATTTTTACACACAATTTGTCTCAATTTTAGGTGAAGAGAAGGGACTCTGACTATAGGAAAATTATCCATAAAGAGGCAATATTAAAAAGGCTTGTCATCATTTTAGGATGCAGATTACAGCTGATTACACATGGAAAGGTAAAAAGGAGCCTTAGAGTCCCTTACAGCTTTAAATACCAAAAGAAAGGTTAAAATTCCTTTACAACTATCGCTAATTATGGTTTCGATCTCTAATTCTATATCTTTTATATAAAAAATACATTTAAATATTTCAAACTACTCCAACTAGTAGTATCAATGTGCTCTACTATCTCTAGTGGGCCGTTAATCAATACATCACGGTTGAAATTAAAAATCTAAAAAAGTTATAAAAATCAAAAGAACATGTTCGTTTAATTTTTCAATTTCGTACATTATCTCCGCACATCCATACAGGAAAATGAAGCTCTAAGCTCTTAATATAACAAAAAAAAGAATTGCTTATTTAGTAAATGAAAATTTATTTGATTTGAATTTTTACATTTTTTTTTTTTTGCCAATTTAAAAAATTAAAAACTTTTAAACAAAAGAGTTGGAAAAATCGTTAAACAATAGAGTTGTCCTTCTTTTCTTTTTCTTTCAGAGAAAATGTTGTTCCATGTTGTTAAACGATGGTCTTAATTGATGTTGAAAGACACTCAATTCATTTAGTTTTGTAACGATTTTCTATGGAGGAGTTAAAATATTGGCATTAAAATTCCAGTAATGATAGGAAAAACGCTTATACATTGTATTGCCAGAGTTTACATAGAAAGAAACAAAAAAAGAAGAAAAAAATCTCCCATCTTTCCCCGGCTTGCCTTCTTCTTTATCATGTAAACGTAGATTGTAAAATTCTTTGATTACAACTTAGAGGTTTAAATAATTTTTTTTGGGAAAGATTATAGCTTAAATCAGTTCTATAAGTTTGTGTTTTACCACATATTACTTCATACAGTTATAAGTCCTCACTGTCACTTTTCAGCCATCCCAATAGTATTACGAAGTTGTAGATTTTGTCCTGTCTTGAATGTCTGATCTGAGATTTGAACCACAGGGTCATACCTAGTTGACTAAGGTGACTTCAGATGAACTCTGGTCAGACTTAATGCATATTTTGATCTTCATATACCTATACCGGGTCATATCTATCTGGTCTCTCTATAAGTAGGTTCGTTATGTCATTATTCGAATGTCTCAGTAGTTTCTCCAGATACACTCGTCGCTCTTAAAAAGATGCGTTCTTCTCTAAGGATCTAATGACCGCTTTACTCTCAATAAATATGAGATACGACATACTTTTATACTGAATTATTGAATTTGTGTTCTTCATTGGACTGAAGTCTGTATCGGTTTGGATCACTAGATCACTGGACCCAGATCATAATCAGAAGCATGAGTTTTAAGCTTTTGGCTATTAAAGTCGCATCTAAAAGGCAAAATACAATTCTAGATACCTAATACATTAGTTCCGATGTCGTTTCGAATATGAGTGGAAGTAATATGTAATTGGTGGAATAGTTTCCCAATAAAAATTGTTTGGTAAGCCGCACGTTATTAATCTTAACAAAAGGTACTCGCACATACAGTTGGTAAAGATTGGCTAATTTGAAATGTTCCAAGCTCTCTCAAGGCCTTTCTATATACAGTAGCGAGCACAAAAAATGCAACACTGTGCCATATGATCTTTAATAAGATCTGTTTCAAAATAACGGTAACTAATTTATCTATTTTCTTTTGCTGTTAATTCTTTCAATTATAAGTTTTCAAAGTAACCACAGTTTATTCCAAATTCTGCTTTAAAAAGTTAAATATTTTTGAATTAGTGAAAAAAGTGCTAATTTTTTGCGAGCAAAAAAAAATGCAACATAATAAAAAAATAGTTAAAGTAAGTTATTTATTTAATTATAATTGAAAATTTCTTAAATAAGTTATACAACATGTGTTTTGTAATAGAAGCAGCTCTCAGCTGACAGCAAAACTGCAATCATTAAAGCCTTAGAAGAAGGAAAATCCATGCGTGAAGTTGGACACCTCTTTGGTGTAAATCAATCAACCGTATGTCGGATTAAATCTCGATTTTCCTTGAGAAATAGTGTGGAAAGGAAACCAGGCAGTGGTAATCCTCGAAAAACTACCTCTCGCCAAGACCGCCAGATGATTGCACTGGTAAAAAAAGATCCACGAAAGACCGCAGTGGACGTTGCTAATTTTGCAAATGAGCAAATGGGAGTCTGTATAGGCGTTCACACTGTTCGCCGTAGGTTGAAAGAGGCTAATTTGCATGCGAGACGACCCGCAAAGAAACCTCTCATCAGTGCAATCAATAAAAAGAAGCGCCTGGAATTTGCAAAACGTTACAAGGATTGGTCAAATGAACAATAGGCTAAAGTCTTGTGGAGCGATGAAAGCAAATTTAATTTGTTTGGCTCCGATGGGATAAATTTTGTTCGAAGACCGCCTGGACAGAGATATTCTCCAAGATATCAACTTCCAACCGTAAAACATGGCGGTGGATCAATAATGGTGTGGGGTAAGGAACGATATGTTAAAAAAAAAGTTATTGATTTTACGTCACGTATTTACAGGTGCGTTTTCCCGTGATGGGGTAGGTCCCTTAACTCAAATCGAAGGAAAAGTGGACGCCAAGAAGTACTGTGAAATCCTTGGAGAACACATGCTTCCTCATCTGCGGGAAAAAATGCCTCCTGGTAGCATATTCCAACAGGATAACGATCCAAAGCACTCAAGTCGCTTAGCTCGAGACTTTTTAAGCGACAATGATGTCAATGTTTTGGATTGGCTATCACAGTCTCCCAAACTAAACCCCATAGAAAATCTATGGGAGCTATTAGATCGGGAAGTTAAGAGGAAACATCCGTCAAATAAGAGGCAATTAGAAAAAATTTTGAAAAGTGAATGGGAGAAAATATCCATTAACACATTAATAGCTTTAGTCGACTCTATGCCTTCTAGGTTGCAAGAAGTCATAAAAAATAAGGGCTACGCCACTAAATATTAATTTTAAGATTTTGTTTTGTAAGAATTACTATTTAATTTAAATAAACACATTAAAATTTATGCTGTTGCATTTTTATTGCTCCCATGAAATTCGCACTCTTTTTAATAAATGACAAAATAATATATCATTAATTAAAAATATTTACATAATGTTTTTGATAATAGGTATCTATAGCTGTAGGAATTAATAACCCAAAGAAATATTTTGAATGGTCACCATTTTTTTAAAATTATCGCACTTAAAGATAATTTTACCCAACGTTGCATTTTTTGTGCTCGCTACTGTATATCGCTTAAGAACAAGGGTAAATTTTCTCTTAAAAATGTACGAAACGTGAAGTTTCGAACCTCATAGTTTTTACTAGTCGAATCATACAATTCTGAAAGACTAATGCAAGTGATCTAAGTATGCATCCACCAAACCGTCTACTAGGACTTTGTATTATGTATCGTACGATATCTACTTGATTTTGCGCACGTTGAAGGGTATGTCGGTAAAGCTGAAGTTCATCACTCCAAAGTTTCCTACTCCAAACTGTTACTCTGCTTCGATTCGATACCTAAGAAAAATAGAATTCAAATTGAATATAATTTTTTTAAATTATCAAATCTCATTATTTTGCCTTTTTAATTTCAGTGTTTTTGGTTTTTTTTTTATTATTTTTTCATTTTACAGCCTGCAGGCAACAACATCGTTATTAAACGCTTATCGCTTAATGTCACCGTAATTCAATTACGAGCGCATGTGTGAATTTAAATGTTGACGCTGCTTAGACGTTACTTTTGGAGGCAATGAATTATAATTAAAAGCATAAAAGCCATCACATTTAAATCTATTTTTATTATTGATCATTAAATTAAAGTTCTTAATGAACTAAAAACAAAAACAACAACAAAAAAGAAGGAGACTAAAAAAAACGAGACACAAATTTTACGCTTAAATTAACATTTAACTGACAAAACGAATAACGAAATATCATTGTCTTCAATCTGTCGGAAACTTTAAGACTTTAAGACAGACAAGAACAAAAACTAAAAAAAAAACCATTACTTAAGGCTTAAGGCGAATTGAAGACACTCTACAATCAATAACTTTACTTAGTCCTAGATTAGGTATTTGCTTTGCTGCGTTCTAAGATGAGTTGTCCATTTCAGATCTACTTTCCTCCTCAAATTCACAAGCTCAACTAACTCTCTATAGCTAAAATAGATTAAGCAAGATTGGTAAAACAATAGTGAAATACTAAGTCTACGTTTTGCATGGCACAATTTAGTAATTTTAATTTAATCTTTATATTTTCCAATACATTTGGAACACAATAAAGCATATTTTTTAATTCATTTTCATTTTTTTGAGAAGCACACGCATGGCACAAAACTTTAATCCTATCTTCTGGTTATTTATTTGCTTCGTTTCAGTATCATTAATCAAGTTCTTCCAGTTAAGCGGGTAATTCTTTTACTGTAGCAGCTCTTAAGATGAAAGCAGTTCGCCAAGAAATAACACAGTATTTGGGTCTATTGGTGACCAATTTATATTTCTGATTCCGTTCCACATTTTTCTCAAGATTTGACGCAATCTGATCTTACTATTCCTAAAAGCAGCATATTGAGCTAGAACTTTTTCAGGAGTACTTTAAGTCTGATACGTATTTGTTTCTGGATATACTCGAGTCATCCTATCGATCACTATCGATCGAAATTAACAGTGTCCTGCTCTTATCTCTCTCCAGTAAAAATCCTCTCATTTTCTCACCTCTTTGGCTGTGGCCTGTAATACAAAGATCGGCATAATAGCAAGATTTATTATGGACTCGCGTTGGTTTCTTCTAGCAATTGTTTAACTCCCGGATTGGAGGACTAAATGCAGGTTTAAGTGGGACCTCTTCCTTCCAAGACGGTGGCCGCATTACCTAACCTTTAGCAAAAAGAACTTTCCTTCCTTCAACATTGGATGACTGTTATATTTTCTTTAGTTCTAAAGACCTTTCTTTGGTGGTAGAACCCGAGCAGTTCTTTTGCTATTAAATGCATAACAACTGCAGAGGTATGGTATAGGTCCGGTTAGGTTAGTGTGGTAGCTTTGATACCAAAATCTTACTTGAGCACGCATAGCGGCTCGTTGTGACGCCACAGGTAATCGCAGTCCCTGTACTGACCAAGATTCTCAGAACGAAGGAATTAGAAGTTGGTCAGCGCAAGGGCTGCACATTTCAAGCACGACTACCCATAGTGGAAAACTAGCACGAAAGCTTGATAAAGGAGGCTATATCCTTGACATCAATGGACGATAGCTCCGTCAAACTAACAAGGGTTGAAGAGCCAAATAACCTATATCTGCACGTCGTATTGGGCATTGAGATGGACACTGACAAAGAAAGTGGATAATAGTCTCCTCATCTTTTGGGAACATAATACCACGCCGAATTGAGTTGATGTTCCGACCAAGTAGCTGGTTTGTACGCCTTCTATCCATTGAAGGCCAAGAGAGCCTAGCAATGGAGCAGGACTTCTCATTGATTCAAGATAGGTTGCCGGCACCCCATCCTTCATTAGTTTCGAAGCAAATGATCTTACACAATTACATTCGTCATTCACAGAAGGATGATTGAAAAATCATCTCCACAGAGGCTAGACAAATCTGTCCATGAGACGGGGCGTCAACACCGAAAAGTCTTATGTTCAGGTTTTAATACTGATACTAAAGAGTTCATAAAATCCATACCTTAATAAATGCTAACCCCAGCATATGTAGACATACGGTTTTATGGGTTTAATGGTACTACAAAGCGATTTGGAGAGTTAGCTGCCATATTTGAATATTTATACAAAAAGTCCCATGATTAATCAGTTGTGCTAAGAAGTAACCGTTATAGCATAACCATATATTAGTATCCCGCCAATAATTATGTTTTCAGAATTTTTTTTAATAATAATTTTTTTTTCCATACTATAGAGCTTAGGATAGAGGACGTTTACTTGTCAGGTAAGACAAGTACTGTACCCGGAGATCGAAATTGACCCATTGTACAACTATAGAGCTTGATATGGTGAAACTCAAACAAGAATGGATGAAAGTAAAATCCGTTAAAAACTGTTGAGGATTTAATTGTGGTGACGGTACTTGTTCGACGCCAATCTTCAAACAGCTTAAGTAAACCGAAGGCTCATTAAAGTAATACTGCCAGTGGATTTTAGAATCGTTATATTTTATTTCTTTACTTAAGAATAATGTGTAGTGGTCCTCTGTCTCCAAATACTGCCTCAATATTCTAAAGTTGACCTATTTACAAATGCCTATAAAATTAATGATTCTTGTTCACATTACAAACATTTGAGTACACACAGTAGGTGAAATTTAAAGAAATAATTTAAATTGTTTTCCTAATTTTTATTTTTTGCTATTGTTTTTATTATTTTATTATATAATGTTGTTGTTATTTTTATTATAAGTTAAGTTTTTATTTATATTTATTTTTTTGTGTTTTTTTCAATATGTTTATAGTTTTTATTTTTCAATTTTATTATCTTCTCGACATAATAAAAATAATACACGAACATACTTATGCTTGATTTGAGGTTTGTAGCAAAGCGTGTATATATTTTCAGATGTCTTGTACGTATTGTATGTATGTATGTTCACAGATGATTTTGTCTATATTTGGTAGACCATATGAAATAACCCACACCCACCTACTCATTGGCATCATATAATCACTGTCTCGTACACACGTACCGGCTGGTAGACGTCCTATGTACATTTATACGAGTGCAGTTTCATTTACAGTGTACAAGAGAGTATTTTGTATGATAGACAGTTTTGGTTAAGAAGGCAAACTTGTGAATTACACTACTTGCTTCATTTAGACGTCACAGTCACATTTTATGATGTTCGTTGTTGTTTTTGTTGGTGATATTCGAAAAGAGTAAAATAGTTAAACCAGTGAACAAATTTGCTGAATTCGTTACGGTTTGGTTTGACTGCGTTTTGTTTCAGTTTTTCGATTTTTCTGTTTTTTTTTTTTTGTTTTTGTTGTCTTTAACATTATTTTTTATTATTTTATTATGCGATATTATTTACACTAAAAAGTGAAGCGTAAAAACAGTAAAACAAAATTATTTTCTTGAAAACAAATTCTTCATAATTATAATGAGAAATTCATGCTAATTGAGTTACTAACCTTCTTATGACATAAGTATGTGTGTGTCAGAGGTCAGGAAGGTAACTGTATGTATATTTTGGAAAGAACTGAAGCCGGAACTGGAATTGAAAGCCGGTACATCGCCTCGCCCTAATGTATAAAGTTTTATGGCTAGTATTAGCAGTTAAACTTGCCATTCCACAGTAGTCCGGTTGTTCTTGCATAATCTAAGGCCTTTAAGTCTATTGATTTAAGGAGAGCCTTTTTCTTAATTCTCTCATCACTGAAAACGTCTGAACAAGATCCCCTCAATATAAGCTCATCTGCCCACTTATAACCACGAATGCCTATATGACATGAAACTCAGTTCATTGAGTTTGTTTTCCCTACTTACAAATCATTCTGAGTATACATCCGATACCATAAAAATGCATTACTTTCAGTTGAATGATTAGGCGCTCATTATTCAAAATTAATATTACGATTACAGTATGCCCTCGATTTACGTCCTCTCGACTTACATTGTTTCGATTAACGTCGTCAAAAATTTTGTTCCCTTGTCATTCAATTTACGTCGCATTACGTTGTTTATAAACAAAATCAGGGGAATACCCTCTTTAAAAAAATTCAATACATAGAATAAAAATTTAATTATTTTAGTTTATTTTTTGTAAAATGTACATAAATAAATGCGTCTGATAGTATGGGTTCTTTGAAATTCGGTTTACATCGCCTTTTTCCGGAACATTCTACGACGTAAATCAAGGGGATACTGTATTTTATAAATAAGTGTATGGGAAAAGGGGTTTGGCCTTCAAGAGTAATCAGTTTCTTGAGTGCAAGATTTCATATGCTCCTTGAAAGATGTGAAAAGGCCTAAGACAAGGATAAATAAATTGGAATATGTATGGTGTGGACTGCATTGTTATAAAAAGAAAAACAAAATAAATTTTACATTTTCTTTTTGCCTAAAGGAATTCAAACTTTGACAAGTTTTGTTTGCCACTGTGGAGACAAGTATGTTGATTTAAAAATTTTTAACTCTCGTCTGTCAAATCACCCACCTACCGCATATGGTATCTTAAAAGTGAACAAAAACAAAAACAAAAAAATAAAACAATTTTAGATTCAAGCAATGAAAACCAAAACCTAAAACAAATGAAAATTTTAAACTTCACATGAAATCAAATATCACAGTTCAAGTGCAGTTTTGTTGTACGAAAACCCAAAGACGATAACAACTGTTTAAAAATAGAAATAAAATAAAATAAAAATAAATAATTTAAATAAAAAAATAAAACTCTCATTAAAACACCAAAACAAATGAACGAACGAACGAATGAACGATCAGCGATTAAATAAAACTTGTATTATAAAAAATAATTGATAGGAGCCTCCTCCCCCTATCATGTAGCCCACTTTTTTGAAAATGTTAAACAATTCATTCGTTGATATTTCATTATAAAACACAGACAATTGATCGAATTGTTCGAGCCAACAATTACATCATGAGACAGTGTCTCCAATAAATGACATTTGCACGGGCATAATTTCTAGTTTTAATCAAGTCTCGTAATGAAAATTGGAAAAATTGGCGAAAAATTCAAACCTTTTGTTTTCATCGTTCTCTGTTTCTTAATTAACCACAATTTGAAACACCTTAACATGGCCATATCGATTGCATGCAAATTAACAGCAATAGCGTAATACGAGTTGCAATCGATTACACGTTTTTCAAATTCTTTTCCATTCCCTACTCAAATATTTGAGTACAGCATAGACTGTTTAAAAATTCACAATAAATTTTAATTCTTCTAAATTGTTTTTATTTTCCTACAGGGTTTAATTTATTTTCATTTCAAATATTTAATTCGTTTCGATTTTCTATTGTGTTTAATTCACTGTGCTGTTAAAAGTCTAACCACAAAATGATGAAATAGGAAATTATACACTCACATACAATTTTCTTTCTTTCGAAATCGTAATCATAATCTAAAATTGAATTGTAATCCGTTTGATTAGGAACTAAATTTCAATTTACGTTTAAATCGTGTTATAACGTTCCACCTGCTTTGTTTAATTGAAAAGAAATAGAGAGAGAGAGAGAACAGAGAGAGGGAGAAAAAAAATGAAATTAATATTCCCATTAAAGGTGATGAAAATCTAACACACGCAAGTTTAATACGAAATTTAATGATGACCCTCAGCTCATCTTTCCCTATCGTCTATCTCTTTTTAAATCACAGTAGAAAACAGTTGTGTCCGAGAACTGAGCAGCTATTTTCTCGTGGGACAAGGCATTATGTTATGCTTAGTCTACATCACATCTATAAAGAGTTTTTGGTTGTCTTATGCTTTAATTAGATGCCCGTTTATAAAACGTTAATCGTCTTAAAATTTGCTGTTACAACTTTATACTTTTGGCTGCGACAACTTTTGGCTTTACAGAAGATTTTAGTCTTCAATCAGCAAAAAAGAGAAGATAGGCAATCGGCTTAAATTTGAACCCTCAATTATTTCGAATCTGGCAAAACTTATGTCATTTTATTCTGTCACAACATTCAGTATATAATATCCAATGAACTTAAGGAATGCGATTGAGGGATTTGGGACTTATTGAGCCAACTAGAAACTGGATGATTGTGTAAATTTTGCAAAAAAAAAAATTATCATCTTTTCGGACGAAGCCGATTTTCATCTTAGTGGCTATATTAATAAGCAAAACGACCGTATTTGGGGTCTTATAGAAGCCAATGCACACATTGCGAATGACTGTTTGATGCATTTGGTGTAGTGGAGCCATTATATTTCTTTGAAAATGAAGACGGCATAACCATTACGGTCAATGTAGATACCTAACGCATCATGATAACCAATTTTTTTCCACCCGATCTTCATGGTATTCAAGTGAAAGACATTTGGCTTCGACAGGATGTCATGCCTTAACCGATTTATAACGGCAAACGTTTGATGGCTATTTTCTGCGGAGAACCGCTAAAATACTATGTTGTGCATTTGAAGGCCAACATTCGTGATGCCATTGCCGAGATACATCCCCAAACAGTTTAAAAAGTACACGAAAATTGATTCGATCGAATGTGAGGTAGTGTGAGGCCAGTCGCGGTAGCCATATGAATGAAATAATATTTCATTTCTAACCGAAACAATTGTTCTTTTTGTTTTATTGTATTTTTAAATGTAAGCTTTTAAATGCTCCACCCTTTATAACATTAACTGTAGTGGGTGATTTACGGTAAGCCAACCATCCAGTCATCATCTTGCCAGAAATCTTTTACAAACCAGTATCCAACTCGAAGGATATGGATAACCCACAACGATGTTAAAGTTATTCCGCAAAAGTTCTGTCTACAGAGCCTTGTTAACGATAACAGTGGCGTTCTATTTATGGACAGTGAATGCTGTCCATTCTCACCCATTTTAGATTGTCTGCTCGAAATTTTTTATATTCTTTGTAAAAAACTCAAGGGAATCAAGTGAATGAGATTTCGTGGGTCAGTAGTATTATCACTTAAAACGGTGGCATTGCAAATTATGTTGACACAGCTGCATACGCATTAAAAAATAGGTATTCAAAGCTTATATTCTTTCCGTAACATCAGTAGCAATACCGATTTTGACTTTATAAACACAGAAATCTGTAGAAAAAATTTGAATGGATTGCCCATGCTCCTGTCAACACTCAGAGGAAATACAATTCGCAACATAAAAGCAGAAGAAGGCAACCAAAGACGAAATGGCAAAAAGAGTAAAGGCAAACAATGGAGAGCTACAGGTCGAGAAATGTTAAGGCAATTGGTGATCTATGACGCCGCAGTCTAGTAAGTAGTGTGATGGCTTATTAGACGCAAGGAAACTATTCACACCCCAAGACAGACATCTCCAACAAAATAAAAAACATTTTTTGTGTTACATTATAATCCTGAATTAAAGGTCTTAAAATTCCTAAAATATTCTCATTTTTCTAAAGTATTTACAGCTTTTATACCGAAATTATAGTCTTACTGCTCTCAATCTGTTTTAATGTTTTACAGATTTCGACCACAGCTTATTACATGAAAACTGACAGAAGACACATCATAATGCCTGAAACGTTACTGCAACACCCACAAGGAAAAGGATTTCAGGAACGAGAAAAAAATATAGTGAAAGTGTAGAAAAACCCAACTAAAATATTATAAAAGAAAGAAATAAAGAAACATTTTTAAATTAAATAACATCGTCTAGTAACAGAGTTAAGCTAATAAAAAATAAATTTTTTTTCTTGGTTTGTTTCCATTTTTTTGTTTTTAATTAATTTGATAATTATAATGAAGTATTATGGCATTGGTAAAGCAAGCAGTGAGAGTGGCTTGGTGGTGAAATAATAACAACAATTGCAACATTTTCAAATTAAAAAATTTGAATTTCAAATCAATGACACACCAGGTGGCAACACTTTGCCAACAAAAACCAACAAAAACAAAAAGGAACAAAAACGATCGCAATAATATTGAAAACAAAAACCAACAACACAATTTGCACAGATAGATGGTGAGAAGGAGAGAAAAGAAGAAATTTTACCCACATTTCTTATAAAATAAAAGCATGTCATTAACAAGAAAATTTCCAAAACAAAATATAAAAAAACTGACACAAACAAAAAGAAAACAAAAACAATAAAATTATAATAAAAGCCAAAATTATTCCGGCCAATAAGCAGACAGACAAACAGACAAACTGTCTTATAAGCCAATATTGAAGCTCACATACAAGTTTAATCAGCCAGAAAACAAATTTCTTAAAATTTTCAAATCTAAACAAAAATTCAGCAGTTGGTAAAAATATCAGAAAACAGTCTTTAATCGCAATTAATAATTTTTTTACGCTTTTATGGCAGTACAAAAATTTAATTTGCTTAGCTGCCGCGGCAATATGGTGGGTAAGAGTGGTATTGAAAGTACCCTATAAATAAATAAATTCCATAATTCCGTAAATTTACTGAGTAACATGATCCATGATTGTTTCGCTTTACTCTCCGCTATTAAATGAAAACACAATAAGATTTGCATGTACATATAGTGTAAGACTTTCGAAAATATCCAAAACATAATAATAAATTTGTATATTTACATGATATTCTAAATATTGTCGCTATAGTCTAGTAGTAGTAGTATGCTGACTTATTGTGAGTGTGAGGCCAGGGTCCAAACCCCAGATATCTCCTACAAATCGAAATTCCTCTCAGCAGATTTCTGGTAACTAAAAGATTGCCTAGGTAAAGTTTCTCAAAAAAACTATCGTTCAGAGTTGACTTTAAACTGTTGGCCCCGCCACTCATGCATAAAATTAACACACACAACATAAGTGGTGGCTGAAAGGTTGTAATGACCAATTATGTATGTATGATATTGAAATATGTCGTCAAACATCCACATTAAATTTAGTTTCCAGCTTTCGAACCATATCCCTAACGATCTTTTCAAATTCCCAATGGGTGTTACCATCACAGAAGTCATAAGCCATAAGTCGAGTGAGGAGTTGTTAGACGAGTACCCATGTTTCAAAGTCAAGCCCAGGCGTCCCTATCATAGTTCTGTTCTCTTTGTTTTGATTTTGGCTATCTACGGAAAGCACTATAGGTTGACAATTATCAACTTCTTTTGTGACCTGAATTGGATGATCTGCACACCAACGTGTGGTTTTAGGAAAAAGTCTCTACATGACACACAGCTCATACCTCATTGGATATTCCCCACGAACGATTTTAGAGCATCTGGCAACGACATGCAATGGCCGCTAAGATCACGTGAATTGACCATGATAGATTTGCGAATAAGCTAAAGCGATCCACAAAAGTAGAACAATTCGGAAGTGCTTCATTCAGACAAGCTGTGATGGACATATAATGACATAAGTAGCTCCTTCAAACTAATTAAAAAATGTCAATGATAACACATACACACACACACACTTTTTTACTTAAATTTATAGATTGATAGCGCTTAAAAACAGACCCCTTATATGTATAAGCATATTAAAAAGATCAATCAAAATAAATGGCAAAGAGTTTACTTTCATTGGGCTAAAGAAGTTGTATACGAATGAAAATGAAAACGATTTACTCGAAAGGCTAAAACGAATACAAACAAACTGAAATAATATGATCAAAACTAAAAAACCCAACAACAACAACAACAAGAAAAAAACGAAATATTGATCGAAACATTATTATGCCATAATCATGAAAATATGTGCCATGTTTTGGAAGATAAAATTTAAAGAAAAAAAAACTAAAAAAATTTGCATCTGGTTGGGATGGCTGCAGGAAAGGCAAAATAAAAATGACGTCAATACAATTGATTTGAAGGAAATAAATAAATGATCATCGCACAACACCAACAGCAACAGCAACAGCTACAGTAAACAGCAAGCAAAGGATAATTTTTATCTTTTTTATTGGCGTACAACGAAACAGAAAGTTGAACAAGACAACAGAACAAACGGCACAGGCCGAATAGCGGACAAAATAAAAAGCGGGTCATACATGTATAACCTTTTAAGAGAAGACCCATTTAAATGATAAGCATTAAATATGGGCAGTAACAGCACAGCAATAGCAACATCATCGCCATCATCATCGTCATGACCAGAAATTATTTGTTTTACAACATCGACCAAACCAAGTGCGAGTATGTCTGGGTGTATGTTTGTTTGGCTATGACCGCTATTTTGCTTCCTTCTCGTCATTTAAATTTGTTGTTTTTTTCTTTTCTTTGCTTTTATGTTTTATTCTGTGTTTTTCTTTTTAATATTAATGGTTCTGATATCATTTTGATTGGAGAAAGAAAGAAAGACAAAAAAAAACGCTCATTCAAGAGATTAACACAGAAATTATTGAATGGAGATCGAACATGAACATGAATTTCATTTTCGAAATGAAAGTAAAAGCCATCATAATAAATCAAAAAAAAAAAAAACAAAAAAAGAACATCGTACAGTACATCGGACTTTAGACGCAATTTTGTTGCTGTCCTAAATCACTTTCAGCTGCTATTGTTGCTTTATTGGGCCAAATTATAAATTTATAGCCCCTATAGTTACTTAACAAGACACAAAGAAATGCTTTTTCCTTACGTTTGCTGCTGGAATTTCCGAAGAAAGAAACTTCAAAAACTCCTACAAATAATCCGCTTAAATGATTAAATCTTATCAAGGTCCGCGATCATTTAATTTATCACCTTCCAATGAAAGTAAATCTTAATCCATATCAAATTGATTTTAATTGCAATGAAATGTATTTGAAAGACGGGATTTAATTACAGATTAACAGATTTTGTATAATGCGAGCGATTTTTGAGGATTGCAAAATTTCTCTCCGAGCGTAATAAATCAATCTAAATCCACATTTAGCGTGGAGCAACCCTCTTCTCGTCATATGTTGATTTCGCTCATCTACGGCAGACTTTCAGGTTACCATTCTATGCGGGTCCATTGATATCGTTAAACAATTTCTCTCACAAGATACAGGATATAGGGAGTAGCGAGTGTGGGAATAACAGGGGTAATGAGAACTTGTCCTACAACGGCGCTGTAAGCTCATTTAGATTTAAGTCTAGTGAAGACCAAAACTAGACCAAAGACTTGTAACGAAAATTGACAACAAAATTAAATGAAGTGATGTGGGATCGGAATGCTCTTTTAAAAGAGCGACTGTTAACTTCCTTCTTAACTGTCCCTTGGACAAAATCAGTGCATATACAGAGTTGACCCCTCTGTATGAAGCATTTGTGTTTGTTCTCAAAATTAAATATTCCGAGCCCCTAAGGGGGAACTCAGGAGTGTCTTCCTAACGGAAGTCTATTGAGATAGACAATACAAAGGACAAAATATAGCAATACTATCCGACAGTCACTCGCTCGGTTCTTATGAGGATAAATCGAAGATAGTAAGGGACTGTCTTGGGAAGCTAAATCGACTCGATAGGAACGTAAGGTTACCATTTGTTGGATCACAGATCATGTCGGTATTCTTGACAATGAACAAGTAAAACCCTTTGATGGGACCAGAAACCATCTGGTCTGGGAGGTATGCTCAACGAAAGGGAAAAATAAATAAGAACAAAGACTGTTGCTTGCCAAACTGTCCAAAAATAACTGAGGTTGGTTACCGATCTTTTGACAAGGCAAAATTATTATCTTGAGACCAGCATGTAAATTCTGTGACAATGAGCAGCCTACAAAAGTCTGTCAGGGCAATAGACTTCGAGGAGACATTACAGGGAGAGTATACAAAGTGTTCAGAGCCTCCGCATGAGTACCACTGGACGTTAGTGTCCGGTTGTAACTGCAATAAGGTTTCAAAGATGGATTCTGATTAAGCTGAACGTAAACTTAGCTCACCTGAATTCCCTTGTATTGTACCAGCGTTTGCAAGTGCATCAGGATTATTGTTATCTTCTATGTTCAGTGTGCCATATGAGGGTAATCAACAAATGACTCCCCCTTTTCCCCCAAAGACACCCATCATAATTAGACAATCGTAGGATTCAGTCGCTGATTTACTATAAGTAAGCATGTGTATATCTCCGTTCGATATAATGTGATATGGAATTCGTACATCGACGATTATTTCAACCTGCATTCTACTCCAATCGCACATTGCCGCTTGAACTGGATCTATCAGAGAACACTTGAAACACGTTGTTTGGAATTCCACTTGCAAATACATTCGTTATTGTATTCTGTGTTCTACCGCCAATTTCGTATTACAAACTTATATCTTCTTTCTTTCACCTATGGTGGCATATTTCTAACATAACTCTTCTAAGTATTAAATCAAATATGGGTCAGTTAAAGGCATTCACTCTTTCTATGCCATTTATTTGTAAATAATGAGCTACCAAACGGTAATTGTCATTGCAACCACACCCTTTTTGCAGTTCTCCCTCTCTCTCTCTCTCTCTCATGATTTCATATTAGACGGATGGGCTGCATATCAATTTTCATACTAATTATGGCCACTTTAATTACCCTATCGACTTGTTAACCAACTAAAGAGAATAGAAAAAGAAACACGATTCGTTTACCAATCATTTCTAATAACCGTTTAATTATGATTGCAAAACTTTTTCTACGTTTTATGCCATGGCATACGATGCCATGCCATCCTTTGCCTTGCCTTGCCTTGCCTTGCCTTGCCAGATATTTCGTTAATACCTTTCCAAGTCAATGCTGAAGAAACGAAACAGACATTAAGGCGGACAAAAACGGTTTAAATTAAAAGGCAACAACAAACAACATCAACTAGAAATGAAAGATAAACAAACCAAATTACCAAGTAAATACTTTTAAGTTTTTTTTTTTTTTTTGGCCAATAATGACAGTTACAACAATAACAACAACAGCAACAACAATAATGGCTTTCTTTCGTCTTCCTTATTCTTCATGAGCCATATCAATGGTAAACAACAACTTAGGCGAATAAGAGAACGAAAAACACTTCAAAGTTTATAAATTTCAATCGTAAATCTTTTCAAGGCAGACATTCAGATTAGACGACGTCCAGGAACGATTACGACTACGACAGTGACTGTAACTGTGATTGTGACTGCAACAACGTCCTAAAACTGTCGTCATTTGATATTTTGTTTCATTCTTAGCACATTTTTTTTTTCTTTTTGTTCTTGCTGTTTCTTTCACTTCCCTTTCTACTTTTATTTTTGTTTTTCTTCATTAAAAGATATGAATTTCTTTGCATTTGCACATGAAGTTAATGCTACATTTTCATACGGCCGTATAGCTTCATCCCAAGTGGCACTGTTAAGAACACGCTATTGATTATAAATGGCCAATTGATGACTGCAACTAGGGTTTGAAATCTAGAAAAATCAAATCAGGCGTACGAATTGTATTTTCACGTACTTTATAAAGTAGCATTACTCGAAATAACACACAATATTTTATTATAAATTACGTGTGGCAAGAATACTTGCAACATTACTTATGTGCACTGAATTTATCTACATTTACATGAATTTGATACGGCCATTATACTGTAAAGTTTGGATTCAAAACTAATTTTAAAAAAATCTATACCTCCCTATTCAAGCCATTTGAGATCAAGTTAAACGAATACGTACCATGGCACTGCGAATGAGTTCCAAACGGACAACGATCAGATTTTACTTTTATCCGCATATAACTTATTTGCAGAAGATCTTTTAGATTTAGATGGCAGTATCAGATTCGCCGTAATCTAGTGGTAGTGTATCGGCTTATTAGATGTAAATCCACGGTTCAAACCCCAGGTCAGACATGATAACGATATAATATGAAAAAATATTTCTTCGTCGACTTTTTCTCAGCAGATTTGTGGCAAAATTCGTAGAGAGTAAATAAAAAATTGCCATGAAAAACTTCTCAAAAATCTTTCGCTTGGAATCGACTTTAAACTATAGGTCCCGCCGCTTATTTATAAAATTAACTTGAGTGGTGGTGTGTGAATACTACATACATATGTATAGTAATAGATTCACCGCATTATAGTTTCATCCTACCAGGGATGCCGAACTGAACACCCTTTTAAGATTTGCAATACTCGATGAATATCAAACATCAACTCTCGGTATAAAATGCAAAGCGCTTTTTGTTGAATGATCTGAAGCCAATCTGAAGTCCAGACCAACGTGCCTCGTGCCAACGTATAACGATTCATAAGTCGCTGTAGTGTAGTAGGTAGTGCGTTTGCTAGGTAGACATCAGGCCTCCAGTCCGTCCAACGAAACGAAATATAAAAATAATATTTCATCAACATTTCTCAATCCATTACACCGATTTATCTACTATGTATGTATGGTTTTGGCCATGATACTACACCACACACAGTACATTTTGCAAGTGTAGAAACGACCTAAAAAGAAAAGTTGAAGACTGCAACTTCTAATATACGTTTAATGACATCACATATTTATTTATTTTCCCGCCAAGTTGGTGTATCCAAACTACTGTGTCACCCCCACTTTAGAAGATTTCATTATTTAAATAAATAGTGTTGCCACCTTCCTAAAGCATACATATGTCAGTTCCGTTTAACCACCGAAAAGTTTTTTTTTTTCATACTTTAAGGTTACCGTTGCTATTATTGTGATGCTATTGCTGGTGATGTTGTTGCTGCTGCCGTCATTGTCATTCCAACGGTTCAGGTTGAAAAGGTTAAAGCAAAAATAAAATATCCAACAACAACAACAAACATTTAAAACCAACCAAGTAGTAGAAGGAGTTGCAATTCGAGTGGCGTTTTTAAGTACAACTTGGCGCACAGGAACATGATAGTTTCTCAGTCGCTTCGTTTTTTGTTTTTGGAGGAGTTTTTACTATTTTTTAGATGACAGCTACAGACAGAAAGACAGGCTACGAGAAAATACCAGTTAAAGCAACAGTAACAACAATAATAAGAACAACAACAAAATTGTAAATATTAAGACAGTTGGCACATCTTAACATTGTCATCCACAATGGACCCAAGGAAAGGGAAAATATAAGTTTACGGATCCTTTTGTATTGTCATGTTTGTAGTTGATACCCTTTTTTCTTGTCTGTGTGTCTCATTTAATTTGTTGCCTGCCACTTGGAAAGAACAACAACAACAACAGCAACAACAAATGATTGCAATATAAAAACTACAATAACAATAAATAGATGATGTGGTAGGTGAGCTCTTATTGTTGGCAATTCATTATAACGAAGACGCATTAAAGCGATGATACCTACTCCTGCGCTTGTCTTTTGAGGAATTGCCTTAAAATGTACATCCAGTTGATCGTGATATTTTCAATATAGCAATGACAACAACAACAACAATAATAATAACTGCAATGAAATATTAACGATGGCATCAAATTTACAATTACAAGGAACTGTGAGCCCCAAAAAGAAAAAATCGGAATGGCAAAATATAGAAAGGGACTTTGATTATCTAAACAAATCCCAATACAATGTTGCACAAAATTATGAAAATTCATAAGAATTATGGCAAGAATTTTCTAAAATTCGATAATATTTCATAAAACTTTAGTCTTTTGAGGAATTGCCTTAAAATGTCCATCCATTCATCAACTTGTGTTAGGGCTGCCAAACGGGATCGCTTTTTAAAAATCCCGGGATTCGGGATTTTGTAAATCCCGATCGCGAAATCCCGGGATATTTCGGGATAATTCGGGTTCCAAAAATCCCGAAAAATCACGGGAAAAATCACGATTTTCTCTAAATAACAAAAATATTTCGTTAAGAAAATCATTTATATTCCAATTATATCAGAATTATATGTCATTAAAAATAAAATATAAAAACAGCAGGACAAAATGTAACAAAAAAGCGTAAATTAACAAAAATAAAAATTATTCATAATACGTATGCAAATGCATTAGTTTTAAGAAAATTATTTGGATTCCAGTAAAAAAAAACACTTTTCGCAATTAACATTTGTTGGTAAAATAGTTCCAAGATAGCTGTATGCAGCTATCACCTCTACCAACTCCTGAAGTAAATAAATCTATTAATTATAGGGCTTTTGCATTCTTCGACGCCATCAAATAATTTTTTATCAATGGAAGTAGGGTTTTCCTCATCTGAGATGCTATTATCTAAGTCAAGTGATATAGAATTTATTTCAGTACCTTTAATAGGGCCAAAATACCTATGAATTCACAATCCCGGGATTTCGTGATTCGGGATTTCCCAATTAGCATCTCTAGTACGTATGTACGTTGATGTTTATAGGATAACAAAGTCTCCCAAATACAGACGTAATGGAAATGTATGTTGTAAAACTCGATGAGTACATAACATTAAACCACGAACTTAAGTGCAAACCACACAATCTGGTATTTACGAGATAACCTTAAACCCGAACAACGTTCTCCGTGCCAACAATTTCACGAATCGTAAGTCGCTGTACTCTAGTTTGTAGACATCTCCAACAAAACGAAATATGAGAAAATATTTCATCACCAACTGCCTCTCATCAGATGTCGGACAAAAACAATAAATGTAACTACACGAAATAGAATATTCGCCGTAGTCTAGTAGGTAGTATGTTATCTTGGCCTGAAATCTAGCCTCGCTTCAAACCTCCATAAAATCTCCATGAAAAGTTTCTCAAAAATCCATCGTTCGGTGTCGATTTTAAACTGTAGGTCCTAACCACTCATAGATAAAATTTACACACACAACATACGTAGCGTGAGAAGATACGATGATTAAAATAGCTTAACAATAGTATCGAGATAATGTGATAACTACCCATCAGAACATATAAATGCTTCCTGAATGATTACGTTATTATAGTTTAATGAATACGAGTATACCATCAATTACAGGCTATCGGGTGCTTTAATATCAGGATCAGGTGAGATTTTCTCCCCACAATAAGAAGAATGTGAGAGGCCTCTGTCATTTATTGACATTGAAATGAATTTAACAACTAGACATACAATTTTACTTTAGACATTCCTCAGTTCAATGAAGTCTCTTGTAATATCATGTTCAGACACTCTGAGTTCAAAGACGTCTCTTGGGGCCACGGTACTTAATGTCATCACTTCCTATTGTCATGATATATTGTGTTAACATACACAAATGCATATATAAATGCTGTAAGAAAATGTTGAAATTTTCAGGTGTCCTTATTATTTCTTCCAAGACTGTAGGTAGAAGCCAAGAATTTAAAAAATTCTTCATATTTAAAGTTCAGTGGCCCTGCATTAAAATACCAGATAAAATGATATTGAAAAGTTTAATTTTTTTTCTCAATTTTCTGTAATGCTTGTGGTAAAACAAAATTATAATTGGAGCAGAATGATGGCGTGTTAACCATAGAAAATCCTTTAATACCATCAATCTTGAAGGATTAGAAAACATTTGTTTGTAGACAATGAAATTCTGCTAGTACAAGCATAACATTTTCTTCGTTTTCTATCCCTCTTCCCGGTTGTATTTTTTTTTTTGTTCTTAGTTGCAGAAATTGATCGGGTTCTTTATTGCCATCATTACACAATGGAAGATGGTTGAGTTGGTGATGTTGCAACAGTTGAAATGGAGGACACAGTGTATCTGTTAGGGTTGTGTTAAAATGATGTTGCACAGATTCGCAACGTCTTTAAGCAAGTGCTGAGTTCTATTGTCAGTTCATTTATCTGTCTGTCTGTCTGTCTGTCTGTCTGCCTGTATTCAGCTTTGTCTGTCTCCCTGTCTGTCTTGCCTATTTTCCACGTTCGATTAAATGTGTTGCATGTTAAGAAATGTTTTTCATTTTCGTTTTCCTAACTTTTCGATCTCTTTCTATAAATATATTTTCCTTTTATTGTTTTTTATTGTTGTTGTTGTTGCTGTTGTTCTTGTTGTTAGTTTTTCTGCACAATGTTGCTCAACTTTGATCAGATTTGTTTGCTTTTTCTTTACAAACTTTTTTCTGTGCTTTGCACTTCATCTACTCTTTGGCTGTTGTTATTAGAAATGTTGCAGCAAAAGGTTGAAGGTGTATTACAACAATTGCAAAAAGACAACAAACACTTAAAAACCACAAAAAAAAAAGGAAAAACAAAAACAAATTCTTGTCTCTCATTGTCCATCTCTAGAGCAGACATCACTTGACTGCAGAGCAAACGTATAAAGGAATACGGGAATACGTCCTATTACTTGCTTGCCACACAATTTTTGTTGTTTTTTTCTTTTTTTGTTTATTTTTAGATTCGTTTGCGACTGCAAGTTACAACTTCTCATAGACAAGTCCTTCTTTATGAAATGATTTGCAAGGAGAAGGCATTTTAGAGGATGATGCTAGAGAAGAAGATGAAGCACTAGCTTCACAACACTTTAAGTCTGTCTATGTTGCCTGATGATTATGATGATAATGATGATGAAGGAAAAGTAGAAGAAGAAGACGAAAAAATCGCTCTGTTATCAGTTGTTGATCTCGTGTCATGTTCGTTTTTCATTTATTTCTCTGTTGAGATTTGTTTTTTTTTCTCTTTATTTTATTTGAGATCATTTTTTTCTCTTTCTTTTTTCTCCTTTATTTTTGGTGTGTTGTAAGAGTTTTGGATGTTAGTTTATAGATAACTAGGTTGGTTTTTTTCTATTCGTTATTGTTGTTGTTGTTATTTTTGTCTGTGAATTGTTTCGATCACTTTGAATTTATTAGGAGGGGAACGAAAGCTCTACATATTCGCAAGTGTTCGTCGGTAGGTAG
Source organism: Sarcophaga peregrina (assembly GCA_014635995.1). Classification (NCBI taxonomy): domain Eukaryota; kingdom Metazoa; phylum Arthropoda; class Insecta; order Diptera; family Sarcophagidae; genus Sarcophaga; species Sarcophaga peregrina. The sequence goes on along the minus strand of CM025789.1, from coordinate 107,268,772 downwards.
ATAGTGTAATGACTTATTAGACGAGATTCCTGGTTTCAAATGATGCAGCTCAGATGTCGCGAACAGAATGAATGATGAAAAACTTGTTCCTTTATGCGACTTAACCTCTGAGCATTATAGTGAATAAAATTGTCATGAAAAGCTTCTAAACTCTCTTGTTTGAAGTCGATATTAAACTCTAGGTATCGCCACTCCTGACTAAAGGTTTTTCTGCCATCAACTTCTGCGAATTTGTGCACATTTGGTTAATTTCGTTTTAGAAAGTTAGAATATTTTTTTGTCCGGCATTTTGACTTGCTTTCGGTTTTATCAATATTTGCTTATTGATGAAGGTTTATCAGTCCATAAATGTAACGTATTCTCCATTCACATATTTTACTGTAGAAAGTATTACGTTTCTGAAAATGTTATTTCATGGAGTGACCGCCCTCTCTCAGAAGCCAGGAGCCCTGGGGCTCGAGTTTGTAGGCCACGTACTCTATCAATAACACCACATTTGCGTGATACATTTGAATATATTTCAGTGTGGTGTAAGGTACCAACCAAGTATTCTTTTTGTATAGCTTAGGACTCTCTGACTTCAACCTATAATTTGGTACCTGTGGGTCTTCTTGAAAGTATGATGACTTTTGACGCTTAAGATCCACTTGGAGTTCTTCTTAGGGCAGAAAGTTAATAAAATTTAACATGGATTTTTTATTCCAACCCACTTATGATTGTGAATATTGTAGCTTACTTACAGGTAGCAACAACAATAGAAGTGTAATCGACTGGAACCCGGAAAGTAGTTGAGGTATGAGACACCAGTATTCTTCGACAGTATAGCGGTAAATTAAGCCAACATTTATGTCTCTTCGTTCCTGTGTAAAAATCGTGCTTCTTTAGCTTACAGTTTTCTGTTCCCATTGCTGTCAAGCAGTATTTCTGTCAAACAAAAATTCGTTTACTTGCGAGAAGAAGCGTTTACCCGAAGGATTTCACTTTGTGAACAGCTTTTTTTTCCAAAGTTGCCCAGCGATTTAAAATAATTTCCTTCAATTTCAATTATTCTTTCATATTATTCTTGTTTGATTGATGTACACTTTCCAAAGACTAATTTTATGCACAAAATTTAAAAAAAAAATTTTAAATCAATCACAACTACGTATAAATAAATCATTTTGCACTTTTAAAACTGAAAAATGAAAAACTTTTAATGAAACGATTTGTTTTGCTTGGGTTACCTTCCCAACAATATTTTTTCTATTGAGTTTTTCATTTTTGTATTACAGTTTTTGCACTTCACATCCCAACCAACAACAGCCAACAACGTTTGCAAAGAAATAAATTCAAAAAAAAAAAGGAAAAACGAAAAAAATCGATTACAATTTCGATGTCTTCTATTACATAATGAATGCAATTTTTTTCTAATTTCGTTTTTTTTTTCTTTTTCTTTTGTTGTTGTTGTTGTTGTATTTTGTGAACATTTTCTTCGCAGTTTAAGAGATTTCACAACGTTGATAAGTTAATTTATGAAACTAATGTTGACTTTAAAAATGAAAAATAATTAATGAAATAATTTGTCAATAATTTTATGTGGCAACAATTTTCAAATCGCTTTTCTCTGTGCTGAATAAATACGAGATCATTTCTTTCAAATCACTGTGAAATATTGCCTTGCAACAGTCATTCGTTCGTATTTTCTGCTGCTGCTGCTGATGTTGCTTTTGCTATTGCTGTTGCTGTTGCTGCATATCAAAGTAACAACATCTCTCAAAAAAGATTTTATAAGAAAAACGTTTAAAAGCCATTTAATAAATTGAAAATTTCATTAAATAAGCAGTGGAGTGCCAAAAACAAAAAAGACACTGGGAGACTCTAGACACTGTATGTAACGGACTGTATGGCAGGACCGGCAAATGAAATCTCATTATTAAGACAAATATTTTGACCTTAATAATCGTTTTGTTTAAATAGTGATTTCCGATAAGTGGTGAAATGAAGAGTCAAGCGAAACGTAAAAACAAAAATAACAAAAAAAAAAACACGAAAATTGCATACAAAGTGTTTGGAAGGTTTTTTGGGGTATCAAAAGTTAATCACAGTTACACTCTACCTATACATACACACATACATACATACATACTTACATACATAGTTTGCCAGGTATGCAGTCAGTCAACCTTTCAGCCAGCCATCAGGGTCACAAATTTACAATAGTAAGAAGACGTTAAATGATAATGGCATAGCCATAGCATTACCATGCCGTGCTGGTGATTGTGGCATTTTTATTGGATTGATTTTAAATTGGGTTGTTTCTGAACTTCACTCATTCATCCATGCCATCCATTGAGCAACGACGATTATAGCTATACCGCTGTGTTAACGGTAACTATAGTTGCCGCCGTTAATGCATTTCATTTATTTAATAACCCAAATAAGTAAGCTAAAGATGAAATCCAACAGCATACAAAAGGCAAACAGCAAAGACAATTTCAAGTACCCGGTTACTTCATCAATTTCCCATTAATTCCTTCAATTTTTGTTTTTAGTTTCTAATTTTTTCTCTCTCTCTCTCTCTCTCTTCTTAATGCTTCTTTTAATCATTGACTCGATTAATATTTTTTTTTTCTTTAGCTGAGTTAAACGATTCGTTTCGTTATTGTTACTTTCACGACCTTTTTGGGTGAGGTGACCTCAGTTACAACAACTATAACTTTAATAATAACAACAACATTAGCAACAGCATAACTAGCATCAGCAACAAATAACAGCATCAACAACAATTTCAAAAGTCATTACATTTTACGGAGAGGCCGAAAAAAAAGTAGCAATTTTACACCATTGACTCGCTTAATTCGATTCGATTCGATTCGATAGAGGAACATTACATACATACATATGTATACACAGTTTGTGTTTGACTACTAATTTCCTCCCACTTCTGCTTCCTCTTCCTCCTTTTGTCGTCTGAAGGTTTCCAGTCAAAATTTCATGAGTACTTATGAGTAGGGAATACACGATTCTTTACTGATCTATGGATGGCTTACAACATATGGGACTTTAGGTTCAAACTCCAGGTCAAAAATCTCCAACAAAACGTCTGACAGATTTTTCTGTTATGAAAGCGCAGAGGTTGGATGCGACATTAAATAAAAAAAAATTCCTTCTACAATAAAAAGATTTTCTTTTTTTCATGAGACAAAGCTTGCCTGAGAGCTGTTGAATAACTTAACCTTCATTCATTCATTCACATCACGCAGAATATCTAATGTGACCTAAAGATCCTATTGCATTCACATGACGTTGTAGTCGAGATCAGCCAATTCAGGCCACAAAAATTTACAACCTGACAGTGACGACTTGACCAATGTTGATCTTAAAGAAATTTATACGGATGACTATATACATACATACATAATCAGTCATGAGAGGGGAGACTTAGAGTTTAAAGTCGCGACCGCACTAACAGATTTTTGAGAAACTTTTTAACGGCAATTTTTTATTTACATACATACATCCATACATACATACATACATAATTGGTCATTACAACTCTGCAGTTTGGATTATTGACTTAGTTTCTTTTGCCAGAAATCTGCTGAGAGACAGTCGCCGAAAAATATTTCTCTTAATATTTCGTTTCGCTGAAAATATCTGAACCGGTGTTTGAACTGTGACCCTACGTTCTAACCAGCTAGCACACTAGGCACTTGATTGCGGCGACTACAAATGACTATCGATGACTACCGCTATCAAAAATCCATCCATTAGACATTCTTGGATATTATTGGAATGATATCGTATCATATTTGACAATTTTGCTTGTACACGTACACATTCATCTAGAAATAAGCCTGATCACAGCAGATGATTTTCGATTGACGTCAGTCAGAGCACACATTTTGATGAAATAATTCTGTTACTTGCTTGTATTGTTGAATGCTACAGAACTGAAGAAGGAATTAACTGTTCGAGAATCTCTATAGGAAGACGCTATACATCGAAATGAGAGCATGTAAAGAGAGTATTAAGGACATGGAGTTGGAAGCAAACCATCATGAGGGGAGAAAAAAGAAATTTAAATCATAAAACACAATCATTGTTGTTGAATGCTTCAAATTATTATTAAATCTCCTAGCAAATGGTGTAAAATCTCAGCTTCCATGTATACACTCTGCAAGGTTTCATACAAATTTGTCTGTCTTGCTGTCCTACTGTCTGTTAATTTTTGTTACTCGTTAAACAAATTTATAAACGAACAAAAAAAAAAACCAATAAATTCAATGATTTTGTAAATAATAAAGAAAAGATGAATTTGTTGATGATCGACAGACAAAAGATTATAAGAAGAAAAAAAAACGAGATGAAAAATTAAAGAAACATTCAATTAGTTCGTTATTAAATTTAGTCTTGTATGGAACGCTACATAAGAAAAACTAAAAAGCGAAACAAAATCTCTTTAAACAATAGAGCGGAACTTGTACGCTGAAGGAAAAAACCAAAAAAACCAAAAGAAAAAAAGTTCAACTTGTCTAATAAAGCTTTCGTTCACAATGTCTGTCCGTCTCTCCTTTTTTTTTCTTTTGTTTTTGTTTGTGAAAATCAGTTGCTCAGTTTCTCAAATCATTATCGAGAAAATATCGTTAAAATTATATTATGAAAGTCCTCCACTATATTAACGAAAAATAAAAGAAAAAACATTGTGAAAATGGCAACATTTCCTTTTATTCCATTTTTTTTTTTTTTTGGATTCTTTTTTCTTTTCTTTTGCCTTTTATTTTTCATAAAATCACGATTATTAGTTTTAAGATTTTATTTTTCTTTGCTTTTCATTTCTTCTTTTTTTTTTCTTCTGTGTGATGATTTGAAATTTACGATAGTAAAATCGAAAACATTTATTTGCTGTTGTTATATTGCTGCTGATGTTGTTGTTGTTGTCGTTTTTAATCATTAATGACATTTGACATGCTCATAAATGTACAACTCACCAACGAATGACACATTTCGTTGACATTATGACCAGCGTTTGTGGTGAAAGAGGAACAATTATTTGTCAATTTCTGTCCATTTTCCTGGCAACTGTTAACTGGTCAAAGTTTGAAGGTTGTTTTCTGTTCAAATGTTTTTTTTTTTTTTTGCCTTTCGTTTGCTTTTAAACATTCGATTACTATCAGCAAAACAAATAAACAAAAAATCAAAGAAAAATGAAATTTATTAGCAAATTTTAATTGAAAGTTTAAATTATAATGCAAGCAACAGGTTGCCTAAAATGGGAATTCAAATGCAGGACTTTTATTAAGCCAAAGTTGCAAAGTTCTTTAGAACGTAAATACCAGTACACATCACATATTCACGTAAGATGATCATATCCACAAATCGCTGAAGTAGAATATCTAATGTGGAATGAGTGATGCGGCCAATATTAAATCTGGAAGTCAAACATTTCCTAGATCCAAAATATATCTTACTATTGCAGCAATTTCTATATTAGATGTCAGAAAGTGAGACGACAAAAAGCTCCGTGGCACATGAGGTGAAATACTGTATTTTCCTCCTCCCCTGAGCAACAACTTCTGCAGAAGTTATTTATGAGAATGCCAAGTTATTTGACATGCCTACCAAAAGGACAGTTGTCCGTGAGTTTCACCATTGTGCGATGAACAGCTATGGAATTTAGGGAATTTCTTTCCCACTTGGGACTAACACTGTCTAGCAATATTGCATTTATCCTCTTGTTGCTAACAAGTTTGAGTCTCCCTCTGAGTAGAGTGGATGATATCCTGCTTAACTGAGGCTGTCGGAATATCTAAGCCTTGCAGCATTTCGGAGATTGTGAGCTTTGTTTCAGACATGGCCAGCGCATCAGCAATGTAATATCCAACAATACCCCCATGTCTTGCCAACCATATAAGAATTACGTTTCCATGAGAAATCCTCAGCGCTAATAGACAAATACGGACGTAAATACATTCGTTACAGCCTGGCTGTCCGGGTACATCAAGAGCTTTTTATGGAAAATCTTGCTACTCAACAAGCATTGCACAGATCAGGCAGATCATACAGAGAGTACTGGTGACATTGTCTAGAAAGCACCTGTTTTCTCCTCCAATTTTACCTTAACACGAAACTAGAATCCCTAAATTTTTAATAATGAATCTGTTCTGGTGGTCTCATCAATATCTCACTTCAATTAATACTACTGTATACTTGCACATTCTCTACTGGTTCTCCGTGCGCCTATAAATCTTACACATTTCCAACTTTGTACCCACTGTCTACAACACAGTCCTCAAACAAAATAATTGCTAAATGTTGGACTCCAGTGCTATTGCTTGATTTCATTTGTACCACAACTAAAATATACGGAGACATAAGAATCCAATTTCGAAAAGGCTTTTAAGTAATAAAAGCCGGCTAATCTGTAGTTCACATTCTCATCTAATTTGTTGTAAATCAATTGCTAAATATGCCTTAAAAAATTATTTAAAAATTTCACAAACATTCTGCGCTTTTTTCCTCACAGCAGGCAACCAATGATTTACATACGGAGACACACTCGGTCCCATAAAAAAAACCCATTGCCATCCAATTGTTATTTGTTTGAATAATTTTTCAACGTGTACTTGAAATCATAAAAATTTTTTAAATCGCCTAATAATGCTTCATTACTTGATATTTACGGATTAGAAATTAGAAAAGATTACGAAGAACAAAAAAATATGTTGCATGACTTTAATGCCACAATTTAAATGTGAAAATGGCCTATAATATGGCCTATAATGTGGCCAATAATAAAAAGGCCAAAAACCAAAACAACAACAAAAAGCGAAGACATAACGTGTTCCAAACAATATACTTGTATGCCTAATTGGAAATTTTAAATTTTCGATGTAGGTTAGAACACTAAACTTCTTTTCATTGTCAATTACCTTCGGCAGTGCTATCCGATACTTCGAATGTTTGTCTTTACAGAATTCAGAAGTGCAAGTCTTACAGGAATAGTTTTCAAACTTTCTATGAAAAGTGGACATTTGATTTGGATCTTAGTGAGAACCAGGCCTGTGGTAAGGATAATGGAAAACAATTCTAGCACGAAATTCATGAGGTTAAACCGCTACTTTTTAAATCGGAGGGCTTACCACTCTTTCTGTAACTGGTTACTGGTGAGCGCCAGCGGATTGGAAAATGCTTCAGAAGATTGGGGTAATGCTACGTAACGGAGTAACCTGGAATCTAATACAGGAACTGGAGCGGTAGGTCTTATGTTAGAGTCAAATATACTGAATCAATAAGCAGAAGTCAATGTCATCGAAAGCTGTGTGCAATTCAATTTGTACAAACCATACAAACTGAATGGCCGTAGTCTAGTGGGTAGTATGTTGGCTTATTAGACATGAGGCCACGGCTCAAATTTCAAGGCAGACATCTCCAACAAAACGAAATATGAAGAATATTTCTTCGGTGACTTTCTCTCAGCAGACGAAACTCTGAGAGTAAATAAAATTGCCAAAAAAAAAAGCTTCTTAAAAATCTGTCGTTCGAAGCCGATTTTAACCTGTAGTCCTGCCACTCAGGAATAAAAAAAAAATTTAATTAACACACACAACATGGGTGGTGTAAGAAGCTAGGTTCTAATCCACACTGAACGGTTGTAATATCCAATTATTTATATTTGACTCGACAGTCAGCTCGACCATTATGCAATTAGTCTGGAACTCATTGGGGAAATAGTTTTCCCTATGCTTGGCCACAGGTCCTTTGTAAATTCACAGCAGTGAAGTCAGACAGCCCTTTAAAATGTCCACACACAATAGTGATGACGGTTTGGATCTCAAACCTGTGATCTAAAAATATTTTCGGTTTGGGTATAAACCCGGGATTTCACAAAACCCTCGATGAACAATCATATGATCTTGAGGGCCAGTTGACATCATACTTTCTTAAAATAATTTCTTCTGGAAATCGTCTAATTATAAGTGCACCGTGGAACCGGTAAAACGACATGTTCTCCAGTTTCTGTCAGCCAGTTAAGGCTACAAGGACTCATTCATTTTCAAATACGTAATGCACGGTAAGGTAGGTACATTTGTCTCTCAAGGCTAGCCTGAGAATTTTTCAACGATTTTACTAAGCCATTTAGATGACAATACGCTTTATCGGGAGAAGATAACTTTTTCAAACAATTAGCATTAGCTTCACTTGAGCTCTTCGGTAAGCTTAATTATGTACATGGATGTCCTTTCACCAAATACTCTTCGTGAATTTGATTTGTTGAAATTGCTACCACATCAACGTTTTCAAGTTTTCGGCCACACTCTCAATTATTGTTGCACTGTTTTCAAGAGCAACCTAAAGCTTTTACAAGTAAATTAAAATCAGTCGCAAATTAAAAGAAATATTTGAATAAAGTTGTTAATGTTTCCTATTGGCCTTTTAGAATCTAATTTTCTACGATTCTTTAAGAAAAACCTAATCTTTAATAAGATCTTTTTCATTTTTTTTACTCCTTTTTTCCTTTAGCATTTAGACTTTACAAAGTAGTTTCGTATTAAGCCGAGATTTAACTTTAAGACAGACTTTTTGTGTGCATATTCACAACATATTTGAACTAGAAATACAACAAAAACGAAAATCTCACATGCATATGCAAAAAACCAAACGAAATATGCAAAGAAATCACAACTGTGGCTGTAGCCAACAATAATAGGAACTTTATAACATCATAACACATTCGAGTATGTTGCAACAATACCGACAACAACAACATTAATTCACTACTTGTGGTGGTACTTACTACCAGCCAACTCCAGCTTTAGAGGATTTTCTTTCTGGCATATAAAAAAATACTCCTCTTCCTCTAACTTAAATAATCTTTTGAGTTTTTTTCTTCAAAAAAAAAATTTCTTTCCATCTATTTTCAATAGAGAGTTTTATTTGTATTTCTTTGCATAGAAGATGAACACTGACATCAAACATACAAACGACATACTGTTGTACAAGCAACCACTGTGTTGCTATTGTTGTTGTTGTTTTTGTTGTTGTTGTTAGTGCCCCATCTAACAACAACATGCAACATTACATGCCTATAATTTGTTTTTACACAGCAGGACGTTTTCACTCTATAAGCCATCAGAAAGAGGTCTTAAATGGTCACATTAATGCCATTTCCAACAGTGTTCGAATGGCATTTTGCAGACCCATGTTTAGTTTTTTTTTTTTATTTTTTGTTTTCAATAGCCTACAATATGGTCATTGGCAAGGAAGGTAGTTCAGATTTGATATGGGATTTGTAACAAATCGGAAATACATACATAAATATGCCAGAATGTGTTTTTTTTTTTTTTACAAACAATAACATAACCTAACATACTTAATTGATCATTACAACCTTTCGGACAGGATCAGCCAACCTTACCTCTCACACCAGTTATGTTTGGTGTGTTAATTGTATGCATGAGTAACGAAAGCTATGGTTTAAAGCCGACTCCAAGCAACACATTTCTGTGAAGCTTTTTCCTGGCAATTCTACTCATCTGCTGAGAGGCAGTCGCTAAAGAGATATTCTCCTAAATATCACTCTGTTGGAGATGTCTGACCTGGGGGTTTCATTCTGTTGGAGATATCTTACCCAGGGTTTGATGCATGACCCCACATCTAACGAGCGAACACTCTACCTACTAGACTAAGGCAACTTCATGAAAATAAAATAGATTGTCGTCGGTAAGAATTCGACATAAGCAGTTGGTACCTGAGGAAATTTTTCACCATATTCATCTAACGCAAGCCCAGAGATTAAGCTAGATAGATAAAAAGCGAAGATAAAGTGGATGGTCTCACGAGAGTATAAGAATTCATTTTGCATAAAGTCTTACAAGCAGAAGGCATCAAATAGTCGACTATATATTTCCCGATATAGTTGATTACCACATTATTTGTTTTTTTTTTTTACTTCCCATTTATATACTCGTATCTATGGCCAGTCTACAATAAAAACTACAACAACAACAAAACAAACATTGAATTTTGTTTTAAACATTTACAGGCCGTTTTAAATGTTTGAATAAATATTTGTCTGTCTGTATTATTTTATAACACATACCCATGCAATTTGAATACAATTTGAATGCTTTAAACATTGCCTCCCCCATTATCGTGTAACACCTCCATCCCTCGTAATAAATTTTAATGTGTATTACTTCTGCTAATCCATTTATTTATAGCCTCTACGTCGGTCTGTCCGATATATTACAGACGGCAGTCTCTATACTTCCCTCTTTGTTATACCAACACTATGTTTTGCACATAAAAAGGTTTAAAAAATTATTTTATATGCTGAAAAGCTGTCACATTCAACAGAGTTTTTATATTTTTTCTATTTTTGTTTTTTTTTTTTCGTTTAAAACATTTAAGGAAATGGTGTAAAACTATACATTGTTTACATGTCAATTATAAGTAAAGTTGTACAATTCTTCTGGACGCAACTCATATGTTATTAGGATACTTGTATTTAGTGGACTTTTGGGGCCAGAGTTACGGAATTGTTTTCCATTTTCTTGTTGGTCTGAAATCGGTAGATAATCTACAAATTACCTAAAATCCCCACACTTTTTATTTGATTACAATAGTACGAAGCGAAAAATAAGGGAATAATTGCTCAATTTAAGTGTTACGAATGCAAAGAATGCAGAAAAAATATAAAATTCCCGGGTTATAACATTAAAAGCTAGGTCATGTTTTCATTAATTTTGTAAGGAACATGATAAGGCGTACCACAGATATTATGAGGATAATGAACGAGAAGGTGTCTCGGTAAAAATTCACTTTTTTCACTTTTTTGCACAGAAAACTGAAAAATAATATTCGTAAAATGGCCGCCACCACTCTGATAACAAGCCATTACACTTTTCAGTCAAGGAAATTTTCCATGATGATAGCAAGCTGCAGCAAGTGGCTTCATTTTTCTAAAACCACAAGTCCATATTGGTCAGTTGAGGCCACAATAATTCCGTTATCTTGTTTTTATAACTAACCAAATTCAATAAAATTTCGGCGTTATCTTTAAAATGAAAGCCTAGCTGTAGGTTCATTTGTTTTTCAGGAATTGCATAAGCATTCACTGAGCCGCAAATTTGTTAATTTGACGGGAAACGCACTTTATTGGAGACTGTTTGACTGTTTCAAAATATTTGCACTGACAAAGGAAAGACCTCCAAAGACCAAACATAAAACGTTTCAAAATAAATAGCTTTTCATAGAACAATACTACTTTACTGATATCCTCTAACCCTCCAAGTGGGGCTTAAAATGATACATTTCAAACAAGCGGTACTATACCCGTAGTCTAGTAGGTAGTGTGTTGGTGTATGAGACATGGGGTCGCGTTCCAAATCCCAAATCAGATATCTTTATTGGAGAATAATCCTCTTTGCGGATTTCTGGCAAAAACTCTAAAGAATAAATAAAATTGCCGTGAGAAGTTTCTCAAGAATTTATCATTCGGAGTCGAATTTAAACCGTAGATCCACACACACACACACACACAACATAAGTGGCTTAGTAGAATAGCCTGGCCTAATGGTATCAATATTACGAACCATCCAACCGATACAACCGGACTATGACAAACACCTTATTTCGCATTCAAGCAACTGTTACACCCAAAACTAAAACATGATTTTCTGCATTCGAAACAATATTTCTTTGTAGGAATGGTCGCATCTCTTGGAAATCTTTTCATTTCGTTCTTATCGCACAAATATCTGCTGACTATTTAAGCATAATATGACTTCAAAAGAAATTCAAATGCAATAAATTTCACACAAAGCACACACACAGAATATTATCTGCGAGTGAGAAAAATGGGGAAAGAGCGAAAAATGAAGGGGAAAAAATTTGTTGTTCCATTTAGATTATCAGCGAAAAGGAAAACAACAACAATTGTAAAGGCAGACGAAAATTGAAAAAAACGAAGAGAGCAGAGAATAAGGAAATCGAACGTTTTAAATGAAAAATTATTTTCAAATGAAATGATTTTTCTTCTAGCATACGGCTAGCCAAAGAGCCAAAGAGCAGACAAACGGCCCCGTGCTATCTCTCATGTGATGGTTATTTATTTTGCAATCATTTTCGGTTAAATTATTTTCTAATCGTTTGTCACATTTCAACAACATTCTTATGTTGAAATGAATTTGCAAATTTGAAAAATAACTGGCAAATGAACACATAAAATCAATGAATGATTCACATTCAAACCAATAAGCCAATGATGGCGGCCAGAGGCAGGCATAGAAGCGAATGCCTAAAGGAGCAAAGTTATCTCGACAAATGTGATAAGAAAAGAGAAAGAAACATTTGCATATTAAATAGAGAAATTATCAATTACATTTAAATTTGGCTTCTGTTAAAGGCTATTGAAGCAAAGGATGTTAATTAAGAGAAGGCAGATCTTTCTGTGTTCGGTTATGAACAAACACAACATAAGTGATGTGAGAAGCTAGGTTGTAATCCGGATGAAGGGATCAATTATGTACGTATGTAATGATTTCATACACTATCGTTCTGCAAAATTCGTTAATCATTAAGGCAAGTTTTAGAAATCAGCTTTGCTGCGCTTCCTTTCAAAATAAACAAGAAGCTGTCACGATTTTATTAAATTGTTGTTTTTAAAAATTAATCAACTAACGATCAATGACTTTATAATTTCAACCAGATGGAACACCTACATACATACATTACATAATTTGACATTACAACCCTTTAGTCAGGATTACAACCTAGTTCCTCACACCACTGATGTTGTACGTGTTAATTTTATACATTAGTGGTGGGGCATATTTTTTGAGAAACTTTCTATGCAATTTTATTTACTCTCAGAGAGAAAGTCGACGAAGAAATATTTTTTTTTTTTTTTTTGTGATCTAACCTGGGGTTTTAATCGAGGCCCCAACTCTAATAAAACAACACACTACCTCCTAGACTACGGTGACTTAACAGTCGATTTATTGTAAAATCAATTTGATAGCAGACTGGTCCCCCTCTTCTGTGTGATAAAAAAACATCTGGAATACATTTTTGCCAATAAGCAAACAGTCATTCAAGCACGTCTTTCCTTCCAAAAATTGGGCTTAAAAAATAAGTTCACACTGTTTAAGTTGCACAAACCCCAACAAAATCTCACAACCCATTGTGCATCACTCTGTTTACATTGCACGTTACACAAAATAAGAAAAACAAACCTAGAAAAAAAATTAATAGACTCCGCAAGTAATATTGCCAAAATGGGTGATTTATATGGATGGAGGATATATTTTTGATTTGATTTCTTAACATCTTCTCCTATATGAGATTTTTTTTAAGTTTTCTTTTTTTTGGAAAATTTATTTTGCATTTTTATTATAGAATCTAATCGAAATATTTTTATCTTTATTGCAACCATGTCATGTTTAATTGCCAACTTTTGCATTTCTTGCATTGCATACGGAAGAAAAAAAGGCAAAAAACTAAAATCGTACCATTTAAATATGAAATGGGGGAAAAAAATTGTAAAACTTGTACCAAAACTTTAAAGATTTCAATCGAATATTGTGTGCTGTATTTAAAGATCGTCTCATCTGTCCGTCCGTCCGTCCGTCCGTCCATCAATATATATGTGTTTGATAGTCTAGCGAGTATTTATTTTAGTAGTTGCTGTCGTTTTAAATGAAGAGCGAGAGAAAAAAAGAAAGAGAAAAAATTATCAGCAAAAAGGAAGTTTTGTCTGATGATTTGAATTATGGCTGGTTTTAAAAGCCAAGGCTGTCTGTTTATCAGGCTGCCTCTCTGCCACACCGTTCGGTAACTGTAACTGCTGCCAATAGACAGACAGTTTACAACTGCAACAGTTTAAGCCACGGTTGGCATAAAACTAACAAATTTTCTTTTCGTTGTTATTGTCAATTGATGCCATTATATCCAATGGCAATGCCGTACAGAAATAAAAATAAAATATTAGGCACTACAGATAGGGGTCTTATGGTGAAAAGTTAATCATTAAACTGTTACCAAAGAAATGATTAGGAATGGCAATGTAGTCAATATCGAATAAGTAAAAAGACTGTAATACCTCATACAAGGCCATAGTTTAGAAGCCAACTTTATTAATCTATCCAGGCCAAATGCAATTATTCTGTTCTGGTTAATTAAAGGAATATTTAATGAGATCCTATGTGGCATCATTCAAAGAGGTCTTGTAATTGTAAGTTCATGGTGAAGGTAAAACAGGATGGAAATTGAAGCTCAATTATCCGGCAATAACAATAGTTATTAAGTTATAGTCTCATGTAGAAACCATTTCAGGAAAACTCAGACATCCCAAAATTATATGCAGAAGATTTACAGGGAAATCCTGAATGTATGAACGAAACGTCATGCACTAAACGTTTACTAAGATGATAGGACCAATAAGGACATACGGCGCTTATGTGTGGTTGGACAAGATACAAAGACTAGTATATGTTTGTATATCCAGGACAATGAAAACTTATCTATCCTACAGCGTCGCTAAATGCTCTTTCTGGTCTCTTTTAAGTCCATTTTATATGGTAGTGAAGGCCAGGGCTTTAAGAATACGAAATTCAACAGTGGACATCTTTATTTAATGCATCGGGTGAATGACAGCTCCCCGCTTAACTGACAGAATTACTAGAACCGATGATTATGAGAAACCCTTTGCAGCGAAAGTTAGTATCAAAAGCGAAAGTAATAATCCTATGGTTGTAAGCTCTTTTAAAATATGGTACTATGCTATGGCATACGGGTTGCTTAGGAATTGGTATAAGAACAGAAGATGGGAAAACTTTCAAACTTTCTCAATTCAACTGGGACAGAAAGTCCAAAGTATGTGATCTAACAATACTATCTGACAGTCTTTTATCCGGCTTAATTCGGCTCTTATAAGGTTAAATTCAAAGCAGCATGGAACTATCAAGAGAAAAATAAATCTGTTAGATAACGGATATATAATTACCCTCTACTCAATTCCAGGTCATTAATGAACTGGAGGCGTTTGTAAGACATTCATAGTGACTTGTATGAGTAATATTTGCCTAGAGATTCTGTTGCTGGTTTGAAATATATGGCATGAGATTCTGGTTTCATTAGTTACATGTTAGCAAAGAAAGCAGAAAAGAATTCTACTATTAAGAACATAGCAAAATCATGAATGATGAAATAAGGAATAAGATGCGTATACTTGGGAGACATGTGCTGCTGTTTAGAATATTTGTTATTGCATTGCACAGTGTGTAGCGTTGTAATGTATTGTTGATTAAAATACAAAAAGGCACTGCAGCCATAGAATCTATTTTACTGTCCTCAACCTATTTCCAACATATTTTTCATGCATCGTAAGAAGCATTCGAGAGCCTTAGTTTCTTAAGACCGTACAACAAAATCATCACATCTTCATCATCTTATTTTCTTATACCAATTGTGTAAAGGCTAAGGCATAGATGCCTATTTTTAAGTGTTTGTTAATGGCGGTTGGATCTTCAAATCTATTAATTTATAGGAGCATAGTCGCAATCTAGTTTGTGATTCATTACTTATTTTGTTGATATGGCATCAGAATATATTTCAGTGTTGCCGTAGTCTAGTAGATAGTGTGTTAGCGTATTAGATATGAGGCCTCGATTTAAACCCCAGGTCAGACATCTCCAACAAAACGAAAAATTATTTCTCTGGAGACTTCCTCTCAGCAGATTTTCTGGCGAAAACACAGAGAGTAAAATAAAAAATGCCATGGAAAAGTTTCTTAAAAATCTGTTATTCGGAATCGAATTTCGCTGTAGGTTCCGCCACACACACACACAACCTAGATGCCATGAGAAGCTAGGTTGCAATCCTGACTGTAGAGTTGTAATGACCAAATTTCTATGTGATGAAAATCGAATAATTTGTGTAGTACCCGTCTATCATGTAGAACATATTCATTTATAGTCGATTAATCAATGGATAATATACGCATACGCATACATTATCGCATGCGAAACGTTTTGTCGATAAGATGTCATTCTTGTGAACAGATTCGATACCTACTTCCTCTTTTTGTTCACTCTACCGAAAATTAATTGAAAATAAAAACATTATGATGGAATTGCGAAACACTGCGGGTCTTTGGCTAGTAGAAAATAATTATCAAATAAATAAGCACAACATGTTTATTTATTCATCCATAAAATTTCATTCAACCAGAAAATTTCCATATCATTTTGACTAATGATGTCAATTAATATTTTTTCCATTAAAAAAAAAAAAATAAAAACAATAAAAAAGAGAAGAGAAGCGGAAAACTTTTGTTTTTCATAATTATGACCAAAACGATAGAAAAAAATCAAAAAAAAAAAAAAAACGAAGCAAAAAAAGTAAGAGAAACATGATGATAAAAAGCTGGAGTTAAAAGCATTACTAAACATTGACCAACTTACCTTTTTTTCTTACAGCAACATTAACATTATTGGCAGCAGGCAGTGGCAAAGATATTCAAAATTTCACATCCATTAACTGCCAAACAACAGCAGCACGAGCAACAGCAGCAGCAGAAGCATAAAATTTCATTTTTTCCTCTTTTATTTTTCGTCGTCGTTGTTGTTGTTGTTGTTGTTATTTACAAACTAAAAAAGGAAAAATTTATAGAAAAAAATAAAACATTAACAACAACAACAACTACAAAAAAAAACAATTTCAATAATTGCCAATACACTTGAAACATGAATTTCAACAAAATGTTTAACAAAAATAATAAAAAAAAAAACAGAAACAACAACAAAAAATAACAATTCCAAAATAAATGTGAGCATAATGGGTGGTGTTTGTGTTTCTTTGGTGTTTGGTTTGGTTGTTAGGTTATGGCCAAGATAACAACCCCACGTCATATATTTGTTTTTAATTTTTTTCTTCTTCTCGTTTTTTTATTTCATAATTTAAAAAAAAAAATTTCTTTTTGTGAAAACAAAAATTATCACCACACAATAGACATCATGTTGGTCTTTTTTTCTTGAGTGAAAAAAAATTACAAAAAATTGTGAAAATTTTCCTTAACAAAAAAAAACGAAAAAACGAAAAAATTGTGAACAAAACACTGCAACAAGAAAGTTTTCAAATCACAGGGAATTGTAGAAACAAAAAAGAAAACAGAAAAATTATGAAAAATGTTTTTCATTAAAATAGATTTTCACACACAGTTTAGCATAATGTTTCAAGTGGGCATAGACATTACAACAACGATAACAACAAAAACAATAAAACGGTTATAAAACATTAATAAACAAAAGTCTAAACAAGCTTATACGAGGTACGCTTGAGAAATTTCAATCCTTTCGTCCCGGACCACATATGCAACAGACGATGCGATGGTATGTACCTAAAAGATTTCATCTACACCTGTCTGTCTAATCTAATATCAAAACTAGTTAACCAATGTCACGAGAGACACATTTCTGGATGCAAGAAGAGGATGACAGGGGTAAAAGTGGAGAGTCAAATTGTACTGATGTAGGATGATGATGTTAAAAAATTAAGGGTTTAATTGGAGGTTTTAAGCCCGCAGCATCTTGTGGTAAGAAGGAAAACGGAAACTTGTTAACGCTTATCTATTCCACAATCGCCGTGGAAATTCGTGTTCTCTCTTCAGTGTTCTCTGTCATGTCCTGAAAAATAAAAATCCCATTATATGCGCCAAGGGTTTAAGCCTTCTCCAGATCCCATATAAGATTTTTACGAGGTTATTGGTCAAACGACTGAAGCCAGTCATCAGAGTACTAAAGTGTAGAGTTGCTTATGGAAGCTGACAACGTAGGTATCATTGGAAATTGGGAATGTGTTGTTACCGCTGCTTTTAGGGCTATTGAACACTGGAATTATGATGACATTGTCGTCAGCTAAGCTAGGGAAAGGGTAGACATATCATTGGAGGAGGAAAATGGAATAACACAAATGTTAGGAAATTCCCTAAACAGCAGTAGATAATGACACTAAAAGAAATTATTTAGCTAAGAAGTTGAAATGAGAAAAATAACCCCAGTTTGTGGATATAGAGTTGCTTGATTTTAGATAATAGGTTACTTTTTTGTTCAATTAATTAGGCTGTCAAATTTACTATTTAGAAACTTTCTTGCTTAATTGAACATCACAATGCTTTAGTCAGAATTACAACCTAGTTTCTCTTAAAAACCATACTGTATGTGCGTTAATTTTATGTAAGACCTCCCACACCTGTCACCTTCCAAGCTGAGGAGAATTTGATTAAGGCGACTTAAACAAAGCACAGAAAAGATATACTTTGGTAGAGCTGCAGTTAGACAAGAGAAATGATATCTTAAAATGTCTCAATTGACATAGAGGAAGGCGTCCAACTATGGGGTCAACTACAGTTCTTCTTCGTCCATTTTTACTTGTTTTTAATTGAAAGCGATTAAAGTGCGTCTGACTTCAAACATTTCTGTTATTATGGTTAATTAGAAATAAATACCCATTAAAAGTAAAAATAAAAATTGTTTTATCGTTAGTTCCCCTATGCCCCTTTGGTTTCTTATCCACTCTGTTATCCATTTAAAACTACAACAACAACAATATGAATATGTAAATTCATTTTCATTTCCGAAATTATAAGTGGTATTCAAATCTTTCTTTATTTTTTTTTATTTGTTTTGTTTTGTTTTGTTTTCATTTTCTACACAAAATCAAAACAAATGCCAATTAATCATTATGCCACACTCTTTAAATGAATGTTTTTCAATGTTTTTTCAATGCTTCTTTTCCCCTCTCTGGTTTTTGTTGCACGGTGTTGTCCAAGTAGTAACCGTACACATATATGTATTTATGCATGTATGTATGTATGTGTGTATGTTGCATATGAAGACATACTCTGTCCGTTTGCAAAAGCCTATTCGATGTTGATTTTTTCCCTCCAATTTTTTTTGTGACTTGACTCTTCCATCCACTTGATGACTTTAAAGAGGACGGTGTGTTGTTCTTTTTTTTTTCCAAAATGTTTAAATTTCAATATATTTTTTAATGTATCGTGTTGTTGTTGTTTTTCTGCCATTAATTTAATTTTTTTTTTTTACCATTTTCGTTATTTTAAGCCGTTTTTTCTGTTCATTTGTATCGCACTTTAGCAAGTCAAGTAGCAAAACGCATTTTAAGCCCAATAAATAAACTCTTCATTTGGCTACTTTTTCTCTCCATTTTTTTTGTTTTTTTGTGGTTAAATCGAAAGCAAAATTTAAAGATTTCAAGCCGTAATATTGAGTGCGGGTAAAAGTCAATGTTAATATTGAAAATAATGCTACAACTTATAAACTGTTATGGGAGTACCTCTTTTCATAATAGACGGCAGCATTCGAAAGACATATAGGATACCAACGAATTTGTAATTTGTAAGATCATTAAGATCTTGATATCATTGAGATATCATTTTAATCGTCTGAAAGGCCTACTGATACCATTTTGTGTGAAATATAGTATCGTTCAAACGTATGCCACAGTTTGTCTTGATGAATTTGATTATTTAAAATGTAGGAAAAATGACGATAATATCATGCTAAACCGACACAAAATTTAATACAATATCGTCGGTAAGGTCTTGAGGTTTATACATTATATTAACACTACCACCACATGTTCATTACCACATGTTCATTCCACAGACTACCAATTGTGTTCACTTACGTTACCGCTACAGGGAGTCTATCCTAGAAACGTAGTACTCGTATTTCTCATATAGCTCACCTCAACTTAAACAATCGTTAAATTTACCACCTACAATCCATAGTTAATTAGGATAACAAACAAAGGTTTATTTTGCTTTTTTCTGTTATAAAGCTAATCCAATGTCAATTTTGAAATGAAAATTGTATTTCTTTTGGCTTTGCAACGATTCAAAATGCATATAAAGGGTCCGCCAAATAACTTTTTTTTTTTGAAAATGCTTTAAAAAAAGAACTACTAAAGATTTTCTCACATTTCTTTTTTTATTTGAACGTACAATCCTTCCGGTTAATAATGGAAAATAATTTCATTCAAGTGGCTTCCTCGGCTGGCCATGTAGTAGCCTACACGATCGATCCAAATTTTAAGTCTATTATAGACTTTGTGCAGCTGTATTTCATCAATGGCTTCAAGAATATTGTGCTTTAAAGCATCAATTGTCTCTGGCTTGTCGCCATAACATTTATCTTTGACGGCTCCCCACAAATAATAGCCCAACGGTGTCAAATCTCAGCCCCGAGGTGGCCAAACGACATCAGCTCTGCGGCTGCTAATGCGATCTTCAAAACCAAATGTTGCCAATATCCTCCTCTTCAATTTTTGTAAACAAAAATTCGTTCTCCATGACCCAATAACATCGCCATTGACTGTAACGGCCACTCCTTGCTCATTTTCGAAAAAAAAATTGGTCCAATTCTGCCTCTGGACAAAATCCGTACCAAACACTCGTTTTGGGTGCGTCAGCCTTTCAATGTATTCTGTGCACCAAATGCGACAATTTTGCTTGTTTTAATACCCGCCAAGATCAAAAGGAGCTTCATCTGAAAAGATGACTTTTTTCCAAAATCGCCCAGACCCACTTACCGAAGCGAAAACGCATTGGATAGTCAATATTCGTTCAGCGGAAGTATAAAACTAATTATCTGTCAAATCAAGATATGAGCTAAGTGTTACCATTCACGAAATAAGTACTAGTTGAAAAAAAATCGTTAGACGGCGGATCCGATGTATATTTTTCTGTTTTCTCATGCTGTTTAATTTTCATCAACTAATTTTAACAAGATTATTTAAAAAAGATTTAAAATTTATGACTTTCTCGACAGTTTGTAGAGAAACAAAAACCACGCAAAAGCTTTAAATAAATGGAAGAAAAATTAAAAGCGAAAAATCATTTTGTTTTCAATTTTCAATTTTTATTATCAATTTGAAAATTGCTTTTCTTTAATTTCCGCTCAATTTTTAACACTTTCACAACAGCATTCAAATGGCAGTCTCGAAGAGGGACTCATGACAATATTAAATACGTTTTTTTGTTTTGTTTTGTTTGTAAATAATAAAGAAATCCTTTAACAACAGCAACAACAGTAACAACAACAATAACAATATTAAACAATATTTGAGATAAGAAAAACTAATGTGCAACAACATATGCAACAATAACAACAACATTCATATAAATGAGCATATGAATGTTGCATGCATTTGTATGATACACTATTGTAACTGCAACACTCAAACAACAATAACAAACAATAACAAACGCATAAACAACACAATAAACACTATTACTGGGGCTACCACTACCACCACCACCGCCAACCATCATCAACTACCAGCACCAACCATTACGGGGCCATCACCAGCCAAATAAGCTCCATTTACTCAATGACTCTTTTAATAGTGAATTTAAAATATAGTCGTCGTCGTCGTCGTTGTCGACATTGTCGTTAGTGTTGTGGTCATTTGTGGCTCAGAGTATTACGAGCGAACGATCCCGTGTTTAGAAATGTTTAAAAATGTTTTTGATGCCAATTTAATTTTGTTTCTGTGGTGGCATCGTCTTGGAGAAGTTAATTTAATGGGGACTACAAGCGAATTTGTATGGCATTTTCTTTATTTTCTTCATTATCAGTTTTTTTACTTTACGGACTTAATGTTGTTGTAATGTGTTTACAGTGGGCCTCTTAGACACAAACCAACCAAATGATGACAAGGAATGGCTCTACAATGAAGCGTAGTTTTACTTGGGAAGCAATCTCAAACATAGACAAGAGGACTCTCTAATTTGGCTAAAGAAGCAATACATAGCTTATGACATATCTCTACTGAACAGGTCTACGGAATTATTCACGAAGGGTTAAGTTAAGTTAAAATTTATAAAAAACGTATAATTTTGACATTGAAATAAAGCATTATTCCACTCTGTTATCAATCAGAACTGATGGCGGCGAAATCTGTGACTGCATACGTCATTGCGTTCGAGAAGATATATCTAACGATCATCTTGATTATTAACAGAACACTTCTCCGCTCAATAATCAATCGAGCTATATGCTGTAGAAATCTGTAACTACATATAAGTCACTTGAACAGATAGGATATGTTTTTTAATTCCTTAACGTTTTGTTGCTCTATAAACGTTTTAAAACTTGTTAACAATAATTCGTTGTCATTAGAAAGCTTCATAACGTTTTGGCATAATCAGTCATCATGCCCTAACTCTACACTGTGTCTGCATTGAATGGCAGTATTGGTGTTGTGCTAACCAAGAACTACGAAGAAAAATTATTTTCTATGAGCTCCTAGTCCGAATTGTCTGAGTTTAGGTTAGGTTAGAGTGGTAGTCTTGATGCCAAAACCTCACCTGAGCACATGACTCCACCGATGAATACAGTCTCTGAGAAGAAATTGGCCAGCACAAGGGCTGCACATTGCCGGAGTTTTCTACTAAGCCAACAACATATCCAAAAATGCAAACAATTTTTGAAGAGAATGAGCCAAGTGAGAAAAATTCTAATACCAGTTGGCGGTTGGGTGTGAATTATCGACAGGTTTTTCGAAATTGGTATTTTGTTACAACAGTTTTATGTTTTTTTGATCATAATATTGGCGAATGTCTTAAGGAATTACAAATTGCGTGCCATAGATTGTTAAAGAGACTTCTCCGAGTGAGAGTTTAGTGTAGTGGCCTTGATATATGGTTAGCTTTTTCTAAATTACAGTTTTATGTGTTTTTGTTATAATAGTATCGTATGTGTTTATAAGTAAAGTCACTGTGGTCTAGTAGTTGGTGTGTTGGCTTATTAGGCATAAGGCATCTCTCCATAGTTTTCTGCCAAAAACTCTGAGAGTAATTAAATATTGCCATGGAAAGTTTCTAAAAAAATCTGTCATTCGGAATCGACTTTAAACCGTAGGTTCCGCCACTCATGTATAAAAGTTAACGCACACAACATAAGCGGTGTAAACAACTTGATTCTAATCCTGACTAAAGGATTGTAATGACCAATTATGTAATCCTATTAAGTTTGATAATTCTGCGCCCTTTAACTATTTGGTAGTGCTGCTTACATATGTGATAAAAAAAGGGTACAGTTCTTGAACCTTTTGATTCGAATTAAAATAGTTTAGATACTTGACTCAGTATTATTCACGCCATTTGATGAGGCCAGGAGAGCGGTACAGATATAAAAACGTTCATGTTTCCAATATAAAATCTGTTTCTAATTGTCCTCTATGCTTCACTTTTGTGTAACACTGTTGTTGGGCTTTCTTTAAACGTACTTGCTTATATGTAAGTATGTACAGTTTTTGACGGCATCAGCGGTGTTGTTGGTGTATGAATATCAAAACGTATGTAATTTGGTCTCTGGTGATACGGTCACTTGTATTCGATATCAGTTTTGTTTTCCTTGTTTTTTCTGTTTTTTTTTTGGTTTTTTTTTCTACTTCAGATATTATTTTTATTTCCTTTAAATGTTTAGTTAGCCAGTCAGCCAGTCAGCCAGTGTAAGATTTTCCTGCTTCATTTTATAAAATGAAACAAACAAAAACAAAATGTATCATATACAGTCACTAACATAACACAACATAACATAACGTAACGTAACGTAACAGAATGTAACGAAACTGATTGTTTTGTAAAAGGGGGGTTTAGATTTCAGCTCTTATTTTTAGTTGGTGGCGTAAAACATTTCATCTTTAAAATGAAAAGAAAAAAAAAATACGGAAAATAAAAATGAAAAGATTTTTGTTTCACAATATCATTTTCAAATCTGTATGTGAATATGTATTTGTATATACGTATGTGTGTGTGTGTGTGTGTGTGTATTTCAGTACTTTTCATTTTTCTTTGTTTTGTGGCACAAGGCGTTTACTTTTTAGACGCTGGCAAAAGAGAGGTCGTGAAGATCATTTAATACGCGCCTCTTACTGTTACAGGCGATTCACTTAAAAAATAACAACTATGGCAACAACAGCAACAACACTATTAAGTTAAACAATAACCATATAAGTAGTAGATTAATATTGTTGTTGTTGTGTTTATCTTAACGTATTTTACTTTCTGCCACATCTCAATATTCAACACAGAACAGATAGGATACAATAACAACAAGTAAACTTTCAATGTGTAAACCATACCATTATAATGCCTTGTCTGAATAATAATTTGCGTTACTGTAAAATCGCTTACAACAACATCAACAGATATAATGTGTTCTTTTTTGTTTCTTTCTCCAAAAATGAGGTTCATTAGAGTAGCTTGTCAGTTTGGGTGAAAATTAAGAGCAGCCCCGTTTAACAATGTATTTTGCAAGATAAGCTGTGGCGTACTGTGCTGATAACGTGTGGCACAACTGCATTCAACTTGACAAAGTCTTTTGGTGTCTAGTTGGCCAGATAAAAACAATTTAAGTTTCACATACACCTGGTCGAATGAGTAGCAGTAACGCTTTCTGCACAGAAGCATTTTCTAGAAAATTTTGAAGTTTCTAGGAATGTAGGATGTAAACCAAATCTGTAATCCTGAATAGATGATTAACGGTTAAAAAAAAAGAACTCTTATAAAGTAGATTTCAAAACTTTGTAAGTAGAAGGTATTAAAACTCATACTCACAATCAGGTTTTGTACACTGCATAACTAGGCATCATTTCCCGTGAGAGTATTAAAAGCGCTTTTTCAGGATTTCCAATTTAATAATCGGAGGATAATCAAAAAAAAATGCATAGAACTCAAGGTATATAGCAGCAGAAACGTAAAGTAAAAAGCAACGTAATAAAGCTTTATATGGGCTTTACCCTTCCAAAAAAAAAACTTATACAATGGCTCGTCCCCATTGCGTAGGTACACTTACACACTACAGTCCGGACTGTAGTGGGTAAGGGAAAAGTAATGGCAACGAGAACATAAGTCAGCTACAGAACTTAATCACAAGCGGAATAAAGTATCTCAGAATAAAGTACAGAAATTATCCGCTATACAATGAACTGCCTGACATTGCACATCTTGAACGTCCAAAATAATCTACATCAACAATACAATTCCGTATATCAGGTGTCTGAGTAGGAAATTGATAAGAGGACTTGACTGAGATATATTTGGCGGAGATCAAGTCATCTCGTTGTTATATTGGCGATGATGTTGCTTAGAGTGAAACTATTTAAGACACTACGACATGTTTGGATACATTGGCGATGATGTTGCTTAGAGTGAAACTATTTAAGACACTACGACATGTTTGGATACATGATAATGCGACACAAAAATTCCGGCCAAGTTAAATCATCCTCAAACATCTTGGAAAAACTAGACGACATCCTGCAACTGGAGTAGAGTGTCTGTAACTTTACACAATATAACAAATGGTACCTGAGCAATGACTTATGTAGAAAGTAACTGGCCTATAGATTTAGTTACGGAATTACAAATAGTTTAACTGTCTGCAACTGAGTCTCTCTATGGTAAGGTTTCAGAGTTGCTTTCTTGGTTAATTGGTCACTACATAACTTATAGTCAGAATAAAGACACAGCTTCTGACACAACCCACGTAGTATGTTTTAACAATGTTCTTGGTCTCAGCGCTTTTACCAGAAGACTGCTGAAAAAAAGTCAGTCAAGTGCTCGCGTTTGAAATACAGACTCTCGTCTACCTTGTGCACTTAAAATAATAGTGTAAGCCGGACGTGGCTTATCTCGGGAGCCAAACAATAGTCACTGTTTAATAAAGGTATCTGAAAAGTATGCTTAGGTATTCTCCATATTAACGTTTGCAGAAGCAATGATATAAAAACGTTCAGTTCACTACAATTCACTAAGTAAGCCATTTGCCTGCATTGTCGAGAAATAGGGAAGCATTTGCCAGATATTCTATATGCAACGATGCTATCGATATTATTACATGATCTTGTGCAGGTATCTAAACTATTTTTTAGGAACTTATTCGTGTATTAGATATGAAAGTTTAGTACCTATGTAACAGTGGATTCATGTACTAATCGGACTCATTAACAGTAGCCGTCGTATCTGACCCCATCTAAAATGCGTTTAGGTATTATGTTATGGCACCAAGAGCGTTATTGATTTCCTGACAAGTGCCCTGGTTTGTTGTATTCTTTAATAAATTTTTATGATAAACTAACTAATGGTTTCTGCAACTTATATTGCTAATGATTTCAGTGCCATTTGAAAAATAAATTCAATAAATTCCTTAAAAAGCATAATTATGTAAATGAAATTTGACATTTAAGCGAATAAACAAAAGCTATTAAAATGAAGATATTAAAATGCCTGTGTATGTTTGAATATAAAAAATAATTGTCAAGTTTTTCTTATTTTTAGGGTTGGTTTAATGTGGCATGTTTAACGAGTCAATCGATTTAATTATTTTTAACATTTAATCAATCAAATGGCATTCGTATTCATCAAAATGTTTTTTTTTTCTATTTTTCTTTTCTAAACGCATGCAACAAATTAAAAGTCATGTATGTCCAGTGACCAGTTAATGTTAGAGCATGTTCTGCTTGAAATAATTTTCACTTGCAAATATTGCATACACAGATACTGAGAGAAACATCAAAGATTTTTTTTATTTGAATTCCTATTTAAATAATGCTGATGCTGATGATTTCGAAGCAAAAGTAGAAACCACAAGAAAGAGTACAAAAAAAAAACAAAATCAATCGATCGATGTTTAAATGGACGGAAGAAATTATTACTGATGGTTGTATACTATCGTCAGCCAACATTTATTTCATCACTAACACCACCACCACCTTACAGAGCACGCACTCATACAAATGATACTTGCAACATACATAACTATTGCAGTAGGCATTCAGGCAGGCATGATAATGATTTGCATGAACCATAGAGAGTCCAAATAGAATTTGGCATGTTATTTTTGTATTCCCTACTCAAGACATCTTTAGCCATTTCGTTGTTGAAGTAAAAAAAAAAAAACAAGAAAAAAAGAAAACATTTCGACATGCTAAAGGAGTGCGTACTTCTCTAGACACTCTAGTATCCACTCGAGATACTCAACCATTCAGCCAGTCAGTCAGCTAGCCAGCCAGCCATCCATCCATCCAACTTTGTCTCTACGTCTGTCCAAAAATTATAAGAAAAAAAAAAACAAAAATTAAAACGAAATGAAATGAAATTTATTCAAATGCAAGACACGGTGTGTAAATGGCTAAATGGTTGGGACGGACAGGACAAGTGCAGGAATGCTTTCGTAAATGTTTGTAGTAAATATGACTGACTGACTATGCGTATGTACATGTATTCCGTATATTTCGTATATTCCGCATGTGTCGTCAACAATAACATCTATAACAACTATAATAATAATAATAATAACAACAACAACAACAACATTGATAATAACAAACAAACAAACAAACAAACAAAAAATGCTTTAGAAACGTAACCAAATAATAAGAACTCTTTTACTTATTGGATGTGGTTTGTTTCTGTTGTTTTTTGCTTTTTTTTCTACTTGGTTTTCACTGCATCCATCTTTCATTTGATTTTGTAAATGATGTGTCTCTGCTTAGCAAATGAATGCATCTTAAAGAAAACAAAAAAAAAATAAAATAAAAACTTTGGCAACACGCACATTATTACAATAGCGATACAAATTATAGCAGTACGTAAGCTTTTATCAGTAAATTGTAAAATGTACGGTACTATGCTCCTAACAATCAGCTAACTTTCCTGTATTGATGGTGGAAACGCATTTTAGTTTCCAATTGTTTATGTTAGCTTTACCTCATGCATGGATGAGACTCTCTGCGATATTAATTAAAGAGGTCTTCAGATTCTCAGTCATTACTGCATAACAGTGAGCCTATGAATAAACTCGGGCAAGAACACAATAGCACCATTTATAAGAGGAAAAAACGTCCTAAATGACTAATTGTTCGGTTACTAATTGAGACAATATCACAGAAAATTAATGTAAAATATCTGGCAATGTTACTGGACAGCCAATTAAAATAGAAGGCTCGTATTAAGAGCACATCAGAAAACGCCAGACAGCCAATAATGATATGCAGAAAGCTTATAGGAAATGACTGGCGATGTAACCTAGGAATTATTAACGCCTTTGAAAACAGCTCAATTGGTGTTCGACAAAATACACAATACACAATTGGTCTTTATAATCCTACAGTCAGGATTTCAACCTAGCTTCTCACACCACTTACGTTGTGTGCGTTAATTTTATACATGAGTGGCGGAACCGACAATATAAAATCGACCCCGAACGATAGGTTTTTTGAGAAGCTCCTCATGGCAATTTTATTTACTTTCAGAGTTTTTGCCAGAAATCTGTTGAGAGGCAATATATTTTGTCGTTTTGCTAACACACTACCTACTAGACTACGGCGACTACGGTTGTGCTGGGAAACTATGACTAGATTGATGAGATTGATCACAGAAATCCAACGACAGACAACTCGCTCCTTAACTATCTCTTGGACAGAACCAATGGAGTCTCTGACTTTTGGAAGTGCAACGAGACTTAGTAACAAAAATTAATGGAGCAATCTGGGCTTTGCATAAGCTCTTAAACGAGGAATTATTTTGGGTAAACAGATATGAGCCAGAGCAGATCTTAGGACTGAAGCCTGAGTTTTTGAACCCACAACGAAATACTCAGAATTCATGAAAGAAATGTGTGGGTATCTTCCAAGTGAAAACTTTTAAGTGAAAACTTGGATAAGAGCTATAAAATACAGAAAACATTACAGAGCAAAACTCTCCCATCTATCACCATAATGTCTGTTTACTAATTACGTTAGTTTCAAAGTAAAATAAAAACCGTTTCAAAGTCCAAAAGTACAAAGAGATTTGAAATTTCTCGAGAATATTACGGGCTCTGCGCTTATCATATAAAATGAACACTAATATCGTACTCCAAAGAATGTGGAAATAAATCTTCGCTCTTTACATGTCTGTCGAAACAATGCCATGCTTATATTGACTTCAAAACAGTCTATTCAACTCTGAGGTCAATGCTAGGCAACCCTAGCATGATTTCGAGAAGAACTTGAACTAAAAATTTAATACCTCATGATATTAGAAAATTGCTTAGTCGTTCGGTTTGACCTCTTTTCAAAGAAAGGAATAGCACAATCCAACAAAAAAACCATTGTCAGCTTGAAAACTGTATCACTATTTCTTGAATGTTGTGCTATTTACATCACCGCATCTGTTCACATGCCTAACGAGTGAATGTATAGAAAGACAGTTTAAAAACGAAGATGTATCTTTTAAATTTTATTTGTAAGTTTTTTTTTTTATTTCATATGTTCTTGTTCTTTTTGTTGTTGTTGTCGTTGTTTGTCCATTCGTTCTTCGTTCATCTATATTAAGATGCCTTAAAGACAAATGGACAGTCACAAAATTGGACATTTAGTCAGTCATTTAGTTTAGTCAAGCGTTTAAGTTTATAAGAATTTGTTTCATTTATTTTTTTTTTAGTTTTTGTTAAGAATATACAACTTCTCGCAGAATAATAACAACAGCGACAACTATAACAGCCAGAGGCTGCTGTGGCAAACGAAATCCATTGCAAACACTCTCAAGTCAGTTGTACTTGTGGCATCATCTGCCTTTTAGGTGCTTTTTATTTTTTCTTCCTTTTCACAAACAGTTGTTTTGTTACATTTCATTTTGCATTTTATTTGAATAGTTATTGGAAGGGGATACAAGCAATTTAAAAGAATGAATTGTTTAACAATTCAGGCATCATCAATGGTACTACATTTTTTATTTTCTAATTCTTCAGTACAAAATTCTGAACTTTTTATTTTTTTATCCTTCGAGGAATACGTCGTGGTCAGACTGTGATATATTTCAATTTTACTAAGATTTCTTAAATAACAGGGTTGCAGTATGCTATTCCCAAGACAAAATGTTCACTGTGAAAATGTACTCGTATTGGATTGTTGCATCAGAATTTCTAAAGATTCCATATTTTTTATGTTCTTTTTAGTATCAGCACTTATTCGACAAACTTATAGACGCCCATTGAAGAGCCTGTTGGGCGTTCCTTTGGTGGATATATCTTGCAAATCCAAATCCCTTAATTTATGCAATTTATAATTAAAGGCTTCATAATGAATTCATTCCTTTAAAACTCATTCTGTTCCCTGTGTCATCTTGCATGTTCAGCAGTGTAATATGATTGTATGTTGAAAGTTTGTTGTTTAATAAATGAAAAAATAAACCAAAACCAAAAACCAAAACCCAAAAAAAAAAAAAAATAATAAACGGGAAAGAAAGAATGTAATCATAAATTAAAAATCAGAAAAGAGAGAAAAAAGAAGAAGAAGAAGAAGAAAAGAGAACCAAAATGTGATTTAGAAGGTTTTATTTTTGGCATTAAATTTAAAAATAACTTTTCTTTTATGGCTCCTCAAAACTGAATTGAACTGAACTGAACTGAAGTGAAATAATCACATGAAGAATGAGGCACACTCTACCACACCAAGCCAAGACAACGAAAAACTTGTTATTCCTTAGGAGTTTTCGTATTTTGTTTTAATTTTTCTTTTTTTAAATACTTTTGTAATCATTTGCAAAGAATGAAAACAAAATTATGTTATGAACTGAAATGAAGGTGCCAACAACATGCAAATTATTTAGAAACAACCAATGAAGAACATACAAGAGAATGTTTTTCCTACATGGAAGCAAAAATAATAATAATCATCATCATCATCATTATCATCAGTATTATCGTCGTCATCATCTTTTAATGAACAGCTGTTAACGACCTGTTATATGTTGGTGAGATGTTGCCTCAAACCAAAAAAACGAGAACAACAACAACAACAAAAACAATGGCTATAAATTTAGAACTGAAGTGCCGTTATTTCTTCATTTCAATTTCAAAGACATCAATCACTATTATTGCCGCAAACGACCACACTTATGGGCAATTATCATTGCCATTACAAAGTGATGTTTTTTTGATTTTTTTTTTAGAACTTAAGAAAGAAACGAAAAATAATTTTAAATTAAAATTTATTAACAACTATAATCCCTAATCCTTAAACCTAACATAACCTAACTTAACCAAACCCTACCTAACCTAACCTAACCTAGCCTAACCTAATCTAATCTACCCTAACCTAACACTTATGACTTAATTTTTTTAACAATAACTCCTACAGGGTGGTTTCACTTTTTTACATCCATGGCAACAAGCGCTATGTTGGGTATTATTTCCACATCTAAATTCATTATTAGCTGAATGACTTGCTGAAAGATATATATATCAGGTCTTTCAATAAGGACTTCTGAAGTTTGATCGGTTTAAGCTACATCTGCTAAATTAGTTGGAAATTATTCAGTTTGTTTTGCCAAATTACCATGGACAGGCACAGACAACATGTGTTTGCTGAATAGGCTTTGGAGGAGTTGGCATCATCATAAAATCATCTTTGACATTAGGCCCGCTTCTGGATGAATGAACGAAAAGAATTGTGTATTTTAGGTTGATACCAGAGATCAGCAATGAATCGTTTTTCCGCTACTCATAAGTGCTCATGCAATTTTGAGTATGAGTGAATCAACAGAATTGAAATTCAACTACTCTGATTAATTCGTACTCGCTACAACATTGATTTATAAGTATAGGTTACAATGAATATGAGTACCACGTTGACGTCAAACTTACAACATTCGAAATATGTTTTATTCATACGCCTACTCATTCTAATTCATAAATTTAGAAAAATTCTTATAATACTTATAAGTGATTCGAGTGATTCGAATTATTCATCAAAATTTACAGCCTTTGTCGTTGTTGCATATACAAACAAAGAAGAAAGGAAAGACAAAGACAACAAGCAAATCATACACACAATCTTCTTGTGAGTATGGCAGTGCTGGTACAGTTATTTTGTGCTTCGTGTAAATGTTAAGTAGAGACCAGTCGAAGTCAATAACATCATGCGTATTTTTAAGTATGAGTACGACGAGTACTTCCAACTTTAAGTATGAGTAATCATAAGAATTAATAAATATGCATGCGTATAAGTATCAGAAATTATAAGTATGAATACCCGTTGCTGAGCTCTGGTTGATACCAATCCACATTAGATCCAACAGCATTCAATTCATCCCTAAAGAATTAATGCATGAAATAGATTTTGTTCTTTAAGCACAACGGCAATACCAATTCAATTTGGCCAGATCGGCGCTAATTGAAATACAGCTTATACTTCTTTGATGTTATTATATGGCATGGTCATCTAAAGTTTAGATGATGTGAACTGACCATTGAAAACTTATAATTTAATTCTATCAAACTTTTTCGTACTTCTTCTCCAGTCTCAGGGGTAAAGTGGTCCGCGAAGCCAATATAACCCACACCATTTGTCAAAATCAATTTATGAGCCGAACTCAATTTGGACATATCAAACGCGATCCATTCAGAGAATCTACGGCGGTCGATAAACGATGTTCTTTACATTGTTCAGCCCAGCGTTAAAAAGGACCAAATTGCGAAAGTCCTGTTAAAATGACAGAAATATTCCAATACAATCATACATTTGAACATATCTGAATTAAGTTTTATATTACGTTACGTATGCATTACGTTACGTAAGCATTTTCTATCTAAAACAGAACGAACATGTAACTGATCGTAGTTAGTAAGTGTATACCATAGTCTTGCCGCCGTAGTTTAATTAGTGGTGTGTTGACTTATTAAATACGAGGTTCAAACCCCAGGTTAGAAATCTATAATAAAATGCGCAAATTTTTCGAAAAAAAACTTTTAAAACTGTAGGTCTCGCCACTCACGTAGATGAAATTAACACACACTTCATAAGTGGTGTGAAGAACTTGATCGTAATTCTAACTGGAGGATTGTTATGGCTAATTATGTATGTGCATACGTATAGCATGGTCTCAACTAAGGTTGAGGCACAAGTTCTAAAGAGATTGTCATAATAGCAGGGATCTATAGAAAAGACGGAAGAGACGGAAGAGTCGCACCGTTCGAAATTGCAGACGTAGTAAAGCCGTAGTAAAGCCCAGTGATAACTCTTGAAGAAGAGTAGGGCTCAATGGACAAAATTTCCCACCACTATGGCCAACTGCCACCTACTGTGACCTTCTACAGTAGGCCAATTAAGCGCTTAGATGGAACAACATGATGAAGAATATTCAGTTCAGATAATCTTCTTTTTAAATTAATCTATTATATGAAAATCATTTTTTGTAATAAACTAAAATGTTTCTCAAGTTTCCAAAATGTTAAACGAACTAATCAGTTTATTCACGTACCATTATAGTAAAAATTTTTACAATTTTATGATAAACACTGGTAAGCATGCACTCCAAAAATAGTTACTTTATCTACAAGATTAGCGCAGCTGCTGCAAATAAACAAATCTCTCCTGTTACTTTACAATTAAATCGAATCGAAACAAGCTAGGCATTCTTGCAATTGAACGACTGTATATCTACAACAACATACTGCATATGTTAAATATTTAAATCATTTTGGCCACATTCAAAACAACAATGTTGCAGATACTGCAGATATTTGTTGGATCGCATGTTGTTGCGTGTGCTGTTTTATTTATAAGTTACAGGATCACTTAAGATGAGTTTTGTAACGTAAAACGTTAAATTCGGGAATGACTGGAGACTTTTTTAAAACCATTTGAGGTTATGTTTATATATGTGTGAGTATGTCTTTATTTTCTATTTTTTTTGTTTTATTTTCTTTTGTTTTCTTATGTTTTGCATTTCGTTTAGTCAATGAAAATTTATAACAAACATCAATCGGCGATGATTTAACAAAAGCCAAAGAAAGAAGAAAAATATCCGGAATATCCCACAAATTTCCTTTACATTAATAGTGTTGCTGCTGCAACAACAGCAACAACAACAACAACAAAACTAACAACCAATAACGTATTCAATGTGAAGTAGACAAATGCCCAATTAAATAAATAAACAAATGCATTCGATTACACATTAAAACATTCAAAATAGTACAATAATAATAACAACAACAACAAACGACAACGACTACGTCATTGAAAGCAACATTAGCATTTCGACAACAAGAGGAACAAACTATGAAATAAACTATGAAAAACAACAACAACAACAACAATAACTGCAATACAATCTATAAAAATAAGTAGAAATTGAATACAACGAAATGAAAAACACATTAAGAGTGCAAGTACTTGTAAAATACTGAAGTAATAACAACAACAATAACAATATACTATACGTACTAAACAACAATTGGCAACAACAACAGTAACAGCAACAGCAACGAAAATAAAAATCAACAACATCAAAACTACAATGGGCAACATAAATATCTATGCGATAAAGGTTGCCAGATCAATAACCAATCACTCTTCACTTCCACCATTAGATTCTGATATGCATCGTATGGTATGACCAGTGATGCCGTTGTCACTTTTTACTGATAGTGTTAGACCAGAAAGTGCTCCTCAACATCGATTGGCGAATACTAGCAGCGAGTTTTCATTTTCTTCTCTCATAAATACATAATTGGTCATTGCAACTCTTTATGTCAGATTACGACCTAGTTTCTCACATCACTTATGTTGTGTTTGTTAATTTTATAATAAGTCACGCGACCTACAGTTTGAAGTCGATTTCAAATGCAAAATTATTGAGAAACTTTTTCTAGCAATTTTAAATACTCTCTAATGTGAGGAATGCGCCGACGAAATATTCTTTCTTATTTCCTTTTGTTGAAGATGTTTGACCTGGGGTTTAAATCTTGGCCTTACGTCTAATAAGCGTATACACTACATACTAGACTACAGGCAACTACAAGACTTTACACGCTTATATTAATCTCAGGCTTTACGTAAGTATTCCCAAGATTAGACAGCTCCACCTATGGAAACCGTAGCGGACATTCGAACGATTTTAGATTGCACACACAGTAGCGGCAATAAGCCTTTCAAACAAATAAAAAACTGTTGGTGATATCCCACATACACTTAAGGAAAGCATAATTGAAGTTGTTGCTCTGTAAGAACTGCTTCGACTGCAGACAGGAGATTTCGGTTGCATTGCATTTTTGAACCTTGGCGGTAACATGCCACCGAGGTGAGTCGGTGCAAAAGATATTTTTGGTTTGAGTGATGCTCCTCTGTAGTCAAACTTCGGTCAATAGATAAGGGTTCTGTTTCATCAGACATTCAATTAAAATCTTCGAAAGATTTCTTTCCTGCTTAGTTAATCACATAATGGAGATCATGGAGGCATTATATGAGGCACTAAAAGAAAAATCCCCTACATCTGGCAGTATTTCTCGCTTTTTTTTAATTGTAACAATTGTTAGTTGTACGAGGGTATCAAACTACAAGTACGAGAATACGCCGTAATCATTTAGGTGTTATATACGAGCGCACATGCAACACACGACTACAACATATACAACACACGCCACACAAACTCAAGGTGCAACAGACACATCTCAAGACAATTCCGAACCATGTTTTACCCTCGACTATTTTTATTTTTAGCGGGCATTTGAACGTTTTTCTTTTCTCTTCTTTTTTCTCTATGTTTACTTATAGTTGTTGTTGTTGTTGTTGTTGTTTTACTTTGAGAAAGAGAAGAACAAAAATTCGGGGAGTCTACATATAGTGAGTGTTGGACGAAATTTTTATTAAGCCTGGAGTCGTCCATACGTGTGTATGAGTATTTACAGCGTTATTGTCTCGTGTCTGGTCTTTCCTTAAGGTTGTTGCTGACGATGGTAATGATGTTGATGATGATTATTAAGTTTTACATTTAGTATTACATTCAATGTTATTGTTGTTGTTGTTTTCGTTACAATTGTTAGAGAAAAAGTTATTGTAAAGAAAACGTAACTCCAGACTTAATATAATTGGGCATAGACGGCAGCCAAAAAAAATCATAAAAAACAAGCAAGAAAAAACAAGGTTCAACTCAAATTTAGCACACGCGTTTAATGTTCTTGTTTTCGTTCTCGTTCTCGTCGTACTCATACTCGTACTCGTACTCGTACTATTATTTCTCCAATGAAATCTTCATCGTTTTTTGTCTACTAAAAATACGGAAAGCGTTTTAGTGCTGGATATTTTGACATCCAATAAGAAAGTGAATAATCGTTAGTTCATATTACAAGTCTAGAAAGCAAAAAATATTTGTTAGAATACGATCTCTTCGATAAACCATTTTCTTATCCTAGAGGAAGTAAAGGTTTCCGCTAGCTTGTAAAAATATTCGAATCACAAGAAATGATGTGATATGGTCCAGGGTTTAACCCTAAACCTGAGTAATTCGAGTTCGAATACGATCGAAAATGTTCCTTGTCGTTTCAGAATTTCGAATTCGAACTTATGGAGTTTTAACTTAATCTTTGACCCCTAAATCGGATTTGAATTTGCCTTACTAAACTCTCCCTATAATGTTTTATCCAAGCTTATTGTTCTGACAAACTTCTGGATACTGCTCGATATTAAAAACTCCTGACATGCACAAGCGGTGTCTTCCCTTAGGTTCTCAAAATGTTTTCTGATTGATCATTCTCAATGTCACAGAATCTACATATTGGACTCGAGACAACACCCACTGAGTGTACAGTGTGCTGCCAAAATATCGATTATCAACCTCAGGTTATGATGCTTGGATAGCCTTATACAGGACTCTGATCTATTTTTTTTTTGTAGTTTCCCAACAAAAGCATTGGTTACCATAAACTCGCTTGGTTTCAGATGAATCTTTATCGTTCTTTATCTTTCCTCCAAACGAGTACACATTTTCAAACATCCGCCTTCACTTTACAGAAAGTGCGCAAGGTCCCCTTCTCGAAGCTCCTCTGCATGCTCATTGCCGAGAATTCTCACTCAACCTGGAAACCAGTAGAGGGTAGGTAACCTTATTTCCCCTACCTAACCGATTCGGCGTCACTCGCATACATATCTTCGATTTAACGTCACAAGAACTGAGAGCTCGAATGCCGACCTTAACGTCATGTTTTACCTCCTATCCCAGTTGAATTAAGCATTTCTTTCGACGCCAAAGACTTACGCAAATTTTCCGATGGACTTGGAATATTTCATTTTGATTCCAAAAACAACTGATCCTGTGTCAACAACCTTTTTTTATTTTGAAATATTCATATCGACAAGAATTTTTAAAACATCCTTCAAATATCGGAGCTGGAAAGTCGAAAATTCTCTGTGTCAAGCCATTACGTCCATTACGTTACGTCCATTTCATAGTCGAATTTGCAATTCTGCCAGAAGAAGGATCTACATTCGAATAGCCCAAGTGAAATGCTAATTCTTTCCCTAAAGTATTATAAGCTGCATGTCCAATTATCTGTTTATAAGTGTGCCTTCCAAAACAGACGAGTACTACCTAACAATAAACGATTCTCGCTACAAAAGTATAGAAATATAACTGAAGAAGCATTATGCTTGAAGTGTCAACCAGAGCGATTACTTTTTAAGTTCTTTCACATGAATTTCTTCTCATCACTATCATCAATGCAACATGCGTACAACTCGTCCATCGACCATCCGCATGTCTATTTGTGTTCTGATATTTTATTTAATGCCAATAGATTTGTTGAGTACGATTCCTTGTAGAGTCACTTACTTTTCATAGCCAAAAAGAAAAGAAAAAGGAAAAACTCTAAACATGTGGATGAATAATAAAGTCAGACATTTATACTCCCATACGTCAGCATAAGCTTCTGTTGAACAGCTTCTTTCGATCTCTTATTTTTTGTTTTTGTTGCAAGCTGATGATTCTGCAACAGCAACAGTTAAAGTTGGAAGTCAGAGAAGATCTTGCTAGAAAACATGAGTAGACAAAAGTGAAACGAAAATGAAAATCCTTTTATTGAACCTTTTTAACGTTCGCATTTCATTTCATGTCGATTTTCATGTGGTTGTTGATCCTTAATATTCTTTTCTTCTATCATATTATTGCCATCAAATCATATCTCATCAAAAATCTGTTAACATTAAATATGAAAAAATTTGATCGTTTTTTGTTGTTATAATAGCCATAGGATCTCGATCAATCTTAACTCACAAATACCGGTTACGACTAGCATCGCACACCAGTTACGTACACAGTTTAAAGCCGATTCCGAACGACAGATTTTTTTAAGAAACTCTTCATGGCAATTTTATTGAATCGCAGAGTTTTCGCCAGAAATCTGCTGAGAAGATGTTGCCGAAGAAATATTTTTCATACGTCTGACTTGTCCTCACGTCGAATTTGTCAACCTGCTATCTGATAGACTATGACGGCTGCTAACTTTTTACTCAATTTTATTTCGGCAACAAGAAGTAAGATCCTTAAAGGTCTATGGTACAGAACAGATGGAGTATTTTTTTTTTAAGTTCACGATTATCAACTGGTAGGTTAGGTTAGGTAAGGTTTTCTTGAAATAAGAGATCACACTTAAATCAAAAATCAAACATTTCGTAGGAGATATTGTTAAAACAACAAAATTAATCAGCGATCTTTAAATTAGAGAGCTCGGTCAAAGTTGATAGAATGTGAGTAGTAAGAGTGAGAAAGGAAAGGAAAATGATGTTGGCTTCTTAGAATCACTATCGTGCAATTTGCATGACCATGCGATTTTGATATAGGACCAAGGGATTGAGCTTCCCTGCAAAGGTCACGCAACGTATAAGAAAGTTTAATACCAGCTTATTTAAAGCATTATTAAAAACTTCAATGTTCGCAATGGCGACCTACGGATCTTTAGACCTGGAAAAATCGAATGTTCTATTTAGAAATTTATAAGGAACCATATAATCGACATCGATGCTTCTATGTCTGCTGGCATTCCCAGTATTCTAAAATATAGCTCGGCCTCATCAAAAAGTGAGAAAATCCTGCCAAGAAACTCGACCAGATTAATTCCATGAACGAACTCTCAAACTCCCTCTCATAAATTTGTCAATTCTGCTTTCAAAACTGAAATCACCATCATATTCTTTTATATTCTTTTACTTTTCTCTTTCCATTTATTGCATGTTGTTTAATTCCTATACAACAACAACATCATTATTAATAATAATGTAATTGCATGATGATGTTGCCACAGTTGCAACAAACAGTATTGCTTGTGGATTATACTGATCGCTGTTAAGAGTAAATGCAGCACAACAAACACAAAATAAGCAACAAAATTTTGAGAGTGAATAAAATAAATGTCCAAGAATTTAAGAATTTAAGCGCTTAAAAGAAACACAGAATGAAAATTGTACAATAACAACAACAATAGTGGGGTGAGGAGAGTAAAAAATAAGAGATTTTATTTTGCGAGCGCACCTAACGTCCGTTAAATGAACGCCAAATATATACGATTTGTATAAAAAGGTACCTGTCTGTTCAAGTGGACTGGAGTGGAGTGGAGTGCATGTGAATGAGGATGAGGATGTGGTTGGACAAATAGCCAAAAATTATTTTTAGGATTTTATTTTTAAATACAACAATATGGGTTATTGCACGAAAAAGTGAAATTTGTTAACAAACTTTTTGTACTGCTAACGCTAACTTTAACCTAATAAGTCAGCCTCTGATGTTCTCTTATACATTTCATAGAAACGGTATTTCTCCATGTCAGTATTGTCTACCTTAAACGAACGGGCCTAGGAATACAGAATACAGTTAACCTTTGATGGATCTCCAGTAATATGGGATGAGTTTGTCAAGAGGAGATCTTTCACACCACTAATGTTGCCAGAACCTTTTCTGCGAAATGGGTAGAGAAGTTTTAAAGGCCAGACTTGACGATCGTCGTAGCCTAGTAGATAATATATTGGCTTATTAGACGTGAGGCAACGGTTCAAACCTCAGGTAAGACATCGTCAAAATAATATGAAAAATGTTCCTTGTTAACTATCTCTCAGAAGTGAAAAGTTCTATGAAAATGTTTCTCAAAAATATGTCGTTAACATACACAACATGGGTGGTGTGAGAAGGTCGTAATCTTGACTGAAGGGTTGTAATGACCATGTATATGCATATGTGCGTATATACTTGACGAAAAGGAAAATAGTGTAAAACGGAAACTATTCTTAAGCCAGACTAGTTTCAGAGACTATTATCTCTTAAGAGCTTAAGACTATCCAATAACAGTCTGTGAATAGTCTTAACATGTAGATTCAGGGAGAAAGAAAACGATTCACGAGGATACATACTTGAAACCTGTGAGCCATTTCAGTAGCTCCATTCAAGAGCATATCAAATTTATGACAGAGAGTTACCATTACTGACATCCAACAGCATCCTAAAGTTCATAATGGCTAAGGGGTTTTGGGGGCCGTAAAGTTTGAAGGTTGAAGATTAGTTGATCGCAGTATATTATAACCCGAGGCAGCCGTAGTCTAGAGGTAGTGTGTAAGCTTATTAGACGTGAGGCCACGAAATATGGAAAAATATTTATTCGGCAGCTTTCTCTCAGCAAATTTCTGACAAAAACTCTAAGAGAGTAAATAAAATTGCCATGAAAAGTTCCACAAAAAAAATCTGTTCTTCGGAGTCGACTTTAAAACTGTAGGCCCCTCCACTCAAATATAAAATTAACACACCGGACATAAGTGGTGTGAGAAGCTAGGTTGTAATTCTGACTAATTATAATGATCAATTACGTAATTGTATGTATTATATATTATAGTCTGCACACAATAAGGCTGTGTTTTACTTTAACTCCATAAATACTGACGTATTTATATCGCATGTACCATGATCGCTTTGTTGATTTCTTACATTTTGTTTGATAAACCTTGATCTACAGTATTGTACTGTACTGTACTTAACAACATAACTGGAATTTTTTTAAACATTTTTCTGTAGCTATGGCATCACCCATATTATGAATTTAATGTGCGAATAATTCTTAGTCTTTCGTAATTTCATTTACATGTTAAAATACACTTTAAAAAAACACTTCTCATTTCTTATTTTCATTTCAAAGATTTATTCTTATTTTGTTTTCTTTTCCGCTTTTTTTTCCTTCTTTCATTCTTTCTTTTGGTGAACACATCTAAAAATATTTCGCTTAGAGGAATTGGACACTTTTTTTGGCGTAGATTTCATTTGAAATTTCCAA
The DNA here is from genome assembly GCA_014635995.1 of Sarcophaga peregrina. NCBI lineage: Eukaryota > Metazoa > Arthropoda > Insecta > Diptera > Sarcophagidae > Sarcophaga > Sarcophaga peregrina. The sequence continues at coordinate 107,227,631 of CM025789.1, read as the reverse complement.
AAAAAAAACTGTTGCTGTTCTTTTCTTATTTTTTCTTTTTTTCGTGTATAGTTTCAGTTGTTGTAATGGACTTATTTGCATACGAATGCATACGAAAAAATGTTATTTTTTTATTTTTATTTGAAGAAAAAAGAAAAAAAGAAGCGAAAATAAATAATAAAAAAAACCATTCTACGAGATGGAGTGTGAATACAAGTGATCACACATTGTGTGCCAGAAGAGAAGTGGTGGATATGTATTCCTCACCTCCGGGGATATACAAGTACTACAACACGTATAGAGCATAGACGATGGATCTTGGAAAGCAAATACACCAGCAACAACAACAATTTAGCTAAATAGATAGACGATTCTTGTGCCAAAAGTTTATGTCCGTACGAGTTCGTACGACAACGAGTATATTTTTGGTCAATTTAAGTTTGAAAGTGCCTGTGAATCGAATCGAATTGTATTTTATCGGTGGGGAACACCCAGAGGAAATACATGTGTATACGATTCCTTATAAAATAGTGTGTGTGTGTGTGTTTAGAAGTGTCATATCGGTTTATGTGGGTATGTGCGAGAGACTAGCCGTGTTCGGATGAGAAATGTTGGAAAAAAGCACTTAAATTGCCTTTTCGCAAATGAATGGCATACATTTTATTTTAGCCATATTCAACCGATTTGGTTTATTTGTTTTGTCTGTAGAACAGTAGCTTAAAGTAATTAATTCTTGTAAGTCTTTAGATGGTGACAATCAACACGATTAATGTACTTACCATACATTTTCAATACATCTCTCATTACAAAACTTTAATCAGGACTACAATCTAGCTTTTCACACCCACGCGTGGTGTGGTAATTTTACCCTTCAATGGCGGGATCACTCCAAGTTAAAATTGTCAAGAAGAATTTGCCGAAAGAAATATTTTTTCGTATTTCGTTTTATTCAAGATTTTTGAGTTGGCATTTGAACAACAAGCTCTCACTCTCTCATCTAATAACACAAGACATTACAACACTTCAGTCAGGATCACGGCCTAACTTCTCACACTACTTATGTTGTGTGTGCTAATTTTATACATCAGCGGCAGAACCTACAGTTTAAAGTCTACTCCGAATTTTTAAGAAATTTTTTCGTCTAAAATTTTATAAATTTTAAGTAATAATTACCTGGAAGTAACACGTAAAGTCCTCTCAGCCCTAACCACCCAAATTAGAGCTTTAACTATAGCAATAGCCTGAGGTACATTACATAATTTTTTTTTAACAGTTTCAGTTACTATTACAGTGGCTTATTAAACGCTAAGCCAGGTTTCAAACCTCTGGCCAGACATCAAAAAGGAAAAATTAAAAAACATTTCTTCGACGACTTCCTCTCAGCAGATTTCTGGCAAAAACTCTGAGAGTAAATAAAATTGCCATGAGAAGTTTCTCAAAAATCTGTCGTTCGGAGTCGACTTTAAACTGTAGATTCCTCCATTCATGTATAAAATTAATACACACAATATGAGTGATTGTAGGGTTATAATAGCCAATTATGTGTGTATGTATGTATGTAATAAACCGGAAAGTTCTAAAGGAAATACAACGTTTTAAGTGCTTAGGCTATTGTGTGACGGTAGCACAAAAACATAAGCAAAATAACGAGAGACTCGTTTTGGGAAACGGGAAACATTTAGAAACAACAAAGCTTCACAACAAATTTAATTCTTAGATCGGAAAATGATTTCATTCTATTAGCCATTACTTTCACGGTAAATGATCATTATCGCCAGCCACAACATTCATGATAATAACGATTACAATAATGATGATGGCGATGGCGATGGTGATGGTGATGGTGATCATCATCATGATTGTCGTCATCATTTCGAATATAGGTCGAAATGATATAAGAATTAAAATATTTAGCAAAAAATAAAAGAAAAATAAATAATAAAAAAAATATTTTATAAAATGAAAAAAAAACACAAAATTTTAAGCTAAAAACATAACGGTTTGGAGGAGCAAAAAACATATTTTTTTTTTTGGTTTTGCTTTTAATTTTTTTTTAATTTATTTTTCTTTTGGACGTTTGTTTTATTTTATTTGTGTTGCTTTAACAGTTGAATGTTTTCGTTTTTTAAATGGAAAATATTTTTTGCCGTTTTATGGATAAAAATGGACCCACTAAAGGGAAAAATGTTCCAAAATCGAAATATAACAGTGCTTTACATACATTCATACAGTTGGAATGAAAACAAAAAACAAAATTGGAAAAAAACAACATAAAAATCACGACTTTTTTGTACGAAAAAGAAAACCAACAAAAATAACATCAACCCACAGTGATTCCCTACAAAATGAAATAAAAAAAATTAAAACAAAAACAAAAACAAAGAGAAAGAAAACAAATTTATAATGAAGGTTGATTTTTTTCACCCAGACCCGTCGTAACTCTATCGTGTATGTGATTTGCTTGAATATTTTTTTTATTATTATTTTCATCTCCATCTCAAACGCAGGTGAAACAAAAAAAAAACAAAAAAACAGAAGACAAAAAAAGCAGACCGCAAACGAAAGATAAAAGATATGCGATAAACGATAAAACAGGCACTTGATGTTCATTGCTGTTCGTTCATATACAAATTATTACGTTACTTTACGTTTCAATCTGTTTTACAACAAAACAGCAGGCAGATCTCTTCTGTTTCTCGCACCGCCAAGACGCAGACGACGACGAGCACGACGACAACGCTGATACTAATTGAATCAAAAACAAATCAAAAGAAAAAGTAAAACAAACGTGCCCTCATTGTATACGCAACTAATTACGGGTTCTTCTTACCACCAAATGTTGCACCGAAATTCTGAAAAATTCTGTTTCAAAAATAATCGAATTTTTACACATAAAATTGAAATATAATTTTAAAACAGGAGACGGATTGTAGCCAATTAATTGCGCACATGATGCAAATTAATTGTAAAGCACTTTGACTCGACTCTGCCAGCGCTTATGCAATAAAGCGGCAGATACGTATTGAACATAAGGTCAATAAATTGATAAGAATTTTATAAAAACAAAAGCACAACGATTTTACTTTTTCAAAAAAGGAAATCTATTCCAAAGGGTCAAGCAGACTGATATTTTTCTTTTTTGCAAAATAAAAACTCTTTGTTCAGGCCGATTTTATAGTTTTGTTTTTTAATTAAAAAGCGATTTAAAAAAAAAAGTAAAAGTACAAAAGAGAATGCCTTACAAATTGCATTACGTGGTAATGGGTGATCTTTTAAAGCAGAGCCTAAGTAAGGAATTTTGCTCATTGATTTCTATCGGGTCTTTTGTTAAACGTTCCATACTTTTAAACTTAAAACAATGAATGTTGTCAGATATCATAGAAATTTTTATTCGTTGCAATGGCATAATGTAAGGAATACAACATAGTTCAAATGTCCGCCATTGCTTCTTTAAGTGGAAAACGCTTCCGAAATGTACAATTTTCGATCACAATGGCGCATAAATCATCCAACCTGATTAATCCATAGCACGGGTTATATTATTTGTGGCTTATTCGCATACACCTACGACTTAAGAAAACACCACAAGAAAGAGTGTAACAAAATCGTTTTGTACGATATCGTTGGTCAGTTCCCATCACTTTTACGTAAAATACCCATACCGTCCAATTTCCCCTGCAGAATATCTAATGTAGTATGAGCAGCAGTGTGGTATGTAGCACTGTCACTACATGTTACTGGTGTCCAGATCATCTAATTCAGCCCAAAAAAAAAATGATAATCACTCGCCTATAGTGCTCGCCGCTGAAAAAAATAAAAAGATATATGGAGTCCAAACAGTGGCATTTGCGGAATACATTGGGCGGCTTTAGATTTTGTCTTAAATTCAAGAATTTTGGTTGTTCACATGTCAATGCATCCACAAATGGCCATCATCGCTGAAAATGATTTTTCAATGAAAATTAGGTTTAGTTGCCAACTGCTTTAGAGCTCAGTCAACTAACGAACCTTGTTACCTATGTTTGTCTATGTTGGAAGCCATGTTGGAAATTATTTTTGTCTTTCCTAGTTTGTTGTTCGAATGTGTGATGAAGCCCGTTAAGGACGCTAGTGCATAAGATCTCATAAATGTTACTTATTGAAACGCTTCTGCCGTTAATTGTGTTAAGGAGGAGGAGATTTAAGTTCAGTTTAACCATTAATCCTTATGTAATACATTCTATACCCCGAATAAGTATTTTTATGTACCCAAAAGTATTTTTATCAACCAAAAATCGCAAGTCATCGACCAAAAGCTGCAAGTTATCGACAAAAAATGTGCAAATCATCGGCACAGGAAATGGACAAAATCCACAAAAAAGCAATTAATCGACAAAAAGACTGCAATGGAACAAATTTGATCGTTTTTTTTTTTTTTAATTTATCTATATTTTTGTGATTATTTAAGATTTGCTTGCTTTTTTTTTCAAAATTTCACAATGACTTTTCGGTCAGGGGTTTCTGAATGTTCTCCGATTGGTGGGAGTTGTATGGTATAACCTTCTACAGCTCACAAAACAATGAAACCTTGACGAAGTCATACTCAAAGTATCCCCTTGTCCGTCTTTGAGTGAACAGTTAAAATTAAATTTTTTTACACTACTTTTAAATCTACCTCCCACACCTCCCCCACCACCCCCAAATGTTTTGTGATTTCATATTCAAAACTGTTGAGTGTCGTATTACTAACCCTGCATTCAATTCGCTGCCGAAAAATATCACTTGAAAGTATAAATCAATGAGAGCAACGCAGTAATTTGCTACCGAAAACAAAAAGAAGCATTCAATCAGTGACACAAGTTGCATGCCGCATATATTTACAACAATCGTGCGTAATTTTTATTTTTTAACCGCTGTTGTCTGTTTTCTTTTTGTTTTTGGTTGTGAGTTTTTCTTTTTAAATTTTATTATTACGGATGTTAAATGTGTGTTTTAAGTTGATGTTGCTGTTGCTACTGTTAACGTTAAAACGTTATTTGCTAAGGCAATTACAAATGCAACTACATTTGTTGCTGCTGTTGCTATTGCTGTTGCTGCCTGTCGTCATTACAACATTGAAAGCAATTGCAACCGAATTTGCTGTGTTACTAATAAAAAAAAAAACAAAAACAAAAACAAACACAAAAACCAACACGTTTTATCTGACTTAAAGGAACGATCATGATGATCTTTTTCTCTCCTCCTTTATATTTTTTTTTTTTTTTTTTTTTGTTGCAGCAAAAGGAAAAAAGTAATGAAAAATTGTAATAAATTTGTTTGAAGAAGTAAAAATGTTGTTGCGCCAAAAGTATAATCCTACGCACAATTGTGCGAAATAAAAACGAAGAAAAATATGGAAACAAAATCTCAGGAAAGTCATAAAAGCCATAAACGCAACAAAGTAAGTGAAATTACACGGAGAATAATTGAAAGAAATTTAAAATTTTGAACGCTATTACGATCAGTTATTTTTCAGTGTAAAGATTTACAAATATTTACTATCTGTAACCTGTAAGTTAAATTTAAATGCAAATAAAACTTCTGGCAGTACATGCTATCAACACTTTAATCCTTTTGTTGAACAACATACAGAGAATGGCGTGTATAGGTAAATATAACCGAACCAATAAAAACTAGTCTAACAGCGATGCCTAGATGCTATATCGGATTATAAGCCCGTTACAAATGGCTGTGAAACCCAAAGCTTCGAATATCGTGTGATAGTATACATAATGACAGACAAGTCTAACGTGAAATTTATTAGGGAACTTTTAGTACTTCTTAACTGTCCACTGGACAGAATCTGTAGACTTTATGATTTTATGGAATGCATCCCACCGAGGCTTACTAACAAACGTAAATGCAATATCCTAGGGGTTACATAATTGGTCTTTAGTAAGATTACGGCCTAGCTTCTCACAACGCCACTAGAGCCGAGAGTGTGTTAATTTTGTATATGATTGGCGGGACTTACAGTTTAAGGTCGATTCCGAACGACAGATTTTTTAGAAACTTTTCATTGAAATTTTACTTTACACTCAGAGTTTTGACAGAAATCTACGGAGTGGAAGTGTTTCGCATATCGATTTGTTGAAGATGTCTGGATTTAAACCGTGATCTTACGTCTAATAAGCCAACACCTACCTACAAGATTATGGTGTCTTGAAAGGTTACAACATAGTCTCGTAAAAGAACGATCATTCGAGAAAAAATCTTGGGAAACAGCCTAACCTTGAAATACTTCAAGGTAGTGGAAAAACTCGTATCTTACAAACGGAAGTGGATTGACATCGGTAGGTGTAACCAATTTAACTTGGGCAAAAAGTATAAAGGACAGAATATTACAATACTATCTGAAAGACAAATCTTCCAACCATTCAACCACTAGGCTGTTATGTTTAAGGAAGCTGAACGGATAATAACTTATCCTCTATTGTGGATCATGATAGAATTCGCGGCAATGATCAGACAGACGAGCTTACACGCCTTTGATGGAATCATAACGTTTGTACAAAGTGAAAAAAAAATATTTAGAAGGATTTACCAAGCGAAAGGAAAGATAGTAAGGGGAAGACAGGAGTAAAAATCACAATAGAAGGAGATTTATGTAATTTATCCAAGAATAAAATGTACAGGCCCTGCATATTTTAAGAACACTTCTTCTTTCGTCTGCTAAGTCTGAATAGGTTAGCGTGTAGCTTGCCGTTAACAGGCAAGTTCTCTAGATAGGCCTTAAAGCCTTTATTTCTTTGAGAACGCCATAGGTCAAGCCAACACTGCCAATGGCGAACGTTGTAGGTCGACGTCCTAAATCAGAGGATCTGGAAACCAACGATGTGTGGTTACTGCACGTGTAATAATGTGAGCATAGTCGTGTCTGGTAGGGTGATGTGAAATGCCATTTAGACATTTCCTAACGCATGCGAATAAGCCATAAACCATAAGGATCCTCAAAGTCAACATAACCGATGCCATCCTAACATTCAGACTGAGTTATGAGCCAGAATCGTGGGAAATTGATCAATTCAGGTGTTGTTCACCCATTGAAACGATATTATATTCCACATATAATGCCAGAAATACAACTTTCAAGTAAATTAAACATTTTGCTGGTATGTAACACACATTTTGTTTTAATAAAAATTAAACACAGAAATGGATTAATGAAAGATCCATTATAAGCAATAGGAAATTTAATTCTGATGTTTTGTTAACAAAATAAAGGACTACAGGATAACTAATCTGGACGTAAAATAACACTTTTTTTTTTTTTTGTTAAATGTAATTGAAAAACAGTTTTACACTGAGAATCAATAGGACGTAAAAATGTAAAAAATGTTTGTACACATAGATACATACGTACCTTATTAAACTTTCCGTTGCTTGAGTAATACATTTTTTAAATTATCATTTTAGTAATTTTAATCTTTTCTTTTTGTAATCTTTTCTTTTTGACTTTGTTATCACTCGTTGCATGTGCTGTTGTTGTAATTTTTGTAATTGCAAATATTTCAAATATTTCCTTTTTTTTTATTTATTTGGCATTTCTATTTAAAATTCTATATAAAAAAAAATTAAAACAAAAATTAAAAAAAGAAACAAATTCAGATGGCAAATTAAAATTTTTTCGTTATCATTACTGAAATTTTTATTTACTCTTCTTCATTTAATTTTCTTTCATTTTTTTTTTGTATTTTTATTTTATTTTTCTTTTTTTATTATTATCATTCACTCACTCATTTTTGTTAAACACTTTTTAATCATAACTTTTTCTTTATTCTTTATTTAATTAAAAAATTTCATTTTATTTCAATTCGTTTCAATATAATTTTTATTTTTATTTTTTTCTTTTTTCAACACACACACACACACTTACACGCACTTGTACGCTTCCGTTCTCTGTTAGGAACAGCATGTTACGCACACTTTTATAACAGGGAGAGAGGAAAAATATTCATTTTATTTGTTTTATTTTCAATTGATATTCGCGTGTTTCTTGGTTTTTGTTTTTTTTTGTTAATTTTTATTATGTTTGTTGTTGTTGTATTTGTTGTTATTATTATTTAATTTTTATTTAAATTTATTTCTTTAAATTGATTCTTTACGAATATTAATGGTTTATTTTCAATTATTTCCCATCAACCGTTCGTTATATGTGGTAAATAACAATTAAACAATTTTCCATTCTTTTTTAATTCTTTCATTCTTTTCTCTCACTTATTCTTTCTTATTTTAATAAGAAAAAAAATTGTATTTTTTATTTCCTTGATCGAATTGAATTCACTAAAAATAAGTACAAAAACAAATAAAACTTTAAAATTTATTTCTGTTCTTTTTTTTTTTGGGTTTTTGTTTTTCATGAATAAAACACGCACAAGATATTGTATATGCACGCCCGTTCAACTGTCTGTAATCAGACCCAAGCAACCGCACGCTTTGAAACGTTGTTGTTTAATAAATGATCAACTACCTGAGCTGTGTGTAGTCTATCTAAACATTTGATATTCATAATTAGGTTCAGTGCTTTCAATCATTATCGTGTTGATGCAGCACACACACAAAGAGCACACTGGCGCAATAACATTAGCGCCAAAAATCTGTTTCTACCATTTGGGTGTTAGTAAGAGAATTTCAATTTCAATTTCATACAAATGAGAACAACTCCAACTGGTCCATTATAGTACTGAAAGAGAAATGCTCACACACATGTTAGCCGACTGCAATGACTGAATGTAAAATGTAAACAAACCAAAGCCAAGAGAGAGACAGAGACAGAGAGAGAGAGAGAGAGAGTGAGTTTACGAAAATTCTTTTTCATACTTTATTTCTTTTAACGTTTTTTCCTGTAAAAAATTTAAAAAACGAAAATCAAAGGAAAATAAAAGAAAAATTAAATAAATTTGGACATTATTTTTAATGTGTAATTAAAAAATACAAAACCGTTTAACAATAAAGCTTTAATGTTGTAAGGCAATTTGCCAATCAGCTGTTTAAGAGAAATGAGGAACGCGGCCAGCACTAAACATAAACACTAAACAAATGAAGCATACGTATGGATGTATGTACATTGTACATACATATGTATGTATATTGGCAATATTTCGTCAATAAAAGTGAAACGGTGAATAGCGTTTATAGTGTTTTCTTGAAGCCTATTGCTCTAATAAACTTCAGGATGCTGTTTGGTTTCAACAATACAATTCCCTGCTTAGCATGTGACTCTCAGGTTCCAGGTATGTATGTGTTCTAATGATTCATTATAATCATCAAAAAATCTACACAAATTAGCTTCGGATTGATCCCCACTCTGAAGAATCGTCTGATGAGCCTACAATGCTATCTCAAAAGAGCCAGTTACTGACCTTCGATTGCTTTTGGATGGTCTTTTCAATAATTAAAATCGCTATTTATTATAATTACACAATAACACGTTAGACCACCTCGAATGCTTTTGGTCTGAGGAGAGTTCCAGGCTCTCTGTATCTCCCCTATTGTTGAATATACCAATACCAATTGTTTTTTCCCACTTCAATGAAAAAATTCTGGCACCATCAGCGGCAGTGAAGCTCTACTCCTCTCTATCTCATGTGTCTAATCGTAGTGGTGAATACCCGTAAGACCTGGGACCCAGCAAAATGGTCCTAAACTATTTCAAATAAGTTTTCCACAGATAGCCTTTATTATTTCCGAGTTATCCTCATAAGAGCAGAAAGTTCCTCTTTTAAAAGAGATTACAGTACTCCATTTCATTTCATTCTGGAACAAAAAATTCCTGATCCACAGAAGCTTCCCTATCTATTGCTAAGTTTTGTTATGAAGCGTTTTCCGAAGTAATGAACTCTACTGATACTGTCCAAGAGAAAGTTTCCATTATATTCTGTATACGGACTTAAGTCCAATAGAGCTTCTTGGTAGTCTTCTATCTTATACAAATCTATCTGAGCTGTTTTCAGTTTGTCTTCCCAAATAATGAATCCATGGGACGCTATTGACCTGGCCATCATAATATTTATCCACATATTACTTGAGTTTCTGTCCCTAGAATGCCATGTAAGCCTTCTATATATCATAACAATATCTATGGCCACTTGATGTGGCAATTTTAGTTAATTAAAGGGTTGAACCTTGCGGTTAATAATTTACCGGTGAAGCCTCCTGAGCTCCCTTGGAGAATATCAACCGCAAAGAACGAGATTTTAAGCACCAGACAAACCGTATTGTGAAAGTCATAAGTTAGTACTTGGTACTCTTTCTTTCTACCATAAGCAATAGAATACAAAAAAAAATAATTGCAATACGATTTTTAAAGACTGCAGATAATTGCGATGTTCGTAGTTTTTACACAACCTTACGCTTAATGGCGTCGTAAATATAAGAAAATTTAAACTTTTCACAAAAAAATTCAAAAGTACCATTAGCACAGTAGCGATAAATAATGAAAGATGTGTTCATTTATTAGCGTAACAAAAAAGTTCGCATTTTCTAAAATTTTATGCCTCTGAACTTTCAAATAATATAGTGTTGAAAGAAATTGTAGGCATAATTTCATTAATTGTGTTTAAAAAAAAGCATAAAAAAGTATAAAGACTTATCCAATGTGAATGAAAACAAACTTTCATTTTCCTATTGAAAGTATTGTAGGCGCTTTCCATGGTCTAAATTTTTTTTTTTTTTTCTTTTAATTTACAGCAGCAATGTTTTCCATACGTTGGCCGGTATCTTAAAGCATTAGAGTCGTTCCTGTTTTTTAAAATTTTTTATTTATTCTTCGAATGATTGACACATTGGTTGCACTTTCTTGATAACACTTCTCAGCAGAACTTTTCGAATTTGTTTTTAAGAAATTTTCAATATCTGCGGTGCTAGAGCTGGCCCAAACAAAGATGAATTTGAGTGGATTAAATGGGAAATTCAAATAATTAAGCATAGGGATGTACCGTTGCTACCTCGCAATTATTTCAGGCCTGATGTTGTTGATCCAATATTTGGATTCAGAGTAAAACATTTGCTATTGATTATCTGCTATGCATTTGCTAAAAGCGAAAGGCCATTTGGAAAGCTTCCATAATGGAGTGGTTTTTCTTTAACAGATTGACTTGTATTTGATCAAGGCAGTCGAAAAATGCCTCTTTATAATTTCAAAGCACGTATGAAATGTGTACTAAACATCAGGAAGTTTGATATCCTGTTTAGAAGCAAGTTCGTTCCGATCTTGTAAGTTCGAACAAACGGCAATGCTAACTGATACAAAAAGGCAGAGGCAGCTTCCATCGTACATTTAAAGGTTAACAGATAGCATTTATAAAATCAATCAAACCATCAATTATTACTTTCGGATATTATTTTCAAAAGATTTCATTTATTTCCTTGAGCAGAACAGGATTATTTTAATTTCAATTTAAATTATTTTTTTTTTTTTGTATCTGAATTTTAAAATTCTATTGTGTCTCCCTAGTATTTCTGCCAACACTGTGTACATTTTATTTACAATAGAAAATCTCTAAGCATGCGATTATATTTCAAATATTTTTTTTATGTAACTAAACTTAAAAATTAGAAACTCTTTTTTATATTTCATGTACACTTTAAAACCAATGAAGTTAAACAATTAAACGTTTTTCACAACTATTTTCATAAAATCACAAATAGCAGTTAGCAATTACAGTTTAAGTATTAAAAAAAAAAAAAAATTATAATAAACGCAATAGAAATAAAAAATTTTATTATTAAACACTCTTTAAATTGTACAAAAAACACTAAAGACAACCCTTAACATAACATTTCAATTAATTTCGCCTAATTTTCAGATTTTTCTTCATTTATTTTATTTCCTATTTCTTTTATTTCCTATTTATTTCCTATTAAAAAAAACCCCAATCATGCTCAAGTAGCATTGCAGATCTTTATTAGGCTCTTAAAATTTTATCGCGTTTCTCTTTTTTATATGTAAACAATAAAAGAAAAGAGAAATTCTCTTTAATTGTTATTGTGTTACTGACAAAAGCTCTTCGCTTACAAACACAATTCGTCTGAACAGTGATGCCAACTTAGCCCTTTTCGGGCTAGATTTAGCCCTTTTTGAAGTACCTTTAACGCGAAAAAAAATGTTTAGCCCTAAACTAAAAAACGCGCAATTTCAGCGCTTTTCAATATTTTTGTTTAGCCCTTTTAGCCCGTTTTTCCTTTAACTCTGTAGGGCAATATTATCTTATGTTTCTCTAGCAATGTCGAATTGTAAGCCAATTGTGGCAGAAGTTCTTTTCTTCAATTTCTTGATTTCTTCTTTGACATTTACATAGAAAGTACCGGGAAACACAAGCTTTGCTGAAAGTTTAAAATTGTGTTTACCTAATAATTAGCTGGAAAAGAAATGTCAGGCTGCGCTATCGTTATATACTGCAATTCATTCATCATTTGCTTCCATAGAACACTTGACAGAGACAAGTCTCAATACCATATAGAAAGTGATTTATGAATGAAAGAGGATGACCAAGAAGTACAAATCGTATTTAACAATGACCAACTTTGACAGATTATAGTGTAAATTCTATTTGAAACTAAAAATGATCACAAGAGCAATGATATCTACTAATAAATTGTTTTGTTTAAAAATTATAGCGTCTTTATCTGAAAAGACTTTATGAATTTTAGCCCCCTTTTTGCGCTTTTTTGAAAAAACTGAAATTGTATTGTACTAAAAATATAATTCTTTCAATTTAGCCCTTTTTAGCCCGTTTTTCATTTTTGTTCACGCGTTTGGTGCCCTAACAGTTGACATCACTGCGTCTGAATGCCGGCAGGAAATATTCCACAAAAGCAGCATCGACAGAGGTTTAATACAGTGATCGGCACAAACAGAACATAATTAAAATGTGAATGTATGTAGTTGGGAGAAGCATGTGATTAGCCCTGGGAAAAATTGTTAGTAAAATTTTCAAAGTGTAACCTAATAGTATGTATTTGTTGTGGAAATCCAATTCCTAAAGACAGCTTATTTAAATATTCTTCCAAAAATCGAGATCATATCTCATTGTTATTAGTGAATCTCATTGAATATTAGTGAATCCTACTGAAATATTTCTTTGGGTGTATAAATTAAAACCTGAAAAAAGTGATATAAACAGACGTCGACACAAAGAGAACATGATGAAAATAAGTGTGTATTTGTGTGAAGCATGTGCATAACCCAGAGAAAAATTGTTAGTAACACTTTCAAGTGTAACCTAATAATATGTTTATCTAGTGGAAAATGGAAAATGTACAGCGCCAAATTTCAAAAAACTGTGTATTTAACTTGACAAATATTCTTCCAGAAAAAATCTTATTGTTATTAATGAATATTATTAGAAAATTGCGAATCCTTCTGTAAAATATAAAAAAGGAGCGTCGAGAACCCGTTTCACTGAAAGCTATCAACCAACTGAATGCATTTCTACACTCTTTTTAACGTACATTGTTGATGTTCGTGCCCGGTGTGTAAGAAGATGAAGATGATCTTCGCCTGAGGGACATTGGCCTTCTTCGAAGATGTTAGAGCCCGTCAGCAGCACAAGGATTTAACAGGGACAAAAAAACACGGATGTAAGCAATGTTAAAAGATTTTGAATTTAAAATCGTTAAAATCAAATAAAGCTAAGTCAGTGTTGCAGGGGGTTAACAGCCAATCGGTAGCTTGGCCTTATCCTTCGGATGGATAAGCATGCTCTCCGGCGTGACGGTTATCTCAAGCGTTGATTGCCGGAAGTAAGCGTGGAGGCCAATCTTGTCGGCGTTGGTAGAACCAAATCGAAAATCAACTAAAGAAGGTGCGCAAGAAGCAGAGGAGCCTGTGTTAAGGTAGGCCGAAATCCGTTAATCGGGTTATTAAAGTCCAATAAGGTAAGTAAGTAAACGAAAGAACTAATTCTCCGGAAGTAGAATCTAGCTCGACTTTTATTTTGAATAGTGAGACTCCTGATGCTTTGATTTTTAAAGTCTTTCTGGTTCTATGTACAACTCATTTCCGAAATACCTTCTAACCTAAATTCACAAACAGTTTGGCCCTTTTAATAAACCCTCAAAAAGTGTTATAAGAGTTCGTTAAAATAAAAATTAAAAATCAAAACAATATAATAACAACAACAATAACATCAAAAGTAAATAACAAATAAAAGAACCCCAAAATAAAACCACAAAACTGTCTGTAGGTTGTTGCAGTAACTTGTTTCAGATTTTTATTCGCTTCAAAAGAACTGTGTTTGCTGTTGCTGTTCTTAACGTAATTTAAGAAGGTCTAAAGGTAGAACTAAAAACAATAACAGCAACAACAACTACAACTACTACAATATTAACATTATTATTGCCAAACTAAGAAATATTGAAACAGTACGATGAATAATGATTTCATAGCGCCACATTTACATCATCTGTCTGAGTGTGAGCGGATGGTGGGTAAAAAACTTTATTATTTCAAGCAGTAGAACGTTTTGGCCACACAAAAAAAAAAATACCCAAAACTCCAAACAGAGCGTTTACATTTAACAAAATTGTGTGCCGTAATAACTCTTTTGTTGAACCGAGTTTTATAACGATTTTGAAATTTAACGTCTCACTACAATATGACAGAGATTCCTGTTGCATAGTTTTAGGCGTTCGAAAAGTTCATGGGAGAAAAACGCTTAATCATATCAGCCGCCTTACAATACTCATGGACGTCGAATCAACTAAGCTGGCCGGAGAATATCAACCCAATTCCTGTTTTTACAGACACCACTGGACAAGAAATTAATTACAGTCACATTCTTCTCCTTTGCATCATTGCAAATCCTACAAATATCATGATGGGGAATACCTAAACTAACAGATGTGAAAATTACTTATTTTAGGCACACACCGTCCAAATCACGATATATATTGATCTATGATAATACAGTACCATTTCGAATAACGACACTTTAGTGAGTTTCGATTCTATTCACCCCACCGGATATATTCACTATACTTTGTAAAAACTCACCATACTTCGATTTTATTCACCACACCTGATAAATTTAAAACACATTTTGTAGAAACTCACCACACTAGAAATTTCAACAACAACTACAAAATTCACCACACTTTTTGCCTCTTTTGCCGTCCGAGCAACCGGTGCTTGGTTTTTATTTAATAAACCCGGAAACGGAAAAAAGAATGTGCGAATTATTATAACATATATTATATAAAGAACGTTTATTACTGTGAACAAACAAAACAGCAAGAGTACTGGAGTATTTTTGAAATGAAAAAGTACTGAAAAAAACACAAAAGTTACTGGTTAGATATCTCGTTTCATGTTTCGTACCGCGCGCTCTCTCTCTCTCTCTTTATCGTCTTAGTGCCCGCCTTACTTAGCTCATCAGCCAGTTCACTGCACCTAGGCAAGAGTTAATAGATTTGAAAAATCGCTTAAATAGCAAGCAATATTTTTAGTGCTGTTTGCTATCGATAAGGTTAGCTACCTTAACCAAGTTGATTGAAATATGTGAAATTCTGAATTCTCCTTATAAAGAAACTACCATTATTGACTTCTAGAAGCGATTTAAATCCGTTTGTGGAGATCTCTTCTATTCATCATTATAGATCCTCATGAAAAAGTAAACAGTAAAAAAAAGTAAAAATTAAATTTTTTATTGTAATTACATAATTGTAATAAAAAAAAACTGTATTTAGTGTATACATTTGTAACTTACTACAGGAAGGACTAAAATTGCTTATGTAATATATAAGGCCACAAAAGTTTAGTATTTCTTAATCTAAATTGGACGGTACATTCATTGTCTTAAATATTTATAAATTGTTATAAAAATATTAAAATACACGTGATGGATGGAGGAGACACTAACTAATAATGTGCAAAAATTATAACAATAATGCTGCTATAAAATTTTTCTTTAAATAAATAATTTAAATAACTTTTTAAGGCATTAATAGCTCAATATTGGGATTTTGTAGCTTTAAGAAGATTTGATACTGGGAAAATACGCATAACCAACAGTAGAACTATAAAAGAAAATAAAATTAAACCAAATGTGTATGAAAATATTCAAATTGATACTTGCATTATAGGACATCCAAAGAAAGTTTATTAAAGCGGAAAATGTTTGCTCCAACTGTAAAAATGAATATTCAATTATGAAAGGTTTTTCAAAGAAACTTTTTTATAAGAGTGTACTTACATAAATATAGTAGCCGCCTATAAGCCATAACCCAAACACCAGTTGAAATAATATGGCAATGAATACCAAAATTAACCACGGCAAAAGCCAGCCACGTACACTAGATATATTAAATGGGTGTTATGACAAAGCTCTAAGAAATAAGAATAGTCCGTTAAACTAACCTGATCTTAATGCCATAGTAAACCAAATATGAGGCAATAATAATTAAAATGAAATAAAATATGAAAAATCCTCCCACTATTGGCATAGAAGTGCGTATGTCAGTTTCAAATAAAGGAGAATACAATTGAGCCGATTCCCCTCCAGACAGCATATAACAAATCTGTAAACAAAAATATTATTTGCATCAATGCATAGGCTTTGTGTAAATAATTTCAGACTTACCAGTGTTATAAGAACTACAGAAAGGGCCGCCGTATAGCCCGCCACCGCATAACTGCCTGTCCTAACATTATTCGACCAAATAATAGGAGACCAACAAGAGTCTAAAACCACCATTTTGCTAAAATTTTAATAAAAATTTAATTTCTTTTTTCATAAATATTTATTTAAAACATTTTCTTTTAAACTTTGCTGCATTCAGTCACATTCACACATGTATAGTCATTATGTGTTTTCATAATTATTATTGAGGAACACGCCCTGGTTTTTTGGCATTTTAAGCTGGCTTTTATTCTCCAAAATCTGATTGGAGTTTTTCAACTTTCTTACCGTTCTTTATATAAATTTCTTTGAATTTAATAAATTATTACATTAATACTCCAATAATATTGTATTTAATATTGTTTTTGTTAAAATATTCGTTGTCGTTTCTTTAAGATTGTGTTTCTAAAATGTAAACAAATTAATTGAAACTGTGCAAAGCCTCTCTTCTTTGCTTTTTCGCTTGCTCTCTTACTCTCTTATAGGAATAAAAAGATATCAAATAAATCAAATTAGTGACAATTGTCAAGTTTAAACACAGGCTTGCATTTTATGGTAGTATATATACGGGAAAAGTTTCAACGGACAAAGTAATGAAAATTTTAAATATAATTAAAAAAGAAAAAACAATCTAAATTAAATAAAAATAATTAAATAATAATAAAAAGAAATAAATTTATCCGTATGAACCATATTTGTTCAGAGTTGCCATAATTAGCAGTAGATAGGTAAACTATAATAGCGCTGTGCTCTTTTCCCATTCCTTACTGATAGTAATGGATGTAGTAATAGATACTGTATTTTAACGTTCAACTGTAAAAAAAATATATACATTATGCGTAGTACCAGATCCTTAGACTATGGGTGAAGTGAATCATTTCATAATCATTGAAAATGGT
The DNA here is from genome assembly GCA_014635995.1 of Sarcophaga peregrina. Taxonomy (NCBI): domain Eukaryota; kingdom Metazoa; phylum Arthropoda; class Insecta; order Diptera; family Sarcophagidae; genus Sarcophaga; species Sarcophaga peregrina. The sequence continues at coordinate 107,210,116 of CM025789.1, read as the reverse complement.
CATGTAAGTGCCGCTAGCTTCTACATTTTCTTAGAAATTTTTTTAAGTAAATATAATAAATTTTTTTTTAACTTCAATAATAACATAAAAATTGTATTGTTATAAACAAATTTAATAATACCATTTAATAATATTTATGTATAAATTTTTTTTCATATACTTTTTTCAAACCCTGTCTTAATCACAAATGTATTTAATAAAAACAAACTTGTAAGCAGCAATTGTTGCCAAACTGAAAAACTGGACACGCCGTCAGGATAAATACAACTCTGTACATCTATCTCGTGCTTTTCTATTCCACTTTTTAACTTATCTTTTGTTGTTTCGTCTTTCTTGAAAATTAAATTTGTGACTTATCGGTTGGTCAATCTTATATTTTTGTTGAATATACATTGCAGCGTGTATTTCGTGTTGGAAAACAGTATGTTTTGGTTAAAAAAAAGTTGTTTCCTTTTAAAAATATGAATTAGGAAAAACAAAAAATGAAATAAAATACAAATAAAGAAAACAATAATGACTGGCAGCAATGAAACATCCTGCAAATTTTGTTCAGGAATAATAATATAGTTGTCTCTTTCCTACTTATTGAAAGTCTATCCATCGTTTGCGAAAAGAAATGTAATGATTTGTCTGGCCGGACTGAAAGTGTGAATGAATAGGCGCGTGATATGTGTTTTGATTGTTTTTATTGATCAGTGTTGCCAGTGTAAAATGTTGTTTTTGATATGATATTTTTTCCATAAATAATTGCTTTTATAAGTTTTAATTCATTTGCGTAAATTTTTTATTAACTCTTTGAGTTGTTTTGTATTTTTCATGAAATTAGAGTTGCTTTGGTTTAAATTATTTATTCAAAGATTGTATTAGGAAAAGAGTGGCAATCCTGTGTTTGATGTTAATGAGAATGTATGAATGTGTGTGTGTTATTTTTTTGTCAATATATTATGACAAACTTTCGTTGATTTTTAGTTAAATTTTGTTCGTGCTGCGTAGAAGACGTGTGAAAAGTGAGAAACGCTAAACGAAAAGAAACATTTTGAGAGTGTGTTTGTGTGTGGAAAAAGAGAAACCAAAAATAGGCAAAAAAAAAAAGACTGAATTATTTATATTATTTTTGTAGGAATTCGTTCAAAAAGCTAACACTGTAAAGAGAAAAAGTGAAAGAAATTAAAGAATAATTGCGTTTTCTATTATTAATCAAATAGAAAAGATTTTAAGCTGAAAAAGCCACCTAATTTTTTTTCTCGTTGGTTAAAATCAACACAAAAAAGTTTTTAGAAAATGTCGACACCCGCACGCAGACGTCTTATGAGAGATTTTAAAAGGTATGTATAATAAATAAATGAATCGCTTTTAATTAAGTGCAAAAAATGTAGTTCTTTTATTAAAACACAAATGCAATTAAAGAATGATGGCAAATAAATTGTTCAGTTCAATTGTTCCTTTTCTGCCAATAAAATTTTCTCTATGAAGCAAAATTACGTGTAAAATTTTTATTTTGTACTGTAATTTCCTTACCCCCCTCTTTCCGTATATCTTGTTAACTTTTATGCTTTCTACATATGTGTATTATACATGTGTGTGAACATTGGGCTTCATATGTAGGTGTGTGTTAGGTTTATATACGATCTCTTTTTAGCTGCATACTATTCTCGTGTCTGTTTTTTTTAATTCAATGTTGGTTGCTTTTTGTCTCAATTCTAATTTTTGTTATTGTATTTTCTCTTTTGCTATTTTGCCGTTTCATTCTCTTTTTTTATTTATGTTGTGTTTTTGTAAATTTTTAATTTTGCTATACTACATGTTCATGCGTTTAGTGAAACAACAAAAGTAAATTACTTCCCGAATTTTCTATTTATTTGTTTTGTTTTCCTTGTTTTGCTAAAATATAAACAATATTCAATCGAATAATATTTCGTATTTTTGCGTAATTTACAATATATACAAGACAAATATATGTATGTATGTATGTAGATATTTTTCTAAAGATACTCTCTCCCGTATTTCTTTTAATTCGTTGACTCATCCCTATTTTTAATGTTGTATTCTTTCATATTTGTTTTTGTTTCTTTTCCTTTTTGTAATTATTTGCATTTTCCCTCAATTAATATTCATAAAAGTTGTAAGTTTCTTTAAAATTTCTTTTCTTCATTTAAATTTATTCTCATTTTCTTTTGGCCTTTGCTTTCTTCCCTTTTTCTGTTTTGATTGTTGGCGTTGTTTTATCAAATTTACTTTCAAGGATGTTTATTTCATTTCTTTTACCTAAAAAAATGTCAAGGATTATTTTGTTAATTATATTATATATTTTTAACTTTTCTCTCTCTCTCTCTCTCTCTCGTGCTTCTTTTCTTAAGTTTGTTGATTTTGTAAACAATCAAACAATTGAAGGTCATTTGCTTTTTGTCAAATTTCTGATGGGATTTGTTTACATGTTATCAGGCTATTTTTGTTTTAATTGAATGTGATTTTTTTCTTCTTCTTCTTTGCAAGTATTACATAGTTGTACCATCACTACCATTCAGAGATAGTCGTACAAAAGTGTTGCCCTTTTTTATATTTGTTTATTAAATTTTTGGCGCGAAATCCAAATGATATTAAAAAACAATAAAAATATTGTGCAATTTAATCAAATGTTTTATTTTACGATTAAATTATTAAAATAATTTTAATGGGATTGTGCTTAAAATCTTCATATTTCAGTATATGTATTTTAAAATATAACATTATTATTATTGGCATGAAAAGTTCTTCATCAAGGTTCTATTGTCAAATTTACCAGGAATAAACCATGTCGTATTTTAAAAAATTAGGATTTTATTACAAATTCTGCCGTTGATTTGAATTATCTGAGATTTATTATTACCTGGGAATCCTGATGTTTTATTTTCTAATGTTTAAATAAGCTTTCTATATAAATACGCTGATTTTAAGATTCTGTTGCTAACTTTACTGGGTATGAAGGATGTATTTTAGTTTTATAAGGGAAATTATGGTACCTATGTATGTATGTAAATCAACAACATTTCTGCGAACTTTTATAAGTTTTATACCCATTGTACAACTTCCTAAATGAGGGAAAGATAATAGAACGGAAGGTGGCAGACTGGGGGGGGGGGGTCAGGATCACCTCTATGGCCTCATCAATGGATGGGCCATAGAGAAAGAGCAGAGGCGCTGGGGGAACGGATCGGATTGTTTTGTCTCTAGGTCCCTATGACCTGCTGTAGACAGTAAGAGAACAGGTTGGCTGTTGGGCTTGGATAAGGTCAGCTTAAGGTTGTTGGTCGGTTTTATCACGGGGCACTGTTCTTGATCCCAGCCGGACTATTGCAGAGCTTGTTGAGATGAGGAGGAGTTAGAGACTATTGAACACCCCCTCTTTAACTGCCCAGCCCTTGGTAGATTGAGATTGAGGACCCTAGGCAGGGTCTTCTTTGGGGGCTTGAATTCATTGTCGAAAGCCGACATCAAGGCTCTCTACAGATTCATTAGTGTTAGTTTCATGTGTTACTTGAGAATTATTTTGGCAAGACGCTGTACTCCGATTTTCTTGCAATTAACCATTTTGATTTACATAACAATTATTACGGCATAATAAAAGCTCTCTAACAACATGATCCTGTTATCCAATTTTCTCGAAATTTATGGTATTTTAAAGGGAAACTTCTAATAGTTGTTGATGAATTAATAATGCCCGATAGAGAAACGAACGGGCGTATGGGTTTTGCAAGAGATTTCAGTAATTTTGGAATTTATTTCTACCTCTCGTAATACATGCATACTTTTTTACCTGAGGGGAAAATTTGAAATAAGGCTAGATATTAAAGGAGATTAAATATGTCAGTATTTCGTCGGGCGTGCAATTTGGTTGTCCACCGACCTGCTTTTTTAGCAGTTGTATAGATAAAGTAATGACAGAAATACCGCTATTTACAAAGTCTTCCTGCCCAATTTTGTGGGATGTATCATACCGTCTTGGTTTCAATCTTGGCTTTCTTACCATTTATAAAGTTCTACTCTTAATTTTTTCTTAATTATAACGTACGTGACTCACTTTCAGAAATGGGTGTTGTTTAAGAACTTGGGGACTTAAAATGTTAATACAACGCTTAAATATTATTGAAATATATGTACATATATATATATATATATATATATATATTTTTTTTTATTATAAAACTAGATAATTTTGCATGATGCATGCAATCAGTCCAATTTGTGATAACTTCTAGCAATAAACCTGGTCGATTGACATCAATGGTGGCTTGAATACATGCTTCTAGGATCCAATTTTTAATTACTTCTTGCAATAAATATGGTCGTAACGCCATCAATGGCGGCTTAAATGCTTCAAGAGTGGCTTATTTGTTGGAAAGTATCTATGATGTAACATAACCACACCAAAAGTAATTCTGATGTCAAAAATCGCGTGAAGCGCAAGTGAAGTGAAAAGGACCATTTCTGGAAAGACTGTTAGTAATTAAGTTCGATAAAGCGATTGCTAGCGCACTGCTAGCGGCAGTTGATATTCGCCATTCACCGTAACGGAAAGTTCTGCCTCTTTTTGATAAAAATAAGGATCGATGATGATATCGCCAGTGTGTGTATAAGCTGCATTAACTAATCAGTTTTAGTAGATGTAATGGTGGTTCTTTATCGCCTTGAGTTTGTTTTTGCTCTAAATACGTCAGCTGTACTTAGTGATGGAGCTATTTAATCAGAAATGAGTTTCAGTTTACCCTCTTTTCTGCTTATACAGCTTTCTTCATATGAGTGTCAGTGTTTCTAATTTTTCCATGTTTTCTGCTAAACCAAACATTCTTAACAATTTTACCACCATTCAATTTATCTTTATTATGCATTAATTATTAACAAGACATTTTTGTCTCAATTTCATAAATCGATAATAACTTTAAAAGATTCCATTTGACATTTGATTTCCTTATGATATTTTATTATTTTGTGAGTTTATTAAGACCAAAATAAATGTACGAATTAAAGATATTTTTATAGGTCACTTTTTTTTATTTTGTTTTGAAAACATTTACAATAATAATAGGATACTATCATTAACTTTGATATGTATTTCCATTATCCAATCCCAAATATACAATATTAAACACATATTATTTATGTACGTATGTATGTACGCTTTTATTATTATTATTATTACTATTGCTCTGTTTTTAATAGTAGAAGATGGAAGAAAATTGAAAAAAGAAAATTTGTTTGTCATGCATACTGCTTGCTGTCTACCATATATCTTTGCTTTTATAAAACTTAAACACGCAAATTAATACAAAAAGAAAAATAAATATTTATTTTTTGTTTTTTTACTATTTAAATGATATTTCACTATTAACACTGTATAACAATTTAAATAATTCTTATTTAAAGATGTTTATCAGAAAGGTCATCAAATCAACACTAAAAACTAAAATTACTTTTTTTTATAAAAAATTGTAGAACTAATATAGTTTATTGCTGGTGCTTGTGCTGGTGCTGGTGCTGGTATAGCAAACATTTAAATATATAAATATTTCTACTATTTATTTTACATATACAGTACAAATAATATTGCCAACGTCATACATATTTAAATTATTCTTCAACAGGTTCAATGCTTCCATAAATTTCTTTAAATAAATATTTCGTTATTAATTAATAAACAAACGCAACAATGCATTTGATTATAAACACATTTAAGTAGGTATGATGTGGTTAATATTTCCATATGAATATTCATTTGACGACATTAACTTCTATTATCGAAATTGTCAAGAGAAATGACTCACTTTTTAAATTCCTCCAACATTTCATTATTCTGCCTTCATAGTCCAAAAATCAGAACGAAAATTGTGAGAAATGCTTTGGGGCATACATTTTAATGCGTTTGAAATTGAATTTTATTTGTAATTATGGTCTCTAAAATTAACAATTTCAAATTCTCTTTTCTTTTGAATTCTCTTTCAATCATTATCAAAAGTCTTTAATTAGTTGTCCGTTGAGTTTGTCTGACAAAAGTCTACATTTATTAGCGAAAAAGTTGTAGCAATGTACCGTACCGTACCGTTGAGTAACAAGAACGGTGAGTTATGGTAGCATATGTTTATAAGATTGTGGCATTGGATACTTTATTGTATTAATATTCATAACGAACGCAATTGTAATTTGTACTTACAAGCGAAGCAATTAAAACATGCACCTTGTGTAGTTCTATAGTGTCTTGTAAACGCGCTGTTTAGGGCATCTACTGAACAAAGAGAACCTGAGGGAATTGAATATGTAAATTCGTGAGAAAATAAAACTAAGTGCATTGCTCTCAAAAGCTTTCGGCATGCTCTATCCTCAAGTTATATAGTAATTTCCTACTATATATGGAAGGAGGTTCCAACAAAATTAAACAAATTGTACAGAAATCCTCTGAGTTACTTGCAGTGTTCTTCAAATCGAAGTATCTGATATTTTTGACTAACCAATGCGTTAGAGAGCATACGTACGATACGGTTATTGGGAAGGCCGTGCAAACGACTTTCTGGCAATCTCAAAATAAATTGCGGAATCTTTACCTCAATCGGAATAAATGATTATCTGCATCAAGAAATTTTCTGCCTCAATTGGCCTTGTCTAAAGTCTTTGCCGACATATATAACTCTAGCCCTATACAGTCAAACTTCTATAAATTGAATCACTGTTATCCAGAAAAAAACTTCAACTTATAGAAACTTCAACTTTGGGAAGTAAATTTACAAATGATCTAAATGCTGTAGCCACAAGATGTGTTTCAACTTATAGAAACGTCAGATAATAGAAGTTCAAATTAAAGAAGTTCGACTGTATTTACTTAGTATCCAGCACAATCTTAACCGAAGACAGTCTGGGGAATTACTCTTTATGTAATGCAATGTCACATGGAAGCGTACTGTTATCGGTATTGTTATCCAAATTAAGGGACACCTTTCGATAATGTAGAATTGTTGACAAGGGATGATAAGAATCTATTCGAAAATATCATTGGTACGTTATTAATTTTTCTGTTTTATTAAGTAAATCTTCGAATAATGCGAAATTCGTATATCGTAATTTAAGGTTTCAATTATAGGTTAACAGCTAGAAGAGGTTTCCAAAATAGTTTTCGAAAGTAAATAGATGCTCAACAAGTATCAACTGCCTGCAGCTTTTTTTTTGTTTGTTTGTAATACTTTTCCATGATAGATGTTGAAGTTAGTTTTCTTCTTCATTGTTGTTGTTGTAATTGTTATTGTATAGTTTTTAACAAGTTCAACGTTTTAATGAATTGTAAAATGTAATAAAGCAATTGAAGAAAAGAAAAAATAAATAAAATAAAATTTTAATGTCTGGCTTTAAGCCAACATGCAATAACGGCCGAATACTACGTATACATTCGAATGTATGTACATACGTATGGCATGGCACTTGCACCCGTACTCTTCAGTCAGTCAAAACGTTACAATAGTCAGACGAAATATCAAAATGAATCAAATAAATAAAGCACCTGATGCAATCATTTATTACTTTTTTTTTTTTTTAAATGGATAGTTCATTTCATTTCATTTGATTTCAATGTTTGATTTTATTGTATAATTTTACAACAACTTTAGTCATTGACTAACTGAAATCAAGTACATAGTTTTAAGACATGATTGAAGCTATATTTCCTTTACAAATTTAACTGCAGAACTATATTGCATACATACTACTTATGAGTATGTATTTGTAAGTAATTCAGATAGTTTTCTTTATAAATATTATTATATGTATGTATGTATTTGTATGTATTTACGTAGATATATTAAATTTTAGTATTGTTCTCTTTAGTAGTCATTCAAAAAAATTTAATGAATCATATAATTTGAATGGTATTTTTTTTTTGAATTTTTGCAAATTTAATTTTATTTATTTATTTTTTTTTTTTTCTTATTTATATACATACTTACATATGATTTAAATGCCAAAAAAAAAACAAAACAATATATGTACATACATACATATGTACAATCAAAAAAGTTATTGCGTAGGTGGTAAAATAAGTCGTGTGGCATCTTAGCAGTAATTATTATTCGTATTTGTATTCAAAATCATTTATATTCTTTTGTCGGAAGTTTATTATTCTTTCTTTAATTTTTTTTTTTTGTTTTGTTTTGTTTTGTATTGTCTTATCGGTACAAGTTAATTTCATCATTATTAAGAAAAATATGATTATTAATGTTAAAACGTTTTAGATGTTTAGGTTTGCAAATACATACCGTATAATGATCTAATAGATATTTTTTAATTCATTTAAATATATTGAGAATACATAAACAAATGCGACATTTTATTCGCATCAATTCGAATTATTTACCTTTTTTCATAATATTATAGAGAGGTATGTTCATCTTATTGGTAATATAGCAGAAATCCCTTTTCTTTTTTCAAAATATATTTGTATAGAGTGTTTTTGACCATTACGATATGCGTCTTTAGAAAGATAAATATCCTTTTAAAACTTCTTTTTATGGCTACTTAATTTACAAAACTACAATACACTTTAGCATCAAACTTACTCTCTTCAACCGAGGGCGCTAAACATTGCGAATTAGATGTACTTTTGCAAGTATTCTTTTCCATTTCTATAACCCGTCAAAAGCAAACTATTTTAACTAGCCCCCATTTACCTTCAGGAGGGGAGTGGCAAAGGATATGCTCAACGAACTCTGGCTACCCCACCTATCAAGTATCTAGTGGATTCCCGTCTCAGGACACATTTCGTTTTCGAAAGATCCAACCTATGCCATAAAAAACCATAGCTTTTACATACAATCTCCCCTATTTTTCCGTCTTACAACCTCATCGTCCAGTACGAAGAAGTGTTGCAAGTGACAAATCCTTAGATTCCAATGCCAACAATGCTTGCCAACGTTACAATAAAAATTGTAATTATTATTGATCTCTGAATTACATGTTTTTTCCTTGCAAATGATTAATGTTCTTGGAAAAATAAAAAAATATAAAATATTCTTTGCTCTACCACAGTCGTCATAAATAAAATTTATTTTTTATTTAAATTGATTTTAGTCATTATTTGTTCTATTGTCTGCGTATAATTGAAACAATCGATTTAAATAATGTTAAAAAGGAATACAAAAACATACATTGGAAAATGTTATTGACATTCAAAAGGAAGAATGTATTTTGTACGGCTATCCACCTCTTCCTGCTGTTGATTTAATAGTATTCATACATCAAATACAAAAAAAAAAAAGGAAAAGAAAACATTTCCTGAGCTACATAAATATGCAATGGAAACACTTTAGCCAATATTAACTTATTGAAACAATCTCATTTGTATTTGCTTTTTGTTTTCCATTAAACGTATTAATTTTAATTTTTTTTTCTTTTTTCAGACTTCAGGAAGATCCACCAACTGGTGTTTCGGGAGCGCCAACAGATAATAATATTATGATATGGAATGCTGTGATTTTCGGTCCACATGATACGCCATTTGAAGATGGTACCTTTAAATTAACAATAGAGTTTACGGAAGAATATCCAAATAAACCTCCAACAGTTAGATTTGTTTCGAAAGTATTTCATCCCAATGTTTATGCCGATGGTGGCATCTGTTTGGATATATTACAAAATAGATGGAGTCCCACATACGATGTGTCAGCTATATTAACTTCAATACAGGTAAGTGAAATGAAGTCACGTGTATAAACAGAGGAGAAACTAAATTTGAAAACATTGGCTTTTCTATAGACAGCTATATTAATTATTTGCTAAACTACAATGTTCTTTACATTGTTGTGCCACACCATTACCAAATGCATTTCAATACCGAACAGACTTAAAAGGCGTTATAGAGTCTTGTTACAATTTCCGATTATTCTCGATAGCAATCAATATTAAGTAGTTTCTTCCCAAACTTCCCATTTATGCGTTAAAAAGAAAAAGTCTTTACAAGGGACAATATAGGTTACTACTATTCGTGAGATCGATAAGGACTGGGTGTTCTTTCTCAAAATATAGACTTTATTCGCAATCGATCTTCTAATTATCAGTAAATCTTTTGGAGTTATCTACGTATTTTGTTTTTTAACTTGTTGCCATTTTGAAGAGAAGTCGATTACCCTTCTCCTAGTCAGTATTGACAAACAATCTGTTTTCGTAGTCTGGTATTGAGGAACATTTTTCATAAATAAAATTATACAGGCAACTCCACAGTTGTAATGCGAGCACATCGCTTTTGTTGCAATTCAGTATTGACTATGAATACTGTAAAATTTTCAATTGGTCGGTTTGTGCTATTCCGTCCGCAATCATATTTTTTTTTAACGTTGACAAAATTGACAATTTGCTATAGAGACAGCAATTTAAAGGTTTCTACTAAAACTATTAAATTGTCAGCCGCCTGACTTTTGTATTATAATCGTCGACCACAATCGTATTCGCTCTCGTATCGATTTTGTATCAATTCAACATCAACATCACTTTCAGCGTACAGAAATTTATGAAAGTTTTGCAATTCCTTTAGCTTGTGCCAAATGCGGTTACCAAGTAAAGCAATTACTAAACTGTTAAACTTATGTTTCAAACCTTTACGACAACAGAGTCTTAATGTTTTTTTTTTATCTGCTTTAATTCTATATCAGTATTCCATAAATTTAATCTTCAAGTTTCATAAAATAACACCCTCCCAGTTAAGTCATCGCATTACCAACGTGGCCTTAAATAATCGTCTGTAAATAATAGAGTAATCGTCAGCAGAGATAGCTCAGATAATAGCAGAACAGAATTCTTCTCTTTGTGAAATAAAAATGTTGTTTTCTATTTCATTTTAGTCTTTGTTGAGTGATCCAAACCCAAATTCTCCAGCTAATTCGACAGCTGCCCAACTTTACAAGGAAAACCGTCGTGAATACGAGAAACGAGTGAAAGCTTGTGTTGAACAGAGTTTCATTGACTAGCCATCCGCCGCCGACGCAACCGTTACAGCCTTTAATTTAATGAAAATTAATCTTAAACAACAAAACCAACATGTATGTACACCTGGAGTTCATCATACTCAATTCATACCAATTACAACAACAACAACAACAACAACAATAACAACCACAACCACAACAATATATTGTAATACACACATATGTACCAACAACAACAACCAAATGAGAAAAAGGAAGTAAATTAAAATACAAAAATAAAAATCATTTCATATGGAAATGTTGCTGCAAAATATTTAAACAGAAAATTTAAAAATAAAAACAAAACAAACAAACAAACAAACAAAAAAAAAAAAAAAACTAATAAAAATACATTAAAAAATTAAATAATATCAATCAAAAGGAAATGGTATTTAAATTTGAAAATAAACTGCTTTTTTAAAACTTATATTTTCTTCTTCTTTTTCTTTATTTTTTCTATTCCAAAAAAAAAAAAAAAAAAAACAAAAACAAAATAAACACAATATAACACCTGTTCCTTCTTAAAAAAATAAATAAATCCATCTCGTCCCCTTTAATTAGCAATATATTTATTATATTATGTGTGCAACTACAAAATGGAAGCAGCATCGCATCTATCTAAGTAAATAAATAAATAAAAAAAAAAAAATTAAAATAGTTTAAAAAACAAAAAATAAAATATGAATTAAAAAAAGAACTCATTGTTTTAATTAAAAAGTAAATAAAAAAAAATATATAATAAATAATACAAATAAAAATATATAGAAATTAAATATGATTATTTCAAAACAAATACAACCTCCTCCTATTATTCCTATTATATTCACACTCACACACACACACACACAAACACATACATACTCAACACACATATTCTCTTATAAATCTACATTAAATAAAGAAAAAAAAAACAAAAAAATAAAATAAAATTATAAAACAAACATAAACATAAAAATATGAATGTTTAAATATATATTAAAAGATAAATTTAAAATTAAAATTTAAAAACCATTTAATACAATTTAATTTTTTCTGAGTCTTTCCTTTTTGGTCTGTCACATCTATTTCTAATTTTTTTTTTTTTTTTTCGTTATTATTTTTAAAACTTAATATTATATTTATGCTTAATTCTTTAAAATGCATATCGTTTGCATTCTATCTACATAGTTGATGCCTCTCTACTTTCCTTCGTTTTTTGTTTCCTTAATTTTCCTAAAAAGGGTGTTTTAGTGTTTTCCTGTTTTCCTTTTTTTTTATTTCTTGTTTTTCTTATTAAAAAATTTTTTTATAACAAAAAAAAAAAAAAAATAAAAAATTAAATAAAAATTAAATTATTTCTCTAATTAATTAAAACTTAGAAATATATTTTAAATTTATAATTGCTATTATTATAAATGTAATTTAAATGAAAAATACAACAGAAGCAAAGCATTATTAAATTATATGGCAAGAAACCAGAAGCCAGAAAACAAAAAAGAAATCATAAATTAATAAGAAATCAATAAACTTCAAGTCTAAAAAATGTAATTCTCCATTCATTTTCATTACTCGATATTTAAATTTTAAACTAGAAAAATAGTTCGTTAAAAATGTCTTCAGTTTGAAAAAATGTTTTTTCATTGAAGTTTTTTTTTTTTTTTTTTTAGATGGAAAGAAACCATTCAACTGAACGCTTTATTTAGTTTAGATTAGAATGATTCCATTATGGTTGGTTTGAAATCCTGTTGCCATTTTTAAAAAAATATGGGCTTTATGTTGTCCTTCTAAAAACATTAGTTGATTGATCCTTCAAAGCGTCTATTCTCCCACAGCAAGATTATTTGCCTTAGCTTTCAAACTGGACATAACTGATGTAAGCGATCTAGTGTTATTCTGTTGGTATATATTTTACTTCTGTATTAAAAGTTTGCCAGAGATTACAGTGAATGATTTCTTGTTCGTTTGATAATAATCATTTTAGCAAGCTTGTAATAAATTTTTTGTGTACAGCAGTACTTAAATTATCGCCTCTTAGTGTCAAAATTTTGCATATACCTTTCACATTGAAAAGTATCTTCCTTCTTTTTCCCGCTCAACAGGTAATTATTGTCCTGCAGCAGGCTCTAGGTTGAAGTACTTATATCTGTTGTCGCCTTTGCTAACATATATTGGATGTAGTGTAGTAGGAATTTTATTACTGATAGATGAATAGAGTTCGTTGTTGATATCTTCCGCCCTAGTTGGCTGGAATTAGATTAAGTTGAAAGGGTGTTACACCAATGTATTCCCTGTTTTACGGCTTTACCCAGAGACCCATTCGTTGATTGTGATTCATTATATAAGAAAAAGAAAGAAGAGCAGATTAAGGTGGTGAAGGAGCACTATACAACAATTAGCAAAAAAAATCCCGTTTAAGTACCCTATCAGATCATCAAGTTCGTCGAAAATAATCCTCTATTTTCTCTGCGCCTTCATATATCCTTATCCAATATAATTGGTGTAAGAAACTAGGTTAATAACTCTGACTGAAGGGTTGTAATGACTAATTATGTGTGCTTCATATATCCTAGCGAAATCTGATATATCTTGATTCAATTGGCTGATTCGTAATTCTAATCTCCAAAATTCCAAAAAGGAAATCCCATTTGAGATCAGAGCCGACTTCTCTATTATAAAAACATTTTCTTGTGTTTTTGATGGTTTTATATCTAGAAAAGCAAAAATAGCGCGAGAACGATCGCTAACTACACGACGTGTTTGCTCTCTAGAGCGATTATATTGACTTTAAAATAGACAAAGTCCCGTATGAACTTCGAAAACAGATTTATATTGTATTGTTCTGACGTTAAACGAATTATGAACAGAGAGCTTGATATTTTCAGCTATTAAACCATAGTTATCGATAGTTCCAATGCAGCTGCATTAGAGCACATAACTGCAAAACACGTGTTTGCCTGGATTCTACTCCACAAACTAAACCAAAGAACGCCGTAAACGAAAAATGTCTTTGTTCGCGAAACATCGAATATAAGATCAACTAGCGACCTAATAAAGAGTTGTATACGCTATTAATACATTCTGAAAAGTCTTAAGAACCTGGACAGAGAGACGACGATAAAATGAAGTGGTAAGTAGCAAATGTTTTTGTTTAATTTTTTTAAATAAATGCTTTATTTTGTTTTTGTTTTTTTTTTAATTAAATTTTTGATAATTTTTTCTTTGTAAACAATAGATTTGCTTTATAAATGGATTAATTTTCCTTTGTTAATAAGAGATATTCTAACGTCGTACATACCATACATACAAAAAATAATACTTAATTTCAAAATAGACAATGTTAGAAGTGTTTTTGTTATTGTTGTTATTGTTTTTCGTATATGGAAATTTATAGAAGGATGTACATTTATTTCTTATTATAACATTTTGTTTTTTGTTAGAAAAATTTTGTTTTACAACATATTTAATTACAATTTGTTTTTCTATATAAAATTTTCGTTTTAATAAAAAAAAAGGAAATTTTTGATTGTATGTACTATAGTTTAGGTATACATAATACTAATGTTTAAATATTTTTTTTACTTTTCATTAAAATATGTGTTTATGGTAACTTTATGACAAGTCTTACTTAAAATAGAAAACATATTTGAAACAGTTTTTTTTTATAAAAAGTTCGACAAATTCTAATAACAAATTATTACAAAAAAAAAAAACAGAAATCTGGTCCATTTTCAAATAATATATACACACACACATACATATAAAAATGTTAATTTAAAATTTAGTTTTAACCAGGTTTCAAACTAAATTTGTACTTTCTTATTCAAAATAAATTTTTTTCTTTTTATATGAAAGAAAGCCAGCCTATACAAATATTCTTAAATTAAATTGATAAATATTTAAACATTTCCGTTTTGTTTTAGAAAATTTTGTTTAATTCTAATTTCGTTGAAAAAAATTGTTGTTTTTTAAATACTTTAAGGCACTTAAAGTTCGTTTAATTGTAATGGTTTTTACAAGTAAAATAAAAAAAAAATAAATTTTTTTAACACACATTGCACGTAAAATTAATATTAAAAACGTTCTTCAATTTGGTTTAAAAATTTTCCAGCCACCTTAATTAATTATGTGCGGTGCCGTGTATGTTTTTAAAATCCTGGGTCTGGGTGGTACTACGCAAAACTTCCAGCCATCTGCATTAAAATAAAATAAAAAACAAAAAAAACAGTAACAATTTAATTTAATTTTTCTTGAATTTTAATTTCTTTTCCGTTGACTGTTATACCCACCTCTCATATGTATGCATACTTTCAGCTTTAAAGAAGTAGACATGATTTTTGAATGACAATTTAAATACAAATTCCTTTTGTCCGACATCTTGACTGCCAGGCGGTCCCACAGTATAGCCCAAGAGCGGTAGACTGGCAAGGGCAAATTCATCTTGATACGATTTATAGAAATATAAACAGAACGAGGTAAAGACAACCCATAGCTTTTGCCAGCCGCTACTATTTTTGAATTTACGCATTAAGTAGCCAGACAATTGGTTTTCGGCGGAGATGAGATGATCTCCCAAGCCTACGGTGGCGCCACGATGCCAGCAAACGTGTAGAGCCGTATTGCTTCGCGAGGGTGGCGTTTTGTTTTGTGTATTTTGTTGCTGTTGCTGGAGTAACTGTTGCGGTGTCATCGTTGAGTCTTTGCCATTCGTCAGACCGAACAGATCGAGACCCTCTTCGGAGGACGCTTGAAAAGTAGGAAAATAAACATTATTGTCTGTAATACAATTTATAAACTTTTGAATAATAATAAGGTGTAGTAAAAGAGATTCATTAGTTATTCTTTAATAGGTCTGCTATCAGTCTAATAGGCGGCAGCGTGGTAATATGCCACTGAGAGAGCGGTGGCTTTAGTTCTCTCCTCCTAATAAGTTCTTCAAAGTGCACTTCTTTAAATTTATATGAAACTAATGTGATGTTTTTGTAACACAGGCTATTTCACCTGCCTGCCTGATTATATGGGAAACACAAACAAAATTGAGTGATTTTGTTTTTTGTTTTCCATGCAAACTGGCAGGCAGTAGCCTGTGTTATAAAAACATCACATAAGTGTGTATCAGACATTATAGCAATTTTCTATTTCTCTAATAGACCTATGGACGCCCTTGTGTGTAGAATATAACATCGCTTAAATGTCCTCCACGAAATCTCTAGGTGAAGTACATCCGAAATGGCGAATTTTCTACGACTCTGGTACACAAATCAGACTAAATTTCCTCGATGTTTATGTGGTTATTTTGCTTAAGAAATCCACATACGAAAAAGTCGAACAGAGTCCGATCGCTCGATATCGATGGCCAGTTCACATCACATCCACTTGAGATAACCATGCATTCAATTTGCTCGTGCACAGGGTATCCATAAATGGCATGTACTGCCATCCTATTGAAACCTCATGTCGTTGGTTTCCAGATTATTTAATTCAGACCAAAAGAAATTGATAATCATCGACCTATAGTGCTCGCGTTGACAGTGATGACCTGGCTAATGTATGTAGTTCTAAAAGAAATTTTAATCGATGACGTCGCCTTTTAACACAGTAACTGTTTCGAGATGCATTCGACGCTCTTGGACCTCATATGGATTGGTATCACACCAAGTTGGAAATGCACCTAATCGATGAAGATGATGATTTCTCAATGAAAACTATGGCTAAGTTTCAATTGTGCCTGTGTAACACAATATGAAATCATAAGGTGGCTTAACTACTCACCAATTAACCTACTGTGTGTCCCATCCTTAGATTTTGGCGGAAATTTTCAGAAATCTTTTGTTCACTTGATCTTAAGGTCGCGATCCTAATCTACGGTATTGTGACAACTTTCTATAGAAAACGTGAACCGTTTGCTGGATAATTTATTTCATTCTTCATGGGAACATGTGTCTTATAATAAATACCCTTCAAAAATAATACATACAAGAGCCTAGCAATACTTTTTTAAAGTGGAGCACAGTACTTGTTTATTTAATATGTAGCCTTACTTGGTATTGCATCTTTCTTTTCTTGGCAGCCATAAAGAGAGAAAAGTTGAACGTACATTTTATAAAGTAAATTATTTTTTTTTTTTTTTTTGAGTTTCTACAGACAAAAATTTATAAAAATACTCACTGCAATTTTTCAAATTCAATGTCAACTGGGTATGGGGTTTACTTTTAATATCCGCAGCCGCTTTTGACAATTCGGCCAGCCAAAGGGTCTTTTCGGCAGTGGTGCAAGCACTAACTGTTATTGCGCACTGGCCGCCGAAGATGGAAAATGAATTGTGTTCACCGTTTTCGGTAAGCAATGAACGCACCGGCACATGACCCAAAATACGGAATGATTGATCAATAGGTGACTTAGAACCATACAATAAAATATCGGAGAATAAAAAGAACATACGCTGCTGCAGTCCACGTTTAGAATGTTTCAGTAGGCAGCCTTGCCGAATGAGACGTCGTTGACTTTGTACCAATTTATCGAAACCGTTAATATCACGCTGTAGTTCGCACAGCTGTATGAAATTCATCGATTCGGGTAGTTGGTTACGTATTTGTTTGGCAGAGCGGGAGAGTAAATGATAAACAGCCTGGCAATCGGCATAATCTAAATGTTCTTCGGTATAGAAATCACAAAGTCCTATTAACAAAAAATAAAAATTATTTATTTAAAGTCAGCAAATAGATTATAAAACCTTGATTAAGGAGAAGAGAACTCACTTTCTAAAATTAATTGATAGTGTAGCATGCGATTTAAAGGCTTTAAAAGTAACTCGCCTATGGGTAAATAGCAAATCTTTTGTTGTTCGAAATCTTTATAGATTTGCTGGAAACGATTATCTGTTTCGAACATTTCATTTAGGCACTGCAATATTTCACCATGAGCCTGAACATATTCATCGTATATGGGTAAGGCGGCCATATTTTTTAACATAACATCGCCTATACGATGGGTTTCGTGAGTGCCACGACCCTCCCACAATACCATACGATGTTCCAGATCCCTTAGGAATATATTGTGATGTTGGCCCATCGATTCCAGCATTTCAAAGAGTGGCTGTAGATTTTCAACATCATCGACTGTCAACCCCTGACGGAAATGATTGTTTAAGATTTCCAAATCTTTTTTATAGGTACGTTCGCTCATGAGCAATTCCTTAGCCAAAAAGTATGATTTCTCGGTGGGCCATTTCTAAAACCAAAAAGAAGGTTATTGATTGCAATAGTTTTAAAAATGCCTTGTGGCTTTTAAACTCACCCTTCTTTTAGTTTCTGCTTCATTATCCGTAGTTCCACTGGCACTTGGAGCGCCACTTGGCCCATTACTATTTACTGCGGCAGAAGGTCCTGTCGTTAGGTCTTGCCTTTTAGCATGTTGTATTTCAGCCTGTATGACATCATAGGTTCCAGCCTCTGAACGCGATAAAGACGATGATTTATCTGAACCTATGGTACCCAGTTCTCTTCTATCCAATGACATGTTGCCGTTTATACCATGATAAACTTCTGGGGAGAAAAATTAAATGTTTTTTTATTTTAATGTTAAAAGAGGTTTTAACAGAGTTTTCTTCTTTTAAAGAAAAAAAAAAATTATAATACAAATAGATATTCTATTGGAGCTCATAACAATTTGAAATTGCACCTAAGAAATGCTGGGACGTTGTCAGCTTAAAACGATTTTATTGATTCAGAAACTTTAATAACAACATTGGCGCAATTGCTTAGATATATATTTGAATCTCAAACAACACTAGACTATTTTACTAGAATGAAATTATTATGTTCATGCCAAATTAAAAAAAAAAGCAAAAAAAAAAAATTTAAGGCTCTAAACCAAATTTATACTGGCGTATTCTTGCCTACTTGATTCTTTCACTATATAGAGAGTCACAGATTCCTCAGTCCTATGATCAAAAGCTACGAAATGTTACTGAAAAATTTGTTATCCAACACAGTAAGGGACACAAAGTGTGTAAATAACTGCTTGCGGTATCGTGGAGTCAATACTTGGGATAGTTATAAATTTCTTCAGGATCCCTAGAGAGTTGAATATTTCATCCAGGGATGCTTACTAGTTCTAGCCGCTAATTACTTGCAATAAAGTTTCAATCGAAAGCGGCACAAAATTATATCCACTGCCAATGAATGTATGTATATTTAGTAAGCCATCACTTACAGTGATGCAGACATATGTATCTTTTAGAGATCAGCAACGAGTATTAAAAACGATGAGTAGATTCAAGCCATGCTTATACGCATTCATATTTATTTTATTATCATACTCACACTACTCATATTCAAAGATTGAAATACTCATCGTACTCATACTTAAGAATACGCATGATGTTGTTGATTTCGACTCGCCGCTACTTAACATTTATACGACGCTCTACAATACTACGAACACTACATACTCACAGGAAGATTGTGTGTATGCTCTGCTTGTTGCCTTTGTCTTTCGTTTCTTCTTTGTTTGTTTATGCAACAACAACGAAGGCTGTGAATTTTGAAAAATGATTCGAATCACTTTAAGTATTATAAGTATTTTTCTAAATTTATGAATCAGAATGAGTAGGCGTATGAATCAAACATATTTCGAATGTTGTGAGTTTGATGTCAACATTGTACATATGCTCATTGCAACCTATAGTTATAAATCATTGTTGTAGCGAATACGAATGAATCAGAATAGTTGAATTTCAATTCTGTTGACTCACTCGTAGTCAAATTTACATGAGTACGTAAGAGGTTTAAATTAGAAATGAAACAATATTTGGTAATTCTTTTAATGATTAATTTTTATTTAGTTTCATTATTTTCTTTCTTTTAAATTTAATTTAATTTAATTCTTTGTTTTGTTTTATATTTTATTATTGTGATTTTTATTAAAGTTTTAATAAAGGGGGATTTGATTAAATTGTTTGTGTTTCTTTTCTTTTTCTCTTTTTTGTTTGTGTTTTATTTTTGGCGGTTCGTAAATATTTTTGTTTTAACGATTTTTTATGTTTCAAATTGTGTAATATTGGTTTTTAAGAATTTTTCTTTTGTTTTTCTGTAGATGATTTTAGTTTATTAACCATTACTTTTAATTTTAATTATTTTTTTTTATCTTTTTAATACGTTTGCATATATTTTTTATTACTAGATTTGAACAGTTTTTAGTTTTATTTTTTATTAAAAAAAAAATTATTTTTTTTTTAACAAATTTTGCTCAACACTGTAACCAATAAAATATTCAAGTTAAAATGAATTTTGAGTTATATTTGTTGGTTGCCCTTAAATTATTGTAAGACTTCAAATTAATTACGGTTTGCAATAAATTTAATTTTTAAATTTAACAACTAACTTATTAGCCGTGGTAAAAATTTTAAGATTTTTGTTTTTTTTTTGTTTTTTTTTTAAATGATAAAATAAATATTTTTTATACGATATTTTAGTACAAATAGTTATAAATTATTGACACAATTTATTTAATAATTTCATGGTTTTTTTGTTTTTTGATTTTCAGACCAAAGTTTTGGCAACACAAAGCCTTTCAACAGGTTTAATAGAAAAAAAAAACTTTTCAATCAATTATTTTAGGCTTTCTCCAACCGTTTAATTAATTTTACTTAAGAACCTTTCCGCTTCTTCTTTTGGCTTAATACTGTAATTAAGTATCATAAAAAGCGTTTGAACTTATTTTAAAAATTTGTTTTAATTTTAGTTTATTTGTTAATTAAACTACTTTTTTATTTAAATATGTATGTTTTCTTTTGACACTTGGGTTTTCATTTCTTTTCTTTTCTTTTTTGCTTTTCTAACAGGAAAAAGGTACAAGTTTTTTTTAAAAAATTTTTTTTTTTTTCGTCAATTACCAATTTTTCTGTTTCTTAATATTGTAAATGAAAATTTTGTTAAATTTTTTGTTTTTTATTTATTAATTTGCCACTTGTTGCCACCATTTTGTTTAGTATGTATTATTATTGTTAATATTTTTTAACATTAATATACGGTAAACGTTTTTTTTTTTATTAATAATTTATTTATTATTTCTTTATTATTTTTTTTTTTTTGTCTTTTTGGATTGTAAGAATCAAAAATTTGGCACTAAATCCTAACTAATCGCCAATACTCAATATTGCACTCATTCTGCAGAAGCTAGCGGCGCCAGTGACACTGGCTAATAAATTTCAGTGAAACTTTTTGCATTGAATTTAGAAATAAGCGCCTCACTTGCCCCTTATCAACAGAGCATTTAAAAGTTCTTTAAACAGTTACCCGATATAAACTGTGATCTATTTTAAATGCTTTTTGACGACTTAAATATTACACTCAACGTTACAAGGATTACGCACTAGAGTGTTAAAATTCTTAAAAAATTCGAATGTTTAGGTATAATAGCCAATAGCCACTCGGAGACCAAATGGCCCAGTACGAAAGTAGAAAAAAACTAAACAGGAAGAAAATAATGAAATGGAATAGAAAGAGTAGAAATAACATAAAGATAGGGGGATATGTTACGCCAAGATAGAAGTTGTACACTCTCAGTAAGCGTAATACTACAAAAGGGTTGTATTAACACACAAGCACACCTATTGCTGGGCATACAACCTTATTTATTACTAAGAGCGGATTGTACATCCACATGTCGTGCATAATTCAGGCTGTGTTTTAACCCAGACTAACCATCAGTTATCTGACACCACAATGTTGTGTAAGGAGCACAGCTAAAATACTCACATTATTGATACTCTACAAATATATTGTCAAAGTGACAGCTAACAACTGGGACAACAAAATTCAAATACACCTATAACGTCATAAGTAATGACATTAACCTGTCATAAATAGAACGCTCTTCCTATGTAGAAAATATAAAGTGGAACTGCTGAAGGTTTATGTTTGAATTGTTTAAATCTTTCCGATATTAATTAAATATTTTTTTGTTAGTCATCCCTGCAATCGCCTGATATAGTATGTACCACAGGGTCTTATTCTTTCCGTACCTTGTTTTCAAAGCATTAGAATTTGTCGCAGAAATTGTGATTGCGATGATTAAAGAAGATTAGATTTAAGCACCTTAAAATATCTGCAACTAATTTAACTCTAACAAGATCGGTTGTGTGATAATGGAGCCCATTCAGGAGGTTTCACTGAAAAGTTAGAATCGATCATATAGCCATATCACGGAAAAATGTTTAAATGACAAAGATTTCAGATTTCAAATTTCAGCTGGTATATGGAAATTGAACAAAAATTTTATATTTTCAAAGATAATTATTATTTAAAATAGATTGTTAGGAACCCATGCTTTCCTATTTACTTTAAACCCTAACTACCTTACCGAAATCCTATCGCGGCATATTTGATTATTTAAATTGAGAATTTGTTTGATTTGAAATGCCCATATTGAGTATTGTTATACATAAATGGAATTGTTAATTATGTATTATAAATGTAGTATGTATGTATGTATGTATATATAATTAAGTATGTATGTATGTATATATTTTGGTTTTTTTATAAGAAGAATATTTCTTATTGGTTTAATTTAAAAATCAAACTCTAAATGCAATTTTTCATTTTTATTTTAAATTTTTGTTTGTTTTTTCTTCGTCAAGTTACTCTCTTAAGGAAATAAAATTTCATTTCAATTTGATTGGTTTTGTGTGTATCTTTTAAAGAATATACAAAACGATATTGCGTTAAAAACTAAAATTTTTAAATATTTACCAATTTTTATAACTTAAAATTGAATTTTTGATTTTGCAAGTGAAGTAAAAATTTATGTTTGATTTAATTTCGTTTATAATTTTAAAATTTTATTAAAAATATCTTATGAAACTATATTTTGTTTAAAAATAAAAAAAAATAAGTTTTAAGAAAGTTTTGAAAGATTTACAGTCCATTTTATGGCCCATATTGCATGTATCTGATACATACATACATAATTACAATCCTTTAGTCAGGATTACGACCTAGCGTCTTATACCACTTATGGTAAGTAGGTAGGTAGGTAGAGGTGGCTGCCCATCTAAGAGATTGGAGACCCCTAATCTCGAAACCTCTTGGAACTCCTGCGAAGCGACTTATGCTGCCAATGTCAATTCTTGACAGTTCCTCTAAATCAACCATTTAGTAAGCATCTAAGTACTTTTTTCTCATCTGAAAAACGTACCGGGTATATACCCAGCAAGTGAAGGACAGTCTTCTTCATCTCTGCAGCTTCTCCAGAAATTCTTAGCAAGGTGTCCAAGACCAACGTAACGCCCCATAATGACGCCGACAACCACACTGAACGCGCCTCTTTGGAGTTTAAGCAGACGACAATTGCATTATCAATTATTATCCTATAGGTTCTGACAGAGATGCCCAAAAATGAGGATTCTTCCACTATTTGTGTGTGTTAGTTTTATACAGGAGTAGGTCTACCTACTCAGTAATCTTTTGAGAGGCAGTCGCCGAACAAAAGAAATATTTTTCAGCGAACAGCTCACTGAATTTTCATGCCGATTTTGTGAGGCTTATTTTTACAATTTCCATGAACATCTTTGACGATTTTGTTGTCTAATATTTCACGATTTGATGCTTTATTTATCTGGCAGCTATGTTTCAAAATAACGGTAACTAATTTATCTATTTTCTTTTGCTATTAATTCTTTCAATTATAAGTTTTCAAAGTAACCACAGTTTATTCCAAATTCTGCTTTAAAAAGTTAAATATTTTTGAATTAGTGAAAAAAGTGCAAATTTTTAGCGAGCAAAAAAAAAATGCAACATAATAAAAAAATAGTTAAAGTAAGTTATTTATTTAATTATAATTGAAAATTTCTTAAATAAGTTATACAACATGTGTTTTGTAATAGAAGCAGCTCTCAGCTGACAGCAAAACTGCAGTCATTAAAGCCTTAGAAGAAGGAAAATCCATGCGTGAAGTTGGACACCTCTTTGGTGTAAATCAATCAACCGTATGTCGGATTAAATATCGATTTTCCTTGAAAAATAGTGTGGAAAGGAATCCAGGTAGTGGTAATCCTCGAAAAACTACATCTCGCCAAGACCGTCAGAAGATTGCACTGGTTAAAAAAGATCCACGAAAGACCGCAGTGGACGTTGCTAATTTCGCAAATGGGAGTCTCTATAGGCGTTCACACTGTTCGCCGTAGGTTGAAAGAGGCTAACTTGCATGCGAGACGAAACCTCTCATCAGTGCAATCAATAAAAAGAAGCGCCTGGAATTTGCAAAACGTTACAAGGATTGGTCAAATGAACAATGGGCTAAAGTCTTGTGGAGCGATGAAAGCAAATTTAATTTGTTTGGCTCCGATGGGATAAACTTTGTTCGAAGACCGCCTGGACAGAGATATTCTCCAAGATATCAACTTCCAACCGTAAAACATGGCGGTGGATCAATAATGGTGTGGGGTAAGGAACGATATGTTTAAAAAAAATTATTGATTTTACGTCACATATTTACAGGTGCGTTTTCCCGTGATGGGATAGGTCCCTTAACTCAAATCGAAGGAAAAATGGACGCCAAAAAGTACTGTGAAATCCTTGGAGAACACATGCTTCCTCATCTGTGGGAAAAAATGCCTCCTGGTAGCATATTCCAACAGGATAACGATCCAAAGCACTCAAGTCGCTTAGCTCGAAACTTTTTAAGCGACAATGATGTCAATGTTTTGGATTGGTGCTCCCATGAAATTCGCACTCTTTTTAATAAATGACAAAATAATATATCATTAATTAAAAATATTTACATAATGTTATTGATAATAGGTATCTATAACTGTAGGGATTAATAACCCAAAGAAATATTTTGAACTGGTCACCATTTTTTTAAAATTATCGCACTTAAAGATAATTTTACCCAACGTTGCATTTTTTGTGCTCGCTACTGTATGTGTCTGATACGAATTCCTCTGCAGAGGGACAAACATATATGCACATATCGACGACGCCTCCACTCTGCAACGTTCTAAGTGTACTTTAAATTCTACGTTCTCTAACTTAAATACTGTCAAAATTTGGTTAAGATGCGTCGATCCGTTCCGAAGTTATACGGGAAAATCTACTTAGAATACACGTAGGGCGAGTTAAAACTTTTAGAGCTAATAACTCAAAACACACTTTTTCGAATTAGAATGTTATAGAACGGAGGCGTCGATATGCATAAAAACATAACCAGATTCCATCTTAGGAACCCCAGAGCTGCTTAAGCGACACACAAGCCTCTTTCTTTCAATTTAATAAAATTGAAGTGTAAATCTTTCAAAAAAAAAATTTTTGATTTTGAAAAAAAAACTCTTTTAACAATTTTTTTTTGTTAAACTTATTATATAAAAAAAAAAAATACAAAATTTTTAATAATTTTTTTTTTTTGATTAATGCTTAGGAATAGAAATTTAATTTAATTAAGTCTGAAACTATACAAATAATGTTTGATTAACAAACATTGAGAGAAATCAAGTGCAGATTATATGCCGATTTTGAAATAAATTTTTATTTTTATTTTTGTTTTTGTTTTTAAAAATTTTTTTTAGTTTTCTAGGAATTATTAATAAAATTTTGATTTGAAACTTATGGAAAAATATATAGTTTTTTATTTTTTTTTTGTTTTAATAATAAAAGAATTTCACAATGGTTATCATTTAAAATTAAATATTAATTTTGGAATTCTTTCTTTTTTCTCACATATTTTTGGTTATTTGTCAGTGTTCTTTTTTTTATTTTGGTTTTTCCTTAATTGTTTTAAACTTTTTATATATTTTAAATATTTTTTTTATATTTTTTTTTTATAATTTTTTGTATTTTTTTTTTAACAGTTTTCTTTAGAATTTATAATAAATTTCTTTTTTTTTCATTATTCGATGAATAAACAGTGCATGTTTGCTTTTTCTTATATTTTGTTTGATTTTATTTTTAAAGAAAAGTTCTTTTGTGTGTTTTGTTTTTTTTTGTTTGCTTTGTTTGTTTGTTTTTAAATTATTGTTATTTATTTTCCAAATAAATAACTCAACCTAAATATGTATAGTTATTATTATTGTTATTATTATTATTATAATTAATATTTTTTTAATTTAATTTAAACCTACACAGACAACTTCTACTATTTTAAAATTGGTTGTTATAATCCTTTTGTCTTACATTTTGTTTTTTCATTCTCTGGATAAATTGAATTAAAATTTTTTAAAATTTTGTTTTTAAATTAATTGTTCAATCAACTATAATTCTTTGTTATTGTATGTATGTATGTATATATATAATTTATTTATTTATATATTAATTTGTATCTGTTTGTGTTG
Organism: Sarcophaga peregrina; assembly: GCA_014635995.1. Classification (NCBI taxonomy): domain Eukaryota; kingdom Metazoa; phylum Arthropoda; class Insecta; order Diptera; family Sarcophagidae; genus Sarcophaga; species Sarcophaga peregrina. The sequence continues at coordinate 107,183,842 of CM025789.1, read as the reverse complement.
TTGTGGTTGTTTTGTTTTTATTTTTATTCTTAATGGTTTTCATTTTAACAATAAATTTCTTTAATTTAAAAACTCCGTTTTTTCCATTAAAATAACGTTTGGAAAAAATAGTTTCTGTTACTGGAAATAAAATCAGTCTCAATAAATCAAATTTGTAAAAGGGATTTCATTTTAATTTAATTTTAAATACATTTTCTTTTCTTTTTTATTTATTTTTAAATTTGTTTTTTTTTTTTTTGTTTTTTTGTTTTGTTAATAACTAATTAAGGAAATTTGTGTAAATATAATTTTGTGTGTAATAATGTTACAACAATAATTAGGAAGTAGAGAAAAGGACTATCTTGCCAAAGGATTAATTCAATTGGTTATGGAAAAAAACACTTCTACCACATTCTTCTAGCTACATTCAGTACAGGTGATGTTATATGTAGTTTTGAGATCTTTAATCATTATGGTATCTATGTATGTATGTATATAGGGTAGGAAAAGGATTGTTCGTCTGTCAGTGGTTTCCAAAATATTGGTAAATGAAGACATTGAAATGCGAATTGATTATTTCTGTAAAGAACAATCAACAAAAACAATAAAAATTTCTATTGAAACAGAGTTTTTACATGATACGTCCCTGGAGACCAGGCATACTGCCGTATCTCTGCAAAATATAAACTGGACTCTGTTCGTAATGTTTTATTTTTAACTCAGCAATACACACATTATTATTGGCAATCACAACCCTTTAATTATTTATTTTTCACCAGGAGTATCAGGATCTACAGTTTAAAGTCGGTTCTCATGACAATTGTATGTTTACTTGCAGAATTTATATCCGAAAACTGCTGACAGCGGTCGCCGAATGTAATATTTTTCACGCTTTCGCATTTAGTTGAGTTTTTTTTCTACTTTAGGACTAAGGTTTACACTCTCAAGCTCTCGTCTAGCAAGTTAACATCTTAACTATCTTAAACTAAACTAAACTCAACATAGGGCCAGGGGTCAAGTGATTTTATTATATTTAGATCGATAAACGATGTTTGTTTTTTTGATGTTTAGATAACAAACTTGGCCCTATAATGAGGCCACTTATGTAGACTGTACACTTAGCCGTAATGTGTAGATGCATCCTGACTAACATCTTAGAAAATTTGCAACACTTTTCGCAGGTAGAATAAATGAACTGAAACTGTTGACTGTAGAAGAATTAAAAGATCTACACTTGAATTGTTAATTAAAAATTTTGTAGCTTCTTACGTTGAATTGACTACATTTGTACCCTGGGTATTTGCGATCCCTACAGCACCTGCAATCGTCTGATATAGTATGTACCACAAAGTAAAATTTCCAGAGTTTTCATTACTCTTTTCGCAGATTACCCTTCAAACTATTAGAATTTGTCAGCAGAATTTATGATTACGATGATTTAAGAAATCAAATTTAAGCATCTTAAAATACTTTCAACTGATTTAACTCTAAGAGATCGGTTGTGTGATGGAATAGAGCCCTTTCAAGAAGGCATTGAAGTATTTCCATAAGTATTTCCAAAAATACTGCTTTGATTAAAAAGATTTCAGATCTCGGCGCCTGTTTTGAAACTAATCAAACAAATTTATGTAATTAAAGATAATTGGTATCTAAAATAGATGTTCGTTAACCATTTAAGTGTATAAAGATTTCAACACTGCATGATTTTCTAATTATTTCCCTCGTTTATATTCCCTAAACACATTTCCTATGCTTAAAATCATATCTCTCATTTTCTTCCCTTTCGTGGTTAGTTAACTTAACTTGTTTCAACTACAGGTATTTAATGGGTTAATATTCTTATCGTTAGTACAGTTACTTCTAAAACATTTCTTCAAATCTATTCCTAATATACATATCTTCTCTATTATACTGTATGTATGTATGTAAGTAAGTGTATATATTGTATCTATTATAGTAATAGTAAGTATGTATGCATATGATACTCATATTATATTGAATCTATCGATTGATAAACTTTTGATTAGTAAACTTCGTTAACTCTTGTTATGCTTGTTAAATGGCTAAAAATCTATGGAATACAGGTATTAGACGAATATTGTGTATAATAAAACTTGTCTAGATTAAAAAGTTTTTACTGATCGCTTAAATCATCGGAATCATGAAATTTGGGTGGTGGATCAACGCGTATATCGAGACCACAGGCGAAACGTTCATATTCAATGGGTTCAGTTTCATAGTCTGATAGAAAGTCCGGATAAGGTAAATCTAATTCGCTAGGGGGGCTGTGTTTTCGTTGCAACTGTTGTTACTGGACTACTACTATCTGTTACAACTACAGAACGATTGTTACTACTACTGCTAGCGTTAGCACCACTGCCGCCATTGCGTTTAATAGTACCTGTGGTATGATAGAAACTACTGCTATCTTCACTACTATTGGCCATGTCATCGGAGAGACCCGATTTTGATTCTACTTCACTCTCTTCGGGATTACAATATGATCTACCGTGATATTGTAGAGAAGAGGACGATTGATGAGTGCCTATAATGGAATCTTCGCGTTTTAACTGGCGTTTCTTGGTTCTAGCCGGTTTGATAGGTTGCCCTGAGGCTGGCGGCATTGGATGATTGGCCGGTTGGGGTTTATTCATCATCGGTAAGGCGCGCATTTGCTGTTGCTGTTGCATTGACTGATACATTGGATTTGTAATGTGGCCCAAGCGATCGTAGCGTGGAAAACCCATTTCATCTACATTATCAGTCATATCTAAACTTTCAAATGCTGAAGATGTAGACGAAAAGGCCACGCCCGAATAGTGTGGATAGTCTTCGTATTCGTCGGTTTCCTGTTCGTGGTCCTCCAATTCCTCGTCGAACTCGTAGTATTCATGTCGGTAGGAAGGATCAGAACCTCCAGAATCCATTTCTGGCATATAACCTTCCGAACATTCTGAACTTTCCTGCTCCACCAATGTACGATCCGAGGAACGTATACGTTTGGCCGTAATTTGGCGTTTCTTGCGATAGCCACGCGTTCGTAATTTGGGATCTTGTGCGCGTACGTCTATTGAACTGTCCGTATCATTGCCGCTGGGTGGACTTTTGACAATGGGTGTACGTGTTATAGAACTCTTACGGGGCGGTTTCTGTATCAACTGATTCGGAGGCGATTCGGAGCTCAGGCTACTCGAGTAATACGGTGAACATTTCACTAGTTTTTCAGCTCTATTTGGCAGCATTGGAGATGAATTATCAGTACTCGTTGTATTTTCACTGTTAACGGTCGTTGTCGTTGTAGTTGCAGATGATGCACCCATTGAAGATGATTCTTCATCGATACGGGTCGGCATAGATTCAACTGATGATTGTTGTGATTGCGTGAGCATGTGTTCGTGAAATGAGTTCGATTGTCTTAATTTATTCGTTTTATATTCGCGTATTTGTGATTTTGATAATGTTTTATCATCGTAACTATGATGCTTGGCTAAAGGCTTTTCGCCGGGTGGGCCTACAGTTTGCGGTAAGTCACTAGGGGATGTTATGGGTGGTATTGCTGGGATTGGTGGGGGTATTTTGGGTTTTGCTATTTCATTTTGTTGGGCGATTTCTATTTGTTCTTCTTCGGCAGCTTTAGCAGCTGCTGCTTCCGCTACGCCTGGAGTTTTCATGTGTCTGAGTAGGGCTTGCATTAAGGGTTGGGTAACTTGCATTTTAGGTCTTTACTGGGGGTTGGGGGGCTTTGGGTTTTGTGGGTGGTTGTGGGGCTTTACCTTTTTGGGGCTTAGTTTGACTTTGGCTGGTAGATGGAGTTTGGGACTGATGCAGTGGTACAAACTCTTGACTTTGGTAGCGTTCCGTTAGTTTTTCACTGGGTGCGTATAGGCGTTCCACAAATGATTCACTCTCTGAACAAATTTCCTGACTTTGATAAAGCTTAGACATCATTTCGAGTGATCTTCGTTTACGAGCTGCATTTGTTTCGGTCATATCGTCCTTACCCGATATTCTTACCGGCATACCAGGTCTAGCTGAATCACTCGTTTTAGGTGGCGAAGTCCTTTGTACTAAATCTTCAACACTGGTCCTTTGATTGCCATTGCTACCGCTGCGGCGATGGACTTGTGGCAAAGAGCCTCGCTTTTCTTCTGCTGGAGATTTTTTACTACCTACTTTAGCTTGTTTTAAAGGTTGATATTCTATGAAACTACCTCTACGATTACCTCTTTGATCGGAGACTTGCTGATTCTCTCCTGGTGAAGCACCTACTAAAGTACGACTGCTAGAAGTCGACCACTCAGTTATGGTGTGAGCCATTTCGGTAAGAGTCAAGGTGGTGTCATCGCTTTTAGTTGCCGAGGTTGTTTCCGACATTTTATCAGTTTCAGAATTTGACAAGATATCATAACGTAAACCATCCGATGAACCATTGTCTCCTGAAAATTTATTCGAAAAGCTGTTGCTTTGTTCATTCAAACTTTCGGCGGATTTGTTTATTGAGCTCATGCTTGACTTGGTGTGATTTGATTTTTCCGATTTGGCACAAGAATGCGTGGATACAGCTGATAAACTGTCCGATCCGGAGAGGTTGGCATATTGTCTTACCGTATTGGTTCCGGTAGACCACTCTGAGATGCTTAGGCCAATAGAAGTGTCTTCGGAATGAGAACTGTGAGTGCATTTCTTTTGTTGCAAGCCCATGCGTACGGTGCCATCCAAGTCAGTGCCAATGGAACTGGTTTCTTCTTCGGAATGGCTGGAATGGCTACACTTTTTGCAACTGCCCGTACTAAGACGCGGTTCATAGTTTCGTCTGACAGTAGTCTGATCATCCATATAAGTTCCTCCTGAAGCGGAAAGGATATCATCTATTGAAGTGTCTGAATTATTGGAACCTCTTGATAGTTTGCGTAGGTACTCATTGGTTCTGGTTTCATCTGGAGACAATTGTACCCTTATAGTTCCCGGCATAAACACATCATCATTAGAGAATAGTTCATCCTCTGATAGAGGACTTCTAGGAGCTGGTGATCTAGTGGGCTGTGATAGTATAACCGATTCCGGACTTGAGTCTTTACGCAAAGGGCTTATTTGTTGTGATTTGGGAGAGGAGGAACAAGTAACATTAAATGAAGTCGATAAACAGGAAGCTGCACTCAAAGTGGAACTCAAACACGTTGGGGTGTCGCGTTGTAAATCGTCACTTCCGAAATCTTTATCCTCAAAGGCGGATGACATTAAGTAGGCGGTATCTTCGTAAGGCAGTACCTTGGCTACGTCAGGTGGCGTTATAGGAAAATCTTCGCTTGATAGTTTATCTTCCTCATCCTCGTCGGTTCTATCGGTTGTGGTAAAAGAATCTATCATTATTTGGTCGGCATTTTGAACTTCCGAAGTGTAGAAAGTTTCGATATCTTCTATGACTACGGGAGTGTCAACAGCACTTGAAGGTGGTGAAGGCCAATCTTGGGAATCTTGAGACTGGAACGACATACTGGCCTTCCAACAGAAAGTTTTGGGCACTGGTTTATCCAGATCGGGCATTTGATATAAAGAATCCTCCGGTTTTACGGGTACATGATCGAAGGGAATTTCCGGTAAAGGCCAGTCTTCAGAATCTTGGCTACCTGCATTAGATAAACACATTAAAGTGTGGCGGTCTTCACCCTCTCCATCCACTTGGGTAACTGAAAACCTACCAGTAACAACGGTGGGCGATTTGGGTTCATTAAAACTTCCAATGCTGGACAAACGATCTCCCGTGGCCGAATCACATGGTATTTCTGGCATTTCCGCCGAAGTTCTACGATCTGCATCCGAAATGTATGCCAAATTGGTATTACTTCTTGAATCTGAGCTCAGACTGGGTTGATGATCAGTTGAGGCTACGGATTCATCACGCATGCTCACCGAGTGGGTAGAAGCTTTACTTACGTCGTCCTCCATGCTTGATTTTTCCGAAGCCGTACTGCGTTCTGAGATCCTAGAGAGTGTTCTACCCAAAGTAAAACCAGAACTGTAGCCAATAATATCTGTGGGATTCACTCCTATGCCATTTAGAGTGCTCGTCATAGCCGGATAACCGAAAGTGGTGGGGAAATCATTGAGTTCATCTTGAAAACTCGTATCACTTTCCTTTTGATCGTCGGGTGAGACTTCCTTAAATTCACTATCCGATGAATCACGTAGAGGGTTATTGGCATCATAACGTTCATAACCATCAGTTTCTACGTGATGCCAGGGATCGTCTGTGCTAGAACTATTGCTGCTCTCTATAGTAAAAGGCTTCCAAGTGGATTGTTGTTCCTTCACTTGAAGCTCGCCGCGACGATGAGCTGCACCCATCGAACCAGAGCTACTTTCAGTTTCAAAGGAACCCCTCGATTCCACACTTAAGGATCCCTTCGAATCAAAACTGGATTTGGATTCTTGGGAACTACTACCTGATTTGGCGGTTTTTTCGCCCTCTGTTTTGCCCACTGCCAGTTTTCGCACTGGCTTCTCTATTTTTGGAGGTTTCTTAGAACTACCAGAGCTCGATTCGGTATCTTCAGGTCTCTGTAATATTTTAGCAATTTTCTCTTCAATGGGATCTAAATAAGATTCGGTACTAGTACCCAAATCGATGGGGCTTTGCTTTTCAAGGGTGGGTGTTGAAGGTTTACGTATAATAATTCTACTTTCTGCCACAGTTTCATTGGTCGGAGTAATATCTTTTGAGGATGAAGGACTAGTTGGTGATTGAACCTTAGTATCTGAGGGCAAGGCCTGAGAGCCTACTTCTAGTTTAAGCATCTTTTGCTTAAGTTCCATACATTTCTTAGCTTCTAAATCCCCGAAATCTTGCGATATCCCTAATGGTCGTGCAATGGAACAGCTAACACTTGATTCTTCTTCAACAGAACTTTTTTCCTTACCGCCACTTACCGACAGACTCCAATCGCCCTTCTCTCCCCTTGCAGGACTAACATCCTTTTCACCACTAGTCCAAGAATCAGAACTTTTCGATTTGTCACTTTGTTTCTCCAGTTTGCGTTTGTTTTCTGTCCTTTCTGTTTGCTTTTCAAACGTCTCTAAAACAGATTTTTCTACCATTGGACTGGTGTTGGGAGGTGTCACTAATATGTTAAGTTCTGAAGTAGGCGTGGCACAATTCGAATATTCCAATGGTATGGCATCTTCTAGAGTAGCTTGTGTCTCTAAGACATTACGATCTGGTTCTAAAGTCCGAGGTTCATTGTCGGATGTATCTGAACCCACAAACTCATCACATTCTACAGTCATCCACGATCCGGTCTCATCGCTCCGACTACGATCTAAACTTAAACGGTTAGTGTCCATACGTGAAACTTTGAGATGCTTGGAACTATCATCCTCTTCTATAGAGGCCTCCTCGCATTCTATAGTGGGCACACGATGAGGATAGCCGCCTTCAATAGGCGGTACTGGCGATTTACTAGCTGGCGAGTGAGAATCATCTACTGAGACAAAGGAATCCAAACTATCTGCTGTAGAGGGCTTACGACTATAGGCACCATCGCTATCTTTGGTATCCTCAGACGGTAGAGATCTCTTTAATATTTCCAGAGATCTTCTTTCGGAAATAACTGCTTGCATGTCTATATCTTCTTGAACATTGTATTGATGGGCAAACATGCGACGATCGCCTATAGCGCTTCTTGCTGTTGGTTTCTCTTCAACCTTCTTGGTTTCCGTTTGTGTCTGTTTCTTGTCATCCAAACTGCGAGCCTTAACGTCCGTTCCCAAATAATGATGTTCAGTTTGTGTCTTTTCCAAGCTACTGGATTTACCGTCGATTTTCTTGTGGTGCACTACTGGACCTTCTATTTTTTGTTTTATTTCCTGGCTCTTTGCTATTTTCTTCGGTGATTTTATGACCATGTCGTCGGGTACATCGGATTTTTCTGACTCCTCAAAAGATTTATTACGATCCTCGAAACTGCGACTAGCTTTTTCCAACTTATCCGGGCTGCGTCCCTCATCAAAACTGCGACTGAATTTAACCAACGAATTGTCTAGTTTTCTAGGGGCTTTTGCAATCAGTACATGATCCTCAGCTTTACTTTTGAACTCCGTTTCTATTATAATTTTATCACCCTCAGTTTTTACCAGGATTTTGTCCTCGGGCGCTGGAAAAGGTGGTAACGTATCCTTAACCGGACTTAACATCGTTATTGTCTGCTTCATGGCCGATTCATATAATTTCTGTTGCCTCTCCTTACGTTTGGCTATATCAGCTTCAGTTTCCTCCTGGCTTTTGCTTTTATCCTTGCTTAGTCGTCGTGTTTCTATAGTTCGTGGTCGTTCCTTGGGACTTGTTTTCTTACCTTTACCACCAATGCCGTCCTTCTTTATATCATCCGCGCTGGTTCTTCGCGATTCGGGTCGTGATCTTGAAAGACTCGTTTTTATTTTACCTGTTTCTCCAAGCGCCAATTTAAGTTTGCCTTTACCGGTGCTCTCAATACTACTGGCTCTGGATACGCCCGGCGATGTTTTTCGCGAGCTATTGGCTGAACTATAAGGGGACCAGTCAGTGAACCTGTACTTGGGTATATTCAAAATCAAATGATCTCCACTCTTCAGTTTCATTTTGGATTTCTTTTTGTCTTTAATTTTCACGCCCTGTAAAGCGATTTTTTCAATGAATTTCAACTGATTCAGTAGCTCCATTTCTTCGTTGTCTATAGTCACAGTCTTTAGTATGGAATCAGTGCCCAAAGAAGTGTAAGGGGTTTGCGTAGGTATAGAACCAGCACAGGAGTGAACACTATCGGCTGTATCGTCATCTTGAGGAGGGGGTTTAGCACGCTGCAACGATTTTTCTTCCAAAATCTCAGCTTCTTCTTCGAAACCGACCGTATCATCTTTTGAAGAGAACGCATTCATAGGTGGCAAACGATGCAGTGATATGACAGGAGTGTCCAAGCTCTTGGTACGCCTTTCGGCAGAGGGCGACTCCAAGGTAGCCTTTTGCCTTTGGAGTGATACCGAGCCTTCGGAGAGATTCAAACGAGCGTGAGCAAATAGTATGGGCGCATGACCCTTTGATCTCATGACTAGAGATGAATCAATGATTTCCTCGATTAACTTCACTCTCGACTTGGGTATTTCTGTACGAGGTGAGGTCTTCTTTTTCAGCGTATAGTCAATATCTGATTCGGTTATCTTTTCCTCATGACAAGTCTCGTAGATGTCATCGTTGCTACGGAAGAATTCATTGTGTTCTAGTATAGGTGACGGTATATTTTCGTTGCGTTGATAATCATTTGTGCACTCGTCCATACGGTTTCGCATGGGCATGTGTGGCTCATCCTCTGAGGATGGTATGGAAATGGAACGTTCTGAGATTCTCCGCAATTCAGTGGCATTAGCGTATTGAGGATCCAGTTTCTGTGTGTGATAACGACTTTCCAATTCGGCTAAACGACGACATTGGGGAGGGGATCCCTCTATTTCCGTAGAACTCATAGTTTGGCCCCTACCCCAGGCTGCTGATATTAAGCGACTTTGCTCTATCCTTAGGATCGGTTCTATTTCTTTGCGTGATTGTGGCGGTGAGAATTCCAAACGATCTGGTATTGCTTCTGCCGAACCAAAAACATCGTCCGAATCCAAACTCTCATCATCCGAGGAAAATGAAGTAATACGAGTTTTACCCTTTTTGGGTTTGCTGGATACCTTCGTTTTCGGTATAACTCGTGCCTTGAGAGATTTGCGAGCATTAGCCTGAAGTTCTTGTCTCAAACTCTGTATGAGTTCCATTTGCTTTTGCTCCAGTTTATTTTTCTGTTGTTGCAAACTTTCTGTACGAGAACTTGTAGCCGAATCCGATTCGATTTGACTCAATTTCTTGTTGAGTTTCTCCAGTAGAGAAGGCTCAATTTGTTTGGTTATATCACGTTTTGTAGGCGATGATAATTGGATGATGGGTATAGTTTTGTCCACCTCCAGTGTAATAGGATCCACTTTGGATAGATCTATATTTTGGGTAAACAAAAATTCTTTAGTTTCAGCTGGTAAAAGACTGTCTAGGATATCGGGTAAGAAGTCGGCTTCTTGAGGTTGCAAACCTTTGTTTGCATCCACTTTAGGTGACTTTGGTGATTTAGGCGATTTGGGAGACTTTGGAGATTTTGGTGATTTGGGAGACTTGGGCTTGCTGTGCTTCTTTTCGCTCGGTGAAGGGGCCGTACCATTCATAACGTGGCGTTTGTGCAAGACATATGGTATGTCTTCTTTCAAAACCTTTGTAAATCGGCGCTCGTATTCGCGGAAGAAAGATTTGGGCATTTCGAAGCCCATTTTGGGTATATCTTGTGTCTTTACAGGGGAATCATAACATTTGGGCATTTCAAAATTGCCGTGGGCTTTACACAAAGGTGGGGCACTGGGTATTTGTTTGTAAATATAGTCCTCGTCACTGGAATCTGCTGGGGTCAAATCTATGGATTTCTGATGCATTAAAACGTGTCTTCTCGAATTACTACCCAGACGATTGCGATTCGCTAAAGAATTGGGATCACTTTTAGTTCTCTCCACAGTGGCATGACTGTGGGTCAAAGGCACCATTATGGGGTTGTACTCCTCAAAATGGGTCTTTGCAATTAATTCTTCTTTGCGAGTGATTATTTGATTTTTGGTTCTGGTCTGTTGTTTTTCAAACTCCGACACCAGCTCTGGTGTTAGAGGATACTCGGGACTTTGTTTAGTTCTCTCATCTTTACCGGGCGACTCCCATTGTTTTCCATAATTTTGTAAACATTCTATACGATCACGATCAAAACTAAAGATATTCTCACTGTCCGATCTGCGCCTAAAGGAAGATATCTTACAAGATTGAGAATCGGATTTCTTGAACGGTGCCGTCTGGTCTATAGAGTCATTGGTCTGTATTTCCTTTTCTTCTTTTCTTTTGGGCGTATTAGCCGAATCTGGGGATTTCGAACTAAACGATTTGGAATTTCTTTCAATTTCGACATTTTGTAAGCTAATCGAGTGAACTTTTGATGTCTTGGCGGACTTATTGCTAGGGAAGGTTGAATAGATGTCACGACTGTCATAGAATGAACTATTTACCGATGACCCTTGAGTATCGGAGAGTAGACAGTCATGGGACTTGACCTTGGGTCGGCCACATAGACTATCAGTTTCTACCGCCTCCACAGCATCGTAATAGTCACTCTTCGATTCTTGGCTAGACTGAAGGAATTTCTCGTATTTTTCTTTTTTACTCAAATGTTTATACTTCTTGCCTGTGGTGGTGGGCATTTCGTAATTCTTACCCAGGTAATCTCCTACCAAAGACTCTTTGGAATCCTGACTAGAAGCCACAGACGTTTTACTTTTTGTAGTCTCCCTAGACTTTTTACTGTCGGTATGATAAAGACTGTCCCTGGACTTTTTGCTAGAGTCAGAACTACGCGATATTTTGGTTTCGAAAATTTCAGACCTACTCTCATTACTAGAAGTGCGTGATAGAGTACCTTTAATCTTCTTATAGAAATTTCCATCTGATTTAACGCATAACTTTTCACGAGGCAAATATCGTGGATCTTCCGAGTCCCAAATTTCATTCATCAGTTCAACAGCCGATTTACATTTTACGTCCATGGCAGATCTGTACTTGTGCTGCTCTATGTCGGATTCATCGTCGGTCGGTATATAGTTACCCGAGTCTAGGGAACAAGAACGCATATGATCTTCGGAACGTCGGCGACCACTAAAGAAATCAATATCATATTTCTCCAGAAGCTCATAGCTATCCTGTGATATATCATCTTGAGAACCACAGTAGTCAACATGATGACCGTAGCCTCGTCTATGATGCGCCTGATGTTCCTGGCTATTGTAAGTACTGCCCGGATAACTGGAGGAGTACACTTTCGAATAAGCCAGTGGTGAAACATCTTGAGTGGCATCAATTGAATGATTTTTGGTAAAGTACAGAGAGTGGCGAGAGTCATCATAGCGGGTAACAGGAGAATCAATGCGATTAAATGAGAAGAATTCTTTATCAAAAGCTGTCATTGGTTTGGACTTTTCACGATCGTAGTGCGAAAAGTCGTAAAGATCTTTGCAAGAAGAGCTTTTCAACCAAGATTCCTTCTCCACTTGGTCGTATATGTTCTCCTCTACATCTCCGTCCTCATCGTCGTCGTCGTCAACTTCAATGTCTACCTCCTCCTCATGCTCCTCATCATCTTCTTGTTCTGTGGCGGTTTTATTGTACGAAGCTGTCGAATATAAATTCGAAGAAGACATTTGGTATTCCAGTTTTTCGGAAGAAGTCTTGAAACGATCTAACGGCGATCCCGAAGAACTGCGATCATCTATTATTGCATGTGCCTTTGGCAAGTCCTGCGCGTTATACAACCTATAGCCAGTCAATTGCTGATTAACACTAGACGTTTTAGGCAAGTGACCTATAGAATGATGAGTCAAATAGTGACTGTCGTAGGAGTCAACAGAATCTACTCCCGATAATTCAGAGTTTCTAGGCAAAGAATGAGTATGTCTTGGCATATTAATGCCAGAGGCAGAACTTTGCGAGTCCACAGAGGGTGTTAGATAATTATCCGAATAGGCTAGCTTAACCCGATCTGTTGTTGTTGTATTGGTAGTGGCGTATTTTTTCGTATTAAAGCCAGTGCCAAAATATGAGGACGAAGAGTCCGAAGGATGATTTAAATCGTTATGATATTGATAATTTAAACTAGAAAATGCGGGTTGTTCCTGAGGCTCAGTCAGGGTTGTGCAACTCAAGGGCATACGTATATCAGCCGCTATGCCCAATTGTTTCGAACGTGTATATTGCAAGATAGTCTCATCGATAAACTCATCCGAGAAGTGTTTTTCACGTGTTTTAGCTTTGGTTTTACGATTAACCGTAGCATAGATATCGTTACGATCGTTAAGATTTAAAGTCTCACTGTTGGTGATTTTGTTCTCCATTTTGGGCGTATTAAAGTCGGGATACTTATAGTGCCCGATGTCATTGATGTCGGTGTAGATAATGTTGTCTGTTTCGGTTTCCGTTGAGGTTGCATTGTTATTTAACATGTTGTGCTTAGACATCGAATAATTGGTACTGCTATAATGATGGGGGGTGACAGCTTGAGATGGGGACTCCGGTAACCGATGCGGCGGAGGAGGGACAATTATTGTTGCCACCGCCGATTGCATACTCTCCCGATTGGTGGTAGATTGTGTCAAGTCCGAATCCACTTCCTCCTCGGGCAAATCCGATTCCTCCAAATCCGGTGGCATTTGTACCTGTGCCTGCTGTAAGGATTCTTGCATCTCCTCCTCCTCCTCCTCCTCCGCTAACTCCTCCACCCCCACCTCCTCCTCCTCCTCCTCCTGATCCAATTCCATAGAGCTGCTGAGATCCGCTGAGAGAGCCACTGTATTGGTGGTGACCGGCTGCATAGTGCGCAGAATGTAGTGATTGTTGTTGTTGTTGCTGCTGCTGCTGATGGTGCTGACATTGTTGAGTTGCGGCGACACAGGGACATACGCCTGTGAGGCCACTGAGACTCGACGAGGAGTGCTGCTGTTGTATAAGTGGGACAAGTGGCTCAGACCTGTCGATGATTATCCCATGCAAGATATGTTCGTAATAGGTTTTCGTAGAAATTATTGGAAAAATAAACACAAAAACATGTATTAAACAACAACATTTTTCAACCTTCAAACACACTTCTTTATTATCACAGCAGTTCTTCATGCTTTTCTTTTCGAGATCAGAATACAAACCATAAACAGAAAAAATACGTTTAAATTTGAAACACTTTTCTTATGAACTCAAAAGAAGGTAGCATGCTTAATTAATTAAAATACATATCAATTGAACGAAACGAAATAATAACACTTGAACACTGTATTTAAATTAAAAATTCACTAGAAATTCATTTTTCAAAAAACACTTTTAATTAACAACCGAAAAGCAAAACAACTTAAACTTTGAAACAGAAAAACCGATTGATTGATTGCAACAAAAATAAACCGTTTAAAGGGTGGACATTTAAACGAACTTAACATGAAAATTATACAGAAAGTAAGGCTAGAAATCAAACGAACGATAAACAGCAACTGAAGTTAAAAAAGATTTTAATTTTTTATTTTTTGTTTAAAAGAAACTCTACAAAGAAACAATTTAAAAATCTAAACGAAATAGAAAAAATGCTTTGTGGATACTTTTTGGGAAAAGTCATATGATCCAAAAGGCAGCAGTGAAAGCTTCCCTTGGACATTTCCATAAAGCATCCAAAAACAATTCAATTGAAAAACTTTTATTCATAGTTAAAGAAAATAAAGAGGAACAAACAAAATAAAATTAAAAGAAACTGCGACTTACCGATATTGTGATCGTTTTGATGCGCACGACCCTGATCTTGAGCGCGTTGCTGTTGCTGTTGGGGTGTTAGATGATGAATGTTGGTGCTGTTGCTGTGTTGGGGTGAAGTCCATGATTGCGGACCCTGAGGTGAAACAGAGCGATTCACATTCATTGGATGGTCCGCCGCACCCGCTACCGAGTGGTGTGATTGTTCCGCCGAGTCCGGAGAGGCCGAGGCATAGTTCTTCGTCTGATAAATCTCCACCTGGGCTGCTGTGACCTAAAATTCAAATTTTTATTTTTTTAATTTTCAATGAACGATAGACGATCAAATAAAACATACTTGAGAATGCTTGCGGTCGGTAAGATTGCCTTGTTGGCGATCCAAGGTATCCGCTGCCCTCTTCGTCAGAGAAGGCGTCATCGAGTCGTTGCATTGATTGCGATAATCCCAAGCTGCTGTAAATTCAAAAAATAAAAAACAAAAAAACGACAACAAAAACAATTTAAAATCAAACAACTAAATGAGCTTAAAATATCAATTCACTTTCGAATGAAATCTAAATATTATTGAATAAAATAAAATAAAATAAAATGATTGCATAAAAATGTATAAGAAATGAAAAACGAAATCGAAAATGAAAACAAAAACGAAAACAAAAGAAATACAAACCGGTATCGATTGGGAGTAGGGGATTGGCTGAAATGCTGGAATTCACATATGTATGCGATTGACTTCGGCTACTTGCATTCAATGGCCCTTGCCGGAATGATTGTGACCTGCAGCAAGAAAAGAAAAGACAAGAGGATAGATACCACGTTTTTCTCTCATTTAAAATTTTTACTCTCATTTAAAATTTATTCTGTTTTTGTTTTGTTTTGTTTTCTTGTTTTAATTTTAATTTTATATTTAAATTTGTTTATATCTCTTCAATTTTGATTGTATTTATTTTTTAATCTTTAAATTACTTTTAATTTTTAACTTTGGTTTGCTAAAAATTTGCAATTTAATGTGGTTTTAGGATTCTGTTTTTGTTTCATGAAAATTTTGTTTTTTTTTATTTTTAATTTATCAATCAGTTCATACTAAGCAGGTTTTCTTGTTGCAACTTTACTATACTATACGAGTAGTAGATAGAAATAAGGGATAACCAGTAACCCTTTAACTCTTCTTTTCAGAAGCTCAAATGCCGGAAAATTTGCTCGAGTATGAACTGAGTAGTTTTTCTTTTTTTTTTTTTTATAAAATTTTACTTTTAAAAAATAAATAAAAAATTTAATTAATAAATAAAACAAAAATAAAAGAGAAATAGAAAAACTTAATAAAAAAAAAACTTAAAAATAAAGAAGTAAATGAAACAAAAAGTGAAGATTATTACTCAACTATATTGTATTCTAATTATTGGAGCTAGGGAAATTTGTAGTGAATAAGCATGTAAATTGAATTCTTCTTTAATGGGAAAGTTTCCATAGTTTTCAACAAAAATACCTTAAAATTTATTGGACAATATTATTCTCAGTATGTAAACTTACTGCTTGAGATTTGTGTTCTTAAGGAAAATAAAAAATTCTTTTCAGAAATATTTAAATACCGCGTAATAGTTTTATTATTTTTATAAAATTCTATTTTCCTTCCTTAGACATCAAATTGTTACGCATTTATTAACCCGTTTAAATGTGGTTATAGGATGACTGGAGTAAAGTCGTCTTTATTACCTTTTGGATAAAAGCAAATCGATGTGAAAAAAAAGGCAAACTGCAAATTCTGAAGACTGCCGTGTTCTTTCTTGGGTTATTAAATGGTGCCTTCATGACACGTGGTTGGTATTTCAGCCACAAGAAAAAAATTACTAAACGACTAGAAACCAGTTAGTCAGTTATCAGACAGTTATCACTTCTTTCTATACAATCTGGGATAATTGCAAGAGTTGATGTATATCATCATTAATAATCAATAGGGCTATCAGAACCAAACGGAGTATGAAAAAAAATTGATTTCGGCAACTTTCTGTCAGCAGGCTTCTGACAAAATCTCTGAGACTAAATAAAATTGTCATAAACAGTTCTGAAATCAGTCGTTCGAAATCGACATTACGACAAACTGTAAGTCACTCATGGATAAAATTAATACATTCAAGCTATGTAGTAATACTGACTAAACTGTTGAAATGAAAGTCGAACTTGAAAACCTGTCCTAAAAACTGTCAAATTTTAGAAAACTCTTACATAATGTACTTTGTTAATAATGTGCCGAATGTAATTTGAATGCGTTTATTGTTAGCCATTAGTAAATTCATAAGGGGTGCAGTATTAGTTCATAGTTGTTAAAATCGAATTCTGAGAGAGAATACAATTTTAAATATTCAAAATTAAAAGTATTCACTCCCCGGAGCGGCCAACTGACATATCAGTCAAGACAACATGAAAAATGTAGTTTACTTAGCGCCATAGCTTGGAACTCCAGACTAATATCCAACTTCTGTGGACAAATTTGATTTGAAGACAGACAATATGATTAATGAAGAAAAGTACATAAATAAGCAGAACAAAATGGAACAAAATGTTCAACTCAACATACATATTGGTAAACTGGTATTGTAAGTAACTAAGATAATTTAAATTAAAGTAAAACGTTACTCTTAGATAGATGGGAATAACAAGCCTTTGGATTCGGAAGCAAATTGCGTCGACAATAACAAGTTCGGTGGTTAGTGGCATGGTGTAATTGCGAATTATAAAAATCTATCGAAGTAATCTAAAGTATTTGAGGACATTAACAAGTTAGTCTACTACACACGCTTTCGATTTTAATAAACATAAAATTCAATTTCTAACGACACTGGAAAGTTGGGTAAGAGACTACTGTAGGTCGCATAGAAGTCACCCTGATCTAGTAGGCAGTGTGTTGGTTTAATAAACTAGAGCCTGTGGTTTAAACTCCAGTTCAGACATCTCGAATAATGAAATAAGAATAAAATATTATTTTTGACGACTTCGTTTTTATTCAAAAATTTGGAAAGTAAATAGAATTACCAAGAAAAGTTTCTCAAAACTGTTGCACGGAGTTGATGATCAACAGTAATAGGTCCCGCCATTCATGGATTGCGTAGAAAACCTAGGTAGTAATGTTTTATCAATCAAGTTAAAATAAGGCACAATTATGCTATTTAAAATCCTATCGAATTAATATGCAATCTTTGATCACAGTGACAAATTAGGTAAATGCTCTCTGTCTATTGGACTTTAGTATGAGACACAGTCTGTGAGAGCAATGGAAGAAATTAAATTTATACAGAATTGTCCCATAGTTTTCAACAACAATTCCAAGGCTATGCTACCTACAAAGTAGAATCCAAACACTTTAGGTCATAATTAATTCGAAGAATTATCGTAATGACCACAAATTTTGTTTCCAAAAATCTAGAGTAATTTCTACCCATTCTATGTGGTTGTTGGATTGGAATTCCCTCGTTTAGCATAAAAACCAATTCAATAGGCCATTGCCAAATCATACGCACACACTAATAAACATTGTATATAGTCTACTAAATACTTTTATAAAGTCTATAAAACAATGGATGCCTAGCAAACTACTAATACTAATACTACTACAACTACAACTACTAATACTACTGGAATTTACAAGGAAAAATTTGTTAAAAATTAATGTTTTTAGAAACTTTACACACATTCAGATACACATATGTACACATACACATACACACACATTGATTTCTTTGTATATTTAGAAGTTAAGAAAGGAGTAGTGCAGGTATAATAATAATAATAATAACAACAACAGTAACAACAACTACAAGTTAGAAATAAAAGGTTTAAAATTCATACATACACACACACATACACCTCATAATCGTATATGTACATACATACATAGTACATAAATTAAAAAAAAAAAAAAATTAATTATTAAAACGTTTTCATTGGATAGATAGATTGTACGATAGGACGACGTATACACGTGTTGTATGTGTATGTGTGTAAATGAAAAATGAGAGAAGGGGGAAAAGAACTAGAAAGTGTAAATACAATATAACGCGAACCCAAATACACCAACACACTCATATATAGAGACTAAAAAAACAACATTTAAAAAAGAGAAAAACAAAATATGATTGAATGAATGGAGTGTGAATGAATGAGTTACACACATACACTCGCATACGTGCAAGAGAGGGTCAAACAGAGACAGAGCAATATAATGTAGGATGTGTATGCGAAAGCAAGGACATACATAAGGAATTATGTTTTATGAAATATTAAAGCTGATGTATAATGAAAAACTGTTACACAGATGACAACCAAAAGTAAAAATGAAGGAAAACATTTCCACTCATTGGTGATTTAAGTGAGTGAAATGAAAGTTTAGACTACTGAAAGTATGCAACAGAAATAATAAAAATAAAAATAAAATATCTACCATTGGCTGGTGTTCATGATCATGATGAAGAAATGATGAATGATTGTAAATAGAAATAAAATCATAATTAAAAATGTTTATAAATTAAAATATTTAAAGCCAAATTTAAAATTTAAATGCCAATTACTTTTATTATAATTACTTTTGTTTTGATTTCTTTCGAAATCTTATAACACATATGTATTGCCATAAAGGGTTAAACAGTTTGGAAACTTTTTAAACAAATAATTACAAAACAAACATAATATTAAACAAAAAAATTAATGTATCCTCAAATCAAACTTAAGCACACATTCTTTAAAATAAAATTAAAATAAAACCAAAAATAAAATTTTATTTTTATTTAAATTAATTTATTCTTATTTATTTTTTTCTATTTTTCTTTAAAAGACATTTTAACCAATTAGTTTTGTTCTTTTTTTTTTATATATATGTATTTAAATATTTATAATTTAAAAAATTCATTTTAGAAATCCTCTTCTCTTTTCTAAAATTGCTTTTCGTTTTTTCTTTTTCATTTTTTTTTTTTTTGTATTTTTTTTAAGTATAAAAACTCTTTTCGTTACCAAAAAAAAAAAAAAAATTAATTCATTATGTACATGATTTCTTTATTTTATTTTATTTTATTTTATTAGTAAGGAAAAAATTTTGAATAATCCAAGAGAAAAAAAAGAAACACAGAAATTAAAAATAAATATTTTATTTTTGTAGCCGAGTTTATTTTTATATTTAAAGGAGGTTTGCATTTCCAGTTCTTTGTGATAAAGTTTGTTTTAGAAAAATTTTGTTTTCAAACAAATCAAATTTTTTTAAACATAAAAAGAAGTTTTTCATTTTTTATTATAATAAATTAAAAGGAAAACATTGATGATTTTGATGAAGGTGATACACAAGTAAAATGAAGAGAAAAATTGTAAAAAAAAATCTCTTTTTTATTTTTAAAAAAATATCTTTAAAAAAAAAGTACAAATTAAAAGCAATTTATTGAAGATAAATCTGTTAATGAGTTTTTAAATATTTTCATTTCAATTTCATTTTCACAATTTCAAAAAACGATTTTTATGTCTATGATTATTCTTCTTTATTAATATAACGGATTGGGGATTGTGATTTTATTTTCAAACTTATTTGTAACAAATAAATGTAAAAATTATTTGTTTTCATTGAAAGCTTCATTGAAAGCTTTTGAGTTTGCCTAATTCTCCTAGGACAAGGGTTTTGATGTTACCCCAGCTGTTAATTTTTTTCTGAATTCAAAACCAATTTTTTCACATAAAAGGCGTAATTCTAACTGAAGGGCTGTAATGGTCAATTGAGTCGGATGTACTCATATAACTTTTTAATAGACTTGTACTAAATACTATTGTCCTCCTCTGTACCGTCCAAACTACTCGTATTACCCATTAATAAACTTAAGAATAACCCGATATTGCCTTCTCTTAATGTTAAGCAATGAACAGTATTTTTTCTAATATTTCACAGGCTATTCAAGATCAGATGTGGCTTAAAAATGAAAGAGCCAAAGGAACAGGGAAATTTCGTGAGCATTTTTTTCTAATATTGAAAACTGAATAATTAAGCAGTGAAGATCACCGTTTAACAGAACTTTTTGGGTCAACTTCTTAAAGCCTTTAAAACCAATAATTGAGAATATTTTCTTAGTTACAAACTCATTAAAAGAATCTCCTATTTATCGATATCTTCTTAAAAATTAAAAAAAAAAGAAAACCAACAACAAAAAAAAAATAAGAAAAAAAATTTATCAAAAGAAAACAAAATCTAATAAAAAAGGAAATAAAAGTCCTTTTTGAAGCACTTACCTTTGGAAATTTTGTCTTTTTACATAATTTTCACGAACAAAATCAATAATTTGCTTTTGGGTACGGCCACTATAACTATAAAACGAAATTGAAGAACCACTTAAAAAACGAACAAGACACAAACGAAAGGGCATCACTAATTACGAATTATGTACTTACCGAAATGAACTGCCCCTTGACATGACTCGTGTTTTGCGTCGTGGTGTATTCTGTATAACCGTACAACGGAAGAAACCATGATTTTCCACACATTTTTTCCAAAAGTTTTTACATTGATTGCGACCAGGAAATAGAAATTCTACAGTATTATTATAATAGCCCTAAATGATTACAAGAAAATGAAAACCGAAAACGAAAATAATTAATTTAAAATATTATGTACAGGGAGGGAAAAATCATAAGCAGATAACAAACTTACATAACCTTCAGGATGTAATTTTACTAGGAAACGTTTACGTTTAAATGATATTTTTCGTATTTTTGCCCAAGAGAATGTATTGATGCGTGTTAAGTTTTGGAAGACTGCAATACCCATATGGGCAACGGCTAAATTGAGTGGCATGCCATCATGATCCATGGCTGGATGCATTTTCATGCCATACAGCTCACAACGTCTGGCTGTTTCTAATAAATTTAAATCGGCTTCAGCTGGTGACTGTCCACTGTTAAAATCAAAAATTCTCAAGTGTAGTTAGTTAACACTTTCTCCTACTTTAAGCACAATTTCAACTTACACATGCTTTTTATGATTTTCCATAATTTTCCTTTGCATTGGAGCATCTTGATTAGGTACAAATCGATACGATGATAAATAAGTATGATCGGGATAGTCTTCGGCAACATAATCACCACACGATGCTTGCACTATATAGCTGGCCATAAGAGCGGCTGTATTTTCATTGCACTGTAAACTGCCGGTGGCTAGATCACGTTTCACTTGTAAACAAAATAAATATCTGCCAATGAGAACAATAAAATCAATTCATCAATAATATGTTGAAAATACTGTGTGTATAATGGTAAACTTACCTAGTGTACTCTTCTTCTAACTGGGATGGATCTGGTGTATAGAACTTAACACAGAAACGTAACATTGGATCCACTAGAGAGAGACCAACTTGACGATTTAATGGTTTCTCTAAGTCTAACCAATATTTGGTTTGTGTGGACTTCTCTTGGTACTCTAAGCCGAAATAGTCGGCCTCTAAAAGATTCAATTGCCGGCAGACTTGTTCGAATAGTACTTTTCCTAAAGCTTTGGCCTGGAATGAGTAAACAAGAAAATGCATAATAAATAGATAAGCGGTAAAACAGAACAGGACCAATAGACTCTATGACTTTGGCTAATGCTTTGCAAACGAAACTTCAAAAAAAAAAAAAAATTATGGAAGTAATCTCTCTCTCTTTAAAATCAGAGCAATTTTATGGTGTTTTTCATGGAGTAGGTCAAGAACGGACAATCGCCGTGGTCTAGTGGGTAGTGTGTTGGCTTATTAGACAAAAGGCCCGGGTTCGAACCCCAGGTCAGTCATCAAAACGAAAAATATTTCTTCGGCGACTTCCTCTCAGCAGATTTCTGGCAAAGACTCTGAGAGTAAAAATTGCCATGAAAAGCTTCTCAAAAATCTGTCGTTCGGAGACGACTTTAAACTGTAGGTCCCGCCACTCATGTATAAAATTAACGCACACAACATAAGTGGTGTGAGAAGCTAGGTCGTTATCCTGACTGAAGGGTTGTTATGGCCAATTATGTATGTATGTATGTATGTAGGTCAAGAACGGTTTCCCGACCATAGATGGAGCCAAAACCTTGCTATGGATGTGGGGACGGATGTTTGGAGAAATATACTCAACAAAGGGTATATAAAGAGAGGCAAATCCAAACCAGTTGGATCTGAGGCAAAAAGTTTTTTTTGGGATTAAGCACTGTACAGTACCCAATGTAATGATTTTGTGACGGTGAGTATGAATAATAAACCAAATTCTAGGAATCTGTGAGGTATTAATGCTTGCTGGACAGGGAATAATACAACAATTGAATACATTTTCAGAGATGGCGATGTATGTTACTAATGTGAGACGGCACCGTGTAATCATAGAATCAAGTAAAGGAAGGTTGAAGAACTACAAATAAAACTTGAATCGGAAAAATGCGAAAAGTTTGCTTTTGACAGTTTAAATTCTAACTCGTCTAAAAGGTAATATTAAGATCAATTGCATCATATTTTATTTTCTTAATTTTTCATCTTACAACACGTTGTGTACATTTTTTACGTCAGCAGACTTATATGTCACTACTGATTGCCACAACAAAGTGCGTAATCATTGAAAGAAAATTGAACAGAACTGAACAAAAAAAAAAACAAACACAAATTAAAAATCCATTTTCTTAATAAATTTGTGCCCAATTATGAAATGCGTTTCTTACAATTCGATTGTTTTTGTTGTTTCAATTTATTTTATTTTTATTTTTGTTTTTATTTTATTTATTTCTTTCAATTAACGATTATTAAATAATAATTTTGAGCAATCGATTGAAAGCGTTTCTAGTTTAATGGTTGATTAATTTGTTTTACGTACTATTCGTTGAAGTAATAAAATTCCATCATCCAAAAACAATATTTATTTATTGCCTTATTTATACATACTTGCAGTAATTAAAATTATTAAAATATATGTACATACATACATACATACATACGTACATATTCTAATTCGAATTCTATTTTTATAGTTTCAATTTATTTGAGGCGACTGAATTGATAAAAATTTGTTTCAGTATGGGATGCAGCATTTGCTGCTGCATCGTGGTCATGTTACACAGAAATCAAGTAGGCTAACTGACGGATGACATGAGATGGAAAACACTTGACATGTACATTTTTTTTTTTTTTTTGATGTATTTGTTGTTATCGCTGTTGTCGCAGTTGTTGTCATTGGTAATACAATTGAACAATGTTGTCAACAATTAAACTGAATCAAAACTTTTGTTTTTTTTCATCTTGTTATTGTTATTGCTTTATACTCTCAATTTTATTTCAATTCCAAACTGGGTCACTCAGTCATGTGTGTAGTTTGCCAACAGCAAGTCAGTTGGCCAGTCAGTCAGTCAGTCAGTCAGTCAGCCAGTCGGTCGGTTAGTCATTTAGTAGCTATGGTGGTCATATTCGGTTCCATTTGAGTTGACATTAGTTTTCAATCACTGAGCGTATATAGTCGCTTATAAGTACGTACGTACATACGTACGCATTTATACGTAGTTGAGTATAATTGGTCGTGCTAATAGAGATTTATATCGAATTACATCATGCCATGACATTTATTTCATGCAATTGTTCTTGTTACTATTATTATTATTATTGTTGTTGCATATTAAATAAGAAATGTTGCATTAATACCGACTTGCGGTAGAAATTGTAAAACTTTGATTTGATATGGAAACTATTTGAAAAAGAATGGTCTCCGGTATGTTATAGAAAGTGTCAGAAAATTACATGAAAACGTCTACCCATTGAACTGTATTATTGGGTTAGGTTAGGCATGCGGGCAACACCATCTGTTTTTATAATGCATTCACACTTTCTAGGATAAAAGGCCCGGTGCTGGTGAAGTAACTAAACCAGAGAAAACATACCGCAAGAGTAATCTGCATACATATATAAAAACCTTTGGTTGTGTGCGTTAGTTTTATACGTGACTGGTAGGACCTACAATTTAAAGTCCACTCCGAACGATAGATTTTTGAGAAACTTTATCATGCCAGGTTTTTATTTACTCTCAGAGTTTTTGCCAGAAATCTGCTGGGAGGAAATCGTCGAAGAAATATTTTTTTTTTCATTTTACGTTTTGATGATTTGGTTACGGCGACTCTGTAACGGCTGTAACCGTCTGAGTATTGTTTAAAACATAAAGTTTCTTTTCAAAATGAACTATTGACTTGTTGTTAACGTTAAATAAGAAACGAAATACGAATTCTGATTAAAAAGCATTCCTAGTTTTAAATAAAATTTTAAATTTTCTCAGGATACATTGACCTCATTGAACCCATTATCTATGAATGTTTACTCCACAATTATTTGTTTTTTATTCTTTCTTTTTGATTTTGCAAAACGTATCATTGTAATGCTCTTTATGGTTACAATGTAACTTGACTTGTCCATCTTTTTCTTCTTCTTCCAACAAGTCCAGCACATATCTGTACCTGTCATTCTGTTTTTCAATTTTCTATGAAAACAAAAACAAAAACAAGAAAAAAAATGTTAAACTCAACTGTCCAAGAACTAAGGTAGTAAAAAGATGTACGTGATTAAAATTTCTAATGATTCGAAATAGACGAAAGAAACTTGTGGTTTGTTAAGGAAGATTATATGGTACCCTACATTATAAAGTACAACTACATACATGCAGTCTGACGAGGACCAGTGGATCCAACACCAGCGCAGTGTAAGAAGCTAGGTTGCAAGCCTATCTAAAAAGTTGTAATAAACAATTGCATCAGTAAGAATGTGGAACGATAAAGAGGTGTTTTTGGATTGTAAGTAACAGTATAAGCTACTGCAGGGAGAGCTTTAGACATACGAAGAGTGCGGTTGAAATATAGTGCGTTCACATACCGACACTTTCAGATCGACATAAGCCAATTTAAACCGTTGTAATCTAGTATGTAGCCCGTGGTTCAAACCACAACCTAGACATCTCGAACAAAACAAAAGATAAAAATCATTTTTTTTTTTTTTGGCAACTTGCTCTTAACGATCTTCTGAAAAAGGTAAGATTATACGCATCCTTAGAAATGACTGGGGCCTAAGCAGGCGTGCTGTTTATATTATATGCGTGCTTTTCGTTGCCTGTCCAGCGTTTGGTGCTCCCGCATGGTACGAAACGGTTATGTCTGTTGTTGGCAGATGCAAGGTCTTGTCAGTTCAGAGAGGAGACATGTTAGCCGGTATGCCAGTTTGTAAGACCGTTTACAGGTCTTATTAGAAGTAGCACCCCTTGACTTGGAGGTGATACGACGTGCTATCATATTCAAAATAAAGAAGGGGTTACCTCTTTTAGATCATGATTGGGTTTCTTTTTCTGACTCGGCGAATTTGGAGAGTAGGGAAATAAAGACACTCTTAGACGAGTGCCTTGTTTCAAGGTGGCGGACCCGATTGACCAATGCAGAAGAGGGTAGGATAACGTATGGATTCATACGTGACGCGGGCTTCATACGTCGACGTCCGGACTTTGGCTTCGACTTAAAACTGGGTTTTTTACTTACGGGGCATGGCTCACTTAAAACATTCTTGCATAGAAGAGGTCTGTCCGACTCTCCGGACTGCAGGTGTGGGTGGGGACCTGAGGTTGTCGAACACTTTATTACAATGTGTTCATACTATGATGACATTAGGAGTTTAGATAGTATGCTGTTAAGAACTATTTGTAGGTGGATATCGAAATTTAGGAAGTTTTTACCTAAAACACGACGGCCTAGGTGTGTGATTTATGGCGCGCAGTTGTCCTTTATAATTAAAACTGCATTTGTGACGTTTATAAATCCTAAGTAATGTAGCCTATATGATGACTACAAAGCATATACATACAATTCCACAGTGAACGCATTGATTTTCAAGTAAGAAAAACAAAAATAAACGAAAAACTATTTTAAAACGTAAGCATGCAATGGATGGTTATGGACAGACGGACCTATATAGGTACAATACGTAATGGTTAAGAGTGCTTAAAACACAATACAACGTGAATTATACGAAATTGTCAATATTATTCATGTGTTTTTACTATTTTTTTGTTTTTTTTTTTTTTGTTTTTAAAATTCTTATGCATGTATGCCTGCAAAATGTACGTACACGTACTGCAGAAAGCAAAAAATGAAAAAATAGAGAGAAAAAATTAAAGAAATATGCCATAAAATAGTAACTTGTACTATCCATCTCTGGCAGTGCTGGATAATATGAACAAACACACAAACCGCTTAGCATTGCCGCATACAAGAATTTCTAATTTTAGTTACATACTCGCATAACAAGCAATTCGTTCGTCCGTCACATACTGTCAATAACTAAGTAAGTCCATATGGATTTAGAGGCGTGCGTGTGTGTAAGTGTTTACGAGGTCTTTCATTTTATTAGTCTTTACATAATTTATAGGTCCCATTATCAATTATGCACAAATATACTCCCTGTTTTAATATGCTACTGCTCCTACGATCAACCTACACTATGAACTCCCACTATGAATCTGCGCGTGTGTGTGTGTGTGCTATAAAAGGGCAGTATTTTATGTGCAATACAAGCAAGAGTTGTGCTCCATTTATGGATGTTCATAAATTAAAAAGGCAAAGCCTTTTGGGTTTTCATAGAGACTTGAAATAATATTTTTTCTTTATAGGAAAAAACAAGAAGAAGACCAAATGGTAAAGGTCACCTGTTAATATTTTATTGCTCGTACAACATGAACATTTTAGAGCAGGTATTTCTAATTTGAAAATAAAAGACAAAAACATTTTTGGATGACTACACTATGCTACACAAAAAACAATGTTACCAGCTAAGCTGACTTCTCTGGAACTTTTGGTTATTTGTGGTTAAACAGTTACGAATAAAACTTACAAAGGGAAATTCTATTCCCGCAAAAGTTTTTTTAGTATTCCTAATCATTACTCTGTCTCTTCTGCATTCCACTGTCGAACTTAATTTGTCATTTACAATCCTTTTGTCAGGATCACAACTACGCTACACACAACACCCGTGTCGTGTAAATTTTATTTATAAGTGGGGCGTTGTTTTATTTAATCTCAGGATTTTTTAGACAGAAAATTTTTCTCATATTTCTCACATTGTTCGAGATGTCTAAGCTAGGGTTTGAACCACGGGTTCTTGTTGAATAAACAAAAATATTACTTAGGAGAAATATTACTTACGAAAAATATTTCTTCGGCGACTTCCTCTCAGCAGATTTCTGGCAAAGACTCTGAGAGTAAAAATTGCCATGAAAAGCTTCTCAAAAATCTGTCGTTCGGAGTCGACTTTAAACTGTAGGTCCCGCCACTCATGTATAAAATTAACGCACACAACATAAGTGGTGTGAGAAGCTAGGTCGTAATCCTGACTGAAGGGTTGTAATGGCCAATTATGTATGTACTTACGAGACTAAAGCAATTTAAAAATCTTCACCATACAAATAAAACTAGAAGAAGAAAAGCAAATCCTTAAGAATAAAATATGTAGCACAGTGAGCATCATATTACAAGAATAATTGAATAGAAATACAGTTTTTGATATTTAGACATCGACGAATATCGATGCTGGACAGCAAAGTATAGGACTCAACACAACGAGAGTATTATATGGGCCCTGTGAAATAGTTTTTACATGAAACTATCGATTTCTATAACTATTTTTTCCAGTTGAAAAGGGGAAACTGTGTTAACAATTCAAATCAAAATCATCAACGTGCATACATACATCCACATATAATTAAAACCCTTTAGTCTGGATTACGATTTAGCTTCTCACACCACTTATGTTGTGTGTGTGTTAACTTTATACATGAGTGGTTGGACTCACGGCATAAAGTCGACTCCAAACGACGGATTTTTAAGAAACTTTTAATGGCATTTTTATTTACTGGTGAGAGGAAGTCGCTGAAGAAATTTTTTTTTCATATTTGGTTTTTGTTCTTAAGGCCAGAAAGGAAGCCATCATTGACATCATACCGGCAGATTTTTTGGAATAAAATAGTTTAAAGTTTAACAAATCTAGGCGGCCATATGTAGGGAACCATATTTAAGGATTATAAATGCTGTAAAATTATCTATCAGATTGTAATAAAAAATCATTTCAAATACATTGCTGTCTTGTAATATCGTTTAAAGTCTTCAAATTCTGTGCAAGTTAAGTATAGCAATTGACAAAAGCGATAGAACCAACGTGGAATCAGTACTGGAGAAATATTACAAGGAAGATAGAGGAAGCAGAAGCCGATATAGCAATAGTTTTAGATGCCCGATACTCCAAGAAGTAGGATAGTGCGATGTTATACAGGAATGTACAGAAACAAATGTAGCAACAAACCATCTAGGATAGAAACGCATTGTAAAAACAATATATTGTCCATATGAAGGCAATAGTAAACAAATTCTTACAAATTCTTAAGGTTAAATCTTTAAGGAATTTTTTTATTTTTAATATTTCTTAATAACACTATGTATGTTTGTATATGCTTTCAATTTTCATTGACAATTATTTCCTTGCAATATACAGAGTTTCCTATGTAGTTCTCTTATTGAATTCGCTAGACAAGTCTTTATTGACAATTTGTTAAAAATAAAATTTAAAAAAAAGGAATAAAAATCTTGTTCTTTTAAACCAATTTATTGGTACAAACGAAATAAGAAGAGTAAATTTAAGCTTGTAAACTCTTCTTCCTTCTTTCAATTTTAAAAGTAGAACAATGTATAGCTTTTAAAGTGTCATTGTATTTTTATTAAAAAAGAAAAACAAAAAATAAAACGAATACAGAATACGTATTCATGTTATAAATTTTATTTAAAAGTGTACAAGTGCAATTTGCTATTTGAACGTTTGATAATGCTTTTGTGTTAAAAGGATTTCATTGTAATCTTTCAAAATAATCTGCTTTTACGTTACACGCTACTACATTGCATTAAAGCAGGTATGTAAACGAATTAAGAGAGAGACAGAGAGCAAAGGAGGTGTTAGTGAAAGTGACGGTGATGGTGATGGAATAGATAAAAATTCATTCCTATATACAATTGCAACACCTGGCAAGAATTTTAATTTTATAAAAATTTAAATCCTTCCTTCAATTAAATCATAATTACGATTTTTATTAATTTTTTATTTTGATGAAACCCTTTGATTTATTTTCTTTCTTTTTCTTTATTTAGTCGTAAATTTTTATTTTATTTATTTGGTATCAAATTACTAATAAAACAAAAAAAGAGCATTTTTTTTGTTGAAAATCTTCACACATGTTTAACAAACTATTTGTATGACTTCATAAAAATCTATTTCAAAACTTTCTCACATGTTTGTGTTTATTTGTTTTGTTTTTTTATTTTTTGTATTGTAAATAAAACAACAAACACCCTGTATTAACACTGGTGTTATCAGGTCTGTACATATGTATGAAGCAGCAAACAAATGTAATAAAATTTCCTTACACTCTACTATACTACACGGCACTTGAGTAAACTAGTGTTGACGGAAATCGATATTAAAGCTTAAGAGATAAAAGAAAATTCAATGTTTTTAGCCGATGTTTTAGAAATTTTTAGAACAAGTTTCTCGAAAATTTTTTATAAAAAATGCAACCAAAAATGGAACACATTTTTGTCTATACTCAAAACGGGTTACCTTAGATGGCGATGATATAATTTGAAAGAGTGTACATCTGATGATGTGATATGTCTCGATTACACAAAAAGCATGAAACGGTTTTAAGGACTGTTCTTTCCATAAAGACACAACACAGAGAACATTAACTAAAAAAATTGACATTGAACTGTCCCTTATTTAAATGGCCCATTTGTTTACATATACAGTAAGACCCCGCTTAATGCTGTTTCAGTATTATGCGGTGGTATTGAGATCGCACACTGTATTGATACTTGCTGTATGTATGTGCAAATGAAACGGCCGCTAGAAAGATATAAAGATTAAAGATTTCAACAGTATTTTCCGAAGTCACAATGTATTTCCATCTGTACATGTTAAGTTGCATCGTTTATCGCTAGAACTTATTGGAACGTATCCCCCGTGTTAACCGGGGTCTTACTGTATACAGTCTTCGATCTGAACTTTCCGAACTTTTTCTGTTTAAAACGTCCATCCTGTTAAAATTACTTTTGTGAAGTTAGTTGTCATTTATTCAATCGGTTTTACAAAATTATCATTCACGAATGAACATGGACTATGAACAAAAACATGCGTTCTCTGAATGAGCTCTGGACCAGCTGGCATCTGACCCCAAAAAATCATTTTCAGCGATAAGGCTTATTTCTGAATGAATGGCTATGTAAACAAATAAAATTGTCGAATTTGGACGAAACTAATCTGAATGAAATTCAAAAGTGTCCACTGTATCCAGGAAAAATCAGAATTTGGTGAGGATTTTGAGATAACAGCTTCATTGGTCCAATCTACTTAGAGAAAGACGTTGCCCAAGCCATCACTGTCAAAGTCAATGATTATCAACTACTTTTGGCTTGAATTGAATGATCTGCATACCAACGAAATGTAGTTCCAACTGGACAGCGTTGCATACCATACGCTCGTGCAATTTGACCCCGTTATTTGTGAAATTTTCTTAAGTCACAAGTGAATGCTTCTCAAAGTCAACATAACTATGTCATCGATTAAATTCAGTCTCACTTATGTGCCAGACTCATGTAAAATTGAACATTTGGGACGCGGACATTTGAATGATGTTATATTCCAAACATACTGCTATCGATATGACTTATAAATACCGAATAAACCACACTGTCGTTTATTTAAATTTAAAGATTGGAAGTGCTTAATGAATGAGTTTTTTTTCTTTCTTATGAAGGAAATCAGGGGTTAGTTGAACAACGGTCGCTGTGTATTGTTTTAAAAATGTTTGACTACAAAGCAGATCAATCTCTGTTTAAATCCAAGATGAAACGCGAGATTAAATTAAAACTAAAAGGATTTCATATTTTCGTTTTGATGACTGATCTGGGATTCGAACTTTCTGGCAAAAACGCACACAACGTAAGGGGTATGAGAAGCTAGAACATTGTACAACGGGTCAATTTGACCACCGGGTACTGTACTTGTCAGAATTTGACAACTACTCGTCCTCTAACCTAACATAACCTAACCTAACCTTAAAGGCTTCAACTCCACTGCAAATAATTCAGCCATAAAGCTTACTGACCTCTACGAAAATAAGGTCATTAACGATTCAATCATCATTGAAAGGTAAGACTCAATGGGAAGGATTCTAACCTCCCATGCCCGATACATGTTTATTATTTCTATGTGAACAATATATGGCCACTCTGTTATCATAGAATGTGCTGTAAAAATGAACTGGAAACAACTTGGTAGCAGAAAATAAAACGAAATTGGGGATTATGAATTGTGGAAGCCTTGTGTTTTTTATGAGAACGGATAAAAAATTTTTTTGGTGCAGACGTTGATCCTGTAGCACGCAATAAGAGGTACGTGATGTTCTTGCCCTATGAGTATTAAACAGTAAATCTATTCAAAACGCGCTTAGTGTTGATGGCTTTGAAAATTGTTACCGAAGCCAGTGTATTCTAAACAAATTGCATTCTAAACAATTGCTTACAATAAACGTGATAAAAACGGAAAGCGAAGTGAAAAAGTGAACAAATTATTTGAAGTTTTTTTTTCTTTTTCGAACTACAAAGCAAGCAGATGTTGCGGTAATAAATGAAAAGAAGAACAGAATGAATTTCTAATAGAAAAAAATGTACACACACACACAGTTTGAATGTTTACATTACATGAGTAATTATTTGTTTTTCCAGCACTATTTACAGAAAAATTTTAATTTCGTGGAAAAGAGAGAAAAATCCCTTTTATTGGATTGACAGAGTCTCCAGGGGCAAAGTAAAATAAGTAAGACATACACGAGTCTCAGAACTTAAATGACAAGTTATTCCGTAGCAGGTACTTAGAAAAGGCATGGATGGTTATGCTTCTGTAGAAAATGTTTAAAAACAAATTAAAGAATTTCTTCTTTCTTTTTTGTTAAAAGACATTTAAAGTTCAAATGGAATAGAATTTCATTAAGAAAAGCATACAAATTGTTTCTCTATTTGTTGTTGAGAATTTTCCTTAATGAAAAACGGTCTTTGGTTTTGTAATTTGTTTTCATATTTAATTTAAATTTATTATTTTCTTATTATTATTGTATTCAGTTGAAATTTTTATTACAAATTTTCCAGTGTTTTTGGTTAAATCAAAATTTTATGCGGCAGACAAGTGAGTGAGTAAGCGAACAAAATCTCTTTTCTTGTTTTGGTGGCATGTGCACCATAAATTCAAAAAATATTGTTAAACTGTATTGCAGTTTGGCCCTGGGAGAAATGAATGGCAAAATACCAGCAATTGTAACAAATGGTTCTTAAATCAGTCGTTGGTTTCACAAGTGTTTTTAAATTGACGCACTAACTTCTCTAGAAGTAATTCAGGAGCTGGTGAACAATCCCAGACAAGTAGAGAGCGGCCAGGAAAATTTGGTCAAACCTTAAGCATAGGAATGGCTTTAGTTTTTATATTTTTTTTTTTACCGTTGGATTCTAATTTTTTTTATTTTATTTCATTTTTTTTTAATGAATTCGTCTGGATTTTTTTCCAGTTAGGACCAAACGTCAGTTTTCCTTATTAGTTTATGATAGGACGGAATTGATATTAAATGAAAATATTTCGTGGCTTCATAGATTTATACTTGAAGATCTCCAAATTAAAATAAAAAAAACTCACTTACTTAGGACATGTCTAGCGCCTCCATTATTAGATACTTAAGGTAAGGTTGTAATTCATACTACAATCCTATTGGATCATAATGATTCTACTCTCACACATGAATAACAAGAGAGCTCAGTAGCGTAGACTATGCAGGCCCAACTTTATGACTCAGAGGTCTAAAGGCTACCATACGAGTATTATATTTTACACAAAATGTAAAATGTTGTTCGAATAATGCTGCAGATGTTCTAACGAGAAATCGCAAGTTCAAACCTCAATTCTGGCCATAATAATGACTAAAGTGTTGTAATGGCCAATTTGGCAGACCTAACTCTTCGTTTCGTTGTATACTTGCTTAAGGTATTCAGAAGTTTTGCTGGGTCTTAACTCACCATAACACTGTGAACTGTTTCAACAAGATGTATAGGTATAATCGAGGATCATTACTATACAGGAAGATTAACAGAAACACTTTTGGCTGCCTAGCATTCTATGGAAATGTGTACTCTGTTGAATCGTCTATGCATCGATGTTCATTCGATACAGTACATCGACAGCTGCTTTTACATGAAAGAATCATTGGAAAGCAAATATTTTTTTTATTAATTTTTGCAAAATTTCTGTGTTTACGCGGTTTTTTAAATTCAAATACATTTTACAAACTTAACAATGGTTCCTCGCATATAAGTTTACTTGAACTTTTGTTGCTGTTGTCGTTATTGTTTTGTACTGCAGTGTTGCCACCTTTAATGTTTTGTTTCTTGTTGTCATTTTTCCCATTGTTTCGCTGCTGGTGCCTGTTGTATCGTCTATTTGCAACCTCTACCTCTGCAACATTTTCCATTTTGGCATTGTTTTTATGTACGTGAGTTTATCATCTGTATAATGGTAGATAAACATATAGAAGTGTCTCTGTGTGTGTGTGTGTGTGTGAGTTTGTTGTTGTTGTTTATCCATTCAACTCCTTTGGGTATTTCAGCAGCAACAATAACAAAACTAAACAAACAAAACGAAAAAAAAAGTGTTGCAAAACTAAAAATCCTTTTTTTTAAAGGATTATGTTGTTGCATATACACTCGTACACACCCACACACACACACACACACACAATAAAATGTCTACATTTGTAAAAATGGTTGCTATTGTTGCCACTTAAGGGAAGTGAGATGTTTTTATTTTATTGTTTTTGTTTCTTGTCTTTTTTTCTCTTTTTGGTTTTGGTTTTGTTTTCATTTCTGTATTTATGGTGCAATCTTAACAAAAGCAAACGTGGCAGCCAGCATTTTGGGCCTTCTTGTTGAATTTTTTTTGTTTTTGCGAATTTGTGTTAGTGTTTGTATAGATGACTGTCCCTTTTATCATTTCACTTCATCACTTACACATAAAAAGAGAATGGAATTCACATTCACATTGAAACAAAAATCCCTACAATTTCACTATTGCAAGTGGTATTCGTGAAGGTACACATTCCTGCATCCGTCTGCAGTAACTAAGTTGTGTATGTTGCATAACAGAGACTCATTTACATCTGTGTACGATACGATATGTGCGGGTAGATGTCGTAAGAGGAATCCACTTTTTATCGTTTATTGTTATCAAACAAAAGCTAATTGGATTATAAACTATCCTCTTTTATCCTCTTATGGTTCGAAGGATATAAAAACTAAACTTTGTTCGTGGTGGAGTAATTCTACAAACAACGTAGAAAAAAAAAAACAAAACAAAACCAAACAATCAGGAAAAGGATGCAACTTTTATTTTTATTATCATCATAGTGATGATGATGCTGATGGTGATCACTTTCATAGGAGTAGGAGTATCCATGATTTATTGTTTCGTTTTTAGCTTTGTGGCCCACACTCAACTATTTCTGTTGCAGGCTTTATTTGTGGTAATTGTGACCCTCTCCCCAGTTCGCTCTATATTGTTAAAACTGTAATGCAATTAAAAAATAACAAAAGAACGGGAGAAAAATTAAGGAAAAGCAGCAAAGCAAAAGCCACAGTTTTCTTAGACAAAGAAGCCCAAGCATTATCACCAACTTAATTGTTGTTTTAGTTAATTTCTCAACTATGTGTTGTGGGTGTGTTGGTAATCTGCATACAACATGCAGATTATTTGATATTTTTCACCAACACAATATCTTGCTCCTAAGCTCTATTCGATGACAACACAAACAACAAAGTTTATCTCAACAAATGTTGCAAAAACAGTAACGTTGAGAAAAAGAAGAAACAAAAAATTGTTTGAAAACACTCTGATTGTTGTTGCAACATTTCCCTGGGGTATATGAGCGCTTAAAATTGTCATGAGATCTTTTCATTTTTTGTTTTTCTGTTTGTTTTTTTTTTTGTTTAATGGTATAATTGGTAAGAAAAAGTTTTAAGCCAAAGGGATTAACTGAACAACTATAATGGAAATGGAATGCTCTGAAGAAAATTAAAAACAAAATGTAACGACCACTTAATACTCTACTGATATAACAAGATTCAATCTACAATGAGTTAATTCAACCTCCGGATACTGTGCTTCTCTTGATTGATAGGTACACGGCCTCTAACCTAACAAGACTCAAAATAGTTTTTATTTGATGGAAATTATAGTCATTTTGGTTCGGTACGCTAACGAATCGCAAGATCTGCCGAAAACATAGCCGCGCAGTCGGTGAAAGTAGATACATAATCGGTCATTGCAACCCTTCAGTTAGGATTATGACCTAATTTCTCACCGTCATTTACCTCTCAGCCAGAAAACTGCTAAGAGAAAGTCGCCAAAGAAATATTTTTTTTCATATTTCATTTTGTTGAAGGTGCCTGAGCTGGGGTTTGAATCGAGGCCTCACGTCTAACAAGCCAACACACTACCTACTAAAAAATAGCGACTACAGTTAGGTGACAATGTGTAAGAGAAATCGTGGCGAATTTTGCTAGATACCAGCAACCGTACAACTGATCCAGGGACTGAAAGTAAACGATCACAGATAACGGTGTGTGTTCTAAAAGGGCTCTGGAACAGCTTTAATTTTGATCGAAAAATTTAAAAATTCGGTGATGAGGATAAAGCGTCAGTTTATAGTTTTAATAGATCTCTACGGTATTAATTAAAATGATTTTTGGCCAGGGAAATTGCACGCAGGTGCACCAATGCATTGGCCTGAAACAATAAATGGTGGTTTATGGCGATTGCATCTTTCGTTCACTGTAAAAAATTCATTCATATTGCGGTTAAGCAACACCAAAAACACTCCTGCTCCAAACACCACTCACAGTCTCGTGTTGCCACTCTTTAGGCCAGAAATATATACCCAACTACGGTGGTAATCTATATGTCAGATCGACTAATTTTGCAACCGAGTTTGAATAATTAAAAGTCGACTGTAAGGCAAATTTATAATTCATTTTAGTTTTAAAACTGCCATTTAGAGTCGGCGTTAAGCTGTTGATCCTGTTACAAATAGGTTGTAATGACTAATGAAAATGGAAGACACTTTTTCCAAAAAAAAGGAAGGAAATTACTTTTTGGATTTCATTTATTTACGTTTTTTAATTCCGTATCACCTCATATTTTTTATTTCGCTTGCTGCCGACAATAATCACCATTTCCTTAAACAACATCCATTTCCTATTAAAATTTCCTGTTGACAGCAACAAAACAACGATCTTTAAACCAAAAATAAAAATTAAATTCTTTTTTTTTAATTTTTGCCACCCAACTTAACTCACCAAGTAAAGAAAATTTATTACAAATTTTTCGAAAATGCAAGCATTTGGTCATAAATCACGAACAGAAAAAGTCCATACTTTTTTTAATTACGTGGAGGAAAATGGCATAAATAAGATGAAAAAAAACGACATAAAATTTAACAAAAAAAACTTCATTTTCTAATAAAATTCAGCTGAAAATTTTTAAAGTAAATAAAATGGACCTAAAAGTACATTTACGGCACAAAATGGGAGAGAAAAATTAAGCAAAGGTACGTACGTACACTGTCTATTATAAGCGAAAAAGGAAGACAAAAATGCTATGGGCGGATGCTCTAAATACAAAATAAAAACTCAAAAAAAGTTTACACATAAACCAGCAGATGAAGTATTAAATATGTAAACACAACAACAAATTACTTTACCAAAAAAGGGGGACGATGCTACTGAAAAATGGAAGCCAACCAACATCCTTAGAATAATTCCAAAAGAATGAATCAAGAACGGAACAAATGACAGAAAAAAAAGAGTCATTAAATAAAGCTGCAACAACAAAATGACCAAAATTGCACTACACGACTGCCTGCCTAAATGCCTGCTTAAAAACAGCAACAAAACAAAAAAAAAAAAAAGAAATATTTTTGGCTTGAATCCAAAAACTCTGATAATATTAGGAAAAGTAAATGGAAGTACTACTGAAACTAAATAAAACTGAATTTCTTCTGTGTGTGTGTTTTTTTTTTTTTGTTTTTGAGTTCCTTTCATCTTTATTTCGGTAATTTTTGGGTGTTGGACTTAAGAAATATGACTGTTGGCTGTTTCTCTTTCTATTGGAAAAGCATTAAAATTTTTAATCTAACAGTTGTGTGGACAAAATTCACCACGGTTTTGTAAATACAACAAGAGAAGAAACAATAGCCCACTACCATAGGCCGCTCAAAGTAAATATTCTCTTCTAAGCTGTTCAGAGAGTGTCTCGGAACTGAATAGTAATATTACCCTTCTGCAAATCATTACAGTTGCCATAAAAATCATGACTGAGAAAGTCACTGATACTCAGTCACTTTCACCACCATATCATGCCTCATATAATCAAATGATCTTTTATTATGATTGAATTGCTGGATGTATCAAGTAATAGCACAGCTGTGTTACCATTACCTTCTATCCCAAATCAACCTGTCCGTGATTGCCAGCTAAGTGATTATCTTAGCAAGCCTATCAGCATCACAGCGTTTTCGTTAAGAGATATCCGGCATTTATAAATCAGTAAGGAAGCTTCTTAGAGCTGCTTATTTATGTTTCTTCTTTGTACTCGAAAGTTATCGTAACCTAGTAATTTTGGCCTCAAAAATGTCGATATGGACGTTGAGGCCACAACCATTTTTTTTTAATATTCTAATTTTTGAAAATATAGATGAGAAGAAAAGTATTGGCTTATTAGGCAAGAGTCCGTGGTTCAAAATACAGCTTATACACATTGAACAAAACGAAATAGTTCTTTCGGCTACTTCCTCTCAACAATTTTCTAACACAAACTCTGTCATGAAAAGTTTCTAAAATCTGTTGTGTTGAGCCGATGGAAAACTGTAGGTCCCAGCACACACGACTTAAGTTAAGACAAGTAACATGGGTGGTGTGAGAAGCTACAAATGCTCTTTATTGTCTACAGATTCCTGCAAGAAGGCCTCTAATTATTCATGAATAATATGATGACTCAAATCTTTTAAAGTTTCCTGGCCTTCCAGAAAAAGAACAGAAAGGTCGGTATGCGCCATTGCTTCAGGAAGAGTAGGACTTCATTAGTAGTGTTACTTACCATTAAACCCAATTCCGTTTCACAGAGTATGTTGTTTCAAACATTCTAAAACGAGCTACAGCGGATTAATATTTGTGCAGATAAATTCGAATTTGAAAATCAAAGATGCAATCCATAAATGTTAGCAGCGCCACATTTGGCGTTAACAGAATAAAATTTGTTCTTAACAGATCAAAATTTGCCTTTAACAGAGCACTGTTAGCTGTTTAACATGTATCCATTTGAACAAGCACACTTGTTTAGAATCTAATTTTAAGGACAAATACTAGACCAATACTATATATTCTAGTCCCATATTTAGTGATATGGTATTATGAAAATTGGCTTTGAAACTACAGATAGACTCCGCTTAACGCGGGGGATACGTTCCAATAAGTTCTAGCGCTAAACCAAAATGCGTTAAACGGGCCAGCTTTACATGCAGGAAAGATCCGTTCGTAGTGTGATTGAGACTTCGGAAAATACAGTTGGAATCTTTTTTCTGAACAGACTAACAAAAGAGCGTTGAAAAATACATAGTATACACCGTCACTATATAGTGCACCGCTTTTGGTTAGTACGTGGCCGTTCATTTGCTACCACGTAATACTGAAACAGCGTTAAGCGGGGCCTTACTGTATCAATTAAGAAATATTACACCATGCGGACTGTGTAAATGTAAATAGTAGTCCAGAGCGTTCTCTTTCGAACCGTGGTAGTGAGATAATTGAAATAATTTTGAGAGTTGAGAAAATTTTCCGTTCTCTATCCTCACCAACCATCCTTTACAATTTAACAAATAATAATGATTATAATGAGAATTAGATTTTATGTTCATAGTATGTAATAATGACAAAATAATTGCCACTGTTAAACAGTTAACAGTGCTCTGTTAACAGCAAAGTTTACTCAGTTAGAGGCAAGAAGTGCCGCTGCTTTTTCTTCGGTTTTTAAATAAAATTATTTATAGGACTGAAGAAAGCAACAAAATGCTAAGAAAATGGAAGGGTAGGCTTTGTGGTAACTCCATATTCCTTAAAGGAACGTAAAAACGTAAATAAATAAAAAAAATCTTTGGCTATGCCTATTTTTTCAAACTCAACTGTTTATTGGTTTAATTTTGGGATACTCCAACATTTATATTCTTCCTTTATTCCATAGACATGTCTTCGTGTCTTTATGTGTTGCCAAAAATAAACACACAAACATTAATTCTATTGGAACAGCCAAACAAAGAAAAACTAAAAAAGTAATGGAAGCGGTCTTAATGAAAAATACAAACCAACAACTACAACACGGTTGTGGCAATGCAAGGATGTAGTAAGTAAAACTAACAGATTTAAAGGCAAGGAACTACATGCAGGCATACGTACTACATAGAGATCTTAGTAAAAAGGAGAGACTGTAAGGAAAAAACAAACCAAAAAAGGCATTAGAACGTAAAACATGTACGACGAATGACAAAAGCAAATAGGCTGGTAAGAAAAAAAAAATTGTAAAAGAAGTAGACTTGGCAGCCACTACTCTTGCGCTTTTAACACTTTTTTTTTCGAAATAAATAAACGAACAAAAGTGTGGTACATAATGAAAAAAAAAAACTTTATCGAAAAAGGCAAACAGCAGCAGCATTCGAAGAAGGAAAACTAAACGTATGATGCACTTGCACATCGCACGAACGTACATAATTATGTCCCAAAATAAGAGGAAAAAGACAAAAAAAAAACAAAATTCACCGAAGGTCTTTGACCGTTTAGGTCGCGCCAAGGTATTACGTATGAAAATCGTTTCATTCATCGTTGCCTTCCTCTTGTACTCGCACTTAAATGGCAAACACACGTAAAAGGCCGCAATACCAAGAACTGCAATTTCATCTCTTCCTCTGCTCGGTGTTTTTCGCATTTAAATTTTGCGTTCAAGTTTTTTTCTCTTAGTTTTTTTTATTTGAAAACGTAAAAACTCGTACATGAAAACCACGCAGTGCTATCAGAAACACAGATTTGAACTCATTCTACTACAACTCTGTAACCGCAAAATATTAAAAAATATTGTGGAAATTAAAGTATATTGCATGACAAAAAAAAAAAAAAAAAAAGAAGTAGAAGAAGAAGAAGAAAAAGGGAAAGAATAGGAAAAAAGTTAAAGAAGTAGAGTAAAATCGGCTCAGACATTTAATATTTAATACAAGTGTAGGGATTTACTTTATGAAAAGTGGTGGCTGCCAAACGTTATAACATACACTCAAAATCATTAATCAGGAGAAATTTATTCTATTCGGGGGTGTTTTTAAAGGCTTCAAGGAGGCTTTCATACGAGGCATATTTGAATTTTAAGAGCAGTTCGTGTCGTGTCTAAGATCTTTAGAAGAATGGCTCGCGTTACTGCCAAGATGTCGTCATTTGAGATTACAAAACTAAAGCAGTTTCAACACAACCTTTTTACCACACTGAACTGACTTTATGCCCTCTGACGACATTGCATCTGTTCAAATACATAATCTTTAGTGTCCGTTTAGGTACGACAGTAGCCCAAAAGTAGTAGTAACAGATAGTATCGGACAAAGTGTATAGAGCTCGAAGATGACTAATATCCAAAAGCGATTAAAATTAATCACAGAAATAGATTCCTGAAGTATTTCAGAATAAACCTCAATGTATTAAAAACGAGTTTTTAAAGCTTTTATTCTATTCTATTTATAGTCTATTCCTGCCAAAACTTCTATACTACGATTGATTTTCATACCCCAATTTGTCTTCAGAATCAAGCATAGGCACGATCATTGTTGAAAAAAAGCCACATTTATGGTATGCTTCCAAAGCTATTGTTACTTGGGTTGACCTATGAGCTCAGATATTCTGTATTTTATCATATACAAATTTCAAAATATACTTCAATAAAGTCGCCGTGGTCTAGTGGGTAGTGTGTTGGCTTATTAGACAAAAGGCCCGGGTTCGTATCCCAGGTCAGACATCAAAACGAAAAATATTTCTTCGGCGACTTCCTCTCAGCAGATTTCTGGCGAAGACTCTGAGAGTAAAAATTGCCATGAAAAGCTTCTCAAAAATCTGTCGTTCGGAGTCGACTTTAAACTGTAGGTCCCGCCACTCATGTATAAAATTAACGCACACAACATAAGTGGTGTGAGAAGCTAGGTCGTAATCCTGACTGAAGGGTTGTAATGGCCAATTATGTATGTATGTACTTCAATAAACACTTCATACAGGAAGTTACATTTCGTTTCGTTGCTGTAAATAGTCAGATGGACTATTATATAGCCTCCAATGAATAATTGACTTGCGGCAGTATCCGTAGAAAGATTCTTATT
This sequence comes from Sarcophaga peregrina, assembly GCA_014635995.1. Taxonomy (NCBI): domain Eukaryota; kingdom Metazoa; phylum Arthropoda; class Insecta; order Diptera; family Sarcophagidae; genus Sarcophaga; species Sarcophaga peregrina. Next base: position 107,141,931 of record CM025789.1, on the reverse strand, counting down.
TAGATCACAAATTTTCGTTTTCAATTTTTGAAAATTTATGCAGAAAATATTTTAATTGTTAGATCGGCAGAAAGCAATATTCAGAAATAGTCTTGGATGATCATTGGATAATTTCAGTGCTGTTGTCATGATATGCAGATTTGCTGGATTTTTAACTTCCCTTAACGTTTTTCTTTTTTTAAATTTTAAGAAATATTCAATTTAACATTTACTTCCGTTATCATTTGACAATTTTTACCATATTTTTTCGTAGGGTGGTTATAGTGAGGTAGTAAATGTTACAACGAAGGCGACTTTTTGTTTCTGAACCTCAAACGTAACGCAAGGCAGTAATAAAACTTTGTTTTAAATGTTTGTGATTTACCGCTTTTCTCTTGAAGTTTTATTTCTTTTTTTCAATATTTTTTACAATTTTTTTTAAGTATACTCTTAAGTAAAAATTTTTGTTGTTATTATTATTGTTATTGTAGTTTTCCTCAATATGTCAACCAAAGTGTGGTTGCAACAAACAAAAAACGACAAAAACAAAAATGAACATACAACTCTCGCAGCATATTTTATGGCTTGTTTAACTTAAGCACTACTTATGCAAGCACAAATGTTTGCAAATGTTCGTGTACGTATGTATATGAATGAAGGAATGAATGAAATGGTCCAACATTTATTCCCATTATACTCATCATAAACACACACAGACACACACACACACACACACGGGCATACGAAGTGCAATAATAACAGTACGAATGAATGAATGAATGGAAAACAGTTTTTGTTTGTTTTTTTTTCATTCTTCCTTTTACACTAAACTACTCCACTCACTCCTTTATGAAACTCGAGAAGCATAAGAGAGCCTATAACAGTCGTTTGCTTTTACGAAACTCTGTTCGTACCATTAACGGTATTAAATTTTTTTGAAAAGAGGATTAAACGCAGCAAAAAAAAACAAGGAAAACTTTTCGCGAAAATGGCGAAAAAACATTTCCATGCCGAAAAAAATAGTGTGACTGCGTTTAAAGTTGCTGAACTTAAAAACCGAAACATATTACCACCCACAACCGCTACCTACAAGCAAAGGACATGATTTAAAAGGAAATATTGTTTTGTGTCGTTTTTTTTTGTTCCTTGCTAGGACCACACCCAGACATTTTCAAATTAAATACACATTATAGGTCATGCATTAAAAGAAGCAATAAACGCCTGTCAATTACTGCAGGCATTAACTGTGAAAATAGAAAACGTGTGACGAATTCTTATAGAATTTGGTTTGCGAACGGTTGCAGAATAGGGGAATGGCATTACAGTGGATATAATTTTTGGTTAAAAAAAGAAATGAATGGCTATACCCATGGGTATATGTATCTCGAACTATCTTGTACCAGCATTCAGGAGATAGCCTCTGCTTTTTTGATACCCAGTGATAAACGAAAATGTTATTTTTTCCAAACTTGCAAATGAGAACGGTGCACAATTTGCAAACTAAGAGCCGATATTTAAATTAAAATAATAAAATTAGGGATCAAAAGATCTCGAACAAATCGAAGTTCTGCCGCATTTCTATCAGCAGTTCTCTGTCAAAAACACTGGAATTGCTATGAAAAGTTGCCCAAATCCATTCGTTCGGTGTAGCAATTAAACTGTATGTCCTGCTATTTACCGATAAAATTAACACACACAACATAAGTGGTGTAAGAAATAGCTCGTAATCTTTACTAAAGGGTTGTAATATGTAACTAAGATATGTAAACAGCAAGCGTTAAGGCCCATTAAGGCTAAAATTCAGCTGAAGAGCGTAATAGGAGTCATAACGGCATACTAACCTCTAGTCACACACGTACAAAAGCTAGATATATCCCATAACAGCTCCTGCTAAAGCTGCAACGTCCAGAAATAAGAGGAGCCAGAAAACATCTGCCCTCTGTTATTGTCCGACAGTTGGAAACCTAAAGCAAAGGATATTTGGGCACGCAGAGTTTTTGACAAAACGCGTCTATTCAAATATGATTTGTATGAAATCTACGCTTTTATAAAACTATCAAAAAGAATGGGCTATTGCCAGCCACAAGTTATAGATAAATACCATAAAACCAAAAAAAATAGGTTAAAACTATTTTGTATCATGTTTTTCGTTCGGGCATTAGACATTATTGGCGATTATGTACTTTGCGATTCAACATCATTAATTATTTCACACTTACCTGTACTTGAAATATTGTCACAGTATCGTCGAGCATTTGAATGCGAACGGTAATCTTTTTGCCACCACGATGACGCGGCGTAGATGGTGTACCATCGACGCCGGATGGTGTGCTCAATGAATGTTTCATATTTGAGCCGTGCATATAGAAGTCATCTCCCTCACGTACCGCTAATTCGGGAACACCGCCAGCAACAGCACCGCCACCACTACCGCCACCGCCCACTTTCCGTTCCATCATAGACATTTTGTACAACAATGCGTTGAATTGAACGTGTATTCAGGGACACACGTGTATCGAAGAATAATGCGAATTGAATAAAAATAAACTCCGTGAAATTGAGTTTGTTTTTGTTGTTTGTTGTTATTGCTAGTAATTCTCTCGTTTTACTGCGAGTATTTTCGTAAAATGTACTCCAAGGAATGAATAGGAGGAGTTCCCTAGGGGAGAGTAGAGGTGTGGGGAAACACAGGACAGACGAGTAGAAGTTAAAGCTGAACAACAACAACAACACTACAACGGTAAATAAACAAAACTGTCTATGGATGCGGTATTGCTACGGTTTTGCATTTGAATTGCTTGCAATTGATTCGAAGTGATTTTTGTTCACTTCGATTGGAGTTTTAAAATTTTATTGCACGGATGCGTTGTTGTCTCGTTGCTTCTTATTCTTATGCTTGCCAAGGAATGTTACTGTTTCTGTTTCTGTTCCTGTTTTTTTTTTTGTTTTTCCTTACCAGCTACTGTAGTACTGTAGTAGAAGAAGATTGTGTAGGCGTTTCGTTTCGTAATAACAATTGTTTGGAATAAAATATTTCAAACGAAAAAAAAAAAACGGTGAAAAAATGGAAAGTTTTTTAACGCTTTAAAAAAAGAATGCTTATCAGGAAAACCAAACCATATGTAAGCTTATGAGGAGTATACGAATGAATGTTTTTCCTTGGAATTCTTTATGATTTCTTTATAGTCTTTCTGTTTTGTTGTTATTGTTTTTGTTTCCCCAATATATCTTGCCTCGTTCTGTTCTGTTCTATTCAGTTCAGTTCAGTGTAGTAATTTTAGTTTTTATTGTTTTAAAATTCACAATTAAAATTAAAATTTTAGATTTTCTTCGTAGTCTTAGAATGTATTTCTGTTGATTTTTTCGTTTGGCCACTTGTTCTTATTTAGTTTTTGTTGCTGCTGTTTTTATTTGTTTAAATTTCGTAGTGTGTTTGTCCCTGTTTATTTGTCTTAAACTCCACATCGTTGTTGTAGTTCACTGGTGTAATAGTGGTTGCTGAAATTTCGTTAAGGATCTGAAAAGAAAAATGAATTTAAAAAACTACTGGAAAGGCAAGTTCAGTTAATATACAAAATATATAAAGTATTGGTTACTGGAGAAAAATTTTCGATATGTTAGTTTCGGAAAAGTGGAGTACCACTGTTTTAGCAATGACACCAAAACCCAATTGATCCATTGTGAAAAAGCTTTTCGGAAAAAAATTTTTGGAATAACCTAGAAAAATACAATCAGATTTTGACAGAAAATGGAAGTGAGAAACATAAGGAAAGTCAAAGGAAAGAAAAGAATAAGAAGAACGTAGGAAAGAAAAAGAAATAATCATCAGAACATCATGCACAAAATTACTTTATTTCCCTCACATAAATACTAGTATGCTGCAGATATCAACCTAGCCAGTCAATCCAGTTCACGAACCCCCTTAGAAACTCAAGGTTATAGTCTATCCAATCGACTAGTTACTAAACAAATTGACTATCAAGCCATTGCTGTCTAAGTATCTGTCTTCACATTATGTTCTACAAATATTGAAGATAACTCCGTTCATCCTGTGTCTAAAGATTCCTATAATAACTCTCGACCTTTTCTTACTTATGACAATAATTAATTGCGAATCGGTAACTTTGGCTGATATGCATCTCCGTGCACTATTACTAAAAAGAACATTTCATAAGTAGTTATAAAGAAGACTAGAGGTGGTTTCACCGAATCCTTTTCCATTGTTCTTTCAAAGTTCATTTGCAACTTCATTTCCAGTAACGTCACAATGACCAGGCGCCCGTGATATTATATTTCGGCAACCATAAGTAAGAATGCTCAGTAGTTCTTTGACTTAGTTTTGTGGCCTCAATAATCCGCAGCATTTCTGTCTAAAATAACGAACATTTCGTTGGAAGACTATACACCTTGCTGAGATAGAGTTTCCTGCGAGATACACTATATGGTAGCATATTGCCAAACCTTGTCTCTTAATTATACATGCATACATAATTGGTCATTACATCCCTTCAGTAAGGAGTACGATCTAGCTTCTCACACCATTTATGTTGAGTGGCTTAATTTTTACACATGAATGGCGAGACCTGCAGTTTAAGCCGACTTCGAATGACAGGTTTTTGAGAAACTTTTCATGACTGCTAATAAGAAGTCGCCGCAGAAATATTTCTTCATATTTCGGTTCTTGGTTTGAACTAGAGATCAGCAACGAGTATTCAAAACGATGAGTAGAATCGTGTCATACTTATAATTTCTGATACTTATACGCATTCATACTTATTTTAATATGATACTCATACTCAAAATTGGAAGTACTCATCGTATTCATACTTAACAATACGCATGATGTTATTGACTTCGACTCGTCTCTACTTAAAATTTACACGAAGCACAAAATAAGTATGATTCGCGTACAAGCACTGAAATACTCACAAGAAGATTGTGTGTATGCTTTGCTTGTTGTATTTGTCTTTTCTTCATTCTTTGTTTCTATATGCAACAACAACAAAGGTTGTAAATATTGATGAAAGATTCGAATCACTCGAATCAGTTATAAGTGTTATAAGTATTTTTTAAAATTTATGAATCAGAATGAGTAGGCGTATGAATAAAACATATTTCGAATGTTGTTTGATATCAACGTTGTACTCATACTCATTGTAACCTATACTTATAAATCAATGTTGTAGCGAGTATGAATGAATCAGAGCAGTTGAATTTCAAATCTGTTGATTCACTCATACTCAAAATAGAATAAGTACTTATGAGTAGCGGAAAACTGATTCATTGCTGATCACTGGTTTGTGCTGGGCCCTCTCGTCTAATAAGCCAACATACTAATTACTAGACTACGGTGACTCCAAACTATACAATCTATTCAGCCAATTACAATAAGGGTGCGGTATTTAACGGCTTTTACAATTTGTCGCCACTAAACCATGTATTGGGCAGGGTGTCAAACAATTGAATCACTTTGTTACCGAATCGAAGGAAGATTCTTAATGTGGGGATAGTGCATTCTTACTAATGAAATATTATCTCTAATTTCGTGATGAACTTAAGAGGATTGGAACCATATTGACGCTTTTGATGTCATGCTATTAGCAAATGGTTATTAGGATATGATTGGTTTTGAAATTACTTAGGTTGAAAATTAGAAACAGAACTCAAGACTTGTTGCCGGGGAGTTTCAGAAAGGCAAACGAATTAGTTAAGCCTTATTCTGTGGTTTAAGTTCAGTTTATGTTATAAATTTCTGTTATGTATTCGAATTCAATATTTTATGCCATAATGAATGGTGCCATTGGGTTTCATAATCTATTTTAAAAAATAAATTGTAATAAATTAATAAATTCTTTACAAACGATGATTAATATTCATTCTATGGCCATAATGAAACCATAAATCCATTTTTAAACTATTTATAAAAAAATAAATAAATTAATTAATTAAACCAACAACAACAACAATAATAATAATAAAAAACCAATACTAATAATATGATTGCGATGACTAAATTATGAAATGGCCTTAAACAATGTAAAAATAAGCCAACGGCAATACAGCAACGCATTTAAAAATCATTATAAACGTTTTCTAATAAAAATAAAGAAAAATATTAGAAAATAAATCGCCCTTTTATTTTATAATTTGAATATTAAAAGTTTTTTCTAGTTTTTTTTTTTTGGTTTTCGCAGCTGTTGTTGAATTTTTAGCAACAAAAAAACGAACGAACGAAATAATAAAATTATTCTAAAATAGCCAACGATAATGATATTTTAAAATTAAACAAAAAAAAAACTTTATGGAGAAACACTGATGGTGGTGGTGGCATAGACGACATATGCCCGCCCCGCATACATTTCATACTGAATTAAGAAGTCTTATGAAACTGGCAAATTAGTGGAGGAAAAAACAAAAGCAAAGGCAACAACTAAAAATTGCACGAATGGTGATAATGCCTCGGATGTTGGATAAAGATTAGATTTGAAGATTACGCAGTTGATGTGTTGTATGCAATGATTATGGTATGGTTTGCGTGATGTGTATGCTTTTAAATAAAATTAAATTCAATTGGAAATGATTACGAAAAAAACAACAAAAAAAAGAGCAAAAAATTCAGAAAATTGCCAACAGTCAACTGGAGTCATGTGCTAAATGTGACTGACTGACTGATGCTGAGGAACAGCAACAATATTGTCATATTTGGCAATGCCAAGTTTTTCGCATTTTTTTTTCTTTTTTGTTGTCTTACATAAATGGTGTGGAAATGTTTTGTATCGTTTCGTTTTTCTCCATTCTTTGTTTCAATTTATTTCTTTGTAAGATTCTTGCAGTGGTTGAATGCTTTCTATTCTAAACTGGCTTTATGACCATAAACTACGAGGCTTTTCATGCCAATGTTTAGTGCAAGGGAAATAACAGTACAAAGTGGCAAGTGGCAAGCGATTTTCATATGTTCATTACAACTCTTCCAGCAAGAACCATTGCAATATCAAAAGTTAGTATTCGAGAGCTTTGAACTGGTATTAGAAGTTTATATGAATATTTTGCCTAAACGGATAGGTTACAGTCTGCAGTTTCTACAAAAGATCAGAGAATTATTTTTTACCAAAACGGAGGTGCAAAGTCGCCGTTAAGCAATAGGTGCCTTCATTCGTTGTTTTGATTTACACACTTAAGATGGGTGCCGGCGTCTTTGTCTAGTTGGTAGTACATTGGCTGGTTAGAACTCTAGTTCAGGCATCTCGAACAAACCGAAATATTTACGAAAAAAATTATTCTTTCGACAGTCTTTTCTTTTCTTTTTCAGTCTTCTGGAAAAATTCTCAGATAAAATAAATTGCCACGAAAAGTTTCCCAAATCTGTCATTTGGATCATTCGTAGGTGGTGTGAAAAGCTAGGTTGTAATCTTGACTATATGTGTGTATTCTTTGGATGGAGTATTGTAGGTTCTGAACATGACTACGAAGAAAAAATTACAGAAAAGGCAAACCTTTAATCGAGGCTACATGTGAGATATACTATGTATGCGAAAGAAACCACTTGAGATTGTAGTCGCTGTACTGTAGTAGGTAGTGTGTTGACTTATTAGACGTGAAGCCACAAAACGAATTACGAAAAAAATATTTCTTCGACGTCTTCCTGTTATCAGATTTCTGGAAATAACTCTGAGGGTAGGTAAAATTGCAGTGAAAAGTTTTTGCAAAATCTATCGTTGGGAATCGACTTTAAAGTAGAAGTACTGTGTGAAAAGTTAGGTCGTAACCCTTAATGCAGGATTGTAATGACCATATGACCGTATATAGTTAATTTGATTCTCACAAATAGATTAAACTTCAAATCTATTTTATTTTAATCTATCTTGTTTTAATCCATTATTCTTCATTCCATTTAGTCGCCTACTTTCTTTCATTTCTTTTTCCTTTCCATGAAAATCGATGACCTGTTAACCTAAATTAATTATGAGTACGTATGGAATAATAAATTCTAAAATATTTCATTCCATAATTTTGAATGAAAATCCTCTTTTAACTTCAAATTTGTTAAATTGAAAAATGACAAACGATTTAACAAACCCACTATGCTGCCACTATCATCCCACGTTGTTAAACGATTTATGGAGTCTAGGAAAATATTTCTTGACAAATTCCAACGAAGAATAGAAGAAAAAATTTCCAAGAAAATAACAGAAATTGTTAATCGTCGTTTTGCTTTATGCAGAAAGCAAATAAGAAACAAAACTAAAGTAAAGTACAGTAAAGTAAAGAAAAATAAAAACTTTTCTAAATTCTATTCTACTAAATATGGTTGTTTGTTGCAACTATGGACGTATGTATGTATGTAACTGCAGCAATTCTATTTGATGCGAGTAGAGTTGAATTACATACAATTGGTGATGACTATGGTGATGATGATAATGATGATGATGTTGTTGTTGTTGGTACTGATGATGAGAATGACAACTTTAAGCCTGAAACAAGTTGACAATTTCTCTTTAAGATGCCTGCCTTAGTTTTATGGCATCTATTCAAAGTTCTATGGTTTAAGATTTGCTTTTTATTTTTAAACTTCATTGCTGACTCTTTCGATTCTAATTTTTGTTATTCCTTTTGCTGCTTAGTTTAATGCCAAGAATATTAGAGTTTTTGAAAATAAAACAAGAGAGAGCAGAAACTATGCCATGTCAGTCATCATATAAAATACATCACATGGTCTACTTTGAAACATTTCTATGGCAAGCTTTGTAGTTTAAGAAGCTAACACCATAAGGGAATATAAGGAGACATTCAGGAGATATTCATTTTGAAATAAATGAATAACTAGTTATGTGCTAATTTTTAAATTTTTTTGATTTTTTTTGAAAATTTCGGGAGTTGATAATCCTTCTTGAAATTTTCGCGTTGGGCAAATATTTATCATGAACATTCCTTTGAGAAACATAGATTCGGTATTATTAGATTTGGAGGATAAGCTTTGAGAGTAAAACATAATGTTTAATTTAGGTTAAGTAGCGAACCAGGGCGAGTTCACATTTAGACCCTTTGAAATACCATAATTAAAATGCAATCCGCGGATCAACCATTCCCTAAAGGAAACCAGTTCAACTCCATCAAATTTTGCTATTCCAGGAATTTTTGAAAATTCAAGAACTTCCACCTCTTCGTGACAATAGACGTCATGACAATAGCAGGTCGTCTCAGTTTCACGACTCTTGCAGAAGTTTTTCAAGAGAATACCAAGTCTATTGGCAAGCCTTCGAATAGGACAGCGACCAGTTAGAAATGCAATTGTTTGATGAATGGCCATGCAATTTAAGCACAGAAAACAACCAATCAATCCTCTTTTATCCATTCAAATCCAGCAGAGGCTAGCAATATTGCATGCCCCATACTGCCGCCTATAAAACTAGTATCTTACCCAGCCAGCTCATTAGCATACAGATGCCGGGGATGATTGAATTCCGTTGGTAAGACGTCCAACTTACTTTCTTCTGGAGATTTATTATAGGGGCTGAACAGAAAATACTAGTCCCTCGTGGATACAGATAGAATTGGAAGCTTTCGGGAATACAGACTATATTATACCCAGTTGGGTTTTCTCGACTAAGTTCTTACAGTGTAAACAAACGAAAGGAACGCAGTACGGATTTTCACGGATGGTTTGATATTGAATGTAGATACGTGCAGAGGTACCTTTATGGATTACAATCAGTTTTTCAAGATTATACTCCTTTATTTTGGATTACAAATAAGCTTCTCACTCCATTCACGCTGAGTGAACAAACTTTATCCATGAATGGGGGACCTACTGTTATATGTCGACTTGGAACTACAAAGTTTTAAGAAACTTTTTCATGGCAATTTTATTTACTATCAGTGTTTTTGCCCGAAATCTTATAAGACAAAGACGCCGAAAGTAAGAACTATAATGCGTAGCAGCATATGGGACACTATGAGAAAGTACGTTGAGGGTAAACAACGAAGGAAACAAACATACAAAACGAGACATATAAATATAAACGTCACCGGCGTGGGTGAGTAGAGAATAGGACGTCACCTCGGGCCGTTCCAAATTAATACTAAAATCTGTGTCGGCAGGGTATCTGCCCATAAGAAAAGTATGGTTTGTATGTGTCTCTGTATGTGCAAACATATTCTGCACTCTACGTCACATACAAAAAAATGGCTCAAAACTAATTGCATGAATCCTCATGTTAAAGGTCTATTGTAAATTATCTATGACTTGATTAGGAATAGGAGTAATGGAATGAAAAAAGTTCATGTCTTAATATTCGATTGGAAAGAAAGAACATCTTTCTTTTAAAAACTTTGCTTTCAGCCTCCTCAAGACGAGTAAGACACTGTCTGCAACACAGTAACATGTAAAGCAAAAAAAAGGAAAAAAAAAATATGAACAAAGGTTGAAGCTTTCTGTGCTAAGTTTTTAAAATATTAAATTTTTTATGGCCACACCCTGTTGTAAGGAACGAGAATATCTTAACATATTCCTGGAGGACAAAAACCTTAAAGAAATCTTTTTCTCATTTGTTTCGCTATTTTTCATTGGGCGGCAACCAACATAAAATCAAGAAGACTCATTCATACTCGTACAATAATTATGCTTGTGTATTGTATTTATTTTTTGTTTTACTCTCATTTTAATTTTCGTTCTTTTAATTTTTAATGAATGGCAAGATGATGAATAATTTGTTTTTCATTCTTTTAAGATGAGCTTATGTTTGCTTGCCGCCATCAGATCTCTAGATATGTTCGCCTGTTTGACGTATTTTGAGCTCCTTGGAAATGTAGAAAAGAAAACAAAAAAAAAAACGAAAAATCCAATTGACTTTTAACCCTTTTGCCGCTTTGTAGCTTCTGCCTCTAGTCTCCGCCATTGGCAGAAACTTGACGTTGTCTCTGCTGTGATACTTTTTAGATGCCATCATCATCATCATCATCATCTTTTCCTCATATATTCGGTTTATAATGACATGACCTTCACTTCTTGCCATACATTCAAAACGTTTTTTTTTGTTTTTTTTGCAATGAGTTGTTGAGTGTCAAGAAAAAAAACAAAAACCAAAAACAAAAACAAATTTTGGAACGTTGAGTTGAGTTTTCGGTTCTTTTCACTTTTTTTTCTTCAGTCGTTTTGTCAAAACACTAATGAAATATTATGATGATGGATGATGGCTAAAATATGAAATACGAGTACATGCAACATAAATAATATTTCTTTATTTGTGTATGTATGTCTGTATGTATGTATACATTAAGAGTCGTAAATATTGTTAAAAAGGATGGCGCTAATGAGTTTAGTTTAGTTTTTTTTTTCTTTTTTACTACCATGACGCACTGTCGTTGTTATTCTATTTTCAAAATCAATTTTGAATTTATTTTTATGGGATATTTATTGGTTTATAGACATTAACCTGCTCTCATGAAATTGTTTTCAACGGAAAATCTAATCAAATCCAGTGCGATGGAGTTTGACGGCTGATTAACTGTCATAGATTTTGTTAGTTTTGTCGGGGCTTTAACGAAATTGTTAAATATCGGTTGACAATCGAACCTTGGCTGTCGTTAGCTGCAGTTTTTTTTGGCGACTATAACGTAATTGTAAAATAGAGTACATAAACAGTATAACGAATTTAGTGAACATGGGTCAATAGTCAACATAAAACGTAAACTAAAATGCTTGCCATGACAGTCGATCTCTTCAAGTTAAAAAAAAACAATACCTGACAGAATTTCTCACCAATATGCTATTGCTGTGCTTCAACTGATAGAAAATTCAAGCAATAGAACTTCAAATTATAGAAATTTGACTGTATTTGAAAAAGCGACTGTAAAAAAGCAACTCCTTTAGCATTGTAGAGAGCGATGGACATATCGACGTCTCCATTTTATAACGTTCTAAGGGTACTTGGAACGTTTTTAATGTTCTTGCATTTTTAAATTCTACGTTCTCTAACTTAAATACTGTCAAAATTTGGCTAAAATGTACCCATCCGTTCTGAAATTATAGGGAAAAATCTACTTAGAATACATATAGTCGTATGTCGCGTGAAAACTTTGAGAGCCTCATAACTCAAAACATACTTTTTCGACTTAGAAAAAGGAGGCGTCGACTTCAGCTGCAACTTTTTGACCCATTCAGTCATTTTATTTTCAGCACAACCTTCTTTGAGATATACGTCGGTGTATAATTGACAAATTGTATGGACGATCTCAGCAACTAAGCCAAATCACCTTAACGTATGATGACAATCCTGCTCCTGCAGGATATCCATTGTGCCAAGAACATCGGCAATTTTGTTCGTTTACGTAACTCTTCTTCCAAAAATGGTTCTCATCGCTGAAGATGATTATTTGAATGCCCGTTCAGGGAACACATGTTTTTATCTATAATCGTTTATTTTCTACACCTGGATCAGCTAAATTCGGAAAGGTCACAGGTTCAAGTCACGATACAAATTTAGTCAAGTTGTGGTCTGTGAAAGATCGTGTTCTAGTAGGTGATGTATTTTCCCCTGCAACCTTCTCCGGTTAGTATCGTCTACGAACAAGAAGAAGCAATAAACACACAACTTGGGTGGTGTCAAAAGCTAGTTTGGAATCCTTACCAAAGAGTTAGAGGGGAAACTAAACTCTGGATTTTTTAAATTGTTTCGCGTATAGAATCTTTAATTGTACGTCCAAAACGTGGTGTGGTGGTTGCGGAATACACGGAATAGACTTTTTCCTTTCCAAATTCCATCTTAATGTTTTATCAACGGCTGTCATACACAAACTAAATTATGCAGTTTTTCAAATTTTTTGAATTTGCTAGCAAGAACACGAAAAATAAAGTATTTTATCAACAAAAAAAAAAGGCAAATAAGCAAAAATGTTTAGAATCTCTGCAGTAATATAATTATCATGAGCACAATATCAAAAAAACAAAACAAAATAAAATATTCAAAGCAATAATAATAAAACCGTATTACAAACAAATAAACTCACTGACACATACAACAGTAAACGAATGCCTCTAAAAGAGGAGTAAATATTACGACGCTCCACCATTTAGTATAGACAGCGTCATCATGATAATCAAAGAGATAAAGAAAAATGAGAGCTGAAAAGAGCCAACCGTTACTCAGAGACGGGATAATCGTAATGAGAAAAAATGTTGCCTGGCTTTATTATGGATTATTTTCGTTTTTTTTATTTTATTTTTATTTTTAATAAACATTTTTTATTTTCGCATTTTGTTACAGATTATACGAAGAGACTTTATTTTCATTTATAAAGACTTTTAAGTAAATAAAGAAGCCTATGAATAGCAATTTTTATTACTATATGCTTGAAAATATTTATAATACAAAACAAAATACTGTATTTTAATAACACACAAATACATACATACACGCATACATACATGCATACATACATACATACATGCTAAATAAAATATGGTATGGATGGTATAGTAGATTTGTTAAAAGATAATTCATTTAATTTTTGTTATTGCATTACTCTCATGCATAATTATTTTATATGTTATGTACGTTCTTTTCTTTTTTTGTTTGTTTATTTTTTTTTGGTAACAAATTGAATTTACAATTTTTCTAAACCATTTTCCTTTCTCTTTCATCACAGGATTTACATACATTTCATCATTTGAACACAACAATACTCACCCCTATCACATAAAATTCAATTAAAAATGCCACAACTAGAAAGGAACAACAACTAAAAGCCTAAAAACAATTTTTAATTGAGTTTTAAACATCATTTTGAGGTGAGAGAGTGAGAGTTATTAAAAAACCTGCGTTATTTTGTTTCTTAGATTTCTTTTATTTTTATTGTTGGTTGTTGTTTTAAACAATTTTTTTGTTTTGTATTCGTATGTAAACAAAATGCAAATGTAGGCGATTTACAGGTTTTTAAGAATCCCAGCAACATTTTAGGGTGAATATTGTGATATCGATCAATAATAATTATATACTGGCGATTATACATATGCAAATTCAGAACATACGTACATAATTGGTCAATACAACCATTTAGTCAGAATTACGATCTAGTTCCTCACACTACTTATGTTGTGTGCGTTAATTTTTATAAATAAGCGGTGGGGCAGACAGTTAAATGTCGACTTCGAATGACAGATTTTTTTGAGAAACTTTTCTTGGCAATTTTGTTTACTCTCAGTGTTTTTACCAGAAATCTGCTGAGAGAAAGTCATCGAAGAAATATTTTGTTATATTTCGTTTAGCTAGAGATGCCTGGCCTGGGATTTAAACCGAGGCCTCACGTCTAATAAGCCAACACTGCGACTTCAAAAACAAATGTGTTCCATAAAAAAACATAAAACTACTCAAGACACTTAGTTTTGTAAATTTTTGGCTTGCTTTTTTTTCTTCAAATGTAGTAAGTGGACATGAAATGAGAAACTATTAGAGTTCAAGTTTACTGAGCAATTAAGCTTGCGTGTTGGAACAGATCCATACGTCGCCAAGAGCATGAGATTGTTGAAGCTACATAGCCAATATGAATACTCTTGGTCAACCTACTTGGAAATTTATAAGAATAGCATGGAAATATGTTCGAAATAAATTTTAAACAAATTTTATTGATAAGAACGGATTATAGTTATACAAAGCTAAGTACATCGAGTTGTCCTATGTTTTTATGGCAAATATTTCTTAATTTTGTCCTGTTTCATTGAGAGTTTTGTAACTGATTTAGTTAAAACTTAACCATTATTTTTCCTAGTCCTTCTCTTTGTAATCAAGTAACGTAATGTTGTATATTAACAGTTAAATATCATATGTAGGTCTTGGGGAAGGGCAACAATCATTAAAAATGTTCCTCAACACTACAATCAATACGATACATTTTCACAGAAGGCGTTTTCAACTTTTACAAATCTGCTCAAATTGCAAAAATTTTTTATTGGACCTGAAAACTAAGTCAAGAAATGAAACGAAAATGTGGAAGATGTTTTGTAACAATCATGTGGATCTAAAAGGTACTGAAATTGTTATCGAGCAAAATGTTTGCTGGGTTATACTTATTCCTTTTTCCTATGAAAATATACCAATAAAAAGATAAATCCGTATACTTTAGAGATAAGTTTTCCTTGAAAAAGAAATTTAAAATCAATTTAAAAAAAAAAAGCCAAAAAATTTAAAAAAAATTTCTTTTTTTTAGAATATTTCAAAACTCTCCCAAAAGGAAGGTTTCATTGAAAAATACAAGTATTAAACGCATGTTTTAGTTTATATGTGCATACATATGTATGTATTTATGTGAATAGATATGTAAGTATGTACGTAAATTTCAGTAGTACATATTTTGTAAACCACATTCAATAAATTCCTATTTCCTTCTGCATTGCATTGATGCCACTTGAAGTATGTATGTATGTACATATGCGCCCTATACATATATTTTTAAAGGAATTTATTTACAAGAGAGACCGCATTTTTATTATTTTCGTATTATTTTGCATAAATATTCACAAATGTTTTGAAGATTTTTGGAAAATATTATATTTTTCTATTGCTAAAACCACTGCATCAAAAATTATCATATTGAATCTGTTAGTAAAAGCATTGAAAAGTAGAGCACCGCATGCCGCATGCCACATACCACATGCCATATGCCAACACATGCAACACTCTCATCATTATACATAATTCAATAGAATTTGAAAAAGATTACAATTTAAAGATGATGACGTTGAGGAGGACAATGATGATGAGGAGCATGTCTATGAGAATGAGGATGAGGATGAAGATGATGGTTTGTAATACAACCGTTGAATAGTTGACATACATTATACTCGTAATACTTTTACGTACAACAATAATGATGATGATGACGATGTCTAGCATTATTATTTCTTTTTCTAGTATTCTCTACGTCAAATATTTCATAACTATGTATACAATAACAACAAATACGTATTATGGTTTAAATACATTAAGAAAGTTATCCAAATTGGAATTTTTAAATATTGAATAATGCAAAGAATCGATATCATTTAAAGGTATTAATTGACACGATCATAGATAAGACAGATCGAAGACATATAGTGGAACAGAAGGGGTCAGAAGAGCTCACAAGGCTTGAATGGAGCTAGATGCTTTCTATAGAACAGGAAGATGAGCTTTTCTGCAGGAGATAAGATATAGAGAGGCATAGACTCTTTTCAAGCCAGACTTATTTGTTACAATTTAAAATTTTGCCTGGTAATTATGTCTATCCAGAAATAGTCTAAAATATTATCGGACATTAGAGACACAAAGAACATTTTTCATAATAGAAATCAGTTCAATCAGTATTATGACCCAGTTTCTTACACCACTTATGTTGTGTGTGTTAATTTTATGCATGAGTGACGGGACCTATAGTTTAAAGTCGACTCCGAATGACAGATTTTTTGAGTAACTTTTCATGGCAATTTTTATTTACTCTCGGAGTTTTTGTCACAAATCTGCTGACAGAAAGTCGCCAAAGAAATATTTTTTTTCATATTTTTTTTAGAACCCCGGCTTTATGTCTAATAAGATTACGACGACTTCAGTCTGTTCAATACAAATACGAAATCGTGGTAGGAAGAGAACAAATCACCAGAAAACATAACTGAAACCTGTAGCGGGTGTATGTCAAGCACTAGGCAGGTAGTTATTATTATTGACACTGAACAGCATTATGGAGTTTGTTAGGCAACAGAATTGGCTGAGACGTTATAGGATTACACCATAATGATTAAGGGCAATGTAACAAATTGTTAATTCGTCGTAATCTAATATCTTTATGCAACCTTCCTTTTGAGTTCAATTTTGTTATAAAAATCATTCTTTTCCACCTCTGTTTGCAGTATCCAATGTAATAAATCTCATGTACATATACACCTACACATACAATGTGTATTTTTAAAAAAGTTTTATTCTTTTCTGAAGATTTATTGGAAAATAATTACACTCTAATATATTTATAATGACTTTTGTTTTTGGTAGATGTTGTTTTTGTTGTTGTTGTTAACGTATTAAACTGATAGGGTAAATTCAATTTTCTTTTTTTGTGTGTCACTGTGAGTATATACGTTTGTATGATTTTATTCCCGGTATTGTAAACTACCACTTAATTATATGGCTGCACAGTCAGGCACAAACCGTCTCTGGCCGATACTCATCTAATGAATGAATGGATTTCACGCACCTTCAAAATCGGTTAAAGGCATCAACAATAAATGGAAAAACAAAAGCAAATGAAATTAAAAGAAAAACCGAAAGCCAAATCGTAATAAAAACCCAATTAAAATGAAAAGGTGTGAAAAGGAAGGTGCAGCCATCTGGCGAGGCAGGCATTAGTCTGCCGCTGTGCTGCATTGCTCTGATTAAATAATTGAACAACAATGGAAAATTCGAAAATTGAAAACAAAGGTAATAAAAAAAGAAGAAGAGTTTTAATTAATTTTTCAAAATTCTCTCTCTCTCTCTCTCTTCTCTCCCATTTTTAAACAATATATGGGATATCTAAGTGAGTACGATTAATTACAGATTGAATGCACACCAAGAAGATGTATGAAAGCATGGACGTAATTGCAAGGAAGGCATTGTGCATGATATCAGTAGCAATAAGTAATTACTGAAGTCTGCCAAACATAGTGCAATTTTTATGAATATTTAAATGAATGCCTTGGTAGACTAATTGCATGAAAAATTTATCAAAACTTTCGTTCGGAATCGACTTTCATCTGCAGGCCCATTACTCATGTATAAAATTAACCCACACAACATAAGTGGTGTGAGTAGAATGTTTGTAATTCAACTAAAGGGTTGTAAGTAATAAATACTGCGCTGTAAAGACAAATAATGGGTTTCCTTCAGGTTATTCTTTTTCTTCTTCAGTATAAAAATAAAATCGCAATATACGCCAATAATGATTGGAAATTTTTTATCACGATTAGATTAAAAGAAGACCTTGCATCTTCTTGAATTTTATCATTAAAAATGTGTTTTCTAATGCAAAATTATTTCCAGCGGGAACAAACAAAAGAAACAAAACTGTTTAAGATACGTCCTGTAATCTGCTCTGTTTTGTGATGTTTAAGGGTCGTCAGCACCAATGGACCCATTTTCTTCAAAAGCTATAAAAATTGTAACATTACAGACAATAGAACCAAGATATTATTTATATGGCTGACTTACTTTTTTATTCCAAATGTAGGAATTGGATTTGGTTGGCATGTGATTTCAAATAGAGGGTACGTCATGCCATACAGAATACGATACCATGAACCTATTGATAGCTAAGTTTGGTGAGCAATTAATATTACATTTTGATTCAATTCATTGGTCGTTCTATTTAATAAAACTTGACCATTTTTCTCTTAAGTAAGCCACATTTAGTTTAGCCCTTGGAGACAGCATTATTACAGCTGCATTAGTGAGACAGCAGCACATAATAGGCCACTCTACGTAATAGTTTCTGTCAAATTTACATGCAACAGTCTTTAAAAAACAAATAATTTTGCGTTTATTTTAAATTTTCAGAATCTATATACTGTATAGTGGCATATAGGTTCCTGCAACAACTTCTCCATTATATTTTATTATACTTTATTCCAATTTAATACTCTTACCTGTATTTCCTTAATTTCAGATTTCATCTCGTTGTTGTGAATAAAACGTTAAAAGCCTAAAATTATAAAAAAAAATGTTCGTTTTTAGTTTAAAATACTATTTTTTAAAAATAATATAAAGCCATTTAAATAAATGAAATTTAAAATTTATTTTCATTATTCCTTATGACTGACAAAACTCAAATATAATCACATGAAGAAACATTTTAAAATCAACTGCAAATAACTGCTATGGATCTGCCCCCTTTCTCAGGGTAAAATATAAATAAAACGAATTTAATTTCATTTAAATTTAAAAATACAAAAATGGATTATTATGTGTTTCCAACTGATTATTTTTGCATTTACATACTTGCAAGACGTCATATTGTATCATCATATTATCGTATTCGTTCCAAGAATTTTTATTTTTAAATTGCCAACTCCTCACATTTGTTGGATTTTACACAACATATTCGAGTCTGACATATGCATGAAAGTAATATACCGGTATATGCATAGCATGTATATTAATAAATATATAAATATGTACATAAGTATATATAAGTGTGTACATATAAAATATATACATATATGAACGATTACAAGCCCCTGATGGCATAACTTCTAAACGATTATTACAGTTAATTTGTTGCAAAGTAATAAAATGTTGACACAAGGAATCGCATATTTATCAGGGCTCTTATAATAGAAGCTATCTATCTCTAATTCATATGCTTACACATGTACTTAAAGTTACAGCGATTCCCAAATGTTATTTTTCTTACTGTACGGTAGACAAGAATTAAATAGAATGATGAGGAATCCTTGTAAGATATCTTTAAAAGAGATATCAAGTTTGTTTATCAAAACTTGTAGTCAAAAAAAATTTCGCCTGGGATATAAGCTTTTCCCCCTGCGGAATAAAAAATAATATTCGATTGAGAATTGCATGCAATTTCCCTAAAGGGTAGAACAGACTATACGATTAAAGTTTCCTTTTTTTTTAGTTCTGCATTCAATTCGCCTGAATTTGAATAATGACCGATTATTGTATTAAATTTGTCTGATACTCTCTTTCTTACACAAAATGAATGTGTTTCCATTGTAGTCGTACTAAACAAAAGGCTCATTATGACGTTAATAACGATTATGATGATGACGATGACAATGAGGGCTTTAGCAAGGCATTATAAATTGTGGTTTATTTTTTTTTTCTGTAGTTTTTTTTTTTATTTTTAGTTTGCCAGTATGACTGTTCGACTGATTACTAAACTAGTGTGTACTATGTGCATATATATAGAATAAATAAAAATTATAAATAATAATAAAAAAAAAATAGTGCGGAATTATTTTAATTTGTAATAATTTTTCTATTTTCCTTTTTATTTTAAAATATGAACTATTTGTGCCCTCAGAGTTTGGAATTTAAAATTCTAAATTCATTCTATGGAAGTGAATCAATCCAATTTAGTGTAAACATTGTCAATTTGCAATCATGGATACCAACAGTCAGTCTGTCCTCAGTATTGTCAGAAGAAAAATGAATTAACAGCTCTGCTCATCGCCTAAAATCATACTGTTTGCTGAGCTTTTTGAGCCTTAATTAGTCTACCACATCTATTTTTACTTTTTATTTTACTTCCATATAGGTTCCTTGGTCAGCTAGGATTGCAGATTGATAAATATGTTCATACGTACATAGTACATACATTGGTCATTAACTTCCGTTAGAGTTACGACCTAGCTTCTCACTTTACTTATATTGTGTGTGTTAATTTTATACAAGCGTGGCGGAGCCAGCAATTTCAACAGATTTTCGAGAAAATGTTCATGTCATTTTAATTTACGCTTGGAGTTTTTGCCAGAAATCAGACATTCCAAGTGGTATAATTTCTCGGAAAATGTTCATTCAATTGTCTTCTCATTTATTGTAAATTCATTTCTCATCCGAAATTTCCTTCAAGTCATTACCAAACCAACATTTCATCGACAACTATATTTCATACGCACGAACAGGCATCGAAGAAACACACGTCACATCAGATGCTTAGATATTTCGCCGGCAGCGTAGTTGATTCCAATAAATGTCGGATCTTATAGCGAAAAAAAAAAAATTATAGAGTAGTCATCAGAAGAAATTCATAGAGAAAAATGGTGAAATATTTTTATTCAATTTATTTTCTTTTACTTTTGTAAAGAATTTTTCAATTAAATTCTCATTAAATTTTTTCAAATACTTTTCTTTTTTCATTTTATCCGTGTTGCCATAACAACTGTTATTTTTTGTTTGTTTTTATTTTTTAATAAAATTTTCTTAAATAATGTGGTTTATCTTATTTGTAATTTAATTTAATCAAGGAAATAGTAAGTGAATGCATTAGAAAAGCTTCTATTTGATTAAATGCCACTCTCTACACTTGTCCCTGTAATAGTTAGGCAGGCATTCCGCCTTCAGTTATATTTGTTTGTTGCTTTAAGTTTCATTTCATTTCCTCTACTAACTAGTTTAAGTAAATTCTATAAAATTTTCTTTCTATTTAAACTACCTATTTTATTTATTTATATTTTCTTCTCAAAAGAAAGAAGAAAAAAAAAGTATTTTGCTCTTGACTAACCTTGTTTTGAGTATTTAATTTTATATTGATTTGGACTATTCGGCCAAGTTGCAAAGCATGAAGAAGAAGAAGAAAAAAATGTACTCAAGTGTCACTTGTTATTTTTGTTTTATAGTGAAAAATAAGAAACTAAAGGAGAGAGGAGGAATGCCATATTACAATACATACTCAAAGATAATGGCTACAGAATTTATTTAAACTAGTTTAAGTTTGGCTAAGGACATCAAATTCCGGGCCATTATAACTTGTCATCTAAAGAGGAATCAAAGCTAACACAGTCTCGTTATCATCGCCATCATTAACATGATGAGAAACGAACGTAAAAATTGAGTGAAACAAGTTTCTTTAAATCATTTAAAACAACAAAAGATAATTTAATATCCTCCATTAGTATTTGGCTTTAATTATAACAAGATCAACACTACCCCTACTTGGCTAGTATCGCTATCGAAAATTTCAAGAAATTTAAGAATCGATAGTCTTCATTTATGATTTGTTAGCTGAGAATGTCAGACTGTGTTGAAATTTCTTTTCATAACGGTTTGGCACCCCATCATGAATCGTTTAAAACCAGAGTAACGTCTTCAATTTCTCGATTTTGTAATATTTAGAGACTCTGGCCCTAGAGTTTTCAAATACGAACAGCTTTGCTTGATTTCAAAATTTTTATTAAAATATTATTGTGGAAATTTAACATCAATTTAGAAACTTTATTGAGGAAAAATTTCTCATTAAAAACGGGAATAAAAAAAAACATTTTAATTTCGTTAATAAAATTAATTCCTTTTGATTTGCCCCTCTCATTATAAACTACTTTAAACTGATAAATTAATTGTGGTTTCAAATTTATTTGTGGTTTTCAGAGATTGTTGTCTTTTCTTTAATTATTTTATTACTTCCCCAAATTAAAAAGAACACCGCAAAAGTTTTTTCATATAATTTAAAATTAAAATAGTTTTGTTTCCAGTCATATCATTTATTTTTAAGTTTCCAAACTCGATTGAATCCAAATCCGGAAATAAAATTAAATTGACAAAACAGCAGCCCTTTTTTATAGTTATCAACATACCATTGACAAACAGTTGATGTCTATTCATGTCTGTCTAAAAGCATTTACAGTAACCACTCCTACTTCTTTCCTCAACGCTGCAGACGTTTCATCTGTTATGAAGATAACTATGTGAAGTATTTTGTTGTCAATGTCTAATAGAACGTAACGCAATGCTTCAATGAATACGGTTTCGTATGTTACAATCATCCATCCATTCATCAACATCATCATCCACTTTATCATCATCACCATCGTCGTCAACTTTGTCATCATTGGCAGCATTATTGTCTATGTTGTTGTTGTTGTTGCTGCTGTTATAGTCTTAGACATGTTGTCAACATAAAAAATGTCAGTTCATCAGTAAAAAGCACAGGGAGTGTCCACTTACAACACCTCTAGTCAACAGCAGGAAGGAACAGCAGCCAAAATACGAATACCAATTAAAATTAGAAATAAGCTCCGGCTCAGGTATGTTGAACGGAATATGAAATGATTTTTCTTTGGCGACTTTCTCTCAGCATTCTTCTTTCTATTCACATGAAAACTGAGGCGTTTTGAGGCGATTTTAAACTGGAGGTGTCATCACTCATAGGTCGAATTTATATTGAAAACAGGATGGCTAATAATAAGGACACACTAAGGGATTACGCAAAAACTGACCTCGTTTTCTTGTATAACATTTGGCTAACAGCATTAATTTTCATTGATTTCTGCGCGTGTTTGATAATACAACAAAATTTAATTTAATTTTATATGCCATTTTATAATTTAATTCAATTTGGAAAATTTTCCTTTTTCCTTTTCATTACTTACACCTTTTCTCTAGCAATTCTATTGTAATTCTATTGTTTTTGTTTTTCTTTTCATTAATAAATTTCAGAGAACCCATTGAGTATAACAAAAGAGATTTATTACCCAAAATGAAGGCGAAGAAGAAGTGTAAACGAGAAGAAGAACAAGTAAAATTATTTGATAAATTTGAACTTTTTCAAGGAAAAATCAATTGAAGAAATGCAACCAAACGAAGCAAATGAATTTTAAAGGTGAAGAGAACAAAACAAAAAAAAAAAAACAAGAACCTGCTAAGAATTTAGTTGCGACTTTGAGAACACACGACACAAGCGATAGAAACTGGAAAACTCTTCATTCAAAGCAAATTAAAGATATTGTATGCGAGTAGATTGTGAAACGAGATACGATTTACTTACTAACCTACATTCATAGAATAATTGAACAAAAAAAATTAAAAACAAAAAATAACGCCCCCAAAATACTTATTCCACAGCTTTAGTCATAACAGTAGTGGCCATAAAATCATAACCGAATGTGGGTGTTAAAATTAAAATCGTTTCGCGTCCGCCCTCCTCTTAAAATATTTTCAAAAGAAATAAAATCTTTTAAAACTGTATTGTCATCTTAAAAATAATATCACGCCTGATATTGTACCCACATGCACACGTTTGTTCAGATTGCAACAATGCTTGGTTGTCTGTTTAATAGCTTGATGCATGCATATGCATGCCTCGATATTAGAATTGTTTTGCAACAGGAAAAATTACTTAAAAAAAGTAGACCACCATTAACAAATTTATTAGGCCAGAGCACGAAATTCAATTAAAACCAAAAAAAAAAGAGAGAAACATGCCAAGCCAATGGTGTACAATGGCATTCACTTGGATTCGCTGTGCTTAGAGCAGTGGTAACACACGATACTTATCAGCGGTGTAGGCAGTCTTGACAAAATGCTTTGTTATACGCTGTAAGCAGTCATAGTAAAAGCATTCTAAAATCGTTAATTTTGCTTAAGCTTCGAACATATGCTATTCATATGTACATACATACATTGATGAAATACTCAGAAATCAATAGGTTTTGTTTTTGTTTTAAACTAAATTCTGCCAAATTTCACAGAACCCTAACGTTATGCAGTGTCAAATTGAGTCCTTCAAGGACAAAACTACAATTGCTTTTAGATTCGTATAAATTTGAATTAGGAGTGCCTCGATAGTCTAGTGGGAAGTGTGCTAACCTATTAATGTTCAGGTTATAATTTCGATTCCCATAAGAGGTCCTTGTTAGCTTTTGTTTTGTTACATAATTAAAGTGAAAAGAACACAAGTGTGTAGACACAAAGAACATTTGTTCAGAATTGAAAGTGCCTCAAATCCAATATCAAAATGTTGTGGTGATGAATCGCCAGATTACATATTTGAAATGTGTGTGATTCGAATTTAACTAGCAAAGACAAAAACCATAGCTAATATTAAAGGTGATTTATCGTTCTAAAAATGCAAGTAATCTTGCAATCAAATTAGAGTCAGCGACCAAAAAAATGCAAATAATCGTCGCTTATATCTCCAGTCCTAATTAACGTTCGACCGCAAGGAAACCTCTTTTAGAATCTTTGATACCATGGATATGTAATGGGATATCTGCAGCAAGCCCCTTTTTGATGAATGAATGTTTAAAGCCCGATATCTCAAGTTCTAAAATTATTTGAGATGTACCAATACATAATTAGGGCACCTTAAGTTGAAAATAGTGGGATACCTGCAGAAAGTCCATCAGAACGATCATCCTCCTCAGATATTGTAAAAACAAATTTTTTGTGTAAGTTTTTCAAATTTTCAAAATAAATACCGAATTACCAGAGAAGCTGTTACATTCGGAAACGTGTGGAATGTAATGAATTTAAGAAATGGAGGAGTAGGGCTTCCATTCTCCGGTCTTTAACAGAAACGCCTAATGGCTTATCAAGCACTATGCAAGTATTTCTCCTAATCGAACAGCATCCTGAAATTCGTCTTGGCAATCGGTTTGCGAGAGAACTCCGGATCGTCTGGTCACAGTACCTTTATATGAATATGCATTTACTCATTATATGGGATATTTAACTGGTCTTAGCGTTTTACACAAAATCATCAGGGAGAATTATGAAATTTGAGAAAAAATTAAGCTCCGCTGAAACCTTTTATTAGCTGATTAATCTTTCAAAGGATAATCCTAGCATAACAATAACTATGTTTATAACTTGTTGTTGTTTTAAGAAAACAGCTATTAGAACGCATCTCCCATCATATTTTTATTTCCGTTGCTTTATTTCATTTTCATTTATTTATGGAGTTTATCCAGTTGACGCCTTCTATGATAATGTGCTCGATTTGTTGTCTTAGCAGTAGTGATGAGGAACTTTGCTCACGTTTCCGTAGGAGGTGACACTGTTTGTCATCCTTATGATGTTCATTATGGATGTTATCCTGTCCAAAGGGTGCCAGATGGCAGGTGCCAGTGTTCTAAAATAAGAATTCAAATTTGATTTTGGGAGAGAAGGTGTTTTGTAGTCAATTACTTTAACTATAGAATACAGGATATTCTATATTAGGATTTGAACAAACTTATTCGTTATGAGTATTGCCGTTTATTTTTTAAACATTTCATTGGGCATGTATTAAACATTTATTGACTTTGGCACAATAGTTTGAAAAATCTTGCATTACTTTGTGCAATTGTATCCACCCGTAAACAAAAACAGGACTCCATAAGAACGATATTGCTTGTCAGCCTCGTTTTATTAAAAATAGAGCAAAAGGAAGGGGGAAAAAAACGCAGAAAGTTTAAACAAAAGTTCACTTGTTTCGAAAATGAAAAACTTTTTGGCCAAAAACAAAACAAAACCTCACTAAAACTGAAACTTTTTCTTTTTCTCTGTATATGTGAGTGTGTGTATATGTGTGTTTGTGTGTGCTGTTTGACACAAAAAGGGTCCTTCAAATTTGAAATTTCAAAATTTGGTGTGCAAGTGTGTGTTGTGTTTTTGAAAAGTTTCTTGGATTGTATTTCACCATGAGTAGTTTTTTGTTTTGTTTTTTTGTAATTTATTAGATTTTGTTTTAGTTTCAGCTTTTTTTTTTCTTTCATTGTAGCAGAATAAATGGCTGAAATTTTATTAAATAAATTCATTTCCATCACTTTTCATTTGACGTTTAACTTTTTTTCCGGGCTTTTTTTTGTCAATTCTGCCAGTGGTGTTTGAGTGGTTTTTTGATGAAAATACAAAAAAATTCGGGTTTTTTTTTTTTGTGGTTGAAATAGAAAATAAAACGAAAATACTAAAGTAAACATATTGACTATAATTGTGTTTAGATTTTCTATTAAGTTTGCGATTGTTTCTCTTTTGTTTTTCGTATTTTTCGAATTGATTGTGTGTGGTACACACTTCCACCGTAAATAATTGGCGCCAATAATTGTGTGGGTTTCTGTGGCACACGCTTTCCGTTTCCATTGATTGTTCGTTCTTCTGCATAAATTGTTTAACAAAATCATACATTTTTAGTGTTAAGAAGTCTATCTATCTATCTATCTATGTATGTATCTCTATTAGGTTAATAAAATTCTATTGGATTTATTGAAACTAAATTTATTGTGTTCTTTTATTTTCCTTTTTTCTTTGATTATTTCGTTTTTTTATTTTTTTGTTTATTTAAGCTGTTTAGTGTTATTGGAAATGATTTGATATTAAATTTTCACTTTTAATAACACGAAAATAAGAACGTACAAAATGTTGAAAAGAAATAAATGTTGTGCTTTTCATATTTTGCAGAATATAAAATCCGTTTTAAATCATAATTTTTCATATTTTCCAAAGATTTTATTGGTTTTTTAAAAGTAGAAATATTTTGTATGGAAAAGAAAATATTACAACTGAAACTAGATTTTGTATGGCAGTTGATAACAACATCTTGTTCAAATTAGTTGTCATTTCTTCAATTCTCATATATTAATCAATAATATGTACGTGCAATAATAAAACTGCTTTAACAAAATGGAAGTTCTATTTTGTTTGGGCAACGTATCCCACTAGATTGTTTTATAAAAATGGATCATCTATTCTGTTCGGGCAACGAACCATACGATTCGCCCATTTTAATATCACCATAATCGTCCTGCCTGAAGGACTATACGCAATATGATGGACAAATTGTAGTCCACTGGTGCAATAAACGATCGACCAACATCCGTACGTTGTCGAAACGCAAGATCTACCGAAAAAATTGCCACAGTCCGTGAGTGTGTACAACTTGATCTGTCACAAATCACAACCTGACGGCGTGACTAATGCCTATACACGTACAAAATGCAACTGACTCAGGAACTTAACTAAATGACCATAGGCAAAAATCAGTTCCAGCGATGATACCAATTCCTGAATGAATGGACACATGAACAAGCAAAATTATCGAATTTCGAATTATCGAGATCGAAGAGCGCCCAATGCATCCTGAAAAGTCACAGTTCGGAGGGAACTTTTCACATGGGCGCTACTAGTATTAATTTCATACCATCACCACTACCCAATGATTTATAGAACTGAAAGCTTGGATATCGATAAGCATTATATAAATTTTGCATCAGGAATTTGAACCGTTGAAAAATGTTTTGATAAATTCAAATAAGTATGAAGAACGACAAACCTACTGAACCTACTATTTAGCATCTAAACAAATGAGCTTTTTTTTGCATGGGCGCCGTTAAGTCAAATTTTACTCTATTAACACCAAAACTGCGTGTTCTAGAATTTGGGTTTGCGTCTTGGGTTTTAAAATTTAAATTTAACTTGACACAGATCTTTATATAGGGCCAAATGATTTTTTTTATTTCAAACTTATTTAAGCCTTCGTAAAATTATTATTCCGTACCGAAATTACCAGTACCTTTACAGGTACTATTTATAGAATAAAAGTACCGAAAAAAAAATTAAATTTAAATAACAGTAAAAAATGAAATTAAAAATAAATCGTTTAATCGTGTAATTAGGAATGTAATGAAATAATAGAAACAATAATTTTAAGGAGAAATAAAAATTCCTTTTTAAGAACTTTTCTAATGAAAATGTAAACAGAAACGCTTCATTTTTTAAACTTCTAGAACGTGTCTATTAACAAAATACCAATTTACCAGCATTTAATATTAGCCGCTAAAAAGAAGAAACTCATTTCCTTCAATTCATAGGAAAGCCAAACGAATTCTAATGCGACTTCTAATTATAGTCGGAAGATTGTAGGCAATACGAGCATAAGCGATGTGTAGTGTTGCGCAGAGTTTATTAACACATGTTCGTTTCAGTTCAAAGTGGATTGTGAAATATTTGTATTTCATTTTGTTTCGTTTTCTTTTACTGGTTTTTCTTTTTGTTTTTGTTTTTTGTTTTCAAGCTTAATGCTAATTTATGAATAATTATATTCATAAATTCATTGAGTGGTGTGTTGCTATCTTTACAGTTTAGTTTGTTGGGCTTGAAGTTGTATGTCTAAACGTGACTTGAACGCCATACTTGAAGTTTTAATACGAAGTCAATGATTTTTGTATGTTTTTTGTTTTTATTTTGCTCTTAAAACAAAAAGACAAGAAAAAGGTATTGTTGAAGTATTGAAGACAAACCCGCATTCTGTTCAGACAATTCAAACAATTCGTGAATTCAATATTCATATCGATTCAATAATAACATACGCTTTTAGAAAATACAGAGAGTGAGAGAACGTATGGAAGAAAAAGCAAAGCAAAAAAAAAACAACAACAACAAGATACAGTTTGTCATTCATAAAAACCGAAAGACAACAATTTTTGTGTTGGCGGTGAAGGTGGAGGATGGAATATACATAAATACACTGTATATGTACATAACATAAATGCACACATATGTATAAACATATATACAAATATATGCACATAAATACATACATACATATGTACCTACATACAGTACATAAAGGGGTGTGGTGTTGAAGACCATAGTTGATGATGGTGCTGGTGTTCGGTTACATTTTTATATTTTCAGTTCATTTGCACTTGTGTTGATTTAACGTTTTGTTCCTCTGTCTCTCTGTCTGTCTGTCTGTCTGTCTGTATGTCTGCCTGTCTATCAGTCAGTTTATCTTTCTTTCCCTACGACTATTTACGTCTGAGTGTGTTTTAATCATAAACTTGGTTTACCCACAATGGCCTATAAAATACGAATTTATTTCATTTTCTGTTTCTTTTTTTCTTTCCGCATTTTGCTAATGAAACCTCAACAGCAAAACCAAAACAATCAAAACAACCAACAATCTAACCAAACGAACGGTCATTGAACGTATGTGTCTTTAACAATTGCTGGCATTATTGTCGTAAATGTAACCCTCATTTATTGATAGATTTGGACAAGCATTTCTGTGCCATAAAACAAATAGAATACCCCAGTATATGAACACACATAGAAAACATTAAACAATTACTCGTATCTTATGGCTGGCTGGGGTGTATTAAGAAAATGTAATTGAAAATTAATTCCTAAAAATATTTAAAAGTTTTAATGGCCATTTATATATAATTTCATAATTTTTAAATAAAAATACAATACAAATAATATCGGCTTATTAGACAAAAGACCCTGGCTCGAACCTTAGCTCAGACAACTCGAATAAAACAAAATATTGAAAAAAAATTAAAATGAAGTGGCTCATCTAACAAAAACTCGGAGAGTAAAAAAAAAATTGCAATTAAAAGTTTCTCAAATTGGTCGTTTGGAGTCGACGTTCCGCCACTTATGGATAGGACGAGAAGATGGGTTATAATCCTGATTAAGTAAGTCAGTTAGTAAGTACTTAGGTATTCATGGCAATTAAGTAAATTCACAAATGGTCGTCGAACGTAGATGCCGGAGCAAGCTAACTTGATAGACATTTAGATAATGTTAAACAACGTCTCTAAAAGAATATTTGCTACTCAGTTTATGAAGGCACATTTTCCAAAAACAAAGCTGAGACAAGTATAGAGCCTATGATATTGATATGAATGTCAGAGGTCCTATACACACGATCTTTAATTAAGGGCGATAACAACAACACGCCTTTTTACAATAAATGTATGTGAAGATAGATTTTAAAATCTAACTCCCTAGACGCAAACCAATTAGTTAACAGAGCTCTGTTATGTTATTAACAGAACTCTGTTAGACAATTAATTTGAGGCTGGGAACGAAAAAAAAGAAAAATTAATTAAATTCCTGGGTAAATTAAGAAAAAAAAAGCAGAAGTTAATAAAATAAGTCCTATAATTAATCACTGTAACAAAATATTACGTAATAAAAACTAAAATAAACATATAATCAAACATTTCCGAAAGCTATTGTAATCCGATAAATAAATCAATATTGTGGGAAAACAGGACAACATGGGCGGACAATGAAAGTTGTTTTTAAAACATTGGACGTCCCTTTAACTAACCTAATCGCCAGAACCCTTAACAGCAGGCGATTTCATAGTAGATTTTGAAATTTTTTCAGATTTTAAAATCCACTGTAAGTCCTGTAGCTCGAAAGCAGAACAACATGGGCGGACAATGAAAGTTCTTTTTAAAGCATTGGACGTCCCTTAAACTAACCTAATTTACAATAAACATATCATAGAGTAGATTCTTATGTACCCAACGACGTAAGTAAGCAAAGCACAAACATATGGGTCGACTTCTTTTCGTGACATAAGGATATACCAACTCTTGCACTGTGGATATTAGCTCTGGTACTAACTCTGACTCATGTTTTGTTATTATTTGGTGTCTTAATAGGTTATCGTTCCCACTATATGATTGCTTCAAGTTTATATAATTGGAATAGCTAAATTAATGATTGACAGCCAAGAGCAATACAAAATTTCTCCACATTTGAGGCCTATTTAGCTATAACTGCGTAAAAAAATTTACCAACTCTATTGGTAACTTTAAGGAAGTGACCTTAATTTATCAGAAGTCAGTTTCTAGTTGCTTCTTTCCTTTGCACAAATACAACACCTGCGTATCACGTTATTCTTTAAGGAGATCATAAATCTAATGTTTTTATACACGTCAAAACATCATCAAATAAGGGCCTTTTCTTTAACGATTTTGTTTCTCTATATTTTTGTTATAAAATCTTGTGGGCTGTCCGTAACTTCAAAGTGGAAAAGCCAACTTATTACTGGCACTGGCTTAAAAGCTTTTAACATTTCTCCATCAAATGTAGTTTTTATGTGTGAACACGAGCGATATCCACGTCCTTATCAACATTCACATTCAACACGGTACCAGATACTCTCAAATCCATCCATCCAACCAACCAACCATTCATATACTTGAGATAATTGACAGTTTTACGGATTGTTTCTTTTTTTGTTTTCAATTCTTTTAATAAAGGAAGAGAGCGAAAGAAAAAAAGGTGCGAAATATTTAAATTGAAATTCGTATCACTTATTTGGCGGCCAGTGCTGCCTGTTCAAAATGAATGCCTACGAAATAGATGAAATGAAGTGCAGCATTATAACCCTTGTGAATAACGACTTGAATGGATAAATGACTTGAACAACTGAATGAATGAATGAATAAGTGAATGAATGAATGAAATTAAAAGATTTTATATTCTTCACACATGTGCAAAATGTTGTAAAAGACAAAAAAAAAAAAAGAAATCAAGAAACGAACGAACGAGAAAGAAAACAACGAGAGCATTTGAAAAAGTTCAAAAATACGTTACATTGTCTTTATGCAAATGGAAGAAAAGCAAAAACAAAAAATAAAAAAAGCAAAAAACTTTATCTCATAAATTGTTTCTGCATCATTGAAGATGCCACAATTGTGGAAAAACACTCAGAATTGTGGGGTGGGGGGGGTGAGGAGGGTATACATATATTAAAAGAAAAAGAAATAAAAAAATTTATGCAGATATTTGGCGTTGAAGACATTTTAATAGAAATGGTTTTGGGAAATTAAATTGTGAATTATGGGAAATAGTTTTCCACAAAAGAGAAAATGTTTAAAATGATAAACAGGAAAGGGTATTATTTTACACACATTTTCATAATGCAAATACTTAGGGAAAAAAATTGAAAAGTTTCGCTCGTTAAAATAAAATTGTTTTTGCAGAAAAGAAAACACACGCTTACTGCATCCATTATAATTGAAAATTTCGCATGAATTGTGAATATGAAAAGAAATTTTTAAATCATTGCCTTATTAACTATTTTTTTTTGAGATTGGGAAAACATAAGCAAAAGTTATCAAATACAATGTTGCCAGATAAAATTAATTGTCTCTGGCAAGACAATATTGAATTCGCATTACTCTTTGGAAAGTAATTTGTATTTAAAATTTCGAAACATCACCGTAAAATGCCTTCTTTCTATTATAGAAAAGGTAAGAATGGATCGCAAATATGTGATGACCGCTGTAACCACAAAAACGGAAGAGAAACGGATTCTCTATTTTTGATCAAATTATGCTCCTCAATCTAGTTACGCAAGTTTATAATCACTTTATTACATGAAGTATATGCTATTCTAGATCACCGTAATATCTTGGCTGAGAACCCGTGGTTGAAACCCAGCTCAGACATATAAAACAAACATAAAATATGAACAAAAATATTTCTGTCGATGACTTCCTTTCAGTAGGTTTGTAAAAGTAAATATAATTACCGCGAAAAGTTTCTCTTATATGCTATTTAGAGTCGGCGTTAAACTGTAGCTGTGGTTGGTAGGATAAACTAGGTTGTAAGCCTGGCTAAAGGATTGTGGTTAACCTGTGCATATCTATACGATCTAATCACATTATGTATGTCTTTCAAAACACGATACTTGGAGTTTTTGTGTAACTCACAGGAATTGCAATTAATTGTGACAAGTATTTGATTTTTTTGATTACTCATGTTCCTTTATTTAAGGAGCTTTGCATAGTTTCCCTTTCAGTAATCGGATTTTTGCTAACTAAGCAGGTGATTGATCGACTGTAGCAGATTCTGGTATGGCAGGGTTGTCACTGCCTAATAACATAAGTGCGTTTTGGCAGTTCTACCCTATGTATACAAAACTTGATTTGTCCTCCTATATAAACTCCTATCCCTGTGCATTGTCTAAGAAACTTATACAACATTTTTTCGTTTTTTGTTGGCATTTCTCAAAATTTATTCCAAGAGTTAAAGTTTAAAGTGAGGGGATATTTTATTTTGCGTCGTAAATAAGATACTCTTTATAAAAGTAATCATTTTCTCGTATAAAACTTTTTTTTAACAAAATTTTAAACAATATTTGTATTTCTCTTTGCTATTCCTTTTAAAAGATAAGATAAAACTCGTATATTTATTTATTTATTAAAAAAAAAAGTGGAAGTACATACATAATTAAAAAAACACAAAGAAATTAATGTTTAAAATTCAATTATAAGAAGGTAATTATCAACAAAAAAAAAACAATTTTAACAGAATTATAAACGATTTATATTGGACGGCATGGGAATGTGTCCCAATTATGTATAAAAATAAATTGGAATGGAAAATTTAGTGACAGAGGAAGAAAACAGATTAATTTTGTGCGAAATTTATTGATTATCGTATATTTTGCATTACTAAGAAGTTTGGTCCAGATATTTTCCCTTTACATCATAAAAATTCTACATACTGTGTACTGTAGCTCTTGCGTGAGTCCTTTTAAGCAATAAATCTCTCCCTCACTGTAGGACGTAACAGAACAGAAGTAGAGGAAGTGGGCGATAGTATCTTCCCGCTTAATACGTTTAATGTCTCTATATCACTGAGATAACCATATGACGGTTGTCTACCTATGCAGTGCTAGCCAATCAGAAGATAAACTCTGATAGTAGAGAGAGGCCAATTACTCTAATCAAGTTCTTAACAGGACATGATGGTTTAAAATGTTATCCAGAGCGCCCTGGTAGTCTAGTGGGTAGTGTGCTAGACTATTAGCGTGAGGGTCGTGGGTTCGATTCCCACCAGAGGCTCTGGTCTGTGACACTACACCGGGCATATGGTCGAAGTTACTCAGCTCGTACATGATTATAATATAATTTGTAATTGTATTGTAATTCTTAAATAAATAAAAAATAAAAAATAAAATGTTATCCCTATCGCTGGTTATATTATTAAGCTAACATCAACGTTTAAATGAAATCAAAACTGGGCCCAACATCACACAGAACTATACGTGATGTGGCCAGACTTTAATGTTATACAATGTGACGGGATTGCACCTTAGTATCTGAAAACTAATGGAATGCACTATAAAAATGCATTAACGCAATCAATGAATATCTCCAGAAACGTCTTCGTTGAAATGGTAAATACATTCATGAAGAAATGCGCAAATGACGCCGCGGTGTTGTTTAAAATTGAGTATCTCTAAGATAAACGCGTCTGGAAACTAAGCCATAATAGAAATCGCATCTTGATTTCAAGGTTTATCTATTTTTTTGTTTGCAAGACTTGGATATTCTTGCATCGATACCAATAAATGATAATTCAAATGTGAGTTTACTCTAGAATACAGAAAAAATCGGTTCGGATTATACAATATCAAAGAATTTTATTCCCTGCTGAAAACTGTGAGTCTAAATTTAATTGTTCCACAAATACCGCTAAATTATGCATTTCAGACTGTGTGAAAAATGCCGTTATCATAACCGTTATCATCATAATTCTAATAAGAAGTGCTAAAACTGTTGCCAACCCATAACAGTAATACTTTTAATGTGAATTTGAAGTGTGGCTGGAAACAATAAAAAAAAAAATTAATAAGAATAGTTAGGGAAGCACTAATAAAAACCATTTGGTTTTGACCAAAAAAAAATATTCCCGTTTAATTACATGTAATTTTGTTTTCAACACAACATTGGCCCTCTTTCATAAAATTTTTATGATTTTTTTTCCTTTTTTCTTTGGCTGCTAAACTCGAAATTTAAACGTTAAACTGATCGTAAAATTTAATAGTTTTTGAACGTGCACAACTCAACCATGCTATTTGGTTTACGTATTTACATACAATTACTAAATAGTAGAAAAATTAATCGTATTTACTCTTATTGTTATTGTTATTTTCTTTTATTTTTTATTTTGTATTTTTTATTTGTACGTTGTTTGGTATTTTGTTACTATAAGTATAACATCTTTATTTTTATATTTGATATACGATTACAGTAATGATTAAAAATATAGTGCACAGAGAACTACCACTTGTGGCACTAGCAGCTCTGTTTAGTTACGACCTTTAGTAATAAGTCTTCCCATACAAAGTATCACAGTTTTAGATCACGCAGAGACATAGTTTTCAACAGCGTATCTTCCAGTTGAGCATCATATTTAGGTTTTAAACCTTTCTAGACATACGTTAATTAACATCCAATGTATCATGGTGTAGTGGCTATAATGCTCGCCCTAGAAACTCTTCATCATGGTATTGAAATTTATAAAACTAAGTTGTTTCGATTTCCTCCTTGACCACTGTAATCAGGGAGAGATTACATCAGCAACGAATATCCATAGTAAGTTTAGGCAATGTCATCTCTTGGAAAGAGAAAAAGCTCCATTAGCAAAGTTTCTCACCATTAAAACCAATGTTTACAAGCGGCAATGGAATCTAGATGTCAACACCCGGCAACAATATCATTCCAAAAACTTCTATCAATCTAAGCAGGTGATCTTATTGAAACTAAAACAAATCAAAGATGTCTGAGGAATACGGCAACGATCATACTGGAGCCTTCTATAAAAAACTAGTCACCACTTAAACTGGAAAAAACTTGTTCAATACAACTGAAACGAAGTAAGGAGATAAAAATGAAATCGATGCTCTGTGACAGCGCTATGACTATGATCTTCAATGTTGATGTTACCTTATCCAGGGGAGAGTAAAGTCCTCTAATTTTCAAAAATTTAAAAACTTGATGAAAATTTATTTGACTTCTTGCTCATAAGAAGTATACAAAACGGGCTTTAGTACAAAGCTTGGGTGGATAATTGTAGAAAAATGCGTCATGCAACGTCTCATTCAAACGAAACCCCTGCTGTGCTCTATTATAATGCACTTCTGCTTATAGTAGATAATCGTCATCATTCGCAAATAGTATCTATCAAATATATTGTGTAAGTTTAGAAGTACATAAGTTTGTGTAGGAACGAGTGATTTTAACAATATTTAATTTAACGCTTTGTTAACAACTGCTAACAAAACGAAAATAAATACGACAAGAAATGAAAAAAACAAAAAATGAAACTGAAATAAAATAGAATACAATCGTCATTGTATACCTACGGAAAACAAGAGGAAAAAAATGTTAGAATTTAAAATAAATCCATACACACCAAAAGAGAGTACAATCGTTATGCAAGATACCAATTTAATAATGAATGTAGACAAAAATAAATTCTCGTACGTAATATGGCAAAAATTAAAATAAAAAAAAATTAAATAAAAACGAACCAAAAATAATAGTTAAAATACACTCCGACAGCGATTATGACACTGATGACATCATAACCAAACATTTCTCTTGCCTCAGGGAGTTCTTTATTGTTTTAAGTTTTTTTTTTGGTTTGTATATTTTCTTGACTTGAAATTTTAATACGAAACTTCGGCGAGAATTATTTAAAATGTTGAAAAAGTTTACCTTTGAAGACCTCTAAGGTTTGCTTATAAATGACCCTTTACGTCACACAAGCCAAATGATACCAAAATTTGTTTGCTCTTACAGAGATGTTGGGTTGTCTGATAAGGCTACAAATGAAAATTTATGTCTAATCTTTAGTCTGATTAAAATGTAAATTTAAACAGAAGATTAATTAAGATATCATTCCAAATGCCGTAACGTATGTTAAAAATAATACTCCACACAATAAAACACAGCAGTTAATCAACTATTTATAAAAAATTTTTACTGAAGATTGCTTTAATACAAGAAAGGGGCGTGGTTATTTTATAGCTAACAATTAAATAACCGCATATCTTAGATTAGGTTTGGTTCGAGCCGCCTAGAACATAGCTCATTTGGGTCCTACGCTGAGTCTTACAACTCCTGGATAGCATTCCTAAGCTATCCTGAGAATTTTAAGAAGTAATGGATTTTATACAAATCAACTGTAGCTAAACAAGTTCTGTCAATACTATCTGGTTCCTCAGAAACCAGTCGTCTTAGGTTCCGAAACGCCGCATAATGACGAAGAAGATAAAGTGTGGACTGCACTTTGTGAGCAAAA
This sequence comes from Sarcophaga peregrina, assembly GCA_014635995.1. Classification (NCBI taxonomy): domain Eukaryota; kingdom Metazoa; phylum Arthropoda; class Insecta; order Diptera; family Sarcophagidae; genus Sarcophaga; species Sarcophaga peregrina. The sequence goes on along the minus strand of CM025789.1, from coordinate 107,104,615 downwards.
GTCGTTTTGCGGAAGTTGCAAAGCGTACAGTTCGCTTTCCATGGTATCGTCAGTTTGATAAGAGATATGATATGCATGCAGTCGGAAAAGTTCATGTCATATGACCTATGTTTGACCCCAACATCACATTCCTTAACGGCGTTTTAATGCAAAACAATATATGTTTACACGCGTTTAGGAAGTCAGCCGTATTCAAGCCTTTGGGTAGCTATAATTTAACGAAAATCTTGTCGTTTTTATATCCATAGCGTATGAATTCATTCGAATTACTTGTTATATCAACTTTCGCAAGTTTTTTGCGTCAATTTTTTATCTTTTATATTTACGTGTTCTGGGATCCAAATGAGGGTAACAGTTAAATTGGAGACAGAGACATCCGACATTCTTAGAGAACTGCTCAAGGAATCTAAAGGTCACTACAACATATCCTAATTTTGAAATTTGTGTATTTTACGTATATTAAAAAGGTTTCAAAAAGGTTTTTCGGTTGATCTTATCGTGTGATCGTCTATACTTGAATCATAATAGCAGTTGAAACCCTGTGTCTTGTGACAAAAGACTTGAAAATTTTGGGTTGTTGGCGACAAACAAGGTTCTTTTATCCCTTACTAACTAACACAACTAATAATTTTAATCTGCACTATTCACCACACGACCATTTGAACGAAGTAATTAAATAAGAGTAACTAAGTAACTGGTATGGAGCAATAGAAATCCGTATGAAATGTTGCTTCCAATGTTAAGTTAGGGTAAATTGACAACCGTCTCAATGAGTATAGCTTACATGGATCCAATAAGACCACATAGTTAAACTGATATTAGCTATGCTGTCATTCGATTATAATTCTTGGTGTTTCCGGAAACTTTTTTAATTTTTTATTTGTTCTTCTATTTTATGTGTGTCTGTTTCTTTTTTTTTCTCTCTCTCTCTCTCTCTCTACCTTTCTTTCATATTTAAACAAAAAAATTGTTTATTTGTATGCTTGATTTTGAGTTTTTATTTGTCTAAAATTCCGTCTTGCACTGCAAGAAGTTACCAACGTCTCGCAGACAATCGCATGAACTGGCCAACACATGTAGGAAATGTGTTACAAATTATTTTCAGTTTCTTCTTTATTCTTCTTCTCCATACATACTGTTTATAATTTTAGTATTTGTTTGTATTTTTATTATGGGAATTTTATTCTTTTGTTTAATTAATCTTGACAACACAAAAAAAAAATTGTTTGAAGTTTAAATTAACGGATATAGCGAGGCACTGTTTCTTTTTAACATGACAAATTACCCAGAATATCTGTAAAGCGCAAAAAATAGAATGAAAAAAATAAGAAAAAATTTTAAGAAAAAAAAACTATCCACAATTATTAAAACACTATACATAGAGTAGATGTTAAGGTCAAGTTTTTAAGTAAAATATTTGAATATTCAAACTTTAATTTGCTATTCGCTGTTATAGACAGATACGATTTTAAAATCTTAGCTTTTTTTATGACAAAGTGATCTCTTAATTTGAAACTATCATAAGAAAATTTTGGGTTTTGAATCTAGACGCTCTGTTAAGGGTTCTAGTTAAAGCAACGTAATATGCATTAAAAACAATACATTTTCAAGTTCCTGGAGAAAGGATATCTTCTAAGCAGAAGGCTATGCCATCGAAAGATGTGTTCTGAGACATGGCACAGTAGACTCAAACTCCATTTGTTCAAAGTAAGCATTGTCCTGAACGCAATATATAGATTCTATAATGATGAGAATAAATCATTCAAACATACACATGGACCCTATAAGGCATTAATACATTATAGAAGTAAACATATAAAGTAAGTATGAACGCATATCTGCTGTTAGAATAGGCCTTGGTGATACCGAGAAGCTCTCTTAAATTCGTAAAGGTAGTAGGCTTGGAGATCAAAAGATCGTATGATCGAAGTACTAGACGTTTACAATGATTTGTTAAAATTTCTAAAAAACGATGAACAGTAAGCACAGGGGATACGGTATTCGTTATGTTGCTCTATTATAATACGTAGACTATAATATCCCATTGTAAGGGAAAGATTACTTAGAAAATGTGTGTGAAGATAGATTTTAAAATCTAACTCCCCAGACGCAAACCAGTCAGTTAACAAAACCTTGATTATGTTATTAAATTATTATTAAATTACTTCATCTGCCCACTCAGTCCTGTTTTCCCACAAAAGGACATACAGTGGATTTCAAAATTTGAAATCTGGAAAAATTTCAAAATCTACTATGAAAACTAGCTCTGTTAAGGGTTCTGGCGATTAGGTTAGTTAAAGGAAAATACAATGGTTCGAAAACAATTTACTTTATCCGTCCACTCGGTTCTATTTTCCCATAATATTAATTTATATATTTATCGGATTACGATAGCTTTCGGAAATGTGTGATTATCGGTCTATAATAGTTTTTATTACGCAATATTTTGTAGCAGTGATTAACTATAGGACTTATTTTTATAAATGTTTGCTTTCTTTTCTTATTTTACCTAGGAATTTAATTAATTTTTACTTTTTTGCTTTCTCAGTCTCAAATTAATTGTTTAAAAGAGTTCTGTTAATAACATGACAATGCTATGTTAACTGATTGGTATGCATCTGGGGAGATATATTTTGAAATTTATCTTCATACACAAACTTAGCAATCGTTGCTTATATGATGTAGAAGCTGCTTTAAACAGGATGGGAATATGATATTCAAATGAAATATGAAGAGAAGTTGTTGTGAAAACAGTACTCTACCAAGAATTTTATGAGCCTGATCTACGCTGACTACATCAGGAATAGTGTACCATTGCGTTCCTTCTATCTTTTGAACTAGTAACCAATTTTTTCTTTTTTTTATGTCAATACGAGTAAAAAAGCTTTGAAAGTAATTGATTTTTACGGAGTCATTTGTTTGCATTAGAATTCAAAGTTTCATAACAGAAGAGTGGTCCTTAGGAATTGTATTTTCTCTGAAAACAATTTTCCATATTCTGGGTATTAAATTTTAATTAAAAAACAAATCAATTTGTTGTAGTAGAAAGACAAAAAAATAAAAAAAAACAACAACTTTAATCTTTGACTTTGATCGTTAACAACAACAACAACAACAAAAGAAGACCTTGTAAATACTTGTACTTTATATAGATTATATCGTTGTCGAATTTGTTTCATTTTGTTTTCTATTGTTGTTGTTGTTGTTTTTTGTTGTTTTAATATTTTTCCATTAAAAGTTTTTTTCTCTTTTCTGTTGTATAATTTAACACTTGTTATCAATTCAATTGGTTTCATTTCAATAGCATTTTGTCTTTGACGTTCTTTTTTCCTTCATTTTTCGTATTCGTATTCGTTTTCCTTTTTTTTTTTTTTTTTGCTTTTTTTGGTCTTACCAGGGTTTTTGCTTATAAGTTTCATACACCATTTGCTGTAAATGATAAAAAAAAACCGATAAAATATTGATAATGCCTCATATGTATGTATGTATGAGTGTACACATGAATGGATGTAAGCAGCAGTTAGAAAATTATACACACACTCCACCTACGTAGTATGTGTCTATATATGTATGTAGATATGTATGTATGTATAGTATACGTATTACGTAAATAATTGCAAAATTTTAAGAGTAAGAGCTTCGGGTATATAATACAAGATACAAGTATTAAAAGTTAAAATGTACAACAACAACAACAACAAATAAAAAAACATTCAAGTGCTGCTAAAGGCAGCACACACATAATATTCTGTCAGTTTTTTTGATAAACTTAATAAATTTGTTTTCAAATTTGTAATAAAATTTATTAACTATACACTCTCAATTTACAGTCAGCAGCAAAAGTGTGTGAAATAAAGTGTGGAATAATTATTATTTGGTCATTACAACCCTTTGGTCAGGATGCAAAACAAGTTTCACACACCAGTCATATTAGGTGTGCTAATTTTATACACAAGTGGCAGGATCTACAGATAAACGTTGACTCCGAATGACACCTGTGAGACACTTTTCATGGTATTTCATGGGAATCACGTGATCTCGTCTATTAAGCTATATAAGCAATATCTACTAGCAGAAGCTTGCTGGGAGAAAGTCGTCGAAAGACCAACTCAAATCAATACTTTAATTCCTCAGTACAGCCGGGATAAAATATATCTGTTTAGGGCTAACTACCCCATCATTCATTTACGACTACAAAATATTGACTATTATGGTTTAAAGAAAGTTGTATAAACTGCCAAAACAAACACAGTAGTGATTGATCAACACTAGACATAGTTAACATGGAAGTAAAAGCGTCAATAAACAGCTTCTCTAAAAGATAACTGTTTGAAAACTAGTCTATAATATTCTGGTCAAATACACTTTAGAGGGTACCCAATGAGAGGAAAGCCATGAGTATTTTAAGACTGGGTAATGTTGACTTCAATACACTAATGAGGCTGCCTTTTGTACACTCCGCCTGATATGTACAACTGAACTGTATTGACGTGGGTTAAAATTATGAATTATGCGGGACAAGGAATGAATATGGTGAAGATGTCAAAAGAATAGAACAGTTTTGATGTCATTGTCCAGCTTAAGATCCCAATGAATGTTTTGGGGAGTGTACTATGCCACATACAACTCATCACAGTGAAGTGTTGTACGTTATTCACGTTGGTTGGTATATCTTACTGGTAAGCATTCACGAATGGCTTAGATGTATGCCGATAGCCCAGATCCCTTTGGTTAGTCTGATCTACTTCAATCTAACTTAACCTATCTACCTAGCTTTCTGGTCCCCGGACAACAAACTCTTTGGTCGGGCTTTATATATTTTCTTTTCCCTGAACAGCTCTAGTTCAGTGTATAGGAGAATGAATGTTATTTATCATTGATTCTATTAGATCTCAATAGAAATCCTATCAAACCACTCGAATGTATTAGAGTAAATGAAATCTATGTCCAATAGGTTTCGTAATTTTCTCTTTATCACAAGGAAGACATAAGGATAAATGAAACACTGAAAAGAACAAATCGCTTTCAGTTAAAGTCCATTCGAGTTATCGATATCTGACAGAATTTTACAAAAAAAATTGAAAACATCAAGAACTTGAGTCCTAATGGTTTTATATGGCTTTTATAAAATTTATTTCCAATTATCAGAATGTTAAAAAACATATGTTTAAGATTCAAAATATATTCTAAAGTACTTATTTCGATGATAACATGTCTCAAATTTAATTCGCTTTCAAAGTTTTTTTTTTCTTTATTTTAAACGTCCTATCATTGTCTTCGTGTAGGTCTGCAACACAATAAAAGAATTCTTTTAAACTGCAAACGAGAAGGCATTGTGTGCAATAAATTGAATGCTGTTGTCCAACACCAACATTGCCACCATTACAGTCATTGTCATATGGGTACTATTGGTTCATGAACGACTCAATGAGTCGTTTAAAAATACTCTCAAGACCAATTTTTCATATTTTGTTATAATAACACTTGAGTCTCTTTTTCACAATTTCGTTTTTTTTTTTGTTTTTGCAAACGGTTAGTGTTTTACAACAATAAATATTTGAACTATGTATTTGTACACTAGCAAAAAAAAAAACAACAACAATTATAAAATAAAAATAATCCCTGCATAAGTAGAGAACTGTCTGTTTGTGCAATGCACACAGTGTTCTTTATATTACTTTGGCAGAATCAACATAAAGTTACGTTCAAAAATCATCTTTTTTTTTGGATCAGTGGGTACGTGTAGAAACTAAATTGTAAAACTTGTAATGTTACTAATCCACATGAGATTCGGCAGCGTAAAATTGATCCCGAAAAAGTTATTACCCCGAAAAGTTATTTTGGACATTGATTGGGCCATAACTGTCATCGATGAGCACATTTGGTCAATACTTACAAACTGCATTTGGGCACCAACGACATATGATTTTAACAAGACGGCACCACGTATTACTCACTTCATGCCCCGAGCAATTTGAAGTGTTGTGACCTATAGTCACCGAGATCGTGCAATTTCGCGCCGTGAGACTTTTTCTTGTGAGTTTATTTTTTTAAGCTGCAGAGGTACATGTGTTAATAAGCCACAAACCAAAACGGTTTTCGCAGCCAACATAACCCTTAACACCGATCAAATGCTAGTTTCATTCGAGTTATAATATTTCAAATAATTTAATTAAATAAATTATGAACTTTTGCAAGCGAAGCACACCGGGTTTTGTGTAGTCCTAAATTAGAATTGGCCTATTGTGTAGGCCGGTTATAGTATATAGTACAAATTGTTATTTTTCTGTCACAAATTTAAAAAGTTCAAAAGGTTAAAAACCACATTGGTTCGGTTTTTATTTCTGTTTCACCATTAAATCATTCTAAACTGAGTTTTTTGGTTTTTTTTTTTTTTTGTTCAATTCTATTCACAAGTCAATATTTGGCAATGGTTTCATTATTGGAAGAATAGATTTTTAGTCATATGAACGTATGCAGAAGAAACAAAAATAAGATTTTAAAGTATTCCTAAGAGTGTATTCTTTAATTATGTATCTTTTCGTCATCAGTGCCACATATGAAATTCAATTGCATAATGGAAACTAGATATCACACTGTGTTAGGGTAGAATAAGAGGTGAAGGCATCTTTGTTGCATACACGTAGTGAGACTACATGAAGTGATGTCTCATAGCCAATTTTCAAATCCACTGCGCTGTTCATTAGATTAAACTGGAAACCAGTCAAAACTAAATGAAAAAAGTTTGAGCTAAGGCCAAGACTGACGTTAGCATATGAAATGGCCTACACTATCTTCTTTCTTTACAATCTACAATATTTAGAGCAGTCATTAACAGGTAGATAAAGTCTCAACACGTTCTCATCTATTACACAATGGCCTGTGAAAATAAATACAGTTTAGGGCAGGTAGGTACCAGAATTCGTCCTAGCCTATTAGGTAGTGTATTGGCTTATTAGACAAGAGCCTGTGTTTTAACCCCGATTTCAAGCATCTCGAACAAAATGAAATTATATTTTCGGCGAGCTTCTTCTTAGCAGTCTTATGGCGAAAACTCTGTGAGTAAATGAAATTGCCAATAAAAATTTCTCAAATCAATCATCAAAGACGCAATCCCACACTTTTACCAGCGCCACTTTTCATTTTTAACAGTGCAAAATGCGCAATTAACAGAGCACTGTTAACTGTTTAACAGCGGCAATAAGCAGATTAGTCTTCAACTTTACAATTATTGCAGACTATTGACATTTTATGTCAATTATCATTATGATCATTATTATTTGTGAATAAAAGTGTTAAAATCTATAGGATGGTTGATGGGAAATGGATGGGGATAAAAAAAATCTTAGCTTGTTCCAGCTATCCCACTACAATGGTTTGAAAGAGGACCTTTTGGGCTACCATTTGCATATAGCCGGGTAGGTGTTCTATTTCTTATATGTTCCCAAATTACCACTGATATTCTAAAGAATTTTCAATAGAAAAAATTTATACTTTCCAAGTCAATTTTCACTTTGAATATGATAATATTGCGGATTATATTAAATGGCATCTGAACTTTACTGCGAGTATAATATAGTACACGTAGACTAAGTATATGTCCTAAAATTAGCTCCTAAACAAGTGGTCTGCTTCAGATAGAAACTGTTAAGTTGATACTATTAACGCTACATGAGGCGCTGCTAAAATTTATAAATTGCGTTTTGGATATTCAAAGCCGAACTTATTTTCATACGCATTGTTTTGCCAGACGTACAGAATAACAAGTCATGTGTAAAATGTACTATGTATATATAAATAAGGAATCTTTTTACTGCACCTTATATTATGCTTTACTATGCAAATATTTATCCGTTTCCACTGTGGGACATTCTTCAAGTCGTGCTTTGAAAGTGTTTTAAGAAAAATATTATTTTTGTTTCATTAAGAGAAAGACGAAAAAGAATATCAAAAAAATATTGTGTCGTTTGAATTTACACTCGAAAAGGTATTTTTAAAAGTGTCCTTTTATCTTATCCTTTTAAGAGCATACGGGTGTCCATATTCTTTAGAAAACAAATGGAAAATACGACACATTAAATATAAATATTGACTTGAAAATAAAACTCGTTTAGGTAAAATTTGGGTTAAAATACAAAGCAAAATAAGAAAAGAAATAAAATAAAAAATACGGAAACACATTTTAGAAAGACCACAAATAAAAACACAAAATGAAAATGAAGAATAAAAAAAGGAAATAAAAACTGAAATGGCACAAAAGGGTGTTGTTATACAGTTGCAAAAATGAAAAGAAAGGGAATACAATTATTTTTAAACAGTGTGGCCATGTTATTGGTTTTAGTATGGTTTTGGAAAGCGAAAAAATTTAGGATCAATCACTACAACAGTATTAAATCGAAAACAATTCCCGAATATATACATACCTAAAGTGGTAATACTTCGAATTACCTGGCCTGGACACTAAAGAACTCACTGGTATGACAGGAACTTCAGATACTCTTTGAAGAACAATAATTCATGAAACGATTTGTAACGAGTTATCGTAGTTGGATGTGACCAGGATTTCAATATCAAAGCGGATTCTTGATTGGATTCAAAACTGCTAAAGACTACCAATTTAAACCAATAAAAACGCGATAATCAGACCAAGAAACGAATCTCGTCCTTCTTTAATGTTTTAGTAAATAATAAGGGGTCAGCAAATTATAATAAGTCGGCTGTAAAATGTATCCGCAAAGTTTACAATAAAATAAAGAGGAAAATATGTTCTCTGGCGATGACAAATGCTTATAAAATAGGCAGCACTTAAAAGATATAAATTTAATATATTAAATGGATACCAACACTATTAAGTTAGCAAAGCAATGTTTGATTTATTTCTAGAAAAATTTAAAAAGGATACTAAAGCCTTGCTTCTCTAAGTTTGTCCCGCACTGTAGTAGAAGAAAACTGTAGCTTTGCTACTCTATCTGTATCTAGAATTGTGGCTGATGTCTGCTAGCAATTTAAGGACGATACGCCTCAACAAACTTTTAGAGATATCAGGCAAGGACCTGAGATATTTCGTTTTATCTCCTTTAGAAGTATTTTTCTATCTCCACGTTATTATACCCTCAAACATTAATAAATGACGTTTTTTTTTTACAACAACACTCTTTCTTAAAAGTTGACAACACTGATTTAAACATACATTGTATATGATACAATTGTACACGCTTTTGTTGTAGTCTATACTCGATAACTACTCTACGCTATACATGATTCAATGACCTGAATTTTTAAAATCGTATTTTTTGTAATTGTGTATGTGCATAGAATTGTAAAAAAAAAAGTACAAAAAAAAAAGTAAAAATAATAATGATAAGACAACAAACAGCAAACTGTCGTTGGAATAAATTTAGGAAGAAAAAATCCACAGAATAATGGTGTTAGAAATTAAAAATAAACAAAAATAAGTGACTACTATTCGAATAGATCCGATTTTTTTTTTTAGATTTTAATTGAGCCACTTTTGGTTATTTATGTACCAATAAAGCAAAAAAAAAAAAAAAGGAAAAAAAAGTATATCAAACTAATTAAGATTAAAGGATTAATTAGAATCTATAAAATTTATAAAAATTCTTATTTACTATTTCAAGTACAAATCGAGTAAAAGATGTGTTCTAAATTGTTAGCAAAAAAATATAAAAATTTTAACTTGGTTCCACGGCAACATAAAACTCTTTGAAACTAACTCTCTGAAATAAGTAATACCGAAGTTTTATACTACATATGGACATAATTAATCACTACAACCCTTTAGTCAGGATTACGAACTACTTTCTCACACCACTTATGTTGTGTGTGTTAATTTTTTTCTATACATGGTGGGACCTACAGTTTAAAATCGACACCAGACGACAGATTTTTGAGAAACTTTTTATTGGCAATTTTATTTACTCACAAAGTTTTTGCTAGAAATCTGCTGAGAGAAAGTTGAAGAAGAAATATTTTTTTTATATTTCGTTTAGTTGGAGATGCCTGACCTGGATGCCTCACACCTAATAAGTCAGTGACTTCAAAGTTTTATACTCCTAATTGTAAATTGAAAATTATTTGTACTAATATTGCCATTGGTTCCTTTGTGTTATTTTAAGACTTCTATACGAAACTCTCTGCATTTGTATAACATTTCCTTTTAGCATCGCTGATATACTGAATTTTTAATTTTAGAAAAAGAAAATGATTTTTTTTTATCTCAAAGCCTATGTTTAGTTTTAAAATTAACGAACTTTATAACCTAGCCTAGCATTTAAAAATTCAATCAATAAAATGCATCAAATTTCTCATAGTGAATGAAATAATTATTTGGGATGTTAAATGAATGCCGTATATATATTTGCTTTTTCAGAATTACTTCTTGTAAACCTTCCTATGGAACCTAATTCTTACATATTTTGTTTAGCATTTCGACAGGTACCTATCTCACCAATGGTAATTGTAATGTTTTACGCTAAAGGTGGAATTTTGATCGATTGATGAAAAGATCTTAGGATTACGACCTAGCTTTCCACCCCACCGCTATTGTTTGCGTTCATTTGTATCCCCGATGATTTTATTTATTCTCATAGCTTTTGCCAAAAGATTACTCCATCATTTTATATCGAAACCCCATCACATTGCAAACTTCTTTGGCAACGAATTCTTTAAAATGATAGAAATCTTATCAAGCAAACCTCCCAGCTTTCTCTTAATTTACATTACATACATAATGGGTCATTAAAACCCATCAGTCAGGATTATTGACCTAGTTTCTCACACCACTTATGTCGTATGTGTTAATTTTATATATGAGTAGCGGGACCTACAGTTTAAAGCCGACTCCGAACGACAGATTGTTTTGAGAAACTTTTTATGGCGATTTTATTTACTCTCAGAGTTTTTGGCAGAAATCTACTGAGAGGAAATCGCCGAAGAAATACTTTTTTTGTATTTTGTTTTGATGTCTAGCCTGGGACACGAACCCTGGCTTTTACGTGTAATAAGCCAACACACTACCTACTAGACCACGGCGACTTCCTTAATTTATATTACATTTTTCACAATGAGATTAAAAAAGTAAGAGATTTATTCGCAAATTAATTTTAATTTTCGAAAATTCTTTTCACCTTTTGGTAAGTAGTAGCTACAAAGGTTTAAACAATAACAAATAGAGTCTAATAACAAACGTAAATACAATGTGCAATAATAATAATAAAAAAAATCAAAACAAAAATTATTTTTTTATATGCACTTACTTACCATTTGATAACAACAATGACAACACAAAGAAAGAAATTCACCTGCTGATGAGTACGCGGACGACGTGTTGACTAAAGAGACAAATTTCCTTTAATTTTCCTTTCGCTTTTGTGCACAATAAGATTTTAACAACAACAAATTATAAAAAATGCATATCTACATAGGTACGTATTATTGTAGGTACATACATGAAAAAGAGAAAAAGGTTGAATAAAATATAAATATTGCCGTCGTTAAAGGAAATACTACGTATTGGAATTATTATTTTGCGTAGGTTTTGTTGTTTTTTCTTTTGTTTTCTTTTATTGCTCAACCGTTATCACTTCTTCAATGTTGTGTATACTGATTTGAACTAAAATGTCCTTGTATGACTGACACAATAAAAAAAATCTCACACGAATTAACGTTACAAAACGAATTTACGCACTGCTCTAGCAAAACATATGAGTTATAGCAACAACAACAATAACAACAACAAAGTTAACACTGATCTCAATACATTTCGTATTGTAGCAGTGGTAGTAGTAGTAGTAGTAGTACTAGTTTGCCAAAGAACAACAAAGCTGGGGGTAGAAGAGCATAAGAGCATAGAACAGAGAGCGAGAGAGGGAAAGAGAGAAATGTGGAATGAGGAATAAAAACAAATCAGAAAAATTATCAATTCCAATGCAAAAGAAAACCCATTATTATTGTAAATTCACTTTGTTTTTTAATTCTTTCGTTTCCGTTTCTGTTCTGTTATTTCCGTTTACTTTTTTTATTTACTTAAGGAATTTTTATTTGTAAGGACTACAGAAATTTCTTAAGGATATTAAGGCAGGGATTTTCCTATAAAAAAAAACACTTGTTTGTTAATGAAAACCACAAACAAAAGTGTAACACTTAATCCAAAAGTTAAATGTTTACATTAAACACCCTGTTTTACTAAACACATATAATAAAAGAAACTTGCTTTATAAACAATTAAGAAAAAGACTTGAAATGTAACTTAAAAACAATAATAATTTCCATAATTCCTTTATGTTTTCATTTATTTATTTTTTGTTTTTGCCTTTCTTTTGCAATTTATTTTATTTTAACACACTTGACTTTGCCTTAGTTGTTGCTGTTGCTGCTGCTGCTCATATTTTGGCTATAGTATTTGGTGTTGTTGCTGCTCTTTTTTGGTTTTTTTTTTGTTTGTTAATCAAGGGTGTTGTAAAGAAATTTTTCACGTATACACAGCAGCGGGCCTTCTTTTAGTAGCACAATCGCACATACATACGCACTCACTCACACATCTATATACACACTCTCTCTTTCATAGAGAACACAACATTTTTTTTGTGTGTTTCATTACATTTTCATTCTACAAAAAAAGTATCTTTTTTTCTTATTAGATTTTTTGCACTGTAAAGATATTTTTTTTAGGCGAACAAAAATTATGTTTTCATCAAATTCACTGTTAAATTAATGAAAATTTCTTTTGAAAACAATTTTATTTTATAGGAAACTTTATAAATTTTCAGAATTTCATAAAATATAAAGAATATTTTACATTTTTAATGGAGAATTTTTGCATTAAATTGTGAATATCTGATGTTTTTTCTTCTTGTTTTTTATCTATTTATTATACGCAGCGCTTAAAATAGTTCTTAAACACACCCGTTCACGACACTACTACGAAATGACTACTCAATAGAAGTAAAATTAACTTTGAAGTAAAAGATATTTTATGAAAATTATGGGCCGTTTTAGGGTTAATACAGCGTTAATAAAAGGTTACGAAAAAAAACAACACTGCTTAGTAGTGCACGAACTAAAATCATAAATCTAATTAATCTATATAAATAATTATTATTATAAAATAAACATTAATTTATTATTATATATTCTTTTATAATTTGATATCTATTTTTCTTAAAAATCAACAATTACACGAATTTTCTTCATCCACAAAAATAACAAAACGCACAGGAATACTTAATGAATGACATACAGATGGTAGTAGAGCACCATTAGTGTTGCATTTTCGAACAATATGTAGGCGGAGTTGGTTTATGGCTACGCTAATGTTTATGTAAATTACTTATTCTAGGCACGCACCGGATATATCCCATAAACAGTACTTTGATTTATGGTAATACAGTACCTATTTCGAATAACGGCAGTTTGGTGAATTTCAATTTTATTCACCACACCATGTAAATTCACCACACTTTACAAGAAACTCACCACACCGAAACTCACCACACCTGACATTTTACAAAAAAAAAAATCAGTACCCCAAACACCCACCCCACACACTTGGTTGGGGTTGGGTGGGGTTCGTTGCACGGTCGTCCGTCGTCAACACACTCACTCACACACTACTTACTCACTCACACACTACTCACTCACTCACACCGCAAACAAAGCACACTTGAAAAACACACACACACACCCAACCCCTCCCCCTCTGTCTCCTCCTTTGCCCGATGACAATTCTCAGAACAACCAACCCACACACAACGGAGCATATTACGGAATTTTCTTCTTAAACAACGATGCTGCTTGTCATATATATACAAAGCGAATCCGAAAAAAGAATGTGTGAATTATAACGGTTTTAAACAACGGTTCTTTTTGAACGAACAAACGAAATTTTCCAATTTCCAGTGTTGCCAGACGACAAAAAAATTAGGAAAAAATAATATTTTAATTAATTTTCTTTCATCATGTTTTTTAAATTAAATTATTTATTTTTATGTAGTTTACAAATAATAATTAATTAAATTAAATTTTTTGACAACAAAAAACCAGAAAAACCTTATTTATTTCGTTTGTTATGAAATTTCACAAAATTATGCTTGCGCCTACCAGTATATGGAGCCTACATCTGTTTTTTAACAACCCTGTGTTGTTTTCATATGACAGGTAGACCAAAACACATGTTTTGTTTGTTGTTGGCGGTTTTTTTTTGGTTTTTGCAACAGTGCATGAGAAATATTCGCAAACAATTTCATAGTGATTCATATTTTATTGCTTCGAAAACGAGAAAAATTAAAAAATACAACGTTTTAATAAATAGAACTACTGCGGAAATGTCAGCCGGAAAAGTGCCGCCCTTAACGTATAAAGTAATAGCCGAATGTTCCGTTTCGAAAGCAAGAGCGGGCCTTATGACGCTAAGGCACAGTGAGGTCAATACGCCGGTGTTTATGCCTGTGGGAACACAAGGCACAATGAAGGGTATATTGCCGGATCAGTTAATAGATTTAAATTGCCAAATACTATTGGGCAATACATACCATTTGGGTATGAGGCCGGGCATAGAAACTTTGAAAAAGGCGGGTGGTCTTCATAAGTTCATGGGCTGGCCACGAGCTATACTCACCGATTCGGGTGGCTTTCAAATGGTGTCGCTTTTGCAATTGGCTGAAATAGATGAGAATGGTGTAAACTTTAGATCACCCTTCGACAATAGCGAGTGCATGTTGACGCCAGAACATTCCATAGAGATACAAAATGCTATTGGGGCCGACATAATGATGCAATTGGATGATGTTGTGAAAACTACCACTACAGGACCCAGAGTGGAAGAGGCTATGCACCGTACCATAAGATGGGTGGATAGATGTATTAAAGCCCATGCTAGAGATGATGATCAGAGTTTATTTCCCATTGTACAGGGAGGCCTGGACAAGGAACTGCGTAAACAATGTGTGGCCGGTTTGATGGAACGCCAAGTTCGTGGCTATGCTGTAGGAGGCTTAAGTGGCGGTGAAAGTAAGGATGAATTCTGGCGCACTGTACACACCTGCACCGATTTGTTGCCCAATGATAAACCTCGTTACCTTATGGGTGTGGGCTTTGCTGCCGATTTAGTTGTGTGCGTGGCTTTGGGTATCGATATGTTTGACTGTGTTTTCCCTACCCGAACTGCAAGATTTGGCAGTGCTTTGGTTATGCATGGCCAATTGAATTTAAAACAGAAAAAGTATGCTTTAGATATGCGTCCCATTGATGAGGATTGTAGCTGCAGTACTTGCAAATTGTATACCCGTTCCTATTTGCATCACATTGTGACATTTGAGGGTGTCTCTTGCAGTCTTCTGAGTATACATAATATAGCCTTTCAATTGCGCTTAATGCGCCTAATGCGTGAAGCTATACAACAAAACAAGTTTCCAGCGTTTGTTCAAGATTTTATGAAGAAACATTTTGTCAACGAACCAGTACCAAAGTGGATAAGGGAAGCATTAGCGGCCGTTAATATAGAAGTACCAGAAGGTAAAGTAGATGTTGGAGTAGATGTAGAAAGTAAAGAGGCTAAAGCCACACAAGAATTAAAACGAGTAGCTTAGAAATTTTTTTTAAAGATGAAATAAATGTAGAAATAATTCAAAAATCGATTGCAGATAACAAATGTGAACAAATAAATGATTGTTTTATGCTTTGGGTTGTTTTTAACAAATATTTTGTATCTTATACTCATAGAAAATACTTTTTGCTGTCTTTATTCAATGAATTTTTAAATTCAGTGGCATTAATTAAAGAATTTCTTTGTCTGTTTTATTTTTTGTGATAATATCTATTATTTCGATTTCTTCATCTTCGTTCCCATTATTTCGATTACAATTACCTAAAATTCCTATCAACATATGTGTAAGCCACTACAGCTACTTCAATTAGAAAAGTACGTCCCCGATGATGTAATAATTAAAGTAAATTTTTATTCTGTAATAATTTGCGAAACAATATATTGATTGTATAACGAAACTTAAACATGCATCTGCTTGCTATAGAAACTATCAAATTAAAGTCTTATTTTTTCGATTTAACGGAGGTTTTCGGCTTGCTGGTTGCAGTTTTCTTACTACCACTTGCCTTTGAAGTGCTGGCCTTAGCTGTAGACGAGGTTGAAGTCTTCTTTTTAGCCTGCATTGAATAAATAATTTTATTAATTAAACATTATTTAAAATGATTTGAACGTAGTTACCTTTATTAAAGCATCATTTTCCAAATTATCATCATCATTTTCGTCGTCAGAAACTGCAGCAACAGTACCTTCTTCTTGCTCTTCTAGGCCATCGAGTTCTTCGGAAGCCTCTGCACGTTTCTTTTTAACGCCTGCTGTAGCCGAATAGCTGTAGGCCAATACCTCTTTATTATACGCTCTTGTTAGAGCAGCCTTTACTCTACCATCCACTTTATCCATTGGACCCTTCTTACCAGGCCATGTTGTTAATTCAATTAAACTGTCAATGTCTTCTCTTAAGAGGTGATATTCCTTTATAGTTTCTAAAGATTCTTCAACGCCTTCTAGACCTTTGTCTATTAAAGGTTTTACAATTTTATCCAGTAAAAATGGCGCATAATCTAAACGCACCGACAAACGTGAGCCGGATGTTCTTAAACGGGTATGATCGTGGATTTCTTGAGCCAAACGACAACGTTTGGAGGAACGTGAATTCTTTCCTAGCCAGCCAGGAAAGTTGATTTGTCCCGTTATGTGGCCACTCATATATTCACCAGGCATAACAGAACTGAAAATGGCCTGTGTTGGTAGCAGAGCCCATGCGGAGCTGCTGCGTATCTTTTTATCCGCCAAATCGCCTAAACTTAAGGCGTCTGCAGTTTTGGCTACTTTAGAAATGACTTTATCCCTGGCAATGGTTTAAGAAGAATAATTTTCAATGCAAAAAAAAAAAAAAGTTAATAAAACCTGAAACTTACTTTGGGCCAGACGGGCTGACAATCAAATAATTTTGCTGCACAAACAACGGTGCCAAACTGTAATCGTGAAAGAATAAATCACATTTATCATTGAATGTCATTGTTTTGTGTTCATCCACTGAAAATACTTTGCGCACCACTTCCCAGGGGCCCTTAAAATAAAAAGTTTAGTTATTAATTGTTATCAGTGAAGCAAGGCAAAGTAGTTACCATTTTTAAATCTTTTTCGGCTGTTTTCTCACCATATTTTGTCGATGCTTTGTCTGACGATAAATTTAGTTCTTTGCCAGCACTTAGTAGGGAAATATGATTTATTGTCTGTCGGATATCGTTATTTGTGGCCGCAATAATCTCATCAATTTTAACAGGATCCAGCTTTATGTTTTCTTTGGCACAAATGCTTAGTATGCGACCCTTGATCTGCTTTAATTGAGGACGATTAAAACGCAAATCGTAACAGTAGTTAACAAGTGAACGCATTTTCTGATGATTACGATCATTGCACATGCATATAATGGGCACTGAAGATTCTTTGATGAGGGCAATAAGTTCTTGCATTCCTCCACGATCTTCATTGCCAGCCATACCATCAACTTCATCCATAATGAGCACGTGTTTCTTGGTAACGGCCTGGCTATTACCATGGAAATAACCATACAATGATTTGTTGGATAAAAGTTCAGAGACTTCCTCTTTAAGCAAACGTTTGCTACGAGTATCGGATGCATTGAACTCAACCGCATCAAAACCCAATTCTTTGCAAACCAAAGTAGCGGTGGTAGTTTTCCCTTTAAAATCGATTTAGATTTGTTATGTTTTGAATGGTTTATATTTAACTAAAATTAATCTCACCAATGCCAGGTGGTCCGGACAGCAAAGCAGCCTTATAATAACTGCCATCATCGTTTTTAGCCCAGGGATTTGGTTTTTGTAATTTCTTTTTACCATCATGATTCACATACCACTTCGATAGCCAATTGGTTAATCTAAAGAGAAGGATTTTAAAAATAATTTAATTGTTTTTAAATTGCTCCATTTGAGTACTCACTTTGCTACATTACTGGCTGGCCCCTGTTGACCTATAATATCCTTAACCGATGCTGGCTTATATTTATCTACCCAAGCCATCATATCATCTCTAATAGAAGATGTTGTTGGTTTATTATTTTCTCTATTCTCATCTTTGCTTTCTGTCCTTTCTTTTTTCTCTTTCTCTTGCTTTATCACAGGTTTTTCGTCTTCTAGATCTGCTTTAGCTTTAGTTTTTTTCAAATTGTTATTAAATTCTTCTAATTTTGGTTTCTTTTCTGGCGGTGATTCCGATTTTTCCTTTTTGATATGCGATTTTTTATCTTCCTTTGATTTCCCTTCCTTCTTCTCTTTGGCACTTGACGAGGAAGTTTCTGCTTGCTTGTCGCTGTGACTATCATTATCTTTCTTCATGCCAGACTTTTCGCGTATCAAATCAAAGAAACCATCTTCGCTTATAACTTTAACACCAAACTCTTCGGCTTGAGCAAGTTTTTTGGGACCAGATTCTTCGCCTGCTATTAGATAATTTAAACGTTTACCCACTACAGTCATTGTTTTGCCGCCGTATTCCTTTATTATGGAACAACACTCATCACGTTCCAAAGATTCCAATACGCCGGTTACTAAAAATGTTAAGCCAGCCAAGCAATTGGGTTTACCCTGTAGAAAATAATACATATGGGATGTTGTGTAACTATTAACATGTGTTTTTCTTATAAATTTTGTGTATCAATCAATACCTTGGGCACTTCTTTGCTTCCTGGATTTAAAACAGCCGAACGATTTTTATACTTTTGATACAATATGGCAGTCATACGTTTGCGTTCATGGCGTTCTTCATCGGTTAGGACACCTTGAAAATAGTTTTTATTATTGAAAAGTCATCAGAATAATGAGTTCATAAACATAACTTACTTGTTTCCAAATCGTGATGCTTTTCTTTAGCATGTTTGTTTTCTTTCTTTAAAACTTCCCCTTTATTCGCCCTCTCCTTAGGTGAATGTTTTTTAGATTTTTCTCCCGTTTCCTCTACTGATGTTTTAGATTTCTTTTCCTCTTTTGGAGAAGATATCTTCTCTTTTTCCTTCGGTTTTTGTTTATGTTTCTCATCCCCTTTATTGGTCTCTAAGATACTTTCCTCCAAATCGATTTCCATTAAACTTTGATCGATCTCTTCGTCTTCCAGTTCTAATATGGCTTTCTCTTTGGGTTTAGGAGGCTTTTTGGCTTCTACTCGCTTAGTTTCACCGCCAAACAAATCCATTGGATTAACCTTTCTGGGTGATGTACGTGTAGCCAATTTATTCAGTTTTAATTTCTTACCTTTCGGCGAAGAAGTGGTTGCAGCACTGGCTACTACTGTCGCTGGTTTATTATCTGTTTTAGCTTTTTTTGATTTTGAAACCTGCGGAGATTCGGGCACCTGGCCTTCATCCTCATCGCTGGATATATATATGCGAGCCTTACGTTTTCTCGGTTCCTCCTTTTTTGAATTGTTTACACTACCTTTTCCACCTCCATGGTCTTTGCTGTTGGCAGACGACTCCAACTTTTTCAAAAACGAGGTAATGGTCTAAAAGCAGAGATTTATTAACACTATAACTGTGGGTGTGTGTGTATGCAAAAATATATTACCGGCTGCATTCTTAAATTATGAAATAATTTCTGTTTATAATTTAAAATATCACGTTCAAATATTAGATTTGGATTTAATGCAATAATCAAAGAAAATAGTCCGCGCACAGACGCGAATGCTTCTTCTTCTATAATAAAGTATTCATTTGCAAGTAATAGCGTATGAAAATGTGACAACTGTTGAGTGTTGCCACTGTATCGAAATGAAGTATTTTTTTTTATAAATATTCAAAATAATATTCCAGATGATATAGTCCAGGCACGAACCTTTGTGGGATATAACAGTGTAAAGATAGTACAGCCCACTAAAAAATGTTCTGTTAAAGAAAGAATTTAAATTTATGACTTCGAATACAAATTTTCGTTAAAAAATATTCAAATTTGAAACAAATACAGTAGAGTATTATACTCTGTAGTAGGTAAGGTTAGATTTGTGAACGTGTACTTGTCGTTGCGACAAGTGCAATTTCCCAGAGGGAGAGAGAGACACAGAGAGAGAGAAACTGAGAGAATAGTGAAGGATAGAGAACACTTTACCCTCACTGAAAAAAACATATATAATTCCGAATCTGAAGTGGGCCTAACAGCCTTTAAGATAATAAAGCTCTCTGCGTGAAACACGCTACAGTTATCGTTTAACCTAAAGTGAAGTTCAAGACCAAGATGCCTTACACAAAATCCCAGCACCTGTGCCTCTACCGAACATCATCTGTGAAGATGTACGTACCCCTCTAACTCTGGAGTACCCCACTACTCAATAGTGCCCTATCCGGTATGAGTATCCTCAAACTGGACAGGAACATAGCCTTAGCCACAATATAGTCGATTGCTTTTACAGTAGGCCGATACCTTCCCAAAATGTATTTTGTTATTCATTCTTTTAATTCTTTTTAAACATTAATTCAGTAATGCAATGATTTCGAGAATAATGTTGACGGTAATCTTACCACCGTTAATCGATTCAAGATTCTTCTGAGAAGTCAAGGTGTGTATTAACAGAAAATTCGATCTTGTATTAAAATTCTGTATTACAGTCCATAATGAAGCTTGAGAAAAAGATGTTATTTTACGGCTTGAAAACACCCGTGCACCTTTGTACATAATATTGGTTGTGGAAATCTTCATATTCATAGGTTATGTCGGTAATTTGCAAACTAAATCCAGTTCTATCTGCAACATCATTGCTACTATTGGTATTATTACTTCGCCATCTATTGAGCCTGTTGGGTGCTCATCTTTTAGTCGCCTTTTTCCACATAAAATTAATTTTCTTAAAAAGCTTGCAGATTTGCTATTGGCAGTGCTTCGTTATTATTTATGCTTTATGAAACTTCTCTTCCGACAGCAATACAATGTTTTTCTTTTTTATTAATCAATATCGATATACATACATATATCGATAATATACAGAGACGGGCTTAATTCGATATAACCAAAACGAAAAGACTAAAAGCTTGTCACATCATAATTACCGAGCATAAGTTAAGATCGTCTATTTCTATCATTAATTTTGTAAAGTATGCCTATTCTAATTGCTCTATTGGCGGTGTGCGAGCTCCTTTCCAAGTATGCTCATTGCCCTGAATTCCAATCTCTAGCTGATTCTGTTTTTCCATACACTCGTCTCATGCTTATCACAACTTATAGTCATAGGAGCTAAGAGCTCAGATGGAGGACTATTAGTCTTGTATTGTTAACGTTCCAACCACTCTGTACGTTCTGTCCAAGTTGGTACTGCATTTGCTAAGATTGTGTGTTGTGTGATTAACACAACAAGCTTCATACATTCATTATCTCTATCATATGTGTACTTGGTATACATAAAGGAATGATTAAAAAAAATACTTCGAACAGTTCCAGACAAAAGTCTATTAAAGGCAAAGGCAAAAAGACGTATAACAATGAAAGAAATAATGAAAAACGATCAAAACAAATTGTTTTTTGTTATTTTTTTTTTTCTTGGTTTAGAGAACTTTTCATTAATTAAAAACCCTCAAAATAAAACATTTTTTTTTATTTTTCTTTATTAATTCTTTTAATTCTTTTTAAATATTAATTCGCTTAATTTCGCGCCTTATGCCGACAACCACATCATTACCGTCATCTTCCCATACGTATGTACATACATGATTCACTTCATTCTAGCCCGTCATACCAATAATTCAATAATTTGTTATTGTTATTGTTTTTTTGGTTTTCTTCTTCTTCTTCTTTTTCTGAAAAATCGAAAATCATTTAACAAAATTCCACCAGCCAAGCGGGCAACTTCGAAAAAGAACAACAAAGTGATTGAATGATTGATTGAAAATATTGAAGGCAGAAAAGGAAAACAAAGCGTAAAACTTGATCGCTATTGTTCTATAAATTTGTTCGCATTAAAAAGCGTTGAATATTTCATTTCCATCAACATCGCCATCTCAACATCATCATCGTCATTATCATCGACTTCTCTTTCATATTTGTACCGTGTTTCAATTGGAAATAATACGAAATTTTGCGCCATACTGTGTAACATTTTCGATGATTTCGTTTTCGTCTCTTGAATACATATTAAGCAGAGAGTCCGCTTTATGATTACATATAAACAACAGACAACGTGTGTGTTCATTCACTAGTCGATCGATTATTTCACCAAATAATACTCGCTAGACTGTATGTCTCTCCAGAGAAAAAAAAAGCAAACCTTATCTAGGCGGCTAAGATAAAAAAGCAATTCGTGTTCTCCAAGCTATTGTAATTAAACTATCTTTACTCGATTCAACTCAGATTGAAAAAAAAAAGAAAAACGGAAATAATTAACTCGAGTTGCCAAAATAATTAATTGATCAATTATTCGATTTTGACTAAATAGAGATTAACATTCGCATTGGCATCCTAGCAGAGCGCAATCTTTTGAACACCCAATCAAAACGGACTTGGTACTATTCATCAGAAGATACAAAGCAAAGATCAGCAATTAGTATTTAAAAAGATGAGCAGAATCGAATCGGACTCATAATTTCTGATAGCTATACCTATTCATACTTATTTTAATATCAAGGAATCATATTCCTCACATTCATACTTGATTTCGACTCTCCATAACTCAACATACACACACGAAGTACAAAATAAGTATTATTCGCGTACGAACACTAAAATACTCACTAAAAGGTTACGTGTTTGCTTTGCTAGCTGCTCTGTCTTTTTTCTTTTTTTTTGTCGTAAATGCAACAATAACTAAGACCGTAAATTTTAATGAATGGTTCGAAACACTCGAATCATTTATAAGCACTTTAAGAGTATTTTACTAACGTTATAAATCTAAATGAGTAATGGTATGAGTTTGATGTCAACGTTGTACTCATACTCATTGCAACCTGTACTAATAAATTATCGTTGTTGTGAGTATAAATGAAGCAGAGTAGTCTAAGTGTTGACTCATATATATTAAAAATTTCATGAGTACCTACGAGTAGCGAAAAAATGATTCATTGCTGATCTATAATACAAAGTCCCTCACTGTATCCAATGCGCCAAATATTTTGGAATCATATTGAACAGCAAACTAAACTGAATATATAAGCCAGGACTTCCAAGGCGGCAACTACTCTTTATTGTTGTCAGAGAACTATAGGTCTACTCTGGATTGTTAGCTCTAAAAAGTATATTGGCTGCACGACTTTGTAGTCTAAGCAATGCTCTTCTACGGGACCTTGGTATAATGACAGGTGGCGAAATAAGTAAGTCGATGCATGGAAGTATAGAAGCTATGGATATGCTAAAGTCTTAAATATAGTTGATCGAAATGTACCAACCGACTACACGATGGTGTAGTTTCCAGCAATGATACTGTATAAATCGTTTAATGATAATGCTTTACAACTCCAAAAAAAAGCGTTATCCAAGTATTCAACATAGGTTCAGATCACACTATAAATTCGCATGAGAAATCTTTTCAAAATAACTGAATCTTGCCTCTTGCGCTATCCGTTTACTGTTGTATTACTCAGGTTGAGACAATGGCGATTAAGATAGCCGCTGTGCGAATGTGTAAGCCATCTAAGACTATTCAAGATTGCCGGCTGTCAATACAGAAGGTACATACACATTCGACTGATACCCTCATACGGGTTTCTGGACTCATGGACACTGAATGTAACAAAAAAGTCGTCACGCTTGCAAAAGAGAAATTTAATTGAATACAATCGTGGGATTTACATTTCTCTGTAGAGGAGTAAACTTTATTCATTTGCAAAAAAAAAAAAACAATGTAATGAAACCACTTGCAGATAAGATAAGTCAGCTATCCTGGTAGAGATGTGTAAAACAAAATTTGCTTTAAACCTGATCAAATTCAATCTTGGGAATACTATAGCAGTAATAGCGGGATACTGACCTCTGGATGCACACGTCCGGAGACTGGAAATATCTCATAATGGCTTCTAAAGAAGCTGTAACGATGATGAAGATCATCTTCTCTATGATTGTCTAGCGCTTAGAGATCTAAAAAAATCATGGGCAATCAGAATCTATTGATAGAGCGCATAAAGTCAAATAGGATTTAAATAAAATTTACATTTTTATAAAATTCCCGCCATGGCTAAGAAATTCCGACGTGGAAATGTATTTAATCGAAGGGGTCTCCTAGGATCGGAAGCTACGCCTAATCAGATGGCTGTCAATTCAACCGACCCTCAAAGAAATGAAATCTTTTATGGATGTGATATAAATCTAAGTCAGCACCTTAGCGAGTTATGAAAAAAGGATATGAGAAAGGAACAGAACATCATATTCAATTTGAAATAGTCGTCTTTTATGGGCAGTTTACTAGTAGTTAAAACCATTTGAATATTTTTGTATAAATTTTTATAAATTTATTTAAATTTTTCTTTGTTCTTGTTAAAATCCTTTTTGAGATCTTCTTTAGCCGTATGTTTATGCATTAATTCCTATCCGTCGCATATCAATGTAATTATAGCTGCCTTTTATCGCTTATGACTCTATAAATTGATTTGTTTTGTTTCATTAGCATTTTCCTTTTTAATTCCTTTAACATTTAAAGTCCTTAACAAAATAACTTGTGGAAATAAAAAGGATTTAATTCGTCATGCTGTAAGGTCTCTTAATTACAAGCTAGCGATGTTGGCATTAGTGATAATTGCACAATTCTAGTTAACAGCTAATAATACATGCGTGTTAAAGCCATTAACCCGTGTTCGTCTATTATGACGAATTCGTTCTGAAAATTGATTATTTTCTTCTAATGTTTATAATATATTTTTTTTTATTATTTTTTTAGTTCTCTGCCTTTTAAATGTTGTGATAAATCACTACAATTTAATTAATGCCACACAATTTTCATCTTCTATTAAAGAAGAAAACCAAAAAACAGAGTGACAAATTATTTTGCCAATATATTGTTATTGATGTGTTTTGCTTTGTAAATCGCAAACAAATTGTTTCTGTAATTCGTAGATTAAATTTTAAACTTATTTTTATTAAAATTTAAATCCTTTCCTTATTTTATACTTTCAAATTAAATTATTCGCTTACAAAGAAAACAAAACAATAAAAAAAATAAAAAATAAAACATTCCAATCCATCCATCATTATTAACATTAACTTGGCTGTCATTTTAACTCCGTTTGCTCTTTTAACACTCCAACTGTATGCTGTCACTTTCTCCATGCATATGTATCTCCTCTGTAAATCATTTTATCCCTTTTGGGTTTTGTTTACTTTTGGCTTTTTACTTACAAAAAGACAAATCAAGAGGGAAAGAAAGCTGGAACTTGAACACGCTACATTAAACGGGATTGCTTATTGTCATCATATGGTTTATCCATTTGATATTTATACGCCCAGGTGCTTTCTTGTGGAATGTATACTACTGTCTAACAGAATCTATATGATGTGTACAATACGATCTCCCTTCAGAACTGTCAACAGACCTCTTATGAATCTCTGGTTGTTCTTGAATATCTCCTCTTTTTATAATTGCCCAACCAAAGGTTGCTATATTTTGAAACCATTTGATTTGAAAAGAGTCTTTGCCTCTATGATCTTCCCTTATATTGAGTATGCCTTTGCAGAAGTCTAAACGCTCTGCACGGAATTGTTATGGTACCATTAGCTTAACTCTTAGCAAACAAATCTACCCAAATGTGCTGTCACCCAGCAGAGGATAATTCCATTTTCCGTACTGATTCATCTTCTCCAGACAGTCCCATAATATCTTTGATTTAACCTCTACCTGATCATTGCCGCCAATTCCCACATGACCTATCACCAATCAGGAGGATATTCTATTTTCCCTACCTAGCTGATTCAGCTTCTCCACACAGTCCCATAATATCTTCGCTTTAACCTCACAACAGTTGACAGTTCGATAAATCTTGATGTCAGATAGTATTGCTATGTTGCGCCTTTTGAGTCCCCTCAACATGTTGAATTGAGCACATCTTTTGATGGCATATGGCCAATCCGCATTCTTGAAATGATCAATTTTTCTTCCAAGAATCCAAAAACTGGATAACCCTTTACTATGTATGTACATAAGCAAACATACACAAAGAAATTAAAAAAGTGTAGGGTATTTGAAAACTCTTTTCGTATTTTTGTGGGAACTTTGTCTCATTTTTTTTTTCTTATTCCAAACCATATGTCCCACTACATCCATACATACATACATAAGTACATATTTGATATACAATTTGACAAACATAAATATTTATGCACTTGTTTACGCTTTTGTTTGTTTGCTTGTTGTTGTTTTCTTCAATGTTTAACCTTTTTATTACAGGGGATTATTTAACTTTTTCACATTTTATATCAAATCATTGAGCAATCAAAGCTGGTGCTGTTGCTGTTGCTGTTGTTATTCATTTTATTTTTGTTGTAATCGGTTGAGGGGTAAAAAGGGACTCTTCCCTGATTTGTGCTACGAATATAAAAAAAAAACAAAAAAGGGTGGCTTTTATGGTAAAAGTTTTTTATTGCTTTGGGGTGTAATAACAGGGAATTTCTTCCACAAGGCAGTTTGTTTTCCTTTTACAATGAAAATTAAATAAAAAAAATAAATAAATATCAAGGCAATGGGTTCAAGTTTTGTAATCGGCAAGTGTTTCAATTACATTTTTTAGCCAAAAAATTATGCTCTTGGGGAAATGACAACGTTTTCGATGTAATATTATTAAGGATAACATAGAGGCATGCATAATAAAAGTTCATAATAATAACGATAATATTTTTTATCCCTTTTAAAATGTTTCTATTTCTATATGTAAAGCATTGAGCGCTACAATGGGCAATCGACTACGAATGGATGTGCTCTACTAGACAGGCAAGCACTTGGTAAGAATATATAATTTTAGGATTTTGTTTCTCTCAAGTATATTCTGTTATAGTAGCGATACTACAATGAAGCCTCAGCTACATTGCGAGGATATTCTAATGATAAACAGAGTTGGATACCCGTTTGTCATTAATAAGAATAATAGGCCTGTACTTAATACAGTCGAGAAGCATCAAAATTCTATTTTAATTTCGATATAAGTGACGGAAATAATAAGAATGAATGAAGAAAGTTGTTTACTTGAGAAGGAGGTGGCTGTCCATCCAAGAAATTTGGATAGACATACTCAGCCTATATAGCGCCCATTGTGAGTGATACCACCTTTTTGCCGTTATCTCCAATGTCTATGCGTGACATGTCCTCCACATAGTAGACACCAAGGTGGCATTTTGTCCGCCAACATTCTGCTGCACATGTACCTACAAAATGAAGAACAATCTCCTTTTCTTCATCACCTCTACATACATACATAGTTAGCCATTACAACCCTTCAGTTAGGATTACAACCTTGCTTCTCACACCACTGTGTGTTAATTTTATACATAGTGGCGGGACTTACAGTCGATTCCAAACAACAGATGTTTGAGAAACTTTTTTTTTATTAACTCTCAGAGTTTTTGTCAGAAATCTTGGAGTTCGAATTATGGCCTCACGTCTAATAAGCCAATATACTCTACCCATTAGACTAGGGTAACTTTACTTCACAGTTTACTTCACAGTAATAAATGCAAAACTATCGTTAATTGCCAATGGCAAACTTGACATTATTTTGACAGTTTGTTAAAGCGATTAAATTAATCATGATTTAAATGAACAGAAAGCCTTCTAATTATCAGCATAATATAC
The DNA here is from genome assembly GCA_014635995.1 of Sarcophaga peregrina. NCBI lineage: Eukaryota > Metazoa > Arthropoda > Insecta > Diptera > Sarcophagidae > Sarcophaga > Sarcophaga peregrina. Next base: position 107,076,789 of record CM025789.1, on the reverse strand, counting down.
TAAATATTAATGGCTAAAATGCTAATTAAATAAAAACATAAAAGAATATAGATTTTTATCTGAAAACCATAAATATTACAACGCATAACAGAAACAAATACGACAACACTTCCTTAAACGTATTGCTTAAAAGTAGCCAATATGTGAGTTAAACAAGCTAAACTATTGGAGGAAGACAGATTTAAGGGTGGGGATAATAATGATTATGACTTAATAAATACTCAAAAATATTTATTTATATATGACATATACATACTTACATACATTATTTATTTCATAGTCATAGTGAACATAAAATTCTAATCTAAAATAATCGTACATTGTTTCAAACATTAGATGGCATTTTATTTCTATTAAAACTTTTAACGAAATTTTTCAAAGTCATTGTAATCAGTGTGACAGTGTTTTGGTTGCCACAACAAGTGCAACAAACATCAGAAGTTCTTTGTTCTTCCCCCTAGGGATTGGGATTATTTGCCAAATGCCGTAATGTTAACAGCAGAATTGATGAAAATCTTGAATGTTTCATTGACGTTTGTTTTGTTAGTTATACGCACCCTTCACCAAGCAATACGTTTACGTTTGAATAATAAAAGATGTTTTTGCAAAAACCATATAATCATGCTTAAATAAGGATAAGAAGTTAATTAAGGGATGTATCCTCAGTGGGAGTAGTTGACCTTAAGGAGAATATTGATTTTAAATGGTAATTTTACTTAACAAGCCAGAAAACTCGTTTTTGCAATGAGAAGGTATACATTGAGGTTGTTTTCTAGGTGCTAAGTTTTTCCACTCATAAATTACAAACCAAAAAAAAAAAAAAAATAGAAATTATAAGCTCGTATTGTCTCTATGTAAAGGGTGATTTTTTAGCTCACTGTCAAACATCTTCAGTTTGGTCTATAATTTAATCATGAATCGTCTTACAAACGAACAACGCTTGCAAATCATTGAATTTTATTATCAAAATGCGTGCTCTGTTGCCTAGAGTTCTTAAAAAATCGCTCAGTATGTTCGACTTAGGTTTCGGATTACAGATTGAAGTTGCCGTAGTTTAGTACATAGTATTAAACACTTGGTTCAGAGATCTCGAAAATATAAAAAATTTTTTTTAGGCGATTTTCTCTCTCAGTAGTAAAAGATTATCATCCATTAGCTACCAACCATGAGAGTGATTCAGCATATTATTGACTTTGATCTGCTGACATAGAATGTTAGCCTTGCATTCTGCAATAGCACATACCCATAGCAATTTATCTTAAAGTCCTGGCCTGGAATTAACATTTTTTTTTAACTTTTGACTTAACAGATAGGATACGGCTTCACTTATGAAAGGATTCCCTAAGGACGCAAAACGATTTTGTTATTGTTTAATTTCATACATTGGCTAAAAATTATAATCACTTGATATAAAGCGAAAATCAAATTGACATATTAATTGGGATACCTTCCCCTTCGAGATTGCCTTACTCCTTCCACATAAACAACTTTTTTGAAATTTATTCAAAATCATTTAAATTTTATTTAATTTTGACTTTTAAGCTGCTAACGATTCAGTTTGTTTGCGTTTCGCTTATTAAAAGGAAAATCAGAAAATCAAATATTTTTCGCGCCACTGTCACGACGTTAAGCACTGATTATGATGGGAAAATAAGCATGTGCTTGTTAAACACTGTTTGTCGTTACACTGTCACTCTGTGTGTGTGACTGTGTTGAGTTGCATGTAAAATTCACAACCCTTGTTGATTGCCATCGAATTCGTTGTGTCCCCTGAGATGTATTGTGTTTTTGCCATGATTGTTGTTTATTTTATTTATTGTTTGTGTAAAAACAATCTGGCTAATGATTCTTAAATAGATTTGATATGTTTGAACTGGCTGCTGTAACGAATTGCATAAATGTTTTGATGATTATTTTTTTTTTATTAGAAATAATGGAGATTATGAAGCGATGAATGTAGCCAAAACTAAGGAGAAAGTGCGGAATGCACGTGTCTGCGGGTCTACAATTGCGTTTGTGATGGTAAAATAGTATTGAAATTATATTTCATTTGCTTAAACTATTGAAGATTAAAGGTGAACCTTAAAATATTCTTCTCAAACTAAAGAAATACTGGCAGGTTGACCCAATAGAGTTCAAGGCACTATGAAGCAGTAGCTGGGTAATCTTGTATAATCGAAACGTATAACTTCACCGTAATTACTTATGCAATTGATCGTCTCAACCCTTTAGTTCATATTACAACCTAACTTCTCATATCACCCATTCTGTAAGTGTTTATTTTATGCATGAGTGGCTAGACCTATAGTAAACAGCGAATCGGAATAAAAATATTTACAAACTTTGCATGACAACTTTATTTACTGTTTGATTTTTTACCAGAAGCCTGGTGAGTGTAAATCGTCGTACGAATTATTTTTTAAAGATATTTTTTAAGATATCTGAGCTAAGGTTTGAGCCACGGCTTCTCACTTCATAGTGTCCCTTGAGATATCCCCAAAAACTGTAGTGGGCTATTTGCTATTATAAAATTTATCACTTTCATTGATCTGTTACACTCCCGTCTCGTATTGATACGGACAATCGCCCGTATTCTATTATTACATCCCACTTGTGTCGCCGAATTTTCCATAGTCAGTTCTTTTCTTTATGCTTAGAAGCCATTTTATTATCTTGTAAAACTGTTTTATGTTTAAACTGTCCTCGTATCCAAACTGGACTCAATCCATTGGTTTTTAATCCAGTTTTAATACCTTAAAATAAGATATTTATGGATGACAAGGCAAGAATTTAACTACTGCTGCAGTAGCTCATATTCCAAATTTCTGTGTACCGTTCACATTGGAGTAGAAACTACGCAGAAATTACGGTTAAAAATGCTGAATAATAATAAGAATTTCAGGCACAGTCTGAATAAATTGCCATTTGTGATTATATTCTTGAAATAATTTGAAAATATAAAGCTAGATAACCAAATTGGCATTCTGTTTGGTCAATCCTTTATCTGACTGCTTGCTTACTGGCTGACATAATGGTCTCCGTGGTATTGGCAAGTAAACGAATACCAGATAATAATAAATTAAAGATCAAATTCTGTTAATACCACTTTGTTGTTGGTAGAATTTTAAGAGCTACTCAAGCTGTTTCCCTACTGGTCGAAAATGGCAACAAAATACACGAAACACTTTAATAACTCAAGTGTCTGCGAAATTGTCCAGAAAATTCAGTTAAAATTGAATACAACAACAAAAACATGCAGAAGAGTAGGTAGTGAAGGGAATGTGAAAGAAAAATTATCCACATTAAGCAATAGTATTGGACATTGGAAACAATGGTTTCCCCAGAAAGACAATGAATTACTTTCATTGATTTTTCTTTTTCTCATAAACCAGATTCATATGTCCATGCCCATGTTTCTGCATTGCTGTTTCACAAAAGGGTTGCCAGATGACGGATTTCATAAAATGGGGAAAGGATTGGGATTATAAGTATTACTAAAGTGAAGACATAATTGTAAAATTAACTCTGTTGACACTTCTTGGTGCGACTGACTAATTCCACTACGAATCTTGTCAATGTTTTTTAAGTGTTAAATTGTTGATACTTGAATAAAACTGGTAGTTAAAAGTCATGGTAGTCTAGTAGGTAGTATATTGACTTATTAGACGTGATGCCATGGTTCAAACTCCAGCTCAGATATCTCAAACTAAACGAAATATGAAAAAAATAATTCTTCGGCAACTTTTTCTCCGGCACATACTTTGAGAGTAAATGAAATTACCATGAAATATTTTTCAAAAATCTATCGTTCGGAGTCGTCTTTAAAGTGTGGTCCACGCCACTCATGTACAGTATTACCATACTCAACATCAAAAGCTTTATGTCGATGCCCGATATCAACGACATCGACTGCGTTTGTATCAGATATACGACCCAGTGTTTCTGTCTTTTAATCCGATTGAATAACAAACTTTTCTCTTTATTTATCTACTCTGAGCGCAATAAAGATGACTCAAGTAAAATAGGCACCATTTTCTATCCTGTATAGGATCTTATGAAAATAATAATATGGCAACTCTGTTAGATGAATATTTAAATTCTTATGGTCTGTCTGGTAATGGTGTCGTCTGCTGACTATTATTTACTTGAGTAAATTATCACATTCATACAACCTAACGACAACAACACCAACAACAAAAAATATATGCACTCACAGGCCGACACACACACAGACACACACACACATGTATATATATACTTTCAACGATATCACAAGACAAGACGTTCAGGTTTGGTTGGATCCGGTCTAGTGTGGATATGGTGCGCTGTTTCTTGGTTGGTTAACATGTCTCCACCTTCGTTTTAACTGTGTTTGTCTGTCAGACTGTCTCTTTGGTTGAGTATACGTGTGTTGGTGTGATTTCTTTTGACCACATAAAAGGAAAAGACATTTAAATGAACATTGTCTTACATGTTTGGACTTAAATTGCTGAAATTGGTTTCGTTACATGTGTGCAAACAAATCTTTCTCTTCCATATACACACACACACTCACAGTTAAACACAGAAATGGCTTCAAGAAAATAAATCCATACGCACAGACACAACATACTACTGATGAGACAGACAAAACTCTTAAAGTTTATTCATTCAGCAATGGCAGCAGCCGTCGCAATAGCAGCAACAACGACACAAGCAATGACAGACGACAGATATTTAAAATTTTTAACCCATTTAATCGGCAATAGCAACAGCAATAATAGCAACAGCAACAACAATAACAGAAGCAATATGAACAAAATGCTACACTTGCAACATATTTTCTTGTTTGCTTTTGTGGTTGTTGTTGGTCATTGCGTACATTAATCTGAACGTGGATGGTCCGCCAAAAATTTTAAAATGACGACTTAGGCGAAGCGTAGAACATTTCTTAAAGCGAAAACTGGTGTGGTGTGGTGTGGTATGGTATGGTGTGGTCAGAAAGTTGTCTTGAACTTGATAACCTGCTGTGCTGGGTTTATGGGAGAATGAACCTGTCTATACATTCTAAGCAATGCTGCACAGCAAAAGAAAATGAAAAAAAGTACAACAAAAAACAAAGTTTCATAAAATAATTTCGAATTTTTTTTTATTTCGGCATTTAGTTGGCCAGACTGAAAAGAAAATCATTATTATCACCATCATCATTGGTTGGTTGGCTATTTCCTCAAGGCCTTTTTCGGTAGGACAATACATATTTCTTTTTTCTTTGCTTCCGTTCCATATGTTTGTGAATAGAAACGAAAGGAAGAAATCAATTTTAATTTGTTGCAACCTCTTCTAATCCTTTTTAAAGGACAATTTAAATGTTAGGCACATAAGGAATTATTCATGCATGAATGATTAAATGCCAAAGTTGGTCATGTTTAGTTGATGATTTGATTTTGAGATGGTTTGTTTTTCAACAATTGTATCAAGACATAAATGAGGAAAATTCTAAAAAATGTTTCGAATATTCAAACCTCCTTCTAGACTAAGTAGTAGTCACCTTTATGATGAATGGGTTTAATTAAAAGAATGTTTAGAGACGAGCTGACCGTGATTCTGTAACTACCTTCAGGGTCACAACTAGAACTTGTTTACTAGACTAACTAGTCTATTTGCAAACTAAATCCATCAACTTTAGTGAGTGGCTGACGCCTTGCGATTGTCTCATTTGGAACGTTAGATTTTTATAAACCTGACAAAAAGTCTAACATACTAATCATTGGTGTTTTAATCTTGAGTGACAATGAAAAGTCACGTCCCAAGTATTATGAAAGGCTTCATAATCTCCGGATATCCAAATCCTATATAGAATCGGTCAGTTGCATGCAACTGATACCTCTTTTGCAAAACCAACAACGGTCAAGCGGATAGGCGATCGAAATCAGAATCCATAAGGTCCAGATTGTCACTTATCTCATACTACGGCGTATGGTAAGACGAAATCAGTATCCCAATTGCAAACAGTCATGCGGCGGATCAGACCAGGAATTCCGTAGTTTCTCTCTCTACTCTAAGACACAAAAACCTCTCTAAATGGACGTTCACGTCTGTGGGTTCCACTTTTTAAATAGTGAATGTGATAGGTGATGAATCTGACAATGAGTTCACTCAGTAAGGGATACCACTATGGAGGGTAAGGGCCCATACGGCGGGAACCAAAGCACCATACCATTTTTGGAACAGCCTAGCTTTGCAAACCACCCATGTTGTGTGTGTTTTATTCATGAGTCGCCGCGACAGTTTAAGTCGACTCCGAAGATTAGATTTTTGAGAAACTTTTCATGACAATTATATTTACTCTCAGAGTTTTTGCCAAACATCTTCTAATTGCCAGTACTCCTTTTCATACTTTGTTTGTTTTTAACCTCTTTGACCTGTGGTTTGATCCTCGCCCTCCCGACTACTGCAACAAAACACTTCAGAAATCTAACAACAAATTCCCAAACAACATCGTACAGCGATTTAGAGGAAGACTATCTCATTTGCGTGATCATTAACCACACTGGTAGTGACGGTTCCATGTCTTTGTGTAAATGGGGTATTCTGCCGTACATAATCCGTAAGCAAAAATTAAGAGTTCTTGATCACATATTTAACCGATTATCATACGAAGTATCCTAAGTAAGAATACATTTTTTGTTTCTTACATAAAATGTGAAATACTATTTCAGACACAAAAATAAAGTTAATTATTCAATTACAACAACAATAAAATATTTTGTTAATAGCCCTTGTAAACATATGCACGAACAGGCTGTTTAATTGCCATTAAAAAAAACGAAAAGAAATGAAATCAAATGATCACACAGTGGTCACTGATTACAAATCGATTTGAGTTGTAAAATTGGCTGTTTTTTCTGGTTTTTTAATAACTTTTAAAGTCATTTAATGTTCATGTTTAATTTTTATTGTAATATTGTACAAAAGACATTAAAAAGTGAAAGAAAAAGAGAGGGATAGAGAGGCGGGGATAGGGAAAGAGGCGAAAAGGAATAGCGCCACACTCTGGTGTAATAATTGTTAATGGCAAAATGCCATTTAATAGAGTCTAATTTGAGTTTTCACTTGATTTTATGGTAAAATTATGGCCTTCCAGAGAAATCGTTTAGCAAGCAAGCAAGTATTTAATGTCATCGTCATTAAATTATAAACTCATAATAATCACAACAACAATAAATATTTTTATATTGTTTTATGTATTCACAAATAGAAAGGGGAGCCCCTTCCTGTGTGGCATGTCTGTGTAATGAAAAGAGTGGCGATGTTAAAAATATGTGTGAAAAAAGGGGTTTTCTTAAAATTATATATTACTGCTAATGTGAATGTGTGTGTGTGTGGAATTAGAGAGAAAGTGGGAGGAATATTATTAGCATTTCTGGATTTGGTTTTATGTCACATATGTTTGTATATTCATTTAATTTAATTTGTGTCTTGACATTGGATTTGGTATGGTATGTGATCCCCGAACTAATTGGGCAACAAATTCCAAAATCAAGTTTACATTAATCGCAGCAGGAATACCGTAGTAAAAGTATTTCTATTACTCAGCATTTTTTTCTGAATTAATTTTTAGTCTTACGGATGTGTTCTGCTTGACCTTTACGTACTTTAGCAGCTCATTTGCTAATTTTCGACTGTTAGAGTCCCTCAAATTGCAGATTTGGTTTTTACTTTCGCTATAACGTTCTATTTTTTATCCTTTAAAAACAAAAAAGATCAAAGGGATCATTCTGGCTGTATTCTGTAGAAGTATGCCTTTGTTTGGTATTACAAATTTAAGTAGCAGCATATATTGGGCGGTTCAGGATGTCATCCTCTATTTACTGCCGCCATGAGAAAGATGTAAAGTAGATGGCAGGTCAAATGACTGGGACACTAAACTGGCAAGTTCAAGCTATTTCGGCTGTCGTAATAATCAACCATATGGCCACAAAAGTTAACTTCTGTTATACCCGATAGAGAATTCTCGATTGGTTCGAATAAATAATTTTCCAGAAGTGGGCCCATCATTTACTCGGGCACAGAAGTAGATATCTTAAGCTATGGAAACAAATTCAGGGGTTCTTATAGTCTTCCAGGGAAAAGTTTTAAGGTGCTCTCTGGTCTGAGGGTGTGAAAGGCTAGTATTCGATATAATGCCCGTCTATCGAATACTGGATGCCAGGCTATTGTGATGTCTTGTTATTGACATCATAAAGTTTATTTAAAGTTTACCCGATAAAGAATTCTCGATTGGTTCGAATAAATAATTTTCCAGAAGTGGGCCCATCATTTACTAGGGCACAGAAGTAGATATCTTAAGCTATGGAAACAAATTCAGGAGTTTTTAGGTCTGAGGGTGTGAAAGGCTTGTAATCGATCTAATGCCCGTTTATCGAAAACTGGATGCCAGGCTATTGTGATGTCTTGTTATTGAGGAGAAGATTAATTTTTCCAACAATTGTGATTAGAGAGATAGGGATCTAATAGAGTTCATAATTGGGATGGACTGACTAGGGCAATAACAGCATGATACTTATCTATGTATGTCAATTAGGTCATAATGGTTATCGGATATCTTATTTTTCTTCTTTTTTTCTTCTCTTCACTTTTCTTTTTCTTTTCTTTATTTTTCTTTTTTGCTCTCTCTGTTATCTAAGATTTTTCTTGTTTCCAGTTTTTTCGATTTTCTCTGAGTGAAGGCGTGTCAGTGCTAAGACAGTGGTACGCCACAATTCCTACCTGTTTCATCGTCGTTGTTTGTTCGACATTTATCCCAAGTCCAACAATCCGTGCTAAACTTTATGGGTGTTAAAATTTTGCAACATGTTGAAGATCATCCTTGTAATTCAAATCCTTGAACCCAGAGTCAAATCGGTGGCTTATAGTATACAAATGAAAGTGTTTGGGTTTCTTAGCATCAGTACTTTCTCTCCTTCTTCAACCTGTGTCTTCCTCTTGCCAATTTAATTATTTTTATTGCTTCGAAAATAATTATTATTTTATACGTCCTATCGAAATAATTATTTGCAATAAAAATTCAGAAAAAAAAACCACAAAAAATATACTTTCCTTCGACAGATCGTTAATATTTGGCGCCAGCTATAAAAGAGTAGCAAATTGGTTTCTCTAATCTGGATAATTTTCCATTTGCAATTGATATTTTTAAATATGCAATGACAATTACTCGCCTGCCACCCATGTGTACCCATAAATGAATTCCAATGACCACATGAATAAAAATATTCATGAATTAAAATTTCGATCGTAAAATATTTAGGCGCCGTTTAATTTTATCGCAACAGAAATAAACACACACGAGGGGTGTCGTCCATAAACTTTTTGTAAGCCCATGTCAGCACGATCGTAAATGATTTTCTTTTTTTTTTTGTTGTTTCTAACGTTTATTTTTACAACAGTTGGTGCGTGGCATACGTTTGGAGTTTTTATGGGTGAAAGCATTGGTCGGTCAGTCAGTTCGTTTTTTAATTGTTGGAGAAATGTTTATAAAACGTGTGGATTGTAGAAGATAGATATTCATAAGACAGTTTCCTTTTTTATTAGTTTAGTCCAATGCCTATAAGGACTTAGCTGAGAATAGATACATATTTTCTAGTAACGCCTGAATTGTTATTAAAATAATCTTGCAAGAATTGTACTTATCACCTGCCTTACGGTAGAGTTTTCATTTATTTATGACATCTTAGTACTTAGAACACAGAGTCAATACCTGAAGATTCGGTCGAAAATTTGTGTTTGAAATGAATTATACGCACAAGAAGAAAAACGTGGCACACTGACTCTACGTCTACATCAACTGCTGATCCTAGCTAACCTTCCTATGATGTCCATTATGATTGTTATCTTTTGTAATACAGTCTAGGGTCGGAACTGTACAGGCCACACCTGCATCAATCAATTTTTTTTACAAATTTTGGGCCACTATTGCATTGAAATATTCCGGAAGATATCGGTAACGTGATATTCTGTATTCTGCCGTTAGTATCGAAAAATTTCACTATTTTTTTCGTAAAGCCCTTGTTTCACAATTATAAACAGCATCTCTTGAGGTCACCGTTGAGAGTAAATAAAATTGCCATGAAAAGTATCTCAAAAATGCCGAACCGTAGATATAATGTGGAGAACATTTTACTCAAATGCATTTGGTACTTCCTTTAGAATGCAAATCAAATTGACTTTTTTAACCGAGTTTAAATGCTTGTTAACATAATTTAATAAGCTTTTCTAGAATGAGCTTTAATACAAACACACTACGAGACGATTCTTTAATTTTTTATTCATTAAAAGCAATTTTCTTTTGGCTGTTTGATGGAAGCAAGAAAACTGTAAAAGGAAATAAACAATTGGCTGGCTGACGCCAATGAGCGCCAACGAAGTCCAAAACCGATTTACCACAGATCCGTAAATGTTTGTGTGACTGATCGTAATGATAATGATAATTAACGGCAATAAAATCTCGTGTAAAACATGATCTTCAACAACATTAACACACACACTCCAAACCAACACCAACTGGCTGACTGGCTGACTGACTGCCTGATAACACAACAAAAGAAAGACAATCGCTTTTGGCTGGTGTCACTCGCTGGCTTATCGAGACGACGGCTAAAGAGCAATAAGAACGAAAAAACAAAAAAAAATTAAATGAAGGAGGCAATAAAAATGTTTCTGATCGAACTGTTGCGCCACTTTTGAAGATTAAAATCAACCAAATTTTTAATGATTTTGATTGTTTAACAATTTTGGGGCAGAATTAAAAACTACAAATTGATATGGAGAAGGAGACACAGAACAGAACAGAACACAACAAAAAAATGTCAATAAATTTCTTACTGAAAAAAGTGGTGAAGAGTGAAAATTAAACACAAAAAACAAAAAAAAAAAACGGAACAGAATGAAAAGGGAAAATACGACACCAAAGAATAAAACCGCCAGATGCTAAAGATATGGTAACCATAAGATAAAAACTCCATAATCATGTTGGTCATTAGCAGATAGACTTTGATTGTCTCATCTAGTTTAGAATTTTAATTGTTTTCGTTCTATTTGTAACTTTACTCTATAAAGATCGTATAAAAAAAAAACTTGTACTAAATATGGGGACCTTTTTGTTTTTTTTTTTGGCGACACTCTATTTTTGTGGCATTTTATGACTGTTTTTATTTTCGTTGTAGTTTTCATGATGAGTTTTACTTGTATTTTCATTCCCATCATTATCATTTTATTATCGGCTGAATGTGTAAAAAATCGATTGAAAATCTTAAACATCCTACGATTGTAGTGTTCTTTTGTGCATCTTTATGAAAGAAATTCAAACCTCATAAACTTATAAAATATAAATGTAATGATGGCTTCTTATGACAAAGCATTTCTAAAAGAAAACACAAAAAAAAAAAACAAAAACAAAAACAAAAAACAGATAAAAATATGTCTGAAATATTTGTATTAACTTAACTAACCAGGTATAGTAATAATACGTGTAGTAAAGATTTGTGATCATCGATTGAATTAATCCTTTGGGATACAATCTCCTTGAATAAATTGATTTCATTGTCATGCCGCGGAGCATCATCTTGTTATTTCCAGCTAAGCATGTTCTAGAATAACAAGGTTACCATCTGCTGTTATCTAGAAAAACCGCTCTCTTTGAAATTATTCACAGATCTCCCGAAATTCGATATTGAGCCAGCTTCCTGTAAACTTCATTTGAACCTTTTTAAAGTCACATTAGTAGCAATTCCAAATTCCTGTAGAAGTCATTAGACTAGAAATACAAATTGGATATTTCCACAGAATACTCAATAATACAATAACCATGTAACTGTTACAAGGAATATTTAGAAGAAACATTCGTTAGAGTATCATCATATCCACCATATCTGCGAACAAATATGTTAACGAGAGTTGGGGGTTTTCAATTGGCCTTTAATTTTTAGAATTTTTTAGACTTTTTAAATTTATCTTACCGCCTCTGCATGGGTTAAACAAATAAAAATTATGCCAATATTGTATTCGAAGAAAAAAAAAAAATTATAATAAAAAGGAATCGATTTCATAAAATATTCGACATTAATTGACGATCAAAAAATTTATGAAAAATGTTCCAACTAACGAAGAATAGCTTTGGAATCGTAGGCTGCCTTATTGACCACATTAACGTATTTTTTTTTAGTATTTTGCATGGCATTGCTACATAAAGGTTCGAATTTTTGGTTTAAATTGTGTGAGTATGTTTCCCATACGAGGAGACGAAGCGAAAGATGTCCTACATTTTTCCCATGTAATTTTATATAGCGATGGCAAATATATTGAAATTAAAGTGTCGTTTAAAAACCATCTCCAGTTTACAGGTGATGAGAGTATTCAAAGAAAAAGGAATTAAAAGGAATCACGTTCTAGTTTATAAAATTGAGGGAATAGGAGGATTCATATGGAGTAAAGACTGAATAAATATCATATGTAGTGGGGTATATACTCCACCTGTTCTGCAGAATTTGCTCGTGACTGGACAGCAAATATCAGGGGGATATATTCCATGCTAATCGCGGCACTTGTAAGATTTCTATCCGCACTATGATTTACATTGATGTGTGCGCGTTTTAAGATCCTGGTTAATAACATAGAACACATGCATTATATTTTCTTCTTTACTATCTATCTATCTATCTATCTATACTATCATGAATCTGTTTGTCAAGACTGTGATATTCCAAAGCAATTAAAGCCGTAATCTTTATTGTAAAGCAATGCTGGGACACCAATTATTGGCACTTAATAAAGCTTAAGCGGTTTCTGTGCCTCTGTCTTTGATTTATGTATGTGAACTTTGTTGATGATAATTTTCTCAAATATACTGACATTCGTGAAATCAAGTTCTTATGATTCTTGTTACTCGAAGGAACTTTAGTTTTCTAAAATAACACATTGATTTGAGCTACTGCTGGTTTTACTGTAACAGCCGACCCTCGTTTTATGTGGCATATTGTAGGTAATACACCAATACTAGTGCCGTATGCATATTAATCGCATGTACCAACCAATGTCTTTAACTTAGTCGTCGTCATCATCATCATCATCATGATCGTCAATGGATGAAAAATTTCACACGCATTATTAGTTTAGTTGTTGTTGTTGTTTGGTTTTTTATTTTTCCTCTTCTTGTTATAGCAGAGATTCCCTTGAATAAGAATAAAAAAAAAAAAAAAAGAACGACAGACAAATATGTTATACAAGGGATAAGATTTTGTGAAAATACAAAACAAAACGTTTGTTATTCTGTGTGTCAATGCAACATGTTACCATACGACGAACGCATTGTATTGGCGTTACAAGAAGAAGAAAAAAATAAAAAAAAAATAAAAAACAACAACAATAACAAAATATTATTCAATATTAAACGAATATCTTCTTCTTCCACGGGGTTTTCGTATGGTTTTCCTGATACAAAAGAAAACAAAACAAAACAACACTTGTTGTGAAGATGTGAAAATGCTTGCAGCACCAGGTTGTTGTTGTTGTTGTTATTGTAATTGGAGGCTTACCAAAAGCTAAAACAAAAACAGAAAAAAAAATATTAAAAGGTGTCCCCTTTTGTTTGTAGCCTTTAGGGTCCAAAAGATCCACGTGTAGTTGCGATGTTTTTTTCAATTTTTCGTTCTTGCATCTCCAAAACCCCATAGAAACACAACGAAAAGCAAAAAACGAAAGCCAGCATTTAAGTGACTTTGTGGGTAAAACGATTGGAGTACCCGAGGAAGACATCGTCCAGACACCCGTTGTCAAGTTTTTTAAGATTAATTGAACAATCAATTTTAAATTTTATAGGCTCTATTCGTATACAATACAACAATATTCTTATTCGTATTGTAGTTGTAGTTGTTCCTTCTTTCTTCTTTATCCTTATGTTTCATACTCTCCAAAACATTTGTTTCGTTGCGTGGCCAGCCAGCCATTGGCATTGCAGTAATGCAGGCGCGAACTGTCCGTTTTCGATACGATTTTTGTATAATTTCTGGGATTAAAAATATTTAAAGTTTGTTTCCTCGATTATGCGTCCATTGTTGTTGTTGTTGTAGGCCAATATGAAGATTTTACAAACATCTGAAGGTAAAGGACAAAAAAAAACAGTCTTTTTTTGGGGGGAAAAAAGTCAATGAGTGTGTCTCTGATTTGTAAACGTTTTGTTTGTGAGACAGACCACGGTTTTTTTTGTTTTTTCTGTTGTTTTTTCTGTTTTTTTTTTTTTGTATTTGTCCCATTGTGCATATTTCACCGGGTCTTTTTCTCTTTTGGATTTTCAATCGTTTTATGAATTTTTATTGATTTTTCATGTTGTAGCCTCTTTATTTTATAAGAAGAAAAAGCAAAAGAAAAGAAGAAGAAAAAATAGTTATGGATTCATAATTTTTAAATTGATGGCTGCGATAAACTTTAATGGTTAGGGAGGGAATCATTTAAAAATTATTTTGTCTTGTGAGTGTCAATTGTGGCAATGGGTTAAATTCAAAGGAATTTATTTGCCAAAGAATTTATAAAAAAAAGCATTTAGAATCAAAGAGTTAGGATTTTACGATTTTAGCTAGACTAAAAATGGTTTACATTCTGCTGAACTCCTATCCTAGCCTATTCTGTCAGTAATCTCTATATACTAACAGTCTCCGGTTAGTAGCAAAGGCTCAAATCCAATAAGAAATTTTACGTGTCACAATTGTATATTCGTAACGTGAAACATTACGAATAAATATTTTTTATACTTTCAACTACATCCACTCTTTTTATACGGTGTCTCAATCCCGATGGCATCAGTAGACAGATATGGGTAAGAACAGAACTGATTCAATTTATTCTTTAAATCGCATTTCCATCCTTCACACAATAGCCATATAATTCTTTTAGTAAACGTCCTGACAGACTAGGCATTCCAGCAAATAACTTCTGCAGTAGCTGTGAGTCTGAGGTGTAAGAAGAGGCTTTCTTTCGCCGGATGCATGAATGCCCAAAAATATCGCTACAATAGTTGATCTTCAGGTTGACTATTGAATGTGAACCACGTCCTTCAAGGGGAGTCCGCTATATTAACCATGATGCTGTAAATTCAAAACGTACGCTAACATTCTAGTCACTGTGAATGTGGTTTAATGTGTCGTCAATCAATTCTGTCATCTTTTAACGGGATGCAGTAGAATAATGTAAAAGCGTTATCCGATTCATAACCTGTTCACAACGCGAAACGAATTGTTATTCAAATAAAAATTTTCGTAAACGATTGCGCAAAACAATACAATTTTGCAGAGTAAAATACATGCATCATTCTTACTTCTTGTCTTATTTAATAAGATTATATGTGGTGAAGGTTTCTCTTCCCGTTCGTGGTAGAAAGACATGGCATTTAATCAGATACAGCCTATCTTGTATGTTGTATTCTTAGCAATTAAGCACTACACTTAAAATAACTACCACCTCCAGTACATTGTACATACCGTCAAGATATGTATATCCAATCAAGGATTCCATTTTCCATTTCAGAGTTTCATCTTCATTTGGTCCGGTTGTTAAGTAGGTAGTGTGGTGTTTATACATGAATGGCGGTATCTTATTGCCAGAAATCTGCTGATAGGAAATCACCAAAGAAATATTTTTCCATATTTCGTTTAATTCGAGATGCTCTGACATGGTGTTTGAACCGTGGCTACGCAATAATAATATTAACAAATGCCCCAATCAATAAGAGTGGATTCTCATTTACGTGTTGATCAAAATTTTTAATAGGATAAGTCAGTTGCTTTTAAAATTTTACTTCGCCTAAAACACCTTTTTATTATTTATTTTATCTTGCATTTGCTAAGACAAAAACCAGAAAAATACTCTTCCTGGAACACATCAATAGCCATTCTAACCATTTTATACGTTAAGACGTGAGACATGAGCATAAACGAGCATATGAGAAGGTGTAACTAACCCTTTTAGCCATAATAATAATAATTTTTATTATTATTGTTGTTGTTGTTACTATACATATGATACACATAAATATTAACATAAATGAGCCTTTTAACCTTAATTTCGAATAAAAACAAATTATTTATTTTGAAAAAACGTATTTAAACAAATTAAATGGCCTCATATAATGCGACATGATAGGATATGATACGATATGATGATAAAAAATAGAAGATATACCCTAATTATGTTATTTATCATTACAATTATTGGGTCATAAATTTAATTTATCACCTTCCACGTTTTCTCTTGTTGTAATAAAGAAGAAGAAAAATAGAAAAAGAAAATTAAAAAGTGAATTCAAACCATAACTGACTACGCTTTGAAATAAATGAAGGAAAATATGTAGAAACAACAGAAAATAAATTAAAAAAAAGAACAAAAATATAAAAATAATGTTTAGTATGGAATGGAAATTGAGTGTGTTTAGAATTTTAATTGGTCGTATTAAAATACAAGACTCAAACACACTTTAAAAGACGACACAAAGATAATCTCAATCCAAACTGTTTTGTATTTATTTTGAAATAGGTCATTTACATGTGCGTATGTAGGTTGTGCTCCCTTTTTTTCCTATCCTTTTTCTTCTCTTTCTTCTTACCAGATCCATTTTCCGTAGCGATTACTTGGCCAAATATGATCCTACGTAAACGTTTAGTTGCTTATGATTGTGTTAGGATATTTGTTGTTGTTGTAATATTTAACGGCCATATTTAAATTGAATTCCATTTCATAGATTCAACACTTGAGTAGCAAAAGGGTGCAAAGAAAAGAAATTAAACGGTGGTAAATTAGTCATCAGAAGTGCGTTTTAGCTTATTAGACGTGAGTCCACAGTTCAAATCCCAGGTTAGACATCTCCAATAAAACGAAATACGAAAAAAATATCCTTCTAATGACCAATTGTGTATGTATATATGCATGTAAAGAAATAGAAAAACACATGGAAAATTAACCATTTTACCTTAAACTGCATAACAAGTATACGCAACAAGGTTAAGAAGTCATTATAGTCGTGGGTCAAATTAATGTTTGTCCTGCTCGAAACGAATGCATTCAAAACTTCTTGGAATATAATTTCGTTCTATAATCCGATTGTATGCGGTTGCTGAGGGGTTTGATTGCTCTTATTCTGGATATGGATAGAGGATTACGATCTGCAAGCAATGCTGTTTATATTCTCTGAGTTCTTGATGGGTAACCCCCTTCATCTAGAATGGCTCAGTTCCGAAGGAACAGTATGTCCACCTAATAGCGAATAGCACGGAACGGTGAGCAAACAATTAGAAGTCACTGTAGTCTAGTAAGTAGTGGGTTGGCTTATTGGACGTGAGACCACGATTTAAACCACATGTTGGACAACTCCAACAAAACAAAACATGTAAATAATATTTCTTCGGCAGATTTCTAGGTAAAAAGTATGTGATGACTTAAAACTGTAGGTCCCGCCTCTCATGTATAATAATAACACACGCAACATAAGTGGCATGTGGTATGAAGAGCTAGGTTGTAGTCCTGGCTGAAGGGTTCTAATGATCAATTATGTAAATAATAAATATTCTTGTGGCCGAGTTTCGTTCGCTAAGACCTCGAAAAGAAAATAAATGATAATAAAAAAATTATTTACTAAGGTTTAACAACGTCCTCTATGTCTTCCACCCACACTGGAAGACTAACATTTAGTTCATCTGGCAATTGATACAAATTTTAACTTGTCGTTCTTATAAATAAAAAATTTTCATCCATAATTTCACCTTTAAGATGCCATGCAAATTTCCCATCTGTTTTGATTTTTTCTTCTTTAAAATTTTGTCTCGAACGTTATTCATTTAGGCTGCCTGCCTTATTTGTGCTCGTAATGCGTTTTAATTAATGAAAGTAAATTAATTAAGAAATAACAACAACAACGACGTTGTTGGTTTCTTTTTCTAGCGTAATTGTTTTATTAACCCTCTTAAAAGCTGTTGTAGTTGTTTTCCATTGTTTTGATATTGTTTTTCCACCAAGAAAACGTTACTTGCATACGTAATGAGAAATTTTCTGTTCCAGAAACGAAGGCAATTGCAGAGTTGGTTTGGCAGATACGGCATTAGATAGTTGGAATGACTAGGCCTGATGACAGTGTTAGAGGCAGTAGGAGTTCGTTGGTATCATGGTTTCATTTTAATTGATTTTAATTGTAGAATACGTCTTAGAGCGTTACAATTGGAACGTGGGAGTGTTTTTTTTTTCGTAAATTGAATTTTAAATACACGATTAAAGTTAACGAACTAAAGTAAATGAATTTAAAAGGTGAATGATGTTATGCGCGTGTAAGTAAAGGGATATTTGCAGTTGGAAAATAAATTTAAATTTCGTATTTCAATATGATGATAACGTAGCCTACGGCTTAATTGATTATAAAATTCTATTTAAAAATATTTTAAAATCTTTTTCGCCTCGTGTGATATAGGAAAATAAATCTCAAATGCAAGCACTTTCTTAATATGACTCGGTTTTATCCTGGAGCCATATGTAGCATTAGTGTGCATTGTGAGCCACATAGGACTAAAGAGCCTTATCAAATTATTTCCAATTATATTTGTCCATTGTTTTCATATCATCTACGTTCTCCAAGCATAAATTTGTTGATAATGTTGGAATGAGTAAAAAAATATCAGGTTTAATTCAAAAACCTGTGTTTCACTGAAAAAGTTGGCCTCCTGGCATATTTTAGAGTTGCATTCTTAAGCTAGCATTGACATTGCTAGGTAAGTGCTGGGACTTACTTCTCTTATCATATGTTAAAAAAAAATCGAGGTATTCTAAGGCCAATATCCATTTATCGCCTATGCCGGAAGGTAGTGCTGATGATCACCTGTTGTCTTTGCAAACTTTTTATGAGAAATTCAGTTAAATTGCCTCGCGCTTAACGTTCAGTTTACAAATTGATTGAAAATGTTTATATTCTTTATATTAATTTTGTAATGATAAATAGATTATGACTTCGATTTCAACATAAAACGATGACAAAAAATATCAAATCAATTACAACAACCACCATAATTTATTTATTCAAAAACAAACCAATTTTCTATCGTATTTATTGTAAAGAACTCAAAATCCCTAGACGTATGTTACGCCTCTACAACAGGTCTGTGAGACCTGCATCAAGATTCAAAATCATTTCCATACAATTTATAGTCAAAGCCACACGTAAATTTCCAAATAAATCTTTTCAATGATCAACTGCACTAACGGTTGACGTACGGACACATAAACAAATAAAAATCTGGAAGAGTGAAAATATTCATCGACTTTTATTATGATTTGGCAGGGACACGTGACTAAACGACGTTTTACGCGGCGGACGGTAACACACTTCATAAATTTCTACACCCCCGCCTCAACCCATCAATAGACACTAACCAACGTAAAATATGGCTAAAATGTAACAGAAACAGTTATTATTGCAGAAACAGTTATGATTGTTGGTATGGCTATAGCGAAAGGAAGAAACAAAAGTGGCCGGAAAAAAGAAATCAAGCCAAAGTACGTTTCCTTTCCTTTCCTTCTCCAGAGAATTGTTGTCTTTGGTTTGTTCGTTGGTTGGCAGGCAGGCAGGAAGGCAGGCAGTATTTTCATTTATTTGTTGTATGCGTTACTCTCTCCTGTTCATTTATTATTTATATTGTCATTATTATAACAGCAACAACAACAACAATAAAACCAAGGACAAACGAACACGATACATTTTAACACCCCTTCTTAATTTCAATTTTATCATCCGCTCATTTCATTCATTTATATTGATACTGCCACTGCCACTACCACTAAAAACTGCCATTGCCACAACCTCTGCTGTGGATGATAATGACGATGACGATGATGTAGACAGTAGGACTTTGGATGAGCGTGATGTTACTGGTGATGATTATCTTGTTTAAGTTGCTGTCTTACGGAAGTTAAACCCAAAATCATTATAAGGAGCTGCATCTCATAGTCTATAATGAAACTTTTAAACTGTTATTATACCCTTATGCCTTTGCTAAAAAACAAAATAGGCAGTGTATTAAGAATGTTGAATTGTTTGTTACACCCTAGATAAAAATAATTTAAGGGAAGAGGTGTCTAAAAAGAGATCTTGCTAGCACTTAGTATCACTGCTTGATGCTTAATAAAAACAAACTGAAAGGGCTCACATTGTATACCTTAGGATACATTACATAGAATACTCTTAGATTCGGACATCTATCCAAGGACTGAGTTCTATTGCTATCTTAGCCGGGCCATATAAATTTTTTGACACGGAGTAATGGTGGATACCGATGTTCCTTCTATCGCAATTATATTGACCGGTGCTTTAAAAATGCTTGCATGTTATGGGCCATATGAGTGACTTATTTCTGTAAAGATCTTATTTCTAAAAAAAAAAAAATTATTTTGTGGTATATGGATCTTCGAACAGGAGCCGTAGTTTTTGGCCCAAATTGAAATATTCTGAGCTCATGGGAATAGGAGGACACAGGAAGAAGGAACACAGCAATACTACCCGAAAGTGAGACAGCCTCTTATGAGGTTTAATCGAAAGGTGAATTAAATAGGTGAATAAAATATTTCTCGGATAAAGAGAACATAGTGGCAACTTTTAGCGGGAAATGGGTGTCTGAGTCATGCATCAGACTAACCAAAAATAATCGGAGATTTGTATTACCAACTTGGTAACCGGTACCATCATTTCACAATCAATGTAAAAAAAAAGTTTGAGAATGTATTTCAAAGAAACAAATTTGCCGATAAGTTATGTGAGTATCTCTTATAATGTAGGGTGTTTTTTGTTTTCTTTTTATAACCTACAATGTTTTTTACGCTTTACTTGGATTTTTTTTTTTATTGCTACACTCTTTAGTGCAGCCATAAAACAACGGAAGGATTCAAAAACTTTTTCTCAAATGCAAAAAAAACTGTTTTTGCTATTGTAACCGTCGAAAACCCAGAGAGAAAATAATAAATTTTTTATAGAAAAAATATGAAAAACCGCAAACAATCTGGGCAAAATGTGAATAAACACACACGCACACACTACAACTCATTTATCAAAAAACGTGACCCCCGTCTAAAGTGGGAGGAAGAGTAGAGAAATATGAAGACGCAAAATAGAAGCAATAGAAGAATAATGGTTGCAACACTTGCCACAATTGTTTGGCAACAAACAAACGAACAAATCCAAAGGCAAACAATTTTTTCTTTGGGGCGACTACACCACTAAAGCCACCCTTAAATTAAAGGCAACTTGTAAGTGTCTGTGTGTGCGTGTGAGTGTATTTGAGGCACACATAGATTTGAAAAATATGAACTACGCACGCCGCAATCAAATCATATAAACGACTGAACCCGGACTAAACAAGTTAAGGACTGAAGACTGAGACAGAGAAAGAGAGAGTGTCTGAGAGTGTGAGAGTGAGTGAGAGACATGGAAATAGGAAGTTGAAAGTACCGTTAGAGACGAGTTAAGTTGAGTTGAGTTGAGCTGTAGAGTAAAGAACTGCCAAGGTTATGATTTATTTAACTTTTTTAATTGACTTTTTCCTCGACTGCTACCACTACTGCTACTGCCACTGCCACAGTTACGGTTTTACTCTCTCACACAGCCTTAGAATTTGAAAATCATATTTGGCAGTAGGCTGTTTAGTAAGCGTGCCAATGTGTGAGTATGCGTGTGCGTGTATATGTGTTAAAGGCAGGATATTTTAGTGAAATTGTTGTTTTGTTGTTACTGGCATGTATAGAGGACTGCGTGTGAAAGGATAATAGCAGGGCTTTAGCGCCTTTATTACGCATTTACTTGCCAAGTAGTTTTTCTACTCTTCTGTTCTTCATCCTCTTCATCTGTGTGTGTTCTTTATTCACATGAAGGGAAGTTGTTGACGTTACCAGTACTTTATGGATTTCTTTGTTTTTTTTCTTGCTTCCATTCAATTCTTCTTTTAATATTTTGTAAATATGAAAGCATGTTTGAATCAATTTGGGTTATCCTTGCCACGTGATTTTTCGTTTTTATTTCATTTTATATATTGTTGTTGTTTTTGTTTTTGGATTCGTTTTGTAACTTTTTAGTTAAATTTTGTTTTTATGATTTATGTTTTTGGCAATTGTTGATTTAATTGAAAGTTTCATCGATTTTTTATACTGTCTAAGGAAAGAAAAAAAGTTTTCTCAAAAGAACTTTTTAAAATATTTTATAATCAATGCGAACATCATAAGTAAATGAGTTAATTGGAAGTTTGCTTTTAATCTACATCCTCGAACTGGCATCGAATTTAAAATAATGATGAGAGTTTTAGTTTGGTTCCTCTCCTTAAACCTGCCTAGATATGTAACTACGTGCCTTGAAGAAATTTCAAACTTTCCAGCAGGAAAATCAATTATTGGGAACTGCTTTGTTCTGCCTGAACGAGATGGTCGCCATAAATTCATTAAAAAATTCTTATGGCCTAGAGATGTAAATGTGTTAAAAATGGGTACCACATTAGCTTAAAATCTACTAAAAATAACAATGAATTAATGTTTCTTAACAGTATTTGAAGGTGTTCCACGATATGTAATAATGAAAGGAATGTAAGATGACGCCATCAATTCACAAACGAATCGAAACGATCTTTATTATCTGAGTAGAGTGTACGCATTGAACATATTTTAAAGGGTGCAAAAAGGCAACATATGGCTGTCAAGATTATAACATCAGTGTTATAGAACGTGCATAGTATTGATTTACCAGAGTCCTGAATTATATGACCCTAAACAGGAGACGGCAGAACAATTTACGATCCTTAAGACATCTTAGAACATCCATCTAAGCTGAACATAGTTATGAATCGATCTCCAAAGTATTTCATCCAATGAGGTGTAGTGCAAAAAGTACTTCAAGGGAGAATACTTTTTGATATCGTTTTTCAATAGACCAACTCCAAGACAAAAAAACTTCTCTTCTTTAGGTCTAAGATTTCAATTCAATAACGTTGATTTTCTGATTATGGGTTTAAGAATCAATCTCCAACCAACAGATTTTTCAAGCTCTTGTACCAACAAACAAACTTTCACTATCAAAGATCTTGCGGAGGCCGATATTTAAATTAAATACTTAAACTGAAATTGAAACTCTAATCGATAATCCAATAGTTGACAGTTAGTTTTTTGCCATAAAAAGTTTCATCTCTTCTGTTTTAAAATAAAATGCCTGTAATCTGTGATTCTTAAATAGTTTGATTTTATTTGGTTCTTTAATGGCTTATGTACCTAGTATGTATTGGGCATAGGAATAAAAAATTGTATTCCAAGACATCGTTCCACCCACCTAAAGAACACCAACTCAAACTAATCAAACAAGTCAAAGAAACAATGTTAAAAACACAAACTAAAAAAAAAAAAAAAAAATACAACAGAAAATAATAAAAAAATCACTATCGAAATTTGTAAAACAAATCAGAGACTTTTGATCTCCTATCTCGTCATCATCATTAGCATGAATACAGGGAACAATTGTGGCAACATTTTCAATGAAATGGAATAATTTCAATAGCCAGAGCCATTCTTATTTCATTTCTTTTGTTGGCTTTCATTCGTTCAGTCATTCATTCATTCATTTAGTCATTCATTCACTCATTATTATTGCCGTATTATGGTTGTTGTTGTGCTGTTGTTGTAGTTGTTAGTAGATATTGTGGCAAGATTTATGTTGTAGATACAATTGTTTTGATAAGAGTGTAATCAGTGCGACAACTACTCGAACAACTGCGAATATAAATGAAAAGCAAATGAACCACCAACAACAACGACAACAACAAAAATTGTTAAATGATTATAATATACTAGAAAATTATGCATTCAATTCTCTTTTATACTTCTATTCTATTATAGTTTTTTTTTACTTTTTTTTTCATTACGATTTCACTATCCATTGTGTTCTTTTGTGTTGTCACTGCGAGGTAAAACGAAGTCTGGCCTAAAGTTGGCCCCCATCATCCAACCTCAAGAACACTTGGCTCGAGTACTTCTTTTGCTGCTTTTGTGTGTTTTTTGTGACCATGTTTAACAAATGAATTAAATTGTTTGGATTTGTATTCTTTGTCTACGAACACAGCAGTCATAGCACATAGCCAGCCAGTTGCACAGCTATGGTGGCGGCTAAAACAGTAGCCGTTGCCATAGCAGGAGCTCCCCATTTCTTTACAGAGACAATAACCGTTTTGAATGAATCAAACAACGACTTTTTGGGGGCTTTTCAACACTTTTGTTTAACAATTTTGCAAAATTAGTTAAAACGATGCCACAACGATGCTATTGTTTGCTGGCAACTTCAATTCAATTATTTAATGAAGTCAGAGCATAGTGAAACTCAAGGATCATATTTTGCTTTATGCAACTCAATGCGATTTTGGTGTATTAGAAGACATAACAAGAATTAATGATTATGCTTCTGCAGAATGCTCATTTAAGGGCAATTTGCTTAGAATAGGATTACACTACAAAATTCATTGCACAAGATGTTGTTTGGATGTTGATGTTGTTCATTGCTTTTATCTAAAATTTAAGATTTTAAGGTCGGCTTACATAGCGTCATACTTTACATTTTCAACTAACAGCAAAATACCAACGCATCAGATTGTCAAATATAATACAACAAAAATTCTAAAAAAAACAAAACAAACCAGCTGGTAGCTGTCAATATTCAAATCAAAATTTAAATCTTGAGCAACTTTTTCCGTTGCGTTAACGCTAAAGTACTGAATGAAACAATGAATGAATGAAAAAAAATATTAAAGTATGAAGGATTCTATGTGACTCGGCCTTTATTCAGCATAATTCCGATAATGTGGCTTTAATTTTCATAATATTTTTATTGGGAACTTACTTACTGTCTCATAACCACCTTTTAGTCTGGATTACAAGCTGGTTTCTTACACTAACCAACACCTGAACGTTACTTCTGAAAGAATAATTTCAGAAACTTTTGTTTGTCCTCAGAGTTTTTGCCAGCAGTTTGGCGAAAGAAAGTCTCTGAAAGAAATATGTTTTCAAATTTTTCCTTTGTTTGAGGTGTCTGAGCTAAGCATTGAACTATAAGCTCTCTTGTAATAAGCGAATGCACTACTTACTTGACAACGTCGACTTCAGTATCAGACTATCTCACATTATTCTTGTTGAGTGTGTTAAATTATCAATGAGGGGCGAGACGCCCAGTTTGACATTGACTCTGGACAACAGATTTGATTTGATTTCGGGGTTTTTAGCAAAGGACTGCATAGGGCAAGTCGTCGAAAAAAATAATGCAGCAATAACTGCAGATGTAATATTATTCTATGAGCACTCTGTTAAGGAATAGGTTTTTATTTGTATCTTTTTATTATAAGTCTTTGGATTCCATTAAAAGTCTTTTTTATTTTATCATAATGATGATGCATAAATTTAGATGGTTGCTTATTATTTTATCGTTCAGAATACAGGATACAAAACTTGGAAGACTGTAAGTGAAAAACAGATTTTATTTGCCTCTTTTCTGAAGACCAAGAAAAGAAAAGTGCACTTTGGTTTTAAGCTAGCCATGTAACGGCCATTTTTGTAGCTTTCAAAAATGGGCCTGAGGGAAACTTAAAGAAAACAGAATTACATAGCAACTGCTAGTTAAACACCGCTCAGCTATCTGGTTGGAATATTACATTTTTAATGTCTTATTTGTTTTGGTCATAAAACATTGTTAAACTGCAATCGTTAAACGTATGTACACGAGCATTTATTTAATGATCAATTAAAAATAGACCACTTGTTAGAACATACTTTTAAAAACAAACCATAAATCATATCAAACTGGGTCATAACCATTAATGGCAGCCGTTAACTATTATTTTATGGCATTAGAAATATGTTATGGGCGTAATACTATTAAGAAAAGGCCAATGGAAGTTGTTGCAATTTCTGCTGAATGTTTCATAGAGAAATAACATCTGTGGTGGCATAAATGCGGCGGCTTTGATAGTTTGATCTTCAATCAAAAACGGCACACTTTTAACAAAAACAATGCAAACCCAAGGGAAACAAAAACTTGTCTCCGTATGTGCGTATAAAAAGTGTTAATTAACAACTAATTAATGAAAGGATATGAAAGACAATTAGAAGCCAAAGTCAAAACAAGCAGCCGTTAAATATACAAAAACACAGAACTTACGTTACGTTACGTGCAACTAAACACAACATTTAAGAATTTTAAGACAAAAAGCTGGTATAAAAACAGTAGCGGCGTTTGAAACATTTTTTATAAGCAGCAGCAAACAACAAGGCGGACAGACAGAGCGCATGCGTACAATTGCTAGCACAAGACATTCAATAATCAAAACATTTAACAACAGCCAGTCGAGGCAGTCAGTCAGTAAACTGATCAAAAACAGAATTTTAGAAGATGAAGAAGAAGAAGAAGAAGAAGCAGAATAAAATAAAAAATATGGAATAAGCAGGCAAGTCTCTTCAAATGAATGACTGACTGACTCGACTGACTCGGCTGGCTGAAATCGTAAATGAAAACACATTTATTATAAAATGAAGAGCATAAATCTTAAATTCGAAACTAACCGCTCGTGTTTGGAGCATTAAAGACACTGATTTCAACTTGTTTTTCGTTCTGCAGTTGCTGCTGTCGCTGTTGTTGTTGTTGTATGGGCTGCCACAGCAGCCATGAAACGCTTAGACATGCGACAAACGCAATGAATGTCAGAAACGCCAAATGATATGTCACATTATGTCCATTCTCTCTACAATATAATGTTTTAACCATTCGTTTAGACTCTTTGTAGTCGTTATTCGTTTGTAGATTTGTTTCGTTTTTGTTGCAAACAGATCGATTGGGACCAACATGACAATGAAAATAACAAATAGTCTTAGCGTGAAGGGTTATTTATGTTAAGGAGTTAAGGGCACTAAAGGGTGCTAACAATTGTAGGTGTTTTTTCTATCACTGTTTTGAGCTATTGTTTTTCAGCTAGGCATTTTTAATTTAAATTTCTGGCATCATTTCTTTCGCCAAGACCGGGGCATCAGTTGGTTATGCTAAGAATGCTTTCAGTATTATTAAAAGCCATTTGTCATTTCACTGTGGTGGTATCGATTTAAAATTCGGAGGTCTCAAATCGCATTGGAAAAGTAAACAACATTGACGAAAGCTAGAAAATTTGTTAAGTTGAGCCGAAGCCATGATATCTTACCTTTATTAACTTTATGAGCATTGTGTATGCCGCTTCGTCGTAGATGTTCGAGACATAGTCCCAGTTTATGATGTACACCGCTGTTTTGTAGTTCATAAATACAATTATGTAGCAGAATTAGCTACTTGGCTCATTTACTTAATTGGTCATTACAATCCTGTAGTCCAACGAACAACCTTGTTACTTACACCACCCATAATGTGGTCGAATACGGCGATTCTAAACAATAGCTTTGAGCAGGTTTTCATGGCAATTTTAAATGCTGAGGGGAAGTCGCCGCATGACATAATTTTCTGTCATTTATTTCTAATAACATCGTTAATAAAGCACCCATTTTAAATGATCGATGGCTAGAGTAAGAAACATACAAAGTTTTAATAAACGAAACAACAACTGCAACTATTATTTACAATTGAAGAAGAAAGAAATCATCATAAGAACATAAGGACAGACATTGGAACGATGCAATATGATGAAGCAATTAAATATTGATCATGTCTGTTGGCGGAATCTTAATTCCACAATAAAGCAATAAAAGCCGGTAGTGAAAAGACAAGCCTATATACACACACAAACACACATGTTCATAGGCATATTGAGAAACTGAAAGAAAAAACCAAAACGACAACAATATTTAGCAATATATCACAGAAGTCAACAATTTAATGGTGACAAAAAACAATATGACTTGACAAACTCTTAAACAATGACACACAATCTGTAAAATAAACCATCATCGTTATTGTCATTGTCATTGTCAGCGATGTATGGTGTGTGTGTGTGTGTAAGGGGTTACTCTTCATCGTGGTTATCATCAAGTTTGTCGATCAAAATAGATGTTCACTGTAAACGAAAGGAGAACAGACAAGAAAAGAGAAAAAAGGAGAATAAAATTTATTAACGTTTAGAAAATGATAATGATGTGATTGATTTTTAAAATCACACACAGACTGATAGAAGAATAGCTGTGGCCAGGCATGATGATAGCGCCCTTTCAAGGCGGTTGAATTGATTTCTCTTCTCATGTTTGGTTCCCTTTTTTTTATTTGTTTTCTTGATTTTTTTTAATTAAGAAGAAGAAAAAAAAATGGTCAGAATTAGTTTATTGTTTCACATATTTTTCTCCACTTGCCGTTTTGTCATGGTTGTTAAATATTTAATGAATTTTGTTTTGTTATTTATTTTTATCTTTCATTTATTGTGTTCAGTGTTTTTTTTTTAAGTATTTATTAATAAATCATTATTTTCCAATTACACGTGTATTATTTATACCTCTTGTGTACACTGGTGTACATTATGCTTTCATTGTCGTTGAATTCTCTGCTTAAAAAGTTTCTGTGTTGTTACGTCTTTAACCCTTTCTGAGACATGCTAAGGAAAACAGTTTTACCCTTGCAGAATTCCGCAAAAAGATATCATAAAAACAAGTTTTATTTATGGAAGTGAACATAGTAGGATTTTGCTTGACACAAAATAGGAAACTGTTTTCCAGTGATAATTTATTTTCACCCTATTTTAGCCAATAATAGAAGCATTGAAGGCTGTTGAAGGTCCTAGAAGTACCTGTTGTAATCACCACAATATTACCTACTTTATCAAACAATTATAATTGTTGGTTTCCCGATAGTTTTCTGAGGATATGAATGCTATCCAAATCACCTTTGGCCAGATCTATTCTGTTAATAAAACCAGAGAGCCCAAACACCATTAGTCTTATGTTCCTAAGTGGCGAACACTAATAAAGAAGAGGTTTCCTGCCTATTGCAATTTTTGCTATAGTTTTTCTTAGATATTTCCAGATACGTTTTGTTCTGTACGTATTCAAAGAGGGTTAGACCTGAATGGTCTCCTTACATTTCCGTTCTTATTCCATTTTTTCTTTGTATGTGAGCAAAGTTTAACGTATAATCTCCAACTTTTTCAGTGTTAGAATGAAATTGACTCAAAACCATGCAAAAATTCATGGATATTGGGCACTTAGCAATACAATTAGAAGTCGCCGTGGTCTAGTAGAGACGTAAAGCCAGTGTCCGAGTTCCAGGCCAGACATTAAAACAAAATACAAAAAGTATTCCTTCGGCGATTGCTCGCAAAAACTCGAGAGTAAATCAAATCCCATGAAAAGTTTCTTAAAAAATCTGTCGTTCGAAATCGACTTTAAACTGTAGGCCCCGCCGCTTATGTATAAAATTAACACACACAACATGGTTAGTGTGAGAAACTTGGTCAATAATCCTGACGTATGTAGAAATACTATCTGACAATCAAGCAGCCATTCGAGCATTCAGCTCTTATGAAGTTGAATAGAGGATTTGCTGCTCAGTTTCAATGCCGAGTTTAGTTTTGAAGCCTTTTTTTCTGCCTAAAGCTAAGAGTTGACAGGACTACAGATTTGGGCAACCAGTAAATAAGAGATGTAGCTTTTGGACTTGACTTATGGCCGACAACTTAAGTTTAAGAAAGCCTATCTGTTTTAAGAACATATCACCTCTAACGAGCTCATAAAAGTGATACAAACAATATTCCAATGAACAAAAAATTTTAAGAAAAATAATTAAACAATTGGCCGGTACACTTTTCATATTACCGTACCGAGAGGGGTTAAGGCAAAAAGAGAATAAAACACACGCACACACTCACTCATTGGCAATGCTTGAAATAAATAACAACAAATGAAGAGAAACAAGCTATTGCACTGATTGAAACCTGCCGAAGTTTGACAGGTTAAAGGATCGCACACGCACACAACTCTCTATGAACGGACATTTGTGTGTACACTGTGCCGTTAACATGTGCATGCGGTAGGTTTGCAATTTTTTCTTTGTTCTGTTGTAATGAATGGTAACAATAGGATTCCCCTGTCTGGTAACAGAGTTACATTAATTCATGTTCTTACTCTTCATTTCATTAACCCTTTGTCATATATTTAATAGGAAACGTGTTTTGTTTTGTTCAGTTTTGTTTGACAGCTTTCTTTGGAAAATTATTATTAAAAATTAATAAATAAAATTTAATATTGATTGTATGTATGTATCTATGTATGTACATATGTATGAATGATTTGATGTATCGTTTATAGCATTTCGTGCTAAGATTTAAACACAACAGGTTAACTAAATAATAGAGGGAAATTCTTTATGAAAATTAAATTAATTTAATTAATTCAGTAAAATGTATGTTTATTTAAAACGACAAATGAATGTTGCCTGCATGGTTGTTTCTTTCGAGACTTCCAACTTTGGCATAGTTTTTACAGCATTTCGATCGGTATATCTTCAATACTAACAGTTATGTTGTTGAAATCGGATATTGGAATTGTTGCGTAGTCCCACATGATCTTGTCTTGTGTCCTGGTTCTTCATCGTAATCAAAAAATCTATTGTTTGTAAAGTTGCGGTTTTTCCTTTCCGTTTATGTAAAATTATGCATGCTAAGTGAGATGATTTCATCATTGGAGCCACATTTCTTAATGTCGAATATTTTTTTAAACTTAGAATACAGGAATCTATCGCTTGGAGCGTAAGCCCTGAAATTGTTGTGGTTAAGAACTGCTTTCACCTGTTTTACTTACATAATCGGTCATTGCAAGTCAATATTAAGTCAAGCTTAGGTTCTCTCCACACCCACTTCCATTCCGGACAAAAGATTACGCCTTTTATGGCAATACATGATGTACCCACAGAGTTTTTGCCAAAAGATTGCTAAGATGAAGTCGCTGAAATAAATAATTTTGTTAATATTTCGTTTTGTTCAAGATGTCTAAACTGGGATTCGAATCACGACTTATTAGCTTACGGTGATTTTAGTTGTCACTCAACTCTTATCGAAATGACTGACGAGTTTAGTATTCTTATCATAAAGATTTCGAAGCACAGGAAGGGAAGTTAAGGGCGATGTCAAGGGCATAAGGCTGGAATTCTGATACTACCTATCGAATTTTTTCGAATTCGGTGCCTGTACTCTGCTAAAAAGTCAGACTGTGAATATAAAATAAACAATTAATCACTATCTTGCTACAGACATACAGCCTCTTTTATGAGGGTAAATGTTAGTTATTATCGGACATTATCTCATAAGTAGACACTCATAGCGTTTGGGTATGGAGTTCTATGGTTACTGACACTGGTTTCCGGAATGAGAATGACGGGAAGATTGTGATGGACGGTTGGTACAAGTGCCATATATTTTTTTCAAGAATATATCTGATTCGAAACTGTAGAGCAGGCTCAGGTACAATCATAATCATTAAATTGTTTAAACATTTTTTTTATACTTCGTGGCAATTGTTCCACATTTTATAATAAAATCACACACATACACATATATTTACATACATATGAATACTTAAGTATCTCATTATAAGAGTTTCGTATTTATATTCATATTCATTCTACGATTTTGACAACTAATTTGCCATGTGACCCAATTAGTTGAGTTACATAAGTTCCATAGTTTTAATTCTCATCAAATGAATTCAGTTGCACACAAATGTATCTGCCAAATGAAAATCTTTCGAATACAATTCTTTTGAACTGGGACGAATAAAGAACAAAAAAAAAGCGAAGAACTGAAAATGTTCCATTCATAAGAGAGAAAAATTCTAATCAAGGGAAAATACAAAAGAAAAAGTCAAAATATTAACAACAATAACAATCATATACGAATGTCAGTTGCAGGATAAGATTATACAAAGAAAATAAGACATAAGAAAAGGAAAAGAAAAGCTTTAAAAAAGAAAAGAGAAGAAATATTATGAAACAACAACAATGGGAATGTAAAATTGTTACAGTTTCATTAGAAGCAATTGAAATTGTGGTCATGACAGCCTTAAATCATGGATACAAAACAAAATGAATATTTATTTCTACCGTATGAAGAGAATAAAATCATAAAATTGGTAAAGGGTGATCCATTAAAGGTACGTTTTTAAAGTTTGTGGTGCCTTTCATTATTAATGCGGAGCCAGGATGTGGATGAACTACGGACAAGACCATATGAGTAGGGCATTGACTGCTAAAGATATGCAGAGACTCTCTGCGTCATCATTCATATGGTTCCTGAGGTTGTAAGTCGTTTGTACATGACAGCGAGCCTTAGAATAAACCCCGACAACACTACAATAGTATTATTTACAATGAGAAAACTTTATAAATGCAAAGCTATTTCACTCTTCGGAGAGATAATATCACAGAAAATGGATGTCAAATATCCAAGGATAACTTTGGATTTTAAATTGACATTGGGGTCTCATATGGAGAACATCCCAGGAAAGGCAAGAAATGCAATTATGGTATGTAGAAGACTTGCATCGAAATCCTGCTGATAAAATTCAGGAATTATGCATTGGATTTATGCAAGAGCCCTCCCGATAAAGTTAAAGAGATGCAAAAATACTTGTCAGACCAAGTGTGCTTGCGGTTGATAATTGGCCTTTTGACAGCATACTGCAGACTCAGAGTGCACTTATTTAGTACGGAGTAGTCTGGGCAGATAGAATAAATCTGAAAATAACTCAAATTAAGTTGCTCAAAAGTTGCTTGGAGTCTGTGGGACATTGATGCATATCATCAGGTGCTAAGTAGGTGATTGGTATTGTTAACAACCTAACTGTAACGTGAAGATTGCCAGGACGATCTGCTTGGAGGAGAGATTATAGGGATACTCTATAAATTTTGAAGGGAATACGATAGATCGCATGGTCACCCACAGTACTGAGGAACCTCTTCAAGACAATAATAATAAAAGGACCCTCTTAGAAAACCTTTTACAATACTAAAATCGTATAATAGTGGTACTGTAAGACTCAGCTACCTATTGTTTCTCTTTCAAACACCGTTACAGATACGTTTAAATAACTTCAAATTTTACAAACACTGCCAACGTCAGACAAACAATAATTGAACATTATCGCTCATTAATTCCGGCTTTAATTGGGAAATGGCGGAAAGTAAATATTTTTGATATTTTCATTCATTCTTCAATCGAAAGCCAATACAAGCAAAATTTTAGAATATTCACGCATTTAATGTCCCAAATACTGTGTGATGTTGTCTTAAACAGTAAATAACGTATCCTTTACCAAATTAATTAATTTTAAGAATAAATGCAACGAAGAATTAAGAAGAATAAGAAGAACAATGATTTTGATTTATGCTTTATTTTGTTTAAATAATAAATAAAATATGAATTATAGCGTGTTGTTGGATTGTTATGTATGGCAGCAAATAAAAAAAATATTTATTATTCAGACCGACAACAGAGACAGACATTACGGCCACAAAGAACAAAAAATTGAAATTAAAACAATAAAAAAAAACAACAATTTGAAGGAACATTTAACAGGAGGCAAAAAACGTCTTTTGTTTGGTGTCGTTTATAATGGGTGTCCATCAAATATCTTTTTGGTCATATTATGGTTTGTTTGTTTTTGTTTTTTGTGTTCTTCTGTTACTTTTGGGAATCCAAATTGAAGGAGTAGAAACAAATCATTCAATTTCAAAAAATGTATATGATTTCTCGTGGTTAACGCTTGTTAGTTAAATGCCTTGGAAACATTATTATTGCCTTATTCATCTTCATTCCCTGTCAGTTGCTGTTGTTGTTCTTGTTGCTGGTGTTGTATTCGTTATGGTTTGAGTGTTCACCTTTTTTTTCCATTTTTTTTGTGTTTTTTGGGGGGAAGTTCAGTATCAAAAATTTTGATTTGTTTTGTTTCATTTCATTTGTACAAGTTTGGCTAATAAATTATCATTTGATATATTTTATGAATATTATTTTCTTTTATTTTTTTTCATTTTTTATTCTTCTTTTTTATTTATTTTTTTAAATCCATTCATTTGTTTATTTGTTTTTTGTGTTGTAGATTTTTCTTAAGAATATTGAATGAAATAACCGTATGGACTATGTAAAGTTGCCAAGTTATTGGAAAATGTTGAATCGATACGGAATAAAATCTTATCATCAAATTGCTGGAATTGGAACCTCTAATGGATTACCTGTTACAATTTCAATTTTTGCTTTAGCAGTTCTATTTATCGGTTAATGATGAACATTGAATTCATATCCGAACACATGGTACGAGATTTGAAACATTGGCTTTATGTTCCTAACTTAATAGTTAGCCTAGCTGAGTAATATTATTTACGCCTACTTCTGTTGTTGCAGATAACATCTTCAAACTTAGGAGGTAAGTGTTAAACATTCTTAACTCGATTACTGTAGAATGAAAATATGAAAT
The DNA here is from genome assembly GCA_014635995.1 of Sarcophaga peregrina. Taxonomy (NCBI): domain Eukaryota; kingdom Metazoa; phylum Arthropoda; class Insecta; order Diptera; family Sarcophagidae; genus Sarcophaga; species Sarcophaga peregrina. The sequence continues at coordinate 107,042,295 of CM025789.1, read as the reverse complement.
GAAAACAGTTCTGTCTGTGATAAGTTTATTACACTGTCTACACTCAATGCTAACGCTGTATATACGGGTCTATACTATAATATGTACCATTAATATGCATGAAGGAACTCATTTTTTTACTAATAACCCGATCGTTATATGTCTTAAATTACTAGAGTTTTGTAATCGTAACACCTTATTTGTTTTTAAACTTGTACCGGGTCAACCAACATCTTCTACCACACTTTGACAGTTAAGGACAGTCAACTATGGACTTTGGCTGGTCAGTTACCCTATTTTTTGAGAAAAGCATGGGTCAGGCCATCATTATCACTGACGACTACTATATTTCGATAATTGCAAACTTCTGTTGACCTGAATTTTATGATCTGGATCCCAAAGACCCTGTGTTTTCAACAGCTTGGCGCTATGTGCCAAACAGTTCAGGCAATACGAGAGATTCTAATGAAGAATTATTCACCAAATCTGTCTTTAAGATCATAGACTATTCGAGAGCCATGGAAATTTATATATTTAGAATGTTTTTTCTCAACATTTGGTAACCCTTACAAATGAAAAGTGAAACAAAATGATTTCGTTTTCAGTTGCGTTCAGTTTTAATGATTCCAACGATGATTATTGCTCTTCTCGATTATAAGTTTCATATTGTTTGTGTGTGTGTATATGCATTCGTATTTGTCGTAGTTTATTTGGTATTTTGCATGTGTCAAATTAACTTAAGCTTTAAATACATTTCGAAATTCTTCCAAGAAACTGTTTTGAGCCTGGGAAACAAATCGAATTTCGATCAGCAATGCTCTTCGTCATCGTTTTTCTGAAAGATCAGCAGCGAGGTAAATCAACGTAATAATTATTTCAGATTTCTTAAGTTTATTGCCATTGTTATTGTATTATGGTAGGCCAAAATGTGTAATAATTTTGCCATCATTTAAATGAAATTAAATAACGACTGCAATTGACATTTACGTTAACGTAGTAGCAATGAAAACAACGACTTTCCGGAATAGGCTTTTAATTAAAACCCGCATATTTTTAGTAAAAAAAAATAAGTCCTGTATGTCTTAAGAAGAAAAAGTAAAAAAACTTTTTTTTTTAACAATTATTGTCATTACGATTGCCGTCACAACAATGAATTGTCCGTCCGTTCGCAACTATGTCTGTCGGTATGCGGTGTCTGACGAAAACTTTATTATGGCATATGACATATAAAATTAGAGGGTCTATCACAAGCATACACACCCTCGCATACACATACACAGACAAACAATCAATTACACAAACATTTAATGACAAAAAGGAAGAGTAAAGTTGGCGAGAACGGCCAAATCAAAAGAAACGAGGGAAGGAAGTTAAGGTTAACGCCCATTCACTTATCAAAAGTATGTCAAGAACAGATTTTCTATGTCATTACATCCATTCTATACCATACCATAGCATACCATACCATAACCATTCATTTCATATAACGAAACGTTTAAAAATCTATTTGCAACTCTCAATAATAGAATACAACGACCGCGATGGCATGGCAAATGACGATGAAGACATCGAAAACGTAAATGAATGAGAATATGTTTTGAGGAAAAAAAGTGGTGGATTATATTGTATAATAATGACGTTCATAGCATTTATTATTACATGTTTCGGGTTTTGGGTGGTGGTTATGATGGCAGACTGCTACTATTGCTGGGTGTATTATAACCATCAATATAACAAAAAAAAAAAGAGAGACACAAGTATCTTAAGGTTTTAAATTCTGCCAAAGTGTGGGAATGTGACATTTTATTATAATTTTCAGCTGCTGTCTGAAAGTCTTTGTATTTTCTTTAAACATATTCTTAAATACCAATTAAATCTTGTCCTTACACTTGAGGAGCACCGCGTATTTTATAAAGTTACACTGGGCTTAGGTGGCTACATATCCGTCTAATACACGTTCATTGTTTTCCAATTACATTACAATTGAGCGTATAGAAGTGTATTAAATTCTAATTTGTTTCTTTGAACTCCAAATACGGCCACTATAGCGTTAGAAGCCTGTTTAGATTTTTTAAAACGATTTCAACGATGTCTGCACTGTTAGTTGCCAGTGGAATATTTCCGAAATGTCCTTAATTCCAAAAACTTTGTTAATATTGGTGTTTAATGTAGTCCAACATTTATTTTGAATATAAAAAGTATTTCACTAAGTGTTTAGATTTAAATACGACAAATTCTATGCGAGATATCATTGGAAACTTTTTAGCCTTTTGCAAGACTTAATGCATGCGTAGAATAAATGTCTGCCACCAGGCTGTAGTTGTAGTCTAGTAAGTAACCAGTTGTCTTATTAGACGGTTGAAACCGCAGGTTAGATATCTACAACAAAACGAAATATGAAAAAATATTTCTTCGACGGCTTCCGTTCAACAAATTTCTGGCAAAAGCTGAGAGTTAATAAATTCAAATGTTTCTCAAAAATCTGTAGTATAGAGTCGACTTTAAGTTGTACGTCCCGCTACTCACCTATAAAATTAACACACACAACACAAGTGGAAAGGTACTAGTGGTCCATTATTTATGTGTATGGACAAGCTTACTCCGGTGATTTAAGGAAACTCCATATGGAAAGTCTAACAGGATTAAATAGTATGAGCTTGTTAATCAGTTTACATCACTTTCACGTCTATCCAGAATATCTAATGTAGCATGAGCTGTATGGCACGAAGCGTCGACCGGTTAAAACTACATCGGCCTATATTGTTCGCCGTTATATACATAGGCTTGGCCAATGTAGTTCAAAAACTCTGAAATTTTGCTTGTTTAATCCAGATAAGGACCTTATAGCTGAAGGTAATTCGTTTTTATGAAAATAGTCGTCAATCTGACTTCATTACCTATCGTTATCCATCATGCTAATATGGCTAAACAGATTAAGCCTTTAACTGAACTTCTGGCAAGAAGCGCTTCCATTATGTTCGGTCTGATTTTTCCATGTAAAGTAAGGTTTCTGCAAATTTTAAAAAACACTATAAATAGTTTGTTACTACCGGCAACAACAATAAAAATGAAAAAGAAAAAGAAAGTAATAAAAAAGAAGAAGAATCATAAATGATTATTAATTAATAGCAACCAAATTGAATCCCCGTTCAAACAAAGCAACAAAAATAAAATGAAACATATTTCTGTCTTAACCAGACACTATCGCAGATAAAAAGACGATTCGTATGTGAAATAAATTTATGAATCTGCAAATGATCAGAATCAGTACAAATCATGTTGCAGATAATGCTGTTCGCGTCACAGATGATGATGATGATGATGAAGGTGATGCATATCAGAGTCAAACGAATAAAATACGAAATTAAGGGATTCATAATGATATCGATGCTGCTAAGGAGCGAATAAAACTGTTCTTGTATTGCTGTATAGTAATTTAATATTTTGTGGCGCCACTATAACTATAAAAAATGAACAAACAAACAACAACAGCATCATAACAATTCCAACAACATGCACCAACAACAAAAAATTATTCGTACGACAAAAATCAAATGACTTCAGTTCGACCATTCATTATGACAACACGCACAAGATGTGGTCGAATGGTTTTGTCCTTCTGTTGCAAATGGTCAAATCGGTCAGAAGACGAGACTGCTGCTGCTGCTGTTGCAGCAAAAGCTGCCGCAGATCATTGTCAGTTGATTCTGTTTTGTTACTTTCTTGGATTTTTTTCATTCTTTTTTTTTTTTTTTTTTTTGGAAGTACAGGAGTAGCAACTGAAATATGTACGATATTAAACAGATATTTTGTTTTATCATAAACAGAACAGAACAGAACAGATTTGAACTGAATCGACCAGAGCAGAGCAGAGACACACATTGTTCGATTTTTGCAAAAGAAATAATTTAAACACTGCGACTTATTGGTTTCTCTTTAATCGTCTGTATGTCTGGCGTGTTAAAAAATATTTTTACATACATTTCTCTCCTGTTCTGTGCTCTGTGTTTTCTGGCCATGTTTTTTGTTTTTTTTTTTCTCATGTTGTATTTGAATTTATTTGCGATCTTGAATAGCGATAACTTGGTTGAAAAGCGTGCTCCTCTTACGTGCATATAAAAACTTATGATTTCTTATTTTGTTTTAGGAATTGTTTTGAACCGAATTCGTAGTAAATTATATACAAGAAGAACAAAAAAAAGATACAAAAACATTGAATTTGTGAAATTGAAAATATTTGAAAAACTTGCTTTTAATACGCGTGACGAAAAAATTCCTTAGTTTTGTTGAGCTAAAATATTTTATTCTATAAATTTACTGAGCCTTGGTTAAGCAAAGTAATGCTTTTTAGATTTCTGCAATTTAGTTTTTATTTATGTTCAACAAGGCTATTTCTTTATATCCATTAAGAGCCTTTAAAACAGACGTAACTAGGGGTCAGATATCATCAAGCTCTTATCGGCTGCCATCGGAGAATGCAAACCCTGCATTGAGTTTGAAATTTAACGTTACACGAGTTGGGAAGTTACAGATAAGTACTCTATCACTTCCATCTCCTCCTCATTGAAAAAAATTCTGCAATAGTTCAACTGTGATCTATCCCAGATTCTTGTTAGCGACCTAATCTTGCAGTGCCCCATAAAAACCCAGTAATCCGATTCACATCCATTAGCAAGCCTATTCCATCATCGGCTAAAGAAGGCAAAAGACAAACACCGGTTATATAATATTCCGATGTATCTACCCAACTATCTACTTCTTTTCCAAGACCCATCTTCCGATAGGTTCATAGAGGTAGAAGGTTGGAGTGTTAGTCGCCAACAGAATGTGAATCCAATCTAGCAATTGTATGAATGATGGCGTTGCGAATTAGGGACACAAAACTTACAATCCTTTTTTTGCACATGAAAGTCTAGCAAACGCTTGCAATAGTAACGTAGAACACATTTTAATTTAATTTTCATACATTTTTCTGTTTTACCTTTAAGATAAGGATATGGATAGACAATCTTGCCAGTACTATTCCTGCTAAACCTGCCTTAACACCTTAACTTATTGATTCCAACATAAAGCATGGAAACTTTAAATATTTTTTGTGGAAAGCATTCTCATCAGTTTCAGTTTAGTTTTTTTTTTTGGTTTTCTTTTTTCTTTTACGCACAATAAATTTTCAACGCCATTAAATCATTTGCGAAATGGTATCACAATTGCTATCTTCTGTTTTCGTAAATAGTTTTCCATTCTATTCCTTGTGATTCCTCATGCAAGTATTATGCTCGTGGTCCTTTAGATTAAAGAAGACTCTGAGAGGCAAGCAAGGGTAGAGTGTCGTTATATTGTCGTTTTACACTGTAAATGTCAGCAGAAAAGATGTCGAATTGCCACTTATTTTTCCTTTACTTTCTTCACTTATTTTTTTCTTCTACAACAGGAAATAGGAAGTGATGTTTGCTTCATAGAAAACACATATTTTTTGTTCATATTGCTGTTTCTGCCAAAGGAAAAAGTCATCGCTACTGTCTATCCCTTGAAAAAAAAAAAATAAATAGAAATTCGTAAAGTTTACTTTCAATAAAAAAAAAAGGAAAGAAAAAAAGTAAAAATTCTACTGCAGCCATATTTCTTCTTTTGATTTCAATTTTGAAGACGACCATTTTTTTCCTTTCGTTTTGGTATTCCCTTTTTAGTTGCAGGCACATATTGTTTGCAACAAAAATATTTACTTTTAATACAACATTTATTTATGATCCTTTTACTGACATGTTTTATTTTGAAAATGTTTGATCTTTTTTTCTGTCATAAGGAGGATTCATTTATTTTTATTGAAAAGAAAGTTTATTCTCCAACGGAAACGGATGTGGATGTATCAAATAGTTGCTCTTATTATAATGGACTTGTTGTTTTGACTCTTTTTCCCTATTTGTGATTCTTTAAAAATCTTTTTGTAAAATAAAGTATTTGTTGTAGAAGAAAATATATTTTAACATTGAAAGCGTTGTTCTGATAAGGCGGTCGGCTGGTCAATCATGTTTCTTTTGTTAAATCTGTTCTCTGTACGTAAAGTTGCAAAGAAAATTCCTTTTTTGCATTTACACGATTAATAAAATACCAAAAAAATTAGAAAAAAAAAAAACCATGAGAGCCGTATTACTGAAAATCTTTCTTCATTTTTTTTTCTCAATGTCGCATACTGTCTATACGTAGTGGGTTAATACGACACTATCCGCTTTATTCTACACAAAAATTTGGCATGTCGCACAACTTGCATGATCGTATAAATCATGTTTTATCAATATGGATCGTTTAACAAAACTGACGAATGCACAGAACAATTACAATTTACTTCTAGAAGGGCGTTTTCTTATAAGACCGTTCTTTGAATTTTTTCTCTTACGAGCACTCAATCACCCTTTATTACGGCCTCATAATCAATCTACTTGACCAGGAATTAGCAAAATTATAAGGAAGTATGGAGAGAGTGGTTAGGCTGCATCATCGAATAGTGTGCACAGACGAAAATATTTTCAAAAATTTCTCTGGCAGAGTCGTTACCGTTGATTGAGAGGACAATGACTATACACAACCAATTAATTTCGGTTTGAACTGGACGGGTAATTGGTTTCAATTAAATTCGTGCTAACAAAAACGATTTTCGCTTTATTATAAGACCTAGATCATGCGATTTGATCGATATCAAAGTCTACATCTACGGCTAACGTTGAAGCAATGCTGGTCAATGATAGAAACAATTCCGATAGGCAATTGGCCTCTATGACATCAGGAAAAGACTAGAGTCAACGGAGTTCCATGTGGAAATGGCAGTCACGATGGTAGGATTGTTTGAAGGGTGGGTGGACATTTGTTCCAAGTATAAGATGTTGGATGGAGAAAAAATACTACGAGTTGAAGTCCTCCATTATCTAGGTTGTGACCGCTGATCGCGATTTTTTGCAATGTTTACTTAGATTTGGAAAAAATGGATGTCCAAACTAAGTGAAACTAAAGATACGAATATGCCAGCTTATCAGTAAAATTGTGGGAATCGTGTAGCTGAAGTTATCTCTGAACTCCGAACCTTAGAGAAGCGGAGACCTAATTATATGTAAGAAAGTTTTAAAGTTGAACAGTCCTCCATTGAAGCAGAGGGATGGACTTAAAACGATGTTGCCAGGTAATTCAAGTATCTTTTTAAGATGCCCATCTCTGGCTCATTTGACGCTTAGCTTTGACGCCACCTGGTATCGTCTTGTTTTTTTTTATTTGAGAAGAATAAAACATTTTTTTTATTATTTCTGTTGTAAATTATAAATTTTAAATCTCAATACATATTCATATATTTAAAGTGATTACAATTTATTTCTTTTTTATTGCATATTATTAAAGTTTTTCTTGTTTTTGCTGTCCTGTATTCAAACGTATTGTTGAATGTGTTTGGCCTGTATGTAGGTGTCTGTCAAGCCCTCTTGCCAAAACAAAGCAAAACTCTATTCATACAATATTTTTTTTATAAGAATTTAGTTAAAATTGTTTTTGTTATTATTGTTGCTATTGGTTTTGTTTGGGATGCAGTCCCAGCAAATATTGATATCGTGCATATTGATCTTGTTCACTGATAAGGCAATGGCATGAACCACTTCCTTGGAAATGATTTTCGTTAGTTTGTTTGTTCCTCCTTCTTTTTTTTTTTTTTTTTTTTTGTTAACGTTTTGCAAAACTACGAAGAAGTATCATAATGTCGATGTATTCAAAATTTCAAAGTTGAATCAGCTGCAGTGCTTTTTTCTACATTTGACAAAATAAAGTTTGTATTTTTAAAGTGCCCTATAATGTTCTTTTTCAATTATTTGTAATAAGATTGGATGAGGTAAAGCTATAATCTTTTAGACTTTCGTCCATTCGAATATTTTATTCCAATTTTGGTTTGTTCAAAATTATTTTATTCGTTTAATGAATATCAGACTACCATAAAAGTTTCTCTATTCCTCCCTCTTTTTATCGTTTCTTTGCTTTCTTTTGGTCTTATTGCTCACGCTTTCACAGGTAAGCAATTTCACTGTAGCATGTCCTAGAATGATGGGGTTTCCATTAGGCGTAGCTTAGAGACAATGCTCTCTTTAAGGATGTATAGGCTTGTTGTATTGGGTTAGTGCTGGGAAGACTTTTCTCATTGAATACTTTCACAAGGGATGACTATGTCCGACCTTCAAGTGATACCTACAGCAGGCACAAGTCAGGATAGATTTTTTAAAGGAAAGTTTAAGTCTCTTAACTTTTTCTATATGTTTTGCTTGTGTTTATCAAATTTTAATAATTCCATTCTCCAGTCATCTGGGTGCTCCAGTCATCCTGAACTTTCTCATTTACCAAGTACAAGGATGCTGTAGTGATTCCGGCTCTACAATTTCCTCGTATGTAGGTTATATTTACCTGACAGTGACCGATTGGTGCCCAAGCTAGAGTTTGAATCCTTGGCAACGCTTTCTAATACGATCTCTCTTAATCCAAGTGAATCTGATGGAAATGATTTGAGTTGAATACCGCTTTCTGCGGTTCAAATGATGTGGTAAATGCTCAAGAAATGACGACTCATTACACTGACCGTCAAATTTTAATTAACTGTAGAACCACTGGAGGGGGGATGTGGGATATTTTCCCAATTATTTCGAACGTTCAGCGAAATATGATCCAAGGCTTTCCGATAAACTAGTTATTGGGGCACCAGTTTATCAGCTACAAATTAAGCAATCAATTGCAGATTGAAACTTTTTCTAATCGCTAATTATTTCGATTTATTGTCCTTTAAGATCTCCTTTAGCTACAGCACAAAACTATGCTGAATTGCTTTGCGGTATGTACAGATAGACGAGCTTTTTACATGGGCTATTATCCATAATAACTTTAAGAATTTTAACTGCTATTCGCAGTGTTTCAGTGACTGCTTTAATGACTTACTTTTCACCGCCTTTCGAATACTAGCATAACGTTCGTTACATTATGACATGTACTGTCAAGATCCGATTAATTATGGGACTCATTTTCAATCGATACCCGCCAATATATTCTGCTGCTTTGCTTAGAACGCCTAGTGTAGGGTGCATCCAACAATGTTTTTTTCTTTTGTTTCAATGTTGTTGTTGTTTTTCTTGGTTTTCATCTTTCGCATTTAAAAGGTGAAATTGAACTTTGGGGTTGCCCAACTGTTGCAATTGTTTTTGCTGTTTGGCTGCTGCTGTTGTTGTTGTTGTTGTTGGTGTACTAGTATAGCTTTTATTGCCAACCAATCTCTCTCAATATGTATTTATTTGCAATCATATGTACGAACGAGTATTGTGTGTATGTTTGTTTGCTTCAATCGATGTTTTCCCAAAATGTTATTTTTGTTTTCGTTATAATGTTGCTGCAGTTTTGTTGTGATCTTATTGCTGTTGTGCCTTATTGTTGTTAATATTTTTGACAAAGTGTTTTTCGACCATAACATCATACATATTGTAGTAAGCAACACATGTGATGTTGTTGCTGTTGCCGTTTACAATATGTTTTGGTCATCTTTTTACTGCCATAGAGAGTTCGATTTTAAGCATTCACACACGACTGCCAAAAAGATTGTTTTTTTTTACTTCAAGCTTTTGCGCCCTCCTTTTTCACATTAAATACCATAAAGGTACGCTATTAAAAAAAAAAAACAACAGAAAAACAATTCGGACATCTATTCGTAGATTTGCTCAATTGTTGCTATAAATTTAAAATTAACAACAAAAACAATAACAACAAGAAAAATTTTAAAGATTTGTTTTTTGGTTGTTGAATCTTTATTTAACACGTTGACGGCCGCGACAATTTCCAGAAAACTTGCCAAAAAACGACAATTTGATTTTTTCACATTAGTGAGTACGAGATAACTCGTAGTTTGGCGCCCTAGAAGGGAACGCAATCTACGAGTTATCTCGTGGTTGGCAGTCAACGTGTTAATATTAACGGCTCACTCTCTTTCTCTCTCTCTCTCTCTCTACACCCTACAATTTAATAGTTTACATTACAAATTTTATTAAGTACAAGAATTTTGATAAGGATTGCGATCCAGTTTTTAAAACAATTCTAGGATGAAATGAATTCCGATCTTCCGATCCAGAGGCTCAGATAGTCTCTATTAGACTAGGCCTTCTTTAGTAGTCTTTAAGATTCAACGAATATCAAGACTTCGGACATTCTTTTTTCTTCACTTCTTCTTTATGGTTAAAATTTTTTTGTCCTTTTTAATTCAGATTTATTGCCTTTCTTTTTGTACTTCTTGAGTTTACCTAAGCTCAGGCTGAAGCTCAGCATAGAATCTCATTATTAGTAATTCATTATAGAGTAGTCTCCGTAGTCTAGTAGGTAGCGCGTTAGCTTATTAGACGTGGGGCCACCGTTCATACCCCAGGTCAGGCAACTCCAAGCAACGAAATATCTGCCTCCCAGCAGAGGTCTCCCAGAAAAGGTCTTGCAAAAAAGCAGAGTGTAAACAAAATCGCCATGAAAAGTTTCTCAAAAATCTGTCGACTTTAAACTGTTGGTTCCACTAGTCATGTATAGCATTTGCACATGCAACATACTAAGTGGTGTGCGAAGCTAGATCGTAAAATTGACAGAAGGGTTGTAATGACCAACAATGTATTTAAGTATGTAGAGCACATTAGATTCGTTTAAGCCACGCATGAACGTTTTATGCTTCTTCTACATATAGAATGTAGTCGTTGGTTTGTATTTCTGTTGCAAGGTCTTTTTAATTCTTCGAATGAATGAATATTCGTGTGATTATTATCGACTTGAAATTGTTTTTATGTTCTGACGATGTTGTTGTTGATGATGTTGCTAGTTGCTGCTATTGGTTTTGCTTTTATTCTGCACTTTTTATTCGTTGAAACAATTTTAAAAAAATATTTTACCTTTCTTAGTAGAAGAAGACTACAGAATAATAGCACAAGCAACAGCACATATTATTTGCAACATTATATAGCGAGTTTTTTTGTTTTTTTGACCACTTTCAATGTTCCAATACGACGGTTATGATTATGAATTTTGAAAAGAAACTTTTGAAATTTCTGTTTTTATTTTTCTTCTACACTTTAATAGGATTAAGAAAATATTTTCACAAAGAATACGGAATTAGAAATTTTGATTACGATTCTGTGTTTTCTTTCCGAAAAAATAAATGAATTTTAATAATAAAACGATAAATAATTTTAATATTCAAAATATAGAAAATAAAAATCAAGTTTTTTGGGTGGAGTCCCCTAATCCCTTTTGGAAATATCCACTCGTTGTTGACTTTATTCCAAAGAATTGATGTGGTTTTTGGCTTAATCTATGAAAGTTATACTTTATGGTGAAGACTATATATTGATTGCAGAGACCGTTTAATCTTGACCTGTCAAATAGTTCCCATACATGACTTTAAGCGGTATTATAACGTGTGCTCAAGTCAGCTGCGATTTCAGAAAATTATATCGTAAGCCAGCGGTAAATTTCTCGTCTTCTTAGAAGAAACAACATTTACAATAGACATCATAGGAAGATTGGTTAGCGAGGCCTTTTGAGAAGGATTGGACTTAATATGCTAAAGCTTCTCACTACTACATGCAAAAAATGTTCACAGAGAGTTTAGTATCTAGGCAACGACATATCGCAACTATATTTCCTTTGGACCTGCTATATTAGCGCCGTCCTAGCGTCACTGCGAAGCCGGTAAATACTTTTCGAACAAGCCTACGCTGGATTCGTAATGCAATCAGTTTCACTTGACCTGGGCATATAGACGCGTTAAGTATTGTATACGCAGTTGCGTTCTCTGTCTTTGTTTAAGATAATTTCTATGCGTGTTAAGAAACTATTTAAACAATTTTTAACCTGGCTAAAGGACTAAAAAACGATTCAAATTTAATTTTCTTAAATACCTTTGCATACATACGTAATCGGTCATTACTTACCTATCATCTCACACCACTTATGTTGTGTGCGTTAATTTTATGCACGAGTGGCGGGACCTACTGTTTAAAGTCAACACCGAACGACAGATGTTTAAGAAGCTTTTCATGGTAAATTTTTTTACACTCAGAGTTTTTGTCACAAAATCTGCTGAGAGGAAGTCGCGGAAGAAAGATTTTTTCATATTTTTGTTTTCATGTCTGACCAGTGGTTTAAACTCGGGCCTTACGTCTAATAAGCCAACACACTTTCACCTAGACTCTGGCGACTTACCTTTAGTGTTAGATAAATCCCTTCTTTTATTTAAATTCCAATTAAAAACAAATAATAATATTAGAGGAATTTCAATTGATTTCGAAAAGAATCTTCAAATATTTTATTCACCAATGAAAATTAAGTAAAAGATTTAATTTAAAAAAAAAACTATTTATTTTTGCTTATACATAAGTACGTATGTATACAATTTATTAAACAAAAATATTCTTTTAAAAAATTTTTAAATAACAAAAAACTCTGTAAGTAAATAAATTTAAGGAAAAAAAAACGAAATATTTGTTTTCAGCGAATAAGAAAAACAAAAAGTCTCATAAATTATAAACATTTTAATGAACACTTCATTATAAAGAAGATCATTTGTATTGTAATTCTAGTGTGAAACAAAAAATAAATTATGGAACAAATACTAGCACTCCACTAACATCGAACTAACATTCTAATGGTAAAATTTGATGAGGAACCTGCAACAAATTGTTGGTGCACAAACACTACGTTTAGTAACTAAAAATCGAATGGAATGGAATGAAATGAAGACAATAAAGCCCCATTACAAATGTTTAGATTACAATTACGCATCGGGGGTTACTGCAATATAACACAGAAGGTGCAACAAGCAATAATAACAACAAGAATACTAATGGCAAACAACTATGTTATCAGCCACATAAGAAGTGCCACAGAAAATACCAAAATGTCTAGTACGACGACATGACTACATAGACAGTGTTGTTGCATGTGGAGTGTAGTCGACTTCGAAAATACTTTAACGGTTATTGTATTCAGTTGCTTAATAGGGAAGTAAGCAAAATTTTATAATTATATCACATATAATGTTTGGCGTTTGAAATTCTATAAAAAATTTAATTCTCGCAAAAACTGGTAGCTTTGTTTACTAAAGCACACCTAAGCACGCATGGTGTCCTTTGTAAATCTACTGGTTCGTTAATTGGTAAAAAGAATTTGATGAACTTAATATTGTAGCTTTGTCCACCTAAACTTTCCTTAATCCTTAACGAAATGATGGTACCAATTTTGGTTTGCTGTTATACCAAAATACCCGTGGGAACCCGCAACAACGAATGCCACATATTCACAGAAGAATGTCTGACTTTAGAGGAGGTTATTGTAATCCATATATCTACCGTTTTTGAGCGTCCTCTAGTAGTTTAAAAAACTCCACTTTATAATTTTGTATGACTGTTAAGTGTAGTCGATGTGGTCTAGTAGGTAGTGTGTTGGCTTATTAGACGAAAGGCCCAAGTCCAAATCTCAGGCCAGACATCAAAACGAAAATATGAAAATATTTCTTTGGCGACTTCCTCTCAGCAGATTTCTGGCAAAAACTCTGAGAGTAAGATTTGTCATGAAAAGCTTCTTAAAGAATCTGTCGTTCAGAGTCGACTTTAAATTGTAGCTCCCACCACTCATGTATAAAATTAACGCACACAACATAAGTGGTGTGAGAAGCTAGGTCGTAATCGTGACTGAAGTTATGTATGTAAAATGAAGTTGATCAAAATATCATAGGCTTTAAAGATATCAAAGGAACGTGTGCGCAAAGTAGGTATTGCGCCAGCTTACAATCCATCAAAAACAACAAAGAATTGTTCATTCTATATAGTATTTGAAGCTTTACCAACATAATGATAACAACATAAATAGAATCAAAGCGATCGTCATCTGAGTGGACTTCATACATTGCATCGACTCCAAAGAAGCAACAGTCCGCTGGCAACATTATGACAACAGCATCTTGGAATGCTCATGGTATAACAGTCATTGACTTGAAGAGGGACAAAACCTTCAATAGCACATACGCAATGTCTTTTTTTTCTTCTATGTTAATCTACCACTGATAAGTCCAACTGTTAATATTGCCACTAAATGTGTAGGGTATCATGTATAGAAAGGAAAATTCAATTCTCTCCTCTCTAATGCTACAAATGGATTCATATTTCAAAAAAAAAGTAGGAAAGCACGTACTACAAGTGTACAAGTGCAGTGGCATGGCTTAATGATTACGCTGAAGTACGTTAAGGATACAAATACCAAAAAAATACCAATTTTTGGTTGTTATTATTAAAAAAAAAATGTGTGGCATATTTAGTATGTGTTAAGAATATGTGTGTTCTTATGCTACGCTAATGCTACCGCTTCTTTGGCACTTCAAAAACCAATAGGCACTTGACACTTGAAAGTCGATGAAATACCGGGAGCAGCAAGCCCCAAAACAAACAAATAAATAAACAAATAACAACAATAATAACACACGAAGCATTTAAGGCAACAACAGACAGCATCATCTACAGCATAATCATGATCATCAGCTTCAACAGCTAATTATGCAGCATCTGTAAACACACCAACAACATGGAATACAAATTATATCGGTTGTATATGGTATGTCATAGAGAGAGAGAGAGAGAGAGAGAGAGAGCGTTTGTGTAACATGATGTATTACATACAATGCAATACAATGCAATGCCATACAATGGATATTGAATTTCGTATTAAAATATTTTCTAGGCACGCTACTCCAATACATCTGCATACGTATGTATGTGTATGTCGGTATGCGTTTACAGACGTATTGTAGGCATTAAAACACTTGAAAAATTATTTATCAATTGCAGTCTTTATAAATTTTGTCTGCATAATAATGCATCATTTAGTGATTTATGCTCTTTGTGGATAATGCCAGACACATAGACTCCTGTTGAAAGTTTCAAGTACTTCATTTCTTCTATTTCTTATTTTGTTTTCGTTTCGGTATTTGTTGTTGTTGTTAGTTTGGGAGTTTTTTCTGTTATTTTGCTTCTTCTAATATTTTATGGTAATTTATTATGTTTTTATATGAATTTTATTATGGAAAATTTTGATTACAAAACTGATGGTTGTTATTGACCTAAAAAACAAAATTTATGCAAAAAAATGTTCAGTCTATTGTGACCTTTTTAATACCCTAACACATATGCCATACAGTTTCTACCGCATTCAAAATAATTTATGATTTATGTGACCGAGTCCTAACAAGTAAGACAAGAGAAATCTTAGCAGACTTTTGAATGATCTTTTATTCTAAACATAAGGGCACCAATAGGTCTACCAAATAAATAAAAAATTTCAATACTATCTTATATACATACATACATACATACGTACATAATTGATCATTACAACCCTTCAGTCAGGATTATTGACCTAGTTTCTCACACCGCCTATGTTAATTTTATACATAGGCGGCGGGACGTACACTTTAAAGTCGATTCAAAACTACAGATTTTTGAGAAACTTTTCTTGGCAATTTTATTTACTATCAGAGTTTTTACCGAAGAAATACTGTTTTTGTATTTTCTTTTGATGTCTGGCCTGGGGCTCGAACCCTGGCTTTACGTCTGATAAGCCAACACACTACCTTCTAGACTACGGCAACTTCACTTCATTATCTTAAGAACTTCAAAGAGCTATCTCATACACAGTTTAATTTATTTCAATTTAAAGATATGTAGCGCTTAGTAAAGAACGCGATACATATAAGCTGATCGCAAATAAATGAAATATACTCAGATACGAATCATAAGTTTCTACAGGAAGTATCATATCTTTTTCCGTATATTGCGTTGGCCGCTTAAAGTTCTTATTAGACGAGAGATGGTAGCTCAAACTCCAGCTCAAGCGTCTCCAACAAAAATAATACGTAATAGGTCATTACAATCCTTCAGTTAGGAATACGACCTAGCTTCCCACACCACACCTATATTGTGTGTGCTAATTTTATAGATTAGAGCCAAGACCCACAGTTTTAAAACAATTGTGAACGATAAATTTTTGGCAAACCTTTTCAATTTTATTTATTTTTGTTTTGCCAGAGATCTACTGAGAGGCAACTTTTATTGAAAATATCGGAAGACCTTGAAACTTTGGCGGCTTTATAATCAAATGATTTTTTATCCAAAAATCTACGTTTCTGCATTTTTACTTCAACAAGTTTATTTTTAAAGATGACAGTGAACATCTTCAAATGTGTGTTCGTCGTCCTACTCTGTGGATTCCATTCTATGACGTGACCTACGATGTTATCTGATGCCTTACGTAATGTATGCCTAATTTAGTTTGATTTAGATTTTCGAATTTTATTCTGGATTGGATTCTACTCAGTTTCTGGCTGGTGTTGCTTGTTATTCGATTATACATAGTAGTTTTCAAAATTTGTAACATAGTAAGTTTGATTTAAGGTTTTAAATGAAAAAGGTTAATTTAATTCGACGTGATAAAAATGGCAACCCCCACGCTACTTATCACATCCCTATAGAGTTTTATTAATGCATCTGGTGATAATCGGCCATTCATCCGTGCATATTAAATTTAAAGTAAAATCCTTATCATGACCAAAGACTCTTGGTTCAGCACCAGGATTTGAGCATAAACTTATTCAAAGGATTGAATATTAAAATTCTTCAAATCCCTTTTGCATCTTCAAGAATATCTTAAGACGTTAATAAAGTCCTAATTCCTCAACGTCCTCCCCTACTCAAGTATGCGAGTCTTAAGCATATAAAAACACTAAAAAAAAAAACATGTTCATGCATTGAACAGTGTTCCGTTCTTCACATGAGACTGATGTTGGCTACAATGTGCTGCAATAATACATGAACCCATTCACCTTTTGCAAGATTTGATTTCTTAGGAAATTTAAAACAAATAAATCTAGAAACGTAATACAAAAAAAAGAAAAAAAAAACTCTTTTCGAATCAATAGCGTTTAAATCATATTTTCGTAGTTATAAATTCCATCACCACTTTTTGCTGTAGACGGTTTAAAGGTTTAATTTTTTTTCTTCTTATTGTTGTTGTTGTTTTCAACACTCATACTCACATATGTATGTACATAGATACAGAAGATATTCTCATATACCCTTTAATGTTGTTGTTATTGTTGTTGTTGTGCACATATTTTTAAAATGATGAACAACAACAATAAAAGATCCAAGAAAAAAAATATGAAAAAGAAACTCATAATTCATGCAAATCGTGGTTATATTGTAGCAAATATGTTGCTTGCTGCCGCTGTGGCAAACAGCTTCAATAAGTGCTGCTAAAAACTGCTCCAAAACTGATATTAAGGTGCCTGGCCTAAACTGAGCTCAGCGCTGCATGTGTGAATACTTCACTCTGCAACACTCCAAACATAACATACCGTAGAGGAGTAGGTGTATGTGTGTGTGTGTCTAAATTGTTGGAAATTTGCAACAACAACAACAATAGTATGGACATATAAATATTGTGCCATATTTGATTCTCAGGCTTAGCAAGTGTATTTTTAAGCTATTGTTGTTGTTGTTATTGTTGTATTTATTATTGTTATTGTTGTTGTTGTTTCTACTATAATAGTTCCTCCATCAGATTTTCTTTTTCTTTATGAAATTCATTCATTCTGTTTCCATTGCAACGAATCGATTTTGAATTGTTTTTTTTTTTTTCAATTTATTGCTATTGTTGCTGTTGTTGTTGTTTTTGTTATTATTATTGCTGTTGCATGAATTTGGTCAAAGTCTATACAATTGCAATTGCAATTCGTGTCTCATATATTTTAAATGCTACAAATTATAAAATAATTCGTTCACAATTTAAATGCAGACTCGGTTTTTTTTTGTATTTTTTGTTTAGGATTGGTTTTCTTTTTGATTTTTTTCTTTTTTTTGTTCTGAAATGTAGGACACCATTTCCTTTATAAACGTATTCGAAGAGTAAATCGTTTCATTCCTTTAGATCATCTTGGTGAGTCAAATTGGCCACGTCTGCCCTACCTTGATATCTTGGACAGTCCTATATAAAAACGTGCACCCTTCTTAAATCAGCCACATACCACATGGTAAATCGGTTATCGAAAGTGCCTTCGCCCAGACACAGGTTAGGCCATGAAGAGTTTAGTTACGACTGCAATGTAGACTGCAGCGTAGACTACGGGGTTTTTAGAAATTCTAAAATCTTATAAAGAAGTGAGCACACTTTAGCGCTTCAATTAGAAGATGTGGACAGGGAACACCAGTGACCTCTGTAACTCTCTAACTAAGGCCTTATATGTAGCAGACGTTTGAGTTGGTGATAATAAAACTCAATGCTGATTTCACAATTCAAAGGCAATACTTCAAAATTGTAGACAGAGTTCTATGTGTACTGACATTAAGAGTTGTACAGTCAGATGGTGAGACATACAGTTTGGCGTTGGCAGATTTGAGAAGCTTTTTCATGGGATAGTTACTGAACTAAGGTTGCGTGGTGCAGTGTCTGGAATAAGGAAAATAAAATGTGATGGCTTATTAGACCATAGCTCATGGTGGTGTAAGAAGCTAGGTTGTAATACTGACTGAAGTGTTGTAATGATCTATTAAGTAAATTAGTAATTCTACACACAATAAATCGTCCAAGAAGTTCTCGGGGAATAAAATCGCTAAATTATTTCGTTGAAAAAGAGGCTGAAACGAGGTTTGAAGTGATAGCCCTCGAAATATTCTCTCCTTTACCTCTTCTCCAATACATGAAATATGACAACTCTATACACATGCACAGAAATCGTTGTTACTAAACGTAGTCAACAGAGTCTACAGTAGGCCAATCCATTAGTTAGCTAGAAAACCATAACAAAATACTTTACTGAAGATACGAGAGACAGCAGTGTCTAACATATTATATGTTAAAAGACTAAAATCTCGTTCTTAAATAGAGCCTAATCTGATAATTTCAATTGCGAAGAAAAATTTAACCTTGAACGGGGAACTAGATCTGCCTTAAATAATTACAATAGACTTTTTTCCTCTATTACCATTGATGCAGAGCCCAAGATTTATTCTTCCATTTGATTGTGTCCCATTCGACAACAGGGGCAACATCTTTTTAATTGTGCTAGTGTGGTTATCTGATTTCCTCAATTTTGGCTACACCAAATATAGAACTAATTTCAGTATTAGTTCGCTGGGAAATGGTGTACTTTGTATTTCTGTTTTCATCGATTCCATTCCATTTTATTTTATTTTATTTTTTGTTTTGCTACAATAAGTTATGAAAAGGTGAGCGAATTGATGCTGGAATCATAAACATAAATTTTGCAATTATTATTCCTTTTTTAATTTTTTAGTTTTCCTTTTTCTTCTTTTCAATATTTCAATTCTTGTGGTAATTGATAGATTTTGAAGATTTTTATCTGTTTTTAATAAATTTTTAAAATAATAAAATATTAACAAATGATCAAAAACAATTTCTGATACAATTTATTGTTACAAAAACAAACAAACAAACAAACAGTACTGACAATACTGTACTGTACATGTACTGTATATCTGCTGTAGTTTATGAAATCGAACAATGTTTTCGATAATTTTTGATAAATTGATCGCTACGGGATACATGTGGATCAATGAACGTTGTTTCCTTTCCAAAAAAAAAAAAAATTTATTGGAAAATAAAGTAGTCAACGGAAAGTAATTTCAAATCAATTCAAATATTATTTATGAATTCAGAATTCAATTCTATTCTAAAAAAAAAGACTTGGAAATCTCTTTTAATGGCAGTATAATGGCAGATAATGAAATTTATTAAAAACTAAGTGTGAGTGTAAGAAATAATCAGATTCTTTGGCTTTCTTTTTTTCGTAATAAAATCCTAATGGCAGTCGTAATATGCTATGGAACGCAAACTGTAAATAGTCTTTCTAATCTGGATCGTCTTTTAGAAGAGGGTAAACGCATGGGTCGACTTAGTCTGGTAGGTGGTGTGTTGGCTTATTAGACGTAAGGCCACGGCTCAAACCCCAGATCAGACATCAAAACGAAAATAAAAAAAAAATATTTCTTCGTCGCCGTCCTCTCACCAGATTTCTGGTCAAAACTCTGAGATCAAATAAAATTGCCCCGAAAAGTTTCTCAAAAATCTATTGGTTTGCGTCGGTTTTAAGCTATAGATCCCACCACTCGTATATAAGTTCCTACGCTGGCCAGAAATATATTTTTAACACAAATTTCTAATACGGCACATAAATTAAAAACTTTATTTCCATTGCAACAAAACAAACAATGCATATAGGCAACCAATTATCAAAAGGGCAGGAGTAAACGGCTGTTAGAGATGAAAAAATTAAATTAAAAGCCCACAAATCAACATTTAAAATTATTTTTCATAGAGTCCGATTTGATCTAAAAAAAAAAATCATGATATTGTATTGGCTCTTGAAGCAACATCCCAAGCAGCATTCTGAAGTATGGTGTGTTGTATGTGAAGTGTTGTGGCAGCAACACAACAAATTAATTTCTTATGCTGTATTGCATTTGTTGGTTTTTATTTATTTTTGTTTTTATTTTCGTTTTTATTTTTGTTTTTATTTTTATTTGTTTATTGTGATGTTGTGGCATCACTTGGCAGTCACTAAAAAACCAACAAGTGGCAATTAACTCAGCAGTCCCTCTGTAATCAAACCAACATCATCAAGAACTACAACATCAAGTGGAAGATGAACAACAACAATAACTAAAATAACAACAACAATGACAGAATATGCAATAAAAACAACAACAGCAACACCAATAACTAGAGTAAACACGTTAAATCTACACCTTAAAAACAACATCAACAACAACAACAACAATGAAACTCTAGACAGTATGAAAGAAAATTGAACAGCAAAGAAATGTTTAAAGCAGAGCCTTAAAGGAATTAATTGTTGTTGTTTCACTCAATGTCAACAAGTCGTTTGAAATTTAAACAGAGAAGTTTTGGTGATAGAAACACCAGGTGAATCCTGAATTTATCTTGAACTCATTTAATGGGGTTCCAACCCGTATAATATAGTCCTTGACTAGAACGCGATATTCATTGAGAGAGATTACTGTCGAGACCAAAGGTATTAAGTTTCTAGGACTTTGTCAAATGCTGTGCAATCATTGTTCTCGCTGACTACATAGATTGATGGGTTGTATCCTTCGGAACATCAGTAGGTCACCAGTAAAATCTGTCTCACAGAAACTTTACTGCATGGTGGTGATCACGTTGTTAAACTCGTTCTCCAGCTGGTCATATTTTCAGATCGTATTTTGCCTGAGTGCCTAGACTGCTTATATAGTCTGTGATGTTCTTTAGAAAGCTTCCCAATGAAGAGCACTTACCAGAGTTGTGCAACGTTTGGCTAGTTCATCCGCTCTACATTTGTAATCACTATGTCACGGAATCGAGTGTTCTGACATTTTAAGTAAAAATCTGTAGAGAGTCATTAGGCCCATTTCCAAACCTCTGTTTTCAAAATGAAGTTTTTTTACTTTCCTACATGGTTTCAAATGCTTTTATGAATTTTTTGTACCTAGTATTTCATATACATACTTTACTGGCCAGTCGACCAGAAACGCTAGCAAGTTTTAGCTGCTTATATTGAGATTTCAGCGGATAGCGGTACACGTTTACCTACAGACCCAACGTAGATGTAAATAGTACTGAAGGCAGACTGATATGCATTTGTATCAGACTTATGTTAGTTGTTTTGCCAATGAATTCTTATCATACTAGGCATCTGTACGTAAAAATATGTTTGACCAATCCTTCATAGATCCAATAATTCACCCTAAATCTAAGAGAAACTTATAAAGTCTATCATCATCATAACTCATGAACAAAATTAAGCTAGACTGAATAAACCCGTCTATAGGGATGTATTCATGTGTACATGTAATAAGCAAAATTGATTTCATACTTTAAAGTTCTGCTTCTGAGTAAATTAAAAGTAGTAAACGTCCAACCAAACCTTGTACGTATTTTAACTACACAAATGGAAAGACAAACGAAATGACTGTTGATGCAGAGACAGAACTAAAACTTTATAAAGTTAGACAAGTAGAACCGAAATCATTACGTGTTCTCTGCAAGAGTTGCGGACAAGAAGGAATTCCAAAAATTGCATTTTTTTTCTTTAATCAGCAATTTGCTAAATGAGAAACTCCTTTTTGCCAAAGAATGGTATTTACTTTTGGCCTCAAGACTAAAACGCATTGATTTAATATTTTAGCCATTTTGGCTGCAACTCCTCGCTTACAAATTAATTTCGATAAATGCGCCCTCCAGTGGAAAACGCCCTCTTTTCAGTTTAATTGACCCACAAACGAGCCATAAAGATGAAATGAAATATCATGAGCCACGAGCCAAAAAAATATGTGCCTGTTCTGCCATGTTTAATGCGTTAAATTGTGAAGAGGCGATATAGAACGAGTGGCAGACAGGCAGACTGCCGAAATTTTTGTTTTCAAAGCACTTGAGATGGTTTTTTGTTTTGTTTCTGTTTTTCCAAATTGAAACAAAACAAAAAGTAGCAGCGGAATGAATACAAATGTTTACAGCATAATTGGGTGCTAATGACACTAATGGCACGTTTTCAGTTGCATTGCATTTTTAATTTCGAATACCTTACGATTATTATTGCATTTGTAGGTTTAGGATTTTAATTTTTTTTTTCTTGCTTCTTTTTCGTTAAATAAAAATTTAATTATTTTGTTGTGTTGATAATTAGCCAATGTGTGTGGTTCGATTATTCATTTGGTGGTGGCTCCTTAATGGCTCTGCTGTTGAGGCCAATTAAATGGTTTTGAAAAATCTTAATTGTTATCAATTTATTTCAATGATAAATTATTTCAATGCCATTAATTTCATTTGAAAACTCAAGTGAAAGTATTTGTCTTAAGTTTTCATTGCACGCAATTAAACGAATGACAGAATTTCAATTTATTTTATGCTGAGATTAATTATGTTTCTTCAACCGACCACCCACATAATAAATTTGAGAAGAATTCAAATAATTTTTCCTTTTTATTTTTGACATTTGAAAACCACTTGAATATATTTACTTTAAATACTGAATCGTTCGTGGTAAATCAAAAATATATGGAACTGTTGCATCGATTTACATACCTTCGTTGTCCTGTTCATTTAAATGTCTTAAACAACACCTGGCAAAAGTGAATGCAAATCTTCGATAAAACTCCTCATTGATTCCGTTGAGTTTGTATAGAGAAAAAGAAATAACGATACTCTACTTACTAGTATTACTGTAAACCTATTTCACGTATTTTCTCCTTCTTGGATGTGATCTTCAATCCTGTCCACTGCTTAAAGTGTTTCTTTCTCTCCGACTTGAATTGGTGAATCTATGCCTCAGCTACAGTTACATACATAACTGGTCATTACAACCCTTCAATCAGGATTACGTCCTAGCTTCTTACTGCACTTATGTTGTGTGCGTTAATTTTAGACATGACCTACTAGTGGACGGGGACCTACTATATAAAGTCGACTCCGAACGACAGATTTTTAAGAAGCTTTTCATGAGAATTTTATTTACTCTCAAAATTTTTGCCAGAAATCCACTGAGAGGAAGTCGCCGAAGGAATATTCTCATATTTGCGTTTTGATGTCTGAGCTCGCGCATTACGTCTAATAAGCCAACACAATACCTACTAGACTACGGATTTGAATCAATATGGATATGAATCGATATGGATATAAGTCGATGGTATATTTTCCTTTGAAATATCAAGTAATACTCTAGTGATACGTATTGAAATACTTTAGTAGTGTTCAATCAGTCAAATGTCCGCCAAGATTTTTCTGGGTGGAGCTGCTCGCGAAATGTCCACTTTTCGATGATTTGTAGTCCGACAGTTCACATCATTCGCCCAATTGTGATCTGTGAAAAGCCGAGTTCTGGTGAATCGATTGTCTTAGATTCTCCTGGATATGTATGTTCCGGTATCCATATGATAGTGAGTGTTGTATTTAACTGCTATCTCTTAAGAAATACGCTAAAGCCATAAACTGTTTTGAATTTTGTCAGTTTAGAGCCAAGGGTTTTTGATAGCCAGTAGGACGAATGCTGATGTCCTTTCTAACAGTACTTTATTCATAATTGTCCTTAATACAGCGTGTAAGGCCAAAATTTTGCCTTAGAAAACAATGTAGCGGGTTATGTAACTATTAAAAACTGAAACCATATTATTGCTAAATAGGTAACTGGATTATGCTGTTTACTGACAGAATTCTAAAACAGTTGTGCAGTCCGTCTGCCGACATTAGCAGCGACAATGGCTGCCAGCAGCATTGGAATTTCTGTAGTCGGTTGTCCGTAGCCTTATATGTATTTCTAATGCATTAATTGTCTTAAAAAGGTCCAAAACAATGTACAATAAATTAAAAATCTTCCGAACTATTAATCCTACGCTAGATTACAGGTAAAAATAATTTCCCACAGAATTAAATATTGGTAACACCTAAACGAAGAAGACCTTCAAAATATTCAAAACTCCAAAAAAGATGGAACGAATACGAGCTATTGATGTGGCATTCAATGTTTCCACACCAATGATCTAAACTCAACTCAACAAAATATATGCGAAGAACTCATAATTCATACAACTGTCATTGAAAACTAATTTGTTGAATATCTTCACATTTCTTTCCATCTTTTTTTCATTTCTTTTCTTTTGTATTCTTGTCTTTCGTTTGCATAAGATTTTTTTTTTGTGGATGAAAAATTCATGATCGTCGCTTGCTTGCTTGATGCTGCAGCACAAGTTATGAGTGCGAATGCAAACATTTTCAGCAAAATAAATACACAAGACCGAGTGTTATTGTGTCTTCTCAACTCAAAATGAATACGAAAAATTTGTGCAGCATATACTAGACGTGGCTTGGCAAAACAAAAATGAGTAGAAAAAATAAGAAGAAAAAAAAAACGTAAGACAGATACATATTTAAGCAAAAACTTAAGGAAAGACTGTCAAAAAGACAGACAAAGAGGCAGAAAGAGAAATCCATGGAAAAAGACAATCACAATAACAACAACAACAACAGCAACAGCAAGAACTATCCAACAAACAGTACAACCTGCTACACTTTGTACAATCAGTGTCATGGCAAATGGTTAACAGCAACAAATAGCAAGAAAACTAACAGTTGTTACAGAACGAAGAAAAAAAACAAAAACAAAAAGAGAGAACTACAAAGCAAAACAGTATCTGACAAATAAGGAACGTATTACGAGTATATGCAGCACTATGCCACACTAAAATCATGACCAACAATAACAACAACATACTACACCATGACAGATTAAACGTTTTATGCTGGCAACAAAAATCAATCCCAATACTAAATGTTGTTGTTGTCGTTGTTGTTATTGTTGTCAATTTATCCACAACACTAGCAATAACAAGAAGAAGAAGAAGAAGAAGAAGACAATGGAGTGTTAAGAATGGTGGTATAAAAATATGACAAGTTACCATGGAAATCCTACTATAACAATACTGGCAACAGCAACAACAACACCAGCAACACCGGCAACAAATATTTCTTTTAAGGTTGTATTCTCTACGGATGGTGGGATTTGTTTTTTTTTTTACGAAAACAACTGAAAAGTTCAAACACTAAAGAGTACATCACCTTCGTTCGTTTATTGGAACAAATCCCAAGTGACTCAATGAACAGAGCTTTAAAGGTATTTTTTGGGATCGTGTGGAACATTTTACTCCTTTCATAACATAACATGATTGTTCTTCGTGTTTCAATCTGACAACTGAATATTTCCTATCTTCGATATATTTCTCTATAAGTTTATAGTATAGTTTTCGGCAATTCTAGAATAATGTAAAACCCAAATAACTAAGTCAGGTGTACTTTCATAAAAAAAGAAAAAAAATACGCTAGAGATTAATCGCTTGATCCTCTGTAGTGGACTGCCAATATCGTGTATAATTATCTGTTGTTCCAGATTTTACTAACGCATCAGCAACGTTGCTACCTTCAATGTGATTTTCTCCGGACGGCCATCATTTTTGGACAATGTTAGGAGTCTTGTGAACACTCTCTACGGGCATGAGAAACACTTTACTGTGTACATTTCTAAACGATATAGTCTTACAATCGCTTCGCACAGCCATTGTAAAGCACTCCTTTTAGTAAATATTCTCAAAGAATTGAAAGCTTACACTATAATTTCAGTCTCAATTATTCTACAACAGTCGAGCAGTCTAAAGGAACAGGGTTATCCATCAAATATCCCAATTTCTAAATTGTAGATTATTTTAAAAAGCTGTTAAGTCAGCCTGTTAGCACGATATTCGTAAGGAGTGCGCACAAACAATTTTGAGTACTAAAAGCATTTCTTTATCTTCTATCATATTAGAATAGCATATACAGGCTATCATTTTAAAAAAAAAAATGTTAATCAAGATGCCACTCTTAAAGGTACTGCCTATTTCCCACACAATACGAACGATGCACAATTTGACAGTTCGAAAAATAAAATTATAATTTCACAACTGTCTGCACATGCAGATTATTTGTCAATCGTAATGTGAGGACGTAAAATGAAAATGAATTCTATTTCTGTTTAGTTTTGTTTTATTACTTTTAAAATGAACAAACCAGAAAAAATATTGAATAGATGGTAAACGTTGTAACTGCAAAAGTAAACAAAGACAATCTGAGAATTTATTTCTTTATTTCGTTGAATTCAATGTGTATCCTTTATTACTATCGTTTTATTTTATTCTCTTTGCACAGTTTAGTTAAAATAATAATAAATTGTATAAATTTTATGTATTTTATGAATTGTTTTGCAGTTTTTGGTACAATGGATCAGTTCGATTTAGCTTGTTTGACAGGTACACGTCCTCTAACCTAACCTAAAGTAAATACTTTTTACTAAGCAAGCATTTCAAGTTCAAATCTTAGTTCTGGCATCTAAAAAAAGAGGTTTTTAATAAAGTATACTCTGAGATAAGTTTCATTGCAATTTCTTTATAACAATAGAATCATTTGTCTTTAAAAATGTTGTTAACATCGCTGTGATTCCAATATATTCATTTCCCCGGAAGCTTTAAACTGCAGACTTCTTATTTATCAAATCTTAACCTAATTGGCCGTTACAAATTCCAAACAGTAAACTACTGAAAGTGCCAAACATCATCCGAGTTTAGATTCTATCCTCATGATAAAAATATTGATATATTCTGCAAGTAAAAATTTAAAATAAATACAATACGTGCGTCATTATTACGAATACCTGATCACTTGAGTATACCTCACCTAACTGAACAAGATTCCTAATTCTTCCAGTAGGAAAAAAATATATGTTATAATTAATAAATAAAATAAATTAAATATTTTACCTTACAAAGACTTCTGCAAAGACTGTAGATCTCTTGTGGAAAAAATAAGTATGCTGCACACTAGCTTGATCAAACTTCTCTCATTTGGTTTACCTTTCTATAGACAAAAAATCGATCCCTCTATTCATTAAACTTTCATTCTAATGGCCCATGCTTTATAGCGAAGCCCTGATGAACGCAACTTGCCTGTTAGTTACGAGGCATTGGCTTATGCGGTATCCCAACAATACACAAAGTGTTGTCTCTCCCTCCCATCCTATCCTATCCATTACCTTTAGGTTAGTCAATTTGTTTGATAATTAGATTCAAGGATTTCAATATTTTGTACTGTAACATTTTCTTGCTGATGGCAACCCTTACAGCCTGAAAAGATTTCTTAATAAAATTTGCATACAAGCAAGTTCATCCTTTAGCTGCAATTTAAAAAAAAAAAACAATTTTTTTTCATATAATTTGGTTCACATCAGTTTATAGCTGAAGTTAGTTTAACAGAGACATGATTACCAAATGGCAGCATGAATGAAGAACGAATGAACCAACGAACGAACAAACAAATAAACGAATTTGAATTGTTGAATAATTTAATATGATTCTGAATCCTTTTCACCTACAAACAGTTTAAAACTTGGAAAGCGAACAGACAAGAGATGGGAATGAAAGACTACAAATAAAATACAATCATTTCCAGATGTTAAACAAATAAGAACTCAAAAGTATATTAAAAGTTTACAAAAATAAAAAAAAATTATTTTCTTAAGCCTGTGCCCTCTATGCTGTCTGAATTTTTTTTGTTTTCGTTCTTCCTTTCCATTCGAAAACTTTATAAAATGAAAAATTGCAACTTCAACACACGAACTTATCTGCATACGAAGTGTATGTGTTGCAACAACAATGATGCTAACCTTAGTCAAAAAAAGAAGAAAAAAAGAAAGGGAAGACAAGAGAAGAAAAACCATTTCAAATAAAACCTGACAATATGGGTAACGCTATAACCTGAAGGCATTGGCCTGTAACAAGGGGCGTTGGTGTGTATGATGCTGTGGCAAGGATCAATATGATGTTTGACAAAATGTAAAATATAATACAACCACCACCTCTTCCAGCCACATTGCACATCCACATATAAGATGCTAGTGTTCTTGTTGCTATACAAAATTTCCTTGAGAAAATTGATGCAGGCGATGGATGCATTGTTAAAACGTGCCAGACTTAAGGGAGTCATGCCTCAGAATTTGCCTTGACATTTTTGAGTGTGTTTTTGTATTAAAATCCTTGCATCAAACAGAACAAAAAGAAAAATAGTTCATACACTATTTAAATGATTTGTTATTTATTGCGTTATTTAATTATATATTACCGCTCACATTAATTAGTTCAAAAATAAACCACAAAATAAACCAAACGAAACTGGGTTTAAAGTGTGTTTAAAACTTTCATGCAACAGCATTTACAACAAAAACCACTATTTTTCTCTACAGGCAATCAGTAATCAGACAAACGGGTATTGTTGCATTCAACAAAAAAAAAAATAAAATAAAATTTAAAAGCCATTACAAATGCAACACAAATTACAACAACTACAACTAATACAAGAGGCAACTAATACAAAAAAGAAACGAAACTAAACTAAACTAAATAACCATAAATTTATTTATTTAATTATTTATTTGTGGCATTTTAGTTGCTTATTATTCTAATATGGTTGTGGCATAAGGCATATGGCATACGCCAGCTATGGATTGGCAAATTGGCATAAAAACAAAAAATGCAAATAAAAAAAGTTTTCCCAAAAAACCAAACTGCATATTGAGGTTGTTGTGGCCTGATTTGTTAAAATCGTTTTTACATGTTAAATGTAACGTTTATTACATTTATAACATTTTGACAATATTAATCTCTATTGACCATAAATTTATTTTTGTGGCTTAAAGAAAAAAAAAATACGAAATTTCATTGAAACCAAATAAAAAAAAAAAACAATTTTTTAAATAATTCGACAACAATGCAAATTGAGCAGCATACATTAAAAATATTTATGTTAACATATTCAAGCGTTTAATATGCAATATGGATATGCTAAATAACCTCCATTATCTCTGCGAATAATAAAATGTTTTCAATTTAGATTTGGAAAAACTTAAAACCGAATTTTAAAGATTTTTATTTTAAAGCGCCTCCTATCTTTTACATGCATTGGCTGTAGTTACATACATACATACATACATAATTGGTCATTACAACGCTTCAGTCAGGATCATTGACCAGGCTTTCCCACATCACTTATGTTGTGTGTGTTAATTTTTGTACATGAGTGGTCCCAGTTTCGACTCCGAACGACAGATTTTATGAGAAACTTTTCATGGCAATTTTATTTAATCTCAGAGTATTTGCCAGAAATCTGCTGAGAGGAAGTCGCCAAAGAAATACTTTTTCTGTATTTTGTTTTAGTGTTTTTATTAGACGTGAAATCTTGATTCAAATCCCAGGTCAGACACCTCCAACATAGTGAATTATGAAAAAATTCGTCGGCGACTTCATCTCAGAAGCTTTCTGTCTAAAAAACAAAAAACCATTCGTAATCCTGACTGAAAAGTTTTAATGATCAATTTTGTTGGCATTGATAATCTCATTTATTCGTATACACCTGTGACTTAATAAAACCCCACAAGAAAAAGCCTAACCGAATTAAATCGCACGATAACGGTGGCTAGTTTACAAATTTGTGTAATCGTTCGTGAAATCGCTCGTGCAAAATTTGGCATGAGTTGTGTGGCATGTAAAGTCGTTTATTTGAAATAACCTATCGTTGGTGTGTAGATTATCCAATTAAGGCCAGAAAAAGTTGACAATTATCGACCTATTCTGCTCGTTATTGATAGTGATATTCTGGCCAACGTTTCTCTCAGAGTAATATAGAGCATCCAGCCAAAAATCCACACATAACAGAGATTTTTTCGAAAAGCATTGACCGCTTTTAGATATCATGTGGATTGGTGTCTGTCGTTATACGACAATTTTTTTTTTGTACCGGCAGGTTCGCTGTCGTTATCAATCGTCGTCCTTACTGCTTTGGCATAACAGTCTGAATAAATGGCAACTAATTTGACAGACAGTAGTTTCAGAATGTTGAAAATCATTCTATTTAAATTTATAAACCTACAAAGCAATTGAAGTAATCAAGAGACTCTTAGTTGGAGAGGTTTAATATACTCCGCGTCACAGTCAACGACCTCGGATTTTTCGTTACTCTCATTGAATCTGAAAATGTCCTATAACATGGAGAAGTAGTAACTACTATTTGAAAAGGGAAGAAGTGGTATGAAATGTACAACAGGATACCTGGGAATAACGTACACGTTATAAACAAGCTTCAGGAGATATATTTCAAAGGTTAGAGTTAGTAGTTTAAGTCTACGGTCATAAGCAACCATTTGCGATACCTTTGGCCACCGCTTCTTGTATTCACAATCCAGGATTAGCGAAAGATCTTTGCTTTAAATTTTAATTTATCATAGTAGGAGAGTTGTTTTCTAGCGTCATATTTGATCAAGTGGCGTTAAATAGTTTTATAATTAGAGAGGGTTCGTCTGTAGTTTTTGTAATTATTGTAAATCTGTTGAGTTTTATTATATTCAGCAACTATTAAATGGCAACTATAGCTCCACCCAATACAATTTAAATTTATTTTCCCAATAGCTTTTCACTTTCACCTTAAAATAATGGACATGCAACCGAGTCATTGTGTCTAGTTAAAGGAAAAATTCCTAAAACTATTAACAATTTCAATACAATTTTATAATCAAATCAAATGAAATCAATTTTAATTTGTTTCTTCTTTTTTTACTCTTTTGTTTTTGTTTTTGTTTTTTAAAAGTTGAAACTGTTGAAACTATTATTCAACGTGAATATTTTCCTATGTTTTCACTAGGTTTTAAAGACTCAAACGCACACACATAATTGTCGGTAATCAAATTCAATTTCGGAAATCGAATTCAATACGACAGAGTAAATATTCATTGTGGCACAAAAACTTTCAACAATTTTGTTTAAAATCGTAAATCACTCAGCCAATGCAATCGAATTAACGCTCCATTGCAATCAGCATGAATGCCATCATAATGAAAACGAACGAAAAACACAAATCGAATCGCATCGAATCGAATCGTATTGGATTGAATTGAAGAGGGAAAAAAACGAGTGAAGAAAAAAATGACTTCAGTTAAGACAAATATGGTTAAAATATACAATAAATTTGTACAAATAAACAGAAAAAGACACACATACGTACACATAAACATACGTATAAACATAACCATACATGTCCACAGATGAGAGTAAATAAAAAACTGATTTAGATTTCCAGAAAAGAAGGGAAAAATGAAGAAAACCTTCATCAAAATATGGACAATTTCTGTAAAGATATGAATTAAAGCGAAGAGAAAACGAAAACGAAAGAAAAACAAAATGGAACTGAAAGAACAAAACGAAAAATTACACGACTAGTTCATGCCACAAGAGGTTTGGATAGGAAGGGTAATCAAAACGTATGAAATAATTTAAATTTAGCAGCAAAAAATCACTAATAAAAGCCCTATTCTAACAGTTGTGAGTGTATGCCACCATTATGCTTTATATCTATGTACATACATAAGTATTGTATGGTATGTTGCAACTTGCTATAAGCAACTAATTGTAATTGTAATCGTATTCAGTTTTTGTGTTCATTTAAAAGCTTCACTTAAGATTTGTGGATATTGATTTTATTTTTAAATTTAATTGAAATCATTCATGGGTACGAACGTTAAGTATGGTTTTGTTATTCACATTTAAAGCAGAATTATTACTAACTTGCTACAGTAAATTGTCGTTGGCAAATGACAAAATACATGTTGTTACACTCTTAATACACTTCATATGTAACAGCAGCGAAAGTTGCCTGATGAATAGTTAAGAAGAAATAATTACGAAGAATCTTAAGGCAATGCCAATTAGAATCTGACTACATTGCAGATAAGTTGCAGTATAATAAGCTTTTGGGTCCTTAGTCCCTGACCGATTAACTTGGGACTTGACTCCTGTCGGAAGTTGATTCAATTGTATCATTTAATTTCGGCTTTACGGCTATTATTAAATATCTATTAGAAAGCAACTCTCGAATCAAGACTAAACTAATCTAAATAATAAATAGGGATATACTCACTTTCGATGTAGGCGTTACATACTAGTATGCCGAAGTTTCAAGGCGTCCATATACAGTTTATATTCAACAATTAAAAAATATGCCTACATGCGCAATTTCAGTGAGTCAGTCCGGATTTCTAATTAGCTTCTTACACCCCTTATGGTGTGTGTGTGTGTGAATTCTATACATGAGTCGACTCCGAACGTCATAGAAGGTTTTCCATATATCTGAAGGGAAGCCTCCGAGGAAGTATTTAAATTTCGTTTCCACAAAATGTGCACCGAGATTGCTTACAACTTTGCTGTGATATTAGGCATCTTTTGTACGTAAAATGGTCGAACTCCTATAGCCCTTCGTAATCATAGATTCGTAGTTTTAGTCATTCCTATACTTCCCTCCGCATCTAATCTTTATGGGCTTCAATTAAAAACAATATTTTCTGTCTTACGACTTGTATTCTCCTTTATCAAAATCCAAATCTCATATCATATTACCTGTTTACAGTTCTTCCTAAATGATGGCTTCCTGCAATCATTTGATAATCATATTCCTGCGATATAAATTAAAATTCATCAGCGTATCGTTACGGTTTTTGGTGAATAACATGTTCTTTATATTTTCCTTTCTTTATTCTCCTTCCCGATATTGATACTCTTTATCAAGCAAGTGAAATCAACGTGTGCCATTATTATCGCCTGATTATTTTTAATTTTTATTTCTTTTTCTCGTATCTACAGAAAAATTATCTACAAAATCAGTTGAAAAGAGAAAAACATGATATTGAAAAACATTACATTTGCATGTCTAAAAGTAAGCCAATGAAAATTTAATCGATGCTTATCAAAATTTTTGCAGCAAAACATTTAAACAAATTGGTTAAATTCTGAAAAAACAAAACAGAAAAATTAAATAAAATTCAACAGAAGTGGTTAATTTAAAACTCCATGCCATGCATGCTATAATTGGCTACACAGTGAGCTACAATCAGAAAAGAAATTTATTTTTTTCATGTACAATAATACTCAATTGGTTCCAGATATCTGAGAGATTTTTTATCCAAATTTCGTTTTGTATTCTGATCACGATCCGTTCTTGACCCATCTTGTATACGACAAGTCTTTTTAAAGATTTTGCAGCTTCCTGATTATTCAATTCATTGCATTTTAATAAGTCTGGTTGAGAAACTCTATTCAAAGGCATAGAGTTTGTTGGTCATAATCAGAGAACAGCCAAGGTCGAACTTAACAATCAATCGACTACAAAATCCCGCAAATTATTTTATGTTGGATTTGTATCCCATCAATCTAACCACAGCCTACAATGTTTCGGTCCCCACTAACATATGCAGTGGACTTAAATCCTAAAGGGCTTCCAGCACCGCTGTAGAATAGGGTCCAATGTTCGCTGTTATGCTAACACACGATATTCTCTACAGATTTGTTCTATATGTCCAGAGAATTGCTTATTACACGATCATTAGTTTTTCTGAATTCTCAATTCAGAATTCTACAAACAGCTGTGTAAGTTTTAAAGCCACTATAACCATAACGAATAGAAGCCCTAAAGTGTCCAAAAACAAAAGTTTTGAAAAAATTTGAACGTAAAAAATCAAAAACAAAATAAATTGAGAGAACAATAAATCAAAATATGCCTAAAAAACATTTATTGGAGTAGTAAATACGCTAATAAAATCGAAAAAAAAAATTGTAGTAGACAGAGTCGAATAAATGATACCCTGCCTGTTGAGTTCTTTAAGGCCAATAGAACGCATGTACCAGGTTTTTTTTATAGAATTTGGCTGAAGGAAAATATGTCTAACGTTTGGAACCTGAGGGTCCATGAGGTTTGATCATTCCCCCTATCGCACATTAGGAAGGTTCTTACGAAAATATTGTAAGAATACATGATGCTACTTGTAAAAGCACTGATTGACTTCAGACGTGACAAAATTTTTGACAAAATGATCCCTTATCATGCGTACTCTTCAACATTGTGAAGAAAACGTGTTCTTCTGAATATGATAGTAAATCACACTGCCACTATTTTCCCTAAAAATGTGCGGTTGCTTGGACGTACCAAGCTTAATGATACTGCCGCCTTTGGTGCTATTGAACGGTAGTCAACCAGAATAGACAAGGCAGATATTGAAGGCAAACGGAAGTATATGCTGTCAGCAAGTTGGTCAGTAAATTTGTTTATTTTGGCTCAGCCGTTATCAGCAAACATGATGTCAGTCTGGAAATCAAGCCAATAGATGCTGTTAAACTGATTAACACAACCATGATAGTGTAGGGTATAGAAATCTCTTTTAAAACAATAAAGAACAAGCATGAAAACAAACCAACGAAGTCTATGAAAGACAACGAAACCAAAAAAACAAAAAAAAGAAGTAGAAAAGTGAGCTCCAATGATTCGTTACGCATTTATAAGTTGACCCCACACCACACCTTTCGAAGATGAAAAAAACAAAACCTAAAGAAAAAGAAGCAAAACTTAAAACAGCAATAACTTACAACAAAAAAATCGTAAAATGTACTACAGACACAATTAATAAAACATCGATCGATACAACACAGCATCATTCTTTATGTTCTTTACTAATTTTTTTCGTTTTTTCGTTCTTTCGTATACGTTTTTCTATGATATTTTTTTTTTTTAAATTCAAAAAATAATCATAAAAAGTGTGAAATTTTGTTGATTTCTTTTTTCTATTTTTTTTTTGGTTATTTTTTAATACTCGTACAGAACGAAAATGATCAAATGAAAGGTATGATCAGTACGTTTAATGTACTCATATTCAGCTACAAGTGTACACGTAAATACATTTGTCTATCGCATGCAGATACCATAGATACTCGTTCAATACACATACAAATCTATCTGTATCTGTGTCTGTATCCACCACTGTTTAGTTCCTGCTGCTCGGCACATACATACTATCTATGTGTGAGTTCAACTACAACTACGAGTACAACTACAACTACGAACGCCACTACAAAGTACGGGTGTGAGTAACGTAACAAATTGTGGGGTTAATTAAAAAAGCATAAATCGTTAAACAAATTATTTTTACTTTTCTCTCTTTCTTGTTTTTTCTTATTTTTTCTGTTTCATAAGCTATCAGTTTGAACATTTTTTTTTAAATGAATAAAAAAAAAAAATCATTTCATTTGAAATTAAATAATTTGAAATTTGTTATTCATTTCGCTTCGATTCCTTTATTGTCTAAAAAAAAGTTTGTAAAAAGTTTTCTTTAATTTATTTAATGCATGGCAGATCCTAACTGAACTGCAATGTTCAACTTTTAGTGAACAAAGTTTGCAAACTGGGCGACAAAATTTACTTACAAAACTTATTTGATAAGCAAAATCCAACAGGCCACTTAGTCAGCGAAGATGCAGAGAATTTAGCGAATTCCAGTAACAGTTAACGGTAACAACTGTGAACTGTAACTCGCCGTTAGTTCAGTAGGTAGTGTGTTGACTTATTAGACGTGAGGTTATGGTTCAAATCCCAGGTCAAACATCTGCAACAAAACAAAATATGAAGAAAATATTTCTGGGGCGACTGTTTCTCAAAGATTTCTGGCAAAAGCTCTGAAAGTAAATTAAAATTGTCATTATCCATTTCGTGGTTTCAAAAATAAACACAAATAAAACGCATATAAAATATTTGTTTCATGATATTTCTTTTTTATTGTAAAGTTTGAACGTTGACATTATGTGTGAAACACTACATCATTTGAATGATCTCCACGCGAAGTGTTGCAAGTATTGATTCTTTTGAGGTAATTTTCAACCACCTTTTTGACACATATTGGGCGGAATCTGAGCCATAACTAGACGAAGGTTGGCTTTTAAGTGCTCAAGAGTTGAAGGTTTATCTGGATAAACACGGTCTTTCGCGTTGCCCCACAATAAAAAGTCTTATGGTGTCAAATCGCATGATTTTGGTAGGCAGTTGAAATCGCCTCGACGAGAAATTACGCGGAAAATTACGTGTCTCTTGCATATTCGCTCATTGTTGAAACCACATTTTCTCCTATGTATTCTTCTATATCAGGCAAAAAAAAATCGGTTACCAAATGACCATAGCGCTGCGAATCGACACATTCGGATCTTCGGCAAAACTTTCGCTTACAATAGTGATATTTTCAGCGGAACGAGCGAAACGATGATGCACAGGCCTTTCAATATTTGTAACCAATCCAGTCTCTTCAAATTTCTACACAATTTTGCCAATTGCTTGCGTTGTTGGACGATTATGTAAACCATAATTTCCTCTTAAAGCACGATACGTGGCTGTGGCAGAAACACCATTTTTGTAGTACTATGCGTTGTGTGATAGTTAAAGGATCCATTCTCTTGAATGTCAGACTTTCAACAGAAAAGAAAAAAACTGGTTTCACAACTTAGTTTGACAGATGTCGAACTCCACTCCCATACTTTTGAAACCACGTAATGGATAGCCCTTTATATATTTAAAATATAAAAATTTGTCGCCAGCATTTGACATTAAATTGGAGGGGACTCACAAGCAAATTAAGAGCTGGGAGAATCTACTTCGTAAGCCTGACTGAAGGGTTGTAATGACGAATTATTTACGTAAAATAAGATTTAAGGCACCGAATAGGGTACACAACTAACTAACGCTTCTGAATGAAAACTTATGTGCTTTTCACGCACTCGACTAAGGGTTTGCCCTTAATATCACCAAACATCATTCTGTGATTCATTATGGTAAAAGGGGCTTCGAGAAAAATTATAGGCTATCAATACAATAATATTTCGATTTCTAAAAAAAGTCTTCTATCGTTAAATTCTTCTTTTCTTTTTTGTGTATTTTAACCTTCAAATTTAATAAAAATTAGTTTTTTTGTTATTTTTGTTATTGGTTTTTCTTATTATTGTTTTATAAATGAAATATTATTAATACATTCAGTATATAAATTATAAAACAATAAATTTCTATTTTTAAGTAAATAAAACTATTGTTTATAAAACAAATCAAACAATAATTAATTATAAATAAAAATTCTAATTAACCATTAACCATTAAACGATAGAAATTTTTTCTCAAATGAAATAAATTATTAACAATGTATTTGGAAAATTTTATAAATATTTAAGTAAAGAAAACGTTGAGTACACAAATCAACATCTTCTAATCATACGAGTCATATCAATGATAACATAATAATAAAATATTGTATGGCTATTGTTATAAAGAAAAGCAAAAATTAATTAAAATATTTTACAATTTAAGACAATAAATGTATTTATAAACTATATGAAATAACACTTATGTGAAGTGAATATTAGTTAATTTAACACAATTAATGAAACGTTATCAAAATCTCATCATTTATCGCTGAATATTAATGACATTTCATCACTTTTCTATTAAAATATGGGTGCTGCGTTATTGTGTTGCTGTTTTATATTGAAAGGTGTTTTCAAAAAAATGAAATAAAAAATATTAAATTTTAATTAAAATCAATTCCAAACGATAAAAACTAAAATCAATTTATTGGAAGCTGACTAATTGATTTATGTATAGATTTTAATCTTCAATTTTTATTAAAGCACAAACTATTTGGGTTTCAAAATATGTTAAAATGAAAAACAAAAGATATTGAATTGTTTTGATTTCAATAAAAATTTAATAAAATTTTAAATTAAAATAAATTTCAAATTTTATTTTTCTTTTAATACCAATAAAAGCCAATATCATCAGTTAAATTTAAAATTATCACAAAAAAAAACTGCTTAACTAGTGAATATATCACGCGTGACTATGACAATGAAAACATTAAGCAATTGTAGTAGGAGGAATGCCCTACACAAGACACAATTTGCATTCATGAATGTTAATAATAAGCTCTCGAAGACTTTTGTCCCAAGACCTACTCACAGCATTTTAATTCAGCTTATGAAACCCTAAATTGTAAACACTTACTTAATTAATCATTACAATCCTTCAGTCAGGATTACGATCTAGTGCGTGTGTTATTTTATATGTACATGAGTGGAGGAACCTACAGTTTAAAATTATCTTCCAACGACAGATTTTAGAGAAACTTTTCATAACAATTTTATTTATTCTCAAAATTTTTGGCCAGAAATCTGTCAAAGAAATATTCATTCATATTTTATTTTATTGGATATACATTTGTGACCTTAGATCTCACGTCAAAAAAGTTAATACACTACCTAGTTGATTGCGGCTACCTAAATTGTAAAATGTTGTCTAAATAATCCACGTCAGTGTTGATCCTCACACATTGGAAAACTTAAAACGAAAGTAGGAATTTCCATTCTGCGCTCGAACAATAGCCCATGCCCGATACGTAATCAATATCAATGTGAGTAACTTCTGATATAAACGTATAGTGAGCTCTATTGAGCCACACTAGATAATGTGCTTCCACTTGATTAATGTCATACGTGTTGTATTATGCAAACAAACCCTGTAATTTGATCGAAATAATTTTGAAATAAACTTTTCCATAACTTTGATTCATCTCGTCAATCACCTAATTTTCTACACTGTTGGTTCAGTAATATTTTCTGATATAGTAGTCTGATATTGTAGCAACGGTTGTCCGTATTGAATTTGTCGATTGTTCGCTCTAATAACTGCAGCAAATCAAAGTCGTATGATTGTTACGAGTAACTTGTAATTAATGTCGACATCGTCTCGACTGACATCAATTTCTTTACATACTATTTTTAAGTGTATTTAGTTTTACCTTAATAACACGATATCGATAACACAAAAACGCACAAGCCTACTATCGAATTTTTTTATGCAGAATTCCTAAACCTCTTTTGCCCCTGCTTTTGCAATAAAGTCTTTCTTCCAGATATTTTTTAATAACTAAGACTAGTAAAGAGCGAGGAACTCAATCGAGTGGACTGTAAATTCCATTCTTAGTCAGATCAGAGGCCTACAAAAGTGAACCTGATGACGAATGAATTTCAGAAACGTTTGAACCCATCCAAATTTGTTAGAAGATACTGACATATTAACTTGTTCTTGTGAGGCTTGCTATATAATCAATATAGCCAAATGATTTCCATTTCCAGCCCAGTGGGAGAAATTCATGAATTATGTTATGAATTGTTTCTTTATCAAACCTATTCTATAGATTTACGTCAAACTTTGTAATGAAAATTTTATTTTTTATTTATTTTATTATTTTATCTTTTTTGTCAACAATCTGCTGAAAAGAAGTTGCCCACGCAATATTTTCTTTATATTTCGTTTTGTTGGCGATGTCTGAGCTAGGGTTTGAATCTCTATTTAAATTAATATTAGATTTGTCTTCCATCAAACTAACCATGGACTTTAAAACTTTGGTTATTTCTGCATGTGCATCGGTCTTATATCCAACAGACTCTCTAGCGCTGCTGTAGGGTAAATATTCATTACCTCCGTTATGGTAACACTCGTTACACCTCGACCAATCTCATTCTCCATAAAGGAAATACTAATTGAACAAAATCCACAGATCTTAAAGGAGATTAGAGCTCCCAAAACCCACAAAATATTCTACAAAATGTTCTTACCTTTGAGACAGTAGGGTAGTACGCATATGTGATTGGCTAGTAATCACGCAACTGAAATAAAAATGCTTCGATTTTATTGATTTTTGTTTTTCGTTTTGTATTTAATGATTGTTTAATATATTTTTTTTAAACGTTTTTTATTATTTATTTTTATTTTGTTTTTTTTTCTTTTGTTTTTAAATTTTATTGCATATTTTTCTTGTGTTATAGAGGATAATAAGATGATTAAAGGGTAGGAGGGGAGGGTGAGTAGATGTGATAAAACAGTGGATGTTTCGTTTGTAACATTAAAAACTAAGGCCGAACATTTTACGTATTCATTAGGATTTACATTTTTCATTATGATTTTATAATTAATTTTTCATTTTATAATAATTTTTACAAATACAATTCAAAATTATTTATCGAATAAAAGTATTAATTTGAATATAATTTTATTTTTTATGTTCAATTGTTTTAAATATTTGTTTTTTTTTTTTGTTTTCTTTATAAACGTTTTGTACTAATAAGCAGTGGCGGATCATATGAAAAAGTGATACTTTTTGGAGAGGGGTGTGGGGGTAAACATAATGTAAAAAGAATATATGGAGTCTATGATAGAAATTTTAATTGAAATAATATTTTTTAAGGATATTTATTTATGCTTAAATAAAAACTAAACTATTGTATGCAATGAAAACCGAAGAATAATTAAATATTTACAGGAAGTGTGGAAAAGGAGAAGGCTTAACAATTAAAAACTATTTCATAATTTATTTAAATTTCATTCTCAGGTATTTAATTAAGATTTGTTTTCTTTTATTAATTTTCATATTTTTTATAATTTTGTTTTTTGTTTTTTTTTTTTGTTAATTATTAAAACTTAAATATTTTATTTGTTGTTTTTAATTTATTAAGGGTTCGTTTTATTTTCTACAATAAATTTATTAATGAATGCTTGAATGTTGAATGTTTAAATGATGATCGTTTTTTGTTTTAACTTGTCGATTTTTGTTTGCAGTAAATATTTGGCTTTAATTTGCAATTAAAATTAATAGGAATTCTTAAGAAAAAAAAATAAAAATAAAAAAAAAATTATAAAAGAGTGTTAGCATAAAAACTATTTGAAAAACAAAAGCTTTAGCTAAGTTACTACACGAATTAAAGAGAAAATTAAAGTGCACATAAGAGAATTTATAACACTTAAGCTTTCAATGTAAATATTTTTTTTTAATTTAAATTTTCAATTTCAACGATGGTTTTAATTTTCTAAAATAAAAAAAGAAGAGAAAAAATTAAACACAATGTTCCATTCTCAATATATTTCTTAAGGAAAGGATGAGGGGTGGGCGAAAGGGAGGTGTTTCTATATATGTATTCAGATTCAACAATAAATTTGCCTAGGCTCTATTTAATAAGCGGTAGCTGCACCCGGATGCATTAAATGATGGTGATGATGATGATGTCCAAAGTGATTCAAAGGATTCATGGCATCAGCACTAGCCGCTGGGGCTGCAGTGTGATACCAATCGGTGGGGGCATGATGTTGAGCGGCAGGATGATACAGCAAATGATGATTGGCATGATGGTGTCCGGTTACCAGCATAGAAGCAGCCGCCGGATTACTAGCCCCTGCCGGCGATGTGGCCGAACTCATAGCCTGGTGATGATGATGCGTATGATGATGACTGCCCGCTGCAAGTGAAGGTGGTGGTCCGAGAGGAGGCGGCAAATATGCCGATGGTGCCATCAATTGTAAAGCGGGCGATTTAGCGCTATTATGCTGTTGCGCATTATGCTGATGCTGTTGATGGTGTGTAAAACCTACTAAAGGTTGTTGTTGCTGCTGCTGGTGTTGTTGATGCGATGAGTGTCCGTGACCATGCTGTTGGCTGCCATGATGACTGCTGCTATTCGTGCTACTGCCACTGGATGAGGCACCCAAATGTACACTATGCATAGCATTGTTAGCCGTGGGCTCTGATTTAATCGAATGCGGTGAGGATTTATTTAAACTGTTATTAGCCGAGGAATTATCACTGTTTAGGCGCGCCGATGGTGGCGTTTGTGCGCCTCCAGTCACTATACTCGATGAAGAGGACTCTTCGCCCTCGCTATCATAGCCATGAGAAGGTGATTTTTCTTCGATATTACCATGTACCTGGGCAAGAAATAACCAAAAATATTTGCAGAAAACAAGAACAAGAAACCATTAAAATTATCCAATAAAAGCCAAACGCTTGACAAGTACTTGTTTCATGTAAAACTTATACGTATACTTACCTTCATATGCTTACGCAAGGAAGATGGATGAGTATAGGATTTATCACAGCCATTTATACGACAGTTATAGGGTTTATCCGAGGTATGCACATGCGAGTGTTTCTTGCGATCCGATGAATTCGCGAAACGTCGATCACAACCCTCATGTTCACATTTGAAAGGTTTTTCACCTGAAAATAAAATGAAAATAAAGAAATTTATTAATCAGCCTGTAATATAACGTAGCATACACATCAAACTATTTGTATGCTTTAATTGATAAAACTCAGATGTACATATGGGAGGTGTATGTATGACAAAAATCAAATTTTAAAGTGAAATAATGTAAAAAATTCTATAATATTTATCTTAAGGAATAATCTGTAACATTAAAATCTTAACTCTTATGCAAACGCCTTAATGTATGGAAACAGAAATATAAGGATTGCAGGCTAAACAATTTGGATGTTTCTTTTTTCTTCTTTATAAAGAATTAACTTAGTAATATAATTAATGTTATTATCTACGGTCAACACTTTGTTGGATTATAATAAACTACCATCGACAGTTAAAGCGTGTATAAATCGCCTTTGCAGCTACCATTTATCACTCATCCGTAGCGTAGCAACAAAAGCAAATTGTTGCATAAGAAATGATTGATAATCACTTGAATAAATGAATTGGATACAAAAAGGAATTCATTATTCAGAACCCAGATCGAAGAATAACGACCAAGACCTTTACTGAATCCCAGTATAATCAACGGATAGTAACTATCGATGCAAACTTAATTATGAAGTAACCCTAAGGCGAATGTGTTTATTTGTGACAAGTCAGTGCACTCTTTGATGGTCATGAATCAGTAGAATTCATGCAAAAAGCCTAACTTTAAACTGTATGTCCCACCACTCATGTATAAAAATTGGTATACGAAACTAGGTCGTAATCCTGAGTGAAGCGTTGATCAATTGTGTATGAAGTATTAATAATTAAGATCCTAGTTCACATATTAAAAAATAATTAAAGGACTTTTAAAAAATTTCTGTGACCAAGTAGAAATAAATTAATTAATTTAAAAAAAACTTAATTTTTTTCATTTCAATTTACGAATTTTATTATTTAAAGGACACCATAAACTGTGTTAATAATTTTCGGTTTTTTTTTTCAACAGAACTTGTTACACTTTTATGGCATTGAAATTTAACGGCCTTTTTCATCAATTTTTTTTTTTCTTCTCCTTTTCTTTCATTATGAATTTCATTCGTTTTTATTTCCATTTTAAATGAATTAAAAATAATAGTGACAATATTTACGATTGTACAACAATAAAAACCAATAAATTAACGAAAAAAAAAAAAATCCCGATATAAAAGGAAATCTTGATATTTTTATTGTACAATAAACAATAACAAAAAAAAAATTTTTTTTTAAAGAAAAAAAAACTACAAGAAAAAGGTGAGCATTTAAACACCATTTAAAATATGAAATAAATTGAACAATACAAGTAAACTGATATTCCCTGTTAATGTTATTATTGAAACAGCTAAAAACAAAGGCCTTTTAATAAAAGTAATAAAAAAAATGGATTGTTAAACAACCATAAATTATTACAAGAAACCCTTAAAAAACCTGCTTCACAAACGTAAGACTGGAAAAGAAATCATCATTGGATCCTAAAAAACTATTGGGTTGTCGTAATAACACCTGTAGAACGAAATACGAAATACAGGTCAAAGGTTTAAGGATTACTAACGAAAGAAAATATAAAAACACACACAAAAAGAGCAGTCATACATACAATAATTTATAGATTATTACCAGAAATCAAATAAAAAAATAAAAATTATAAATATTTTCAAAAGGTGTTGCTTTACCTTGCCACAAAGTAATATACACAGGACTACACTGGAGAAAATTTAGAAAATTTGAAAAATTTTGAAACGTAAGCGACAAATTTCCTAGAAGAGTATTTAGACTACGAGGTGTGTTTGAAAAGAAAAAGGTGGAAATAGCGACATATTTCTACAGTCGATATTAAAGGTAAAATGAAAATAAAAAAATATTTTTCCAATAGCTGTCTAATTGTGAGTAATTGAGTTATGGGATTAAACTAATATTAGAGAGATACAATGAAAGATCCAAAAAAAATTTTCTTTAACAATGCGCTCACCTATGAAGGCAAAACACTTTTGCCAGCCCATTTGATAATGTAAAAAAAAAATGGCAGTGGTCCTGATACTGTCCGAATTGCCAATCAAGGGCAATTTTGTTTCTGTTCACACTTTAGTGTCAAAGCTTTACCCTGCTTTGATAGGTTAATTGCCAGAAATTGTCGAAAAAAATAGTTGTGAAGAGCTTCAGTTCATAGGGTCCTTTATATGGATAGTTTAAGGGCCGAATACTCTTTTTTGCAAAATTTCCATTATTTTCTGCAAACTATTTACTTGTGATTGATTTTTTTTTTTTTGGCACCATACGCTACAGATCAAGCCGAAAGTGACATTTTTATATTACCAACACACAATAAACACAAAAATTTTATTCAATTAAGGACACAAGGACATC
Organism: Sarcophaga peregrina; assembly: GCA_014635995.1. NCBI lineage: Eukaryota > Metazoa > Arthropoda > Insecta > Diptera > Sarcophagidae > Sarcophaga > Sarcophaga peregrina. Next base: position 106,997,320 of record CM025789.1, on the reverse strand, counting down.
ATTGTTTGAACAGGTGAAAGGCTTTGAAAATTCATTGCACTGTTACGAGTGCTTGCCGCCAGTATACAAATATTATCTGAAAACAATTACTTTGAGCAGATATTTGAGTTTATAGGTGCTCCTGAAAATTGAATTAAAATTTAAAAAATTTAATTTTTCATTTCCTTTTTGTTTTTTGTGGGGTTTTATTGTGCTGAGCAAACAGTTTACAAAACCTTATTTATTCTTTCAACACTTGGGAATTATTATGTTCATGTTGATTTCACCACTTTTCATATGCTTTTCTTTTGTATTTTTTTAATACAATGCCATTCAATAATTTTTTTTATGACATTTTAAAGTTTAAAGCGGATTATTGTTTATTGTTGTTGGGCTAATGTCATTATTTATCAGACAAATCTATATACACAAACGTAAGTGTTAAGAAAAATAAAAAATTAAATTTAAATACAACAACTTAAACTGGCAGCACTTTACGTTCTTATTAGGGTTTTAACAGGGAGCCAATTAATGAAAAATTATAATAAGAAAACTGTGACAAATTCTATGTTTATTATTGCCATAAAAGGGTTGCCATCCTTCGTTTCCTAAAAACTAAGTCTTTCTGAAACATGCATAGAGACGTAGCATAATTGGTCATTACAATTCTAGAGTCAGGTTTACGACCTAGCGTCTCATCCCACTTATTTTGTTACTTTGTGGGTGTGTGTATTAAATTAATACATGAGTGGCGGGACCTACAGTTTAATGTCAAGGCAAATTTATTTACTCTCAAAGTTTTTGCCAGAAATCTGCTGAAAGGAAGTTGCCGAAAATATATTTTTTCGTTTTGTTTTGGAGATTTCTGACCGGCGATTTGAATTGCATCTTACTAGACACCGCTAGTTCAAATACCTTTCTTAAAAATGCTTTAAATTGCTGTATTGGGCATAGTGCTGAGGATCCAGGGTCTTCGTGTCCTATTCTTTTCTAAGAGGTGACGCTATAACCTGGATTATGGTATTCATTGTTGATGTTATCAGCTATGAGGCTGCAGGATTTCGTGGATAACCTTTTCTGATGTTTTGAATCGAGGTAACTAACAATAACTATACCATGCCGCCTCTAAACTAAGAAACTAATTTCTGTAAGATCGATTAGTCGTGTGATCAAGTTTTCTAACAATTTTTATTTTTTTGTTGCCATCTTGGGAGCATATGGCTTCCACAAAGCATATCCATTTTATTCGTTTGGATGCTGTTGTTGCCATAAGTTTCGGTTGGTTATTATTCTGGCTTTTTTTTATTTTCTTAATCTATAGCTGTTCCAACTAAGCAGGTGGTTAGGCTATTGTCACTGGTGCTAGGATGTCACCTAGAAACATCGCCCTCCGAGTATACATATATTGTAGTGGTGGGGAACCATTGATTCCTACCATATTTCCCTGGACTTATAGCAGATTGCCACAGTAAAAAATAATTTCAAAACTATAATTAGATCAATTTTCTGTTTAGCCCAGTTCCTGTAAACAGCCGAGAAGATGAACAAGAAACAAGAAAAAGTTTTTCACATGCCCATTAAAATTTCGTTATTATTTTCCAAAAACTTTATTTTTTTTTTAAATAAATTTCTCCATTTGTTTTTTTTTAAGTTTTATTATAATTAATTACAATATATTTTACAAGAGCCCTTGGCAAATTAATTATTAACGCTATTTAACTTCATGGCAGACGGGTGTTAAAAAAATAACAAAAAATAAAAGAAAAAAATACCTGGCCTTTCACTGATAAAAAAAAAGAAAAAAACAACAACAACAAAGCATAGCATAAAAAGAAATAAGGTGAGAGAGTAACCCCAAAGAAAAGTCAAAATAATTTATGAGTCTTATTTGAAGTGACATTTGACATGTCATTGTTATGAACAATAACAACAGAAGACCAGAGAAAACAACAAAAACAACACTTTAAAATGATAAATTTGAACTTCTTTCAAAAGAAGAGCAGAGGCAACGAAAGAAAAAATAATAATAAATTTAAAACAAATTAAACAAAAACTTTAAAGGAGTTGAAATTGAAAACAAAAAAAAAATTAAAAAAAATAAATAAACAACAGGGCCGCCCTATTATAAAGTCAAGTACTAAACAACCAAATAAAAATTTCTTCTTCTCCTGAAGACGAGTCTTTGAATGCTGGCTACTTAATCAATGGAAATTTTTTCTTTTAATTTTACAAATAAATGGCTTTTACACTTCATTCATCCTAATTTTAAATTAATGAGAAGTGAACAAGGAACCGATAACCGGCAATAGGACGTCTATCTGTAGACCAAGTGCATCATATATAGCAACTGCACTAAACATTACTTTTCAATCAACAGAATGACCAATTTACACGATAAGGGTTTACGTCCGTAAAGCACAGAGAGATATTGCAGACTTCTATCCATCTTTTCAAAATAAGAGGAAAAATACTTCGACAGATTCGTTTGCCTTTACACGATTATATCGATACAAAATAAAATGAATGCAGTGATAGTTTTTGAAAAACTTCAAACTGTCAATGGCCATTTGTATATTCTCTCAATATCGTATTCTGTCTTTTCGTAATGAGTTCACATGTCCAGTTACTATACATAGTTGCGTAAAGAACTTTTTCATGATATTTTTATTTACTCTCAGAGTTTACGCCACAAGGCTGTTTTCGTGTTGTTGGAGACGCCTGAACTGGGACACGCCACACTTCATACTAGACTACAGTGACTTCAATTTTTTTTTACCATTATAAAACAAAGCATGCAATTTGCTTTAAAGAATTTTAATTGTTTGCTTAAGAAATTATAAAACATAACAATCATGTCGCCTTTCTATATTTGAAAATAATTCCGAGAGCAAAAAAACGGACTTGTTTGCAATATAGAAGAAAAAAATAGTATTCCAGCAGGTCGCTTGAAGGTCTTAATGCTTAATTGAAAACATGGAAAGGCATCTTTCTCATCTTTTTATTGATTATTTGATTCTGTTTCAGTTTCATTATTCAAATTTTATCATTAAAACAGGCAATTGGTCTGTTCGAACAGAACAACTATTGTAGTACCGAATACATTGGCGATTTTAGTAAGACAAATTGTGTAAAATTTTGCTTAAAAGGTTACTCACTTTTTAAAGAAGTGACCTAACGTCTGCATTTTGTTCGTTCGTTGGTAGAGTTATTGTCTCTATGGAGTCTGGAGAGTTCATGTGGCTCCTAGAACAATTTTTTGGAGCCGTTTTGTTTGTGGTATTCAAACATTTTATCATTTCTTTTTAAATTCGAATTAAAATTGTCGGGATTTGTCGTCAAGCACTAAAACTCGTAAATTTTTTATAAAATTCGTCTCAATTGAAGTTTGAGACAATCGATTGCCTAGTTTTTGCTAAAAACTTGTGTACATTTGACCAAAAAATTGTAGTAGTGTCAAATAAAATGTTAAATATCATGAATTTCTTTTGATTACAACTCCCATTTTATGCTAACCGTGTTTAAAGCGAATTTATTAACAATTCTTTTAAATTTAATATTTTTCTTCTTCCAATTTCTTATTAATTTTTCTTTTCCATTTTTTAAATCTCTCACATTCCTTCTTATTTAAATCAGTTTTCTTTTTTCTAAATGCCATTTAAAAGACTGTCAATAACAGTTAGGATTTCCTTCCTTTTCCTTACTTTTCTTTTCTATTTCTTTTTATTTCAATTTTTTCTGTTACAGATTTTCTTACTGCAAGACAGAAAAGGGAAACGCAGAAAGGAAAATTATAATCAAAATATTGTATTTGAAGGTCTTAAACAAATCATTTAAATAGAATGAATAAATTTTCTAACCATCTTTTATTATCCTCCCACCATATTCCTCCACATTTAGCAAGAACAACAGAAAAAAACCGAAATTTTTTTATTTACACTCCAACTTTTTTAAAAAGCAAAAAGAAAAAATCCCCAAAATGGGTAGGCTTTATACAAAAATATTTAAATATTCTGCGTTATGCCCTCTTCTTTTCAGGCAGTTTTACATAATATTCGCATTATTTTTTAAAAAAAGGAAAATAAACGGATTTTAAAAGGATTTTTATTAAAAACATTACACACTAAAAAAAGGAAACAAAAACAAAAACTGTTCTCAAGACAATCATCATCAGCGTAAAAAAAACTAAGAAAAAAATTGTAATATTTTACATAATAAAAGTATTAAACGATTTAAACAAAAACTGGCAACTCCTAGAACGGCATATTATTTTTTTTCTTTTTGGCTGAGATGCCCATTTAGCAGTTTTTAAATCAAGTAAGCTTTAATATAAGCGTTGAGCAGGATGCGGTTAAACCAAAAACGAGATAAAACATTTTCACCAAATAGTGTGTGTTTATTAGGGATTTAAATATTTCCTCTTGATTAGTAACTCAATTAAACGGCAACACTCGAGTAGTTTGTATTTAAAGATGCGAAATTAATGAAAAGTTTAATTAGCAACTCATTTAAATAAATATTTTCATTACTCCTCTTACGATCCTTCAGAAAGCACCTCAACTTTATTACAGTATCGTGCGTACAAAGGTGTTCTTTGAATGACCACGGTTCTTGACTCTTGAGGATTCCACCAGAGTCATCCTCATACCATATACTCGTTCCTATGATAGTACGGCTAATACATGTTCTTGTTTTCGGCAGACTATATAATGAAATTGGAAAGATACATAGAAGACTGAGATGACATGCAAAATCGTAAAGCGTTCTACATTTTTAACTGAAGTATCACCATGCGTGTAAGATTGCCCATTAACTGCATTACACACTTGACTACTTGACTATCAGCCGGTGTAGTCTTTATGTGATAGATCGAAACAAGATAGGTTCCTTACTAGACTTCTGTAGACACTAACAGATGAGGTGATAGCCAATCCTTCTCTCTTCCTCATACACATAATTCCAACAAAATTCAACTCAAGTCTATCGGCTTGCCTTCCAATGACACACTGACCCGTGAAATGATTTTAAGGAAAGAAGTGAATTAGTCTTCCGCTATCCCCACAATAGTTTCAGACGGGTCTAGTAATATTACTTGTTGAGCCTACCTTTATAAAACGAGCATGCAATAGCTAGTCTAATAGTCTAGCAGAGGCAATGGAAATACTTGTTTGATGGAAAATGTCGGAGATTGGGAACTCACTCTCGCTATGCTGCTGACTGCCTAACTACCTAAGTAAAGATACTTTCAGGAAAAATTCATCACTCAACAAAATAATTAAAATGGCCTTTACTTGCACCTGGAATTGCTTCACTGATCGGACCACTAATACCCTGTAATAGGGATACAACATCCTACTTTTTCCAATATTTCGGTATCGTTCGTGTAAACGTCAAAAGGCCCACCATGATTCTTTAGATCATCACAACAGAAGTTGCTAAAAGGTATTCTGAAATAAAATGTCTTATTGAGGTACATACATATAACAGACCACATACTTGATGTCTATGTATTCTTCACAAAATTACAGCATGTTCGAAGTCCAACTTGGACCAGGATCCTAATCCTCTGCTTTAGGACGGTGAGGAGCTTTCGACTTGTCGTGTAACTTTCCCTTAACTTTACTCAACTAATATGTAAGCTTAGCTTCAGTTTAATTATTTAGCACAATTGACTTGTTGGAACAAATTGTGTGTCCTTGTTTCATGTCGCCCTTAACCGTTTTTTTTTTAATATTCCATCGCTTTTTGTCTTATTCAGAGTTAGCATCACTGTTTTTTTGGAAAATTAAGCAAAGGAGCGAGAATAACAAAAATTTATTGAACAAGGCTTTACGACAACTACACGCAAAAAGTGAAATAAACGTGTGTGCGTGGGGTAGAAAAATGTTGTTATTGTTCCAAGAAAGGGGGGAGAAAAACAGGGCGTTTATTTTTTGTTGTGTTAATAGGACAAGAAGGGAAGAAATTACATTTTGGCGTATGTTTTTACATGTTTTTATTATTGAATTTCCTTCTTTCTTTCTTTTTTTCTTTGTCGTTCATTCATTTATTCCGATTTTTTTTTTTAGTTTTTTGTATGTGGGTGGGTGGGTGTTTATATGTATGTATGTATATATTTTTTGGAGGGTAGCTTTACAGAGACGTCGATGTGTATGTGTATGTGTGTAATAAAGTACGTAGAAAATATTTAAGCCTGTCAAAAACAAATGCAGACAATTTTCATTCAACGTAATCGTATCATCAAAGAGGGTTTATTTTCTATTTTCTCGCTTTTCACAGGCGTTTTTATGTACTTATGTATGTATGTATGTGTATATGAGTACGTATGCCTATGTATATGTAAATATAAATGATTTTATTTGTTGGTGTATATGAAGTAAGAATATATTTGTTTTTTTGTTTTTACGTGACTCCATTGTTAAAAGAAAATTGAAATCGAAGAAGAAAAAACCAGAGAAAAAAGTAAAGAAATTCAAAAGATTTAGATAAAATGGCGGAACAGAAAAGTCATTAAGACCAACAGTAAAAACGATAATTTGTTTTCTGTTCTATAATGAGAGAAGCGAATGAAACGTATTTTTTGATATTAAAATATCAAAAAAAAAAAAACAATCTGAAGTTTTTCTTTTAGCAACCGTAATAAGTAAACCCTGAATTAAAGCGAAAGCAAATCCTGCATCAGACATCTATAAGAAAATAAAATATAAAAGAGTATTTCCTCCGCAGATTTTTGGCAAGAACTCTGGGAGTAAATAGGATACCCAGGAAAAGTTTCTCGAAAATCTGTTGTTCGGAGTCGGGTTTATTCTATAGGCTCCGCCACTCATGTAAAAAATTAACGCACACAATATAAGTAGTATGAGAAACTAGGTCCTAATTCCGACTAAGGGGTTATAATGACCGATTATTTATGTTTCAGCCTTTAAGAGAGATTTAAGCGATCCCATAAGTGTTAGGACATGATAAGATTTTGTACAGAAGATTGCGGATAGTATCGTGTAAACTCGATATGTAATGAGAACGGATAGAAGATTGGCAGCCGTATGATTCTCTTCGTTATATCAGCGATGTGCTCATTTTACTTTGTTTTGATATTTTTTTAATTTTATGAATGCAAGTAGTGTGTTGGCTTATTAGACGTAAAGCCAGAGTTCGAGGCCCAGGCCAGACGTTAAAACAAAATTCAAAAAGTATTTCCTCTGCGACTTCCTCTGAGCAGATATCTGGCAAAAACTTTGAGAGTAATATAAATTGCTATGAAAAGTTTCTCAAAACAATCTGTCGTTCGGAGTTGACTTTAAACTGTAGGTCCCGCCACTTATGTATAAAAATTACTACACAACATTAGTGGTGTGAGAAACTAGGTCAATAATCCTGACTGAAGGGTTGTACGAAAAAATTCTGTAATATTTTCTCTCTGACCTTACGTGCATACATAGTATGTACATAAGCAGTTATTGTGTAAATTGGTTTTTAATAAGTATGCAACCACTGACATATCCTTTTCAGAGTTGCCATTATTTTTTTTATTGTTTTTTTTTTTTGTAAAATTTAAATCCTTATTTACAGTTTTGTTTTTCTGTATGTAGGTTTGGCTTTTCCGGCTTAAAAAAATAAACAAAACTAAGCACCGCTTCCTCTTTTTATTCGTTTGTTTGTTTGTTTGTTTATGTTTTTAAGTAGAAAATAAATGATAAAATGTCAATGACAAACAACAGAACAACAAAGAAGGGAATACAAACTGCATCACTCATCTTCTCAACTGCTACTGTTATTGCTATTGTTGTCTGTCTTGCAAAAAAAATAAAAAAAAACGTTTTTTTGTTGTTTTGTTTTCATTGTGCATGGTTGCCAAAACAATAAAATATTTCAAATGCCAAAAATGTGACAAATAAATAAATATTTATTGTTGTTGTTTTTGTTGTATTGTTTTCTCCTATATTGTACTCCTTTATTGAAACTGTATGTGTATGTGTGTGGTTGTGTTTGTGCCAAAGGAAGGGGAGGAATTCATTCATTTCTCTTCAGATTTTTTCTCTCGTTTTTCGTTTTCATTTATTTGTTTTTGTTGTTGTTGATGATGATATTCATACCCTTGTATTAATTTTAAATTGCGCATCTCTTTTGTTTATTAAAATCTTCTGTTGTGTTGACACTTCAATGTATGATTTTTACCAACAGTAATAACAACAACAACAACAACAGCAGCAATAACAAAATTGGAAAATAAATTAATAATGATTTATGATAGCGTTGATATTTAAGGATATTAAAATAAATTTCATAAAACGTTACGTATTATTATTTGCTGTTGTTGTTGTTGCAGTTTATAAAAAAAAACAACAGCCTTTCGACAAACAATCAATATGAAAACGTTTAAATATTTGAAACACAATAAAATGTTATCAAAGACCTGAGGTTTGCATTTGCAGTTTCTTTTTTTATTGTCTTCCTTTATAAAGCGGCTTTTATACAAAAACAAAAAAAAAGAAGTTGTGATTCATTAAATTGTTTTAATTTAGTTTTCCTTTGTTAATTAATTAAAGGATTGAATACAAGTTTAAACATTTATTTTGTTTTAATGAGTTGACATAAATTAAAGGGTAGTCGGTTAAAAAATATGTATTGAATATGACTAAAAGGCAGAGTGAGGGAGATAAACGCTGGTTGTGAACTTTTAATCGTTTTTTTTTTTTCTATTTATATAACATCAAAGGATAAAAATTGTTTTTAAGAATTTCAACTAATTTATTCTTATTATTGGTCATAACAACCGTTTAGTCAGGATAACAACCTAGCTTCTCACATCATCCATTAGTTGCGGAACCTACAGAGGAATACAATTTAAAATCGATAGACAGAGAAACTCTTCACGGCAATCTGATTAGCTGTCAGCGTTTTATTTTTTTTTTCTTTTTTCAGAAGACTCAGAGGGAGTCGCTGAAATAATTTTTTTTTTAACTTCGTTTTTTTTTTTAAACGTCTGAGCTAGGGTTTGAAATACGGACTGTCGTTTAGCAAATGAACATACTAGGCTACGACAACTTTATACTTCTAGCGGATAGGAATTTTCGACAAATGTAGTAAAACTTAAGACAATTGCTCAACGTCGAGCGTCAGATGCGCATTTACAAATGTAACCATTCATATTGCCACACGCAGCGAATATGGAGTAACGCATAATCCAAGCTCTTCATTTAATTATGCTAACACGGTTAAGTATAAAGATGTAATTCAAATGCAAAGATTTCCTTTTCCTCCTTCCCCCTTATCCACATCGACGATATTGCTACGTTACTGGAGTGGAAGTATGATATTATATTAGCAATTACAAAGGCTTATACAATTTAGACTTAAGAAGCTGTTACAATAAAAATTCTGGGGGAATAAGCCCTACACGTGGGCAGTATATTGCAATTTAGAAAATCGGTTATAGGAAAAGGGACTTTGGTAGTATTTTGCAAACAAATTGGTAATAATGGCATAACAGACCAGAGTTTCTGAAGCAAAACAAGCAATTTATTGACAAGCTACATGTAAGAATATAATATCTAGTGTACAAAATTCCACTTCCACCTATTAGGATAGGTCGTGTATTAATATTGCGGATCATTATATTTAATGGTGTACTGAGCTCCCTAATGGTATGCAGATGATTTCTTTTACAGACCAAAGTGTTTTAGTAGCAAATGCCAAAGATATCGACAAGCTGGTATGAAACTGAATCACAAGTATATTGGTTTGAACTTGCTGCATATAAAACTGATGTCCCATTAGTAAACATAAAGCAATGTGCACTTGTGCCAAATCATTAAAAACGTTTGCCACTGATGAAGGTGCTTAAATGTATTGCCCTGTATAAAGCGTTTGCAAGGGCAAAATTTACTTACGAGTTGAAGAGGGCCGCTTCTGCTTTCCGCACAGTATCTATGGTTATTGATAAGAAAAAACATATTACAGGAATGGTGGCGATGCTACTTTTTTATTTCTATTCGATATGAGATTCAGTGTTGACCTATTAGTTTGGTAACATTAATTGGAGCGCGATGCATATTTTCACAAAAGGAAGATTTGCTTCAGTAAAGTCTTACAACGACAAAAACCTATGCAGAACTGGAAAGTAACCAGTAACCACCCTTATTGGATTATGGTATGACCAACGGCGTTACACTTAGTAAGTAGGAATTTTTTACCTTACGCTTAGGTAAAGTAAGACTTGCAGGAAATTTCGAAATATCTTTTCAACATTTGCTATCGATGTTTGCTTTCTTTTTTTATAAAACAATGCCTTTTTTAAGTGTTGCCATCTTTGAACGTAAACTAAATATAATAATTTATTGCTATTAGCATATGCAAAACAAGAAAATAGCAAAGGTTGCCAGCTAAGGGTAGTTTTCTAGCCGAATAATATAAATTTTTTTACTTCAATTGAAGTTTTTAAAACAATAAAACGGAAAACCGTTAAAATATTACGATTATATTTGAAGATTTACGTGATCATGATGACGCTGATGATGTATTTGCCTGTCCGTCCGTCTGGCTGTTTGTCTATTCATAACTACTGGCAAGTGATACGTAAATAATTGACAATTGGGGTCAGTTTTTTTTTTTTTGCATTTTGCATTCTATAGTCTACGTATTCTTTATTTGTTATTTCTGTTACTTTTTGTAGGCAATGCGTTTGGCAGGGAATATTATTTATGATTGTTCCATAGCCCAGCCTCTGATTTCGTAATATTTTGTGGTTTTATGATTTTTCACTTCACTTTTTCACGAGGGTTTCTAACAACTTTTTTTTTTTTTAACCCCGACAGTAAAATCTTTATTTAGGGTGTTTATTGAACAGGAAAAAGAGTAGAGTTCGTAAACGCATAAATGAAGAATATGTTGTTGTTATTGTTGTTGTTGTTGTTTGGAAAAACAAAGATATCAAATTTTACACATGAATTGTTTAAAAACAGTTTAATAGAGTGTTGATGGCTGGCTGAATGGCTGCCTGGCTGATGGAAAAAAGTGGAAGGGATGGTTACTTCAAATTTCTTTTTTATTTTTGGGATTTTTTGTGAACGTATGTATGTCTGTTTGTATGTAGTGGGGTAATTAGCAAAAAGTTTTAAGGCAAACATATTTAAATTGTTTTACGTTATATTATCGTTTAAGAAATTTGAATTTTTTAATGTATTTTTAAAATTTTTTTTTTCAATTTTCATTTGCATTCATCATCCATCGTTAATGGTTTTTATGTTAAACACGTTTTAACTTGTTTTTCCATTTTCCTAAAGCACACTCGTTTGTATGTGTGTGTTTATTATGTCTACAAAAATTTTCTTTATGTCTGGCACTTTCTTAAGTTTTCCATGCAATATGCTTTAAAATCATATGCATGCACTTAAATATCGTCAGCTGAAGGCGAAAACGATTAAACGATTTTAAATTTAAGATTTTTCATTTTAAATTAAACACAACCACAATAGAATAGAAGTCGCCGTGGTCTAGTGGGTAGTGTGTTGGCTTATTAGACAAAAGGTCCGGGTTTGAATCCCAGGTCAGACATCAAAACGAAAATATATTTCTTCGGCGACTTCCTCTCAGCAGATTTCTGGCAAGGACTCTGAGAGCAAAAATTGCTATGAAAAGCTTCACAAAAATCTGTCGTTCGGAGTCGACTTTAAACTGTAGTTCCCGCTACTCAGTAGAAAATTAACGCACACAACATAAGTGGTGTGAGAAGCTAGGTCGTAATCCCGACTGAAGGGTTGTAATGGCCAATTATGTATGTATGTACAATAGAATAGAATTTGTGACTCTATATTACTATAGTTTCTACAATCATTTATATTAAATGCGATAAATTAAAACATTTTGTTTTTCTTGTGACGATATATCATGCATATATCATAACATATGTATGTACTTATGCTAAAAATTTATAACTAACTTGTTAGCAAGAAGTAGTAAAATTGTATTTCAAATTTTTGTCATGTTTAACAAGTTGGTGTTTGAGAAAATGATTTTAACGAGAGGAAGTATTAAGAATTTAAAGAAAACTCAAATGAAATTAATTTTTAGTATTGAAATTTAAAAGAAATTCAAATATTAACTAAACCTAAAATTATCATAATCATTATAATTATGCCTGAACCAAAAAACAAAATTAATTTAAAAAATTTCATAATATGATGGAGCAAAATTATAAAAATTATTATAGTTTCTCGTTGATAGATTGAAAACTTGCAGATCTAAAATTATCATATCAAATCCTAACACACATACATACATAATTGATCATTATAATCCTTAGCTTCTCACATCAACCATGTTTTGTTTGTTATTTTAACCGTGAGTGCCAGGCCCTACGACTCTAATTACAGATTTTTGACAAACTCTTCATGGCAATTTTTGTAATTACTCTTTGAATTTTTGCCAGAAATATGCTGAACGGAAGTCACCGGAATAATATTTCTTCATTTTTCATTCTGTTGGTGATGCCTGACCTAGGCTTTTAACCATGGCCTAACGTCTAAGAAGATAACATACTACCTACTAGACTACGACTACTTAACACACATTAAGACTTCTTTAAACGATTAGAAAGTCATCTAAATAATTTGGCTCATAATATTCTAAACGATAAAAGTATTGCTGGCTTAAAGAAAAGGCACAGCATTGTTGTTTTAAGTTTCAAAATTTAAGATTTGTAGGAATCACAGGGACTCGTATTGAATCCTATTGATTAAGCGTATTCTTAATCGTATAAAGTATCCGTCATGTTGGGCAAACTGTTTAGAAGGAGGCCGAAAATATACTGAGTACATACGTTTTGTTGTCCGCTATGTGGCCTGGCTGTAGGAACTGTTTTTTTTTTTGGCTACTTCATTGATTTAATATTAAATCACTCAAATATGGTGTCTTTAAAATATTACAAATCTGAATTATGACTACTGAATTACGATCATCGACAAAACTGTGCCGGTTATGTTAACAACCGATTGTATTCCCATGTACTATTTTACCCCAGGTCTTCAATTTTTAATTGACTTTTCTAACCCATCCTAATGCATAAATAGTATGGATGGATGGATGAACAGGGTGCCCAAAAGTATCAAATTTTCAAAAGCCGAACAATAACAGAAGAGGTGTTCTGTGGTCTTCATTTTTCTCAATCATCGTGAGACGTTTTCAAACTTTGGGTGACCAATAATAGGTTTTAAGACATATTTATATATTCAAAATGGCCCCAGCCTGTATAGAAATGAATTCCCCTTCTAATTTTTTCCTTTCTGTATAAATGAAGTCTTTGTTAGATCACTTGTCTGCCTCTCAGAAACGAACAATCAATGTTGCAAGTAAAGAGGACGGTTAATGCTGCAACTGGCCATGAGAATTTTACTGGCATCCTATCCTTTCCTTATAACTAACATCCGTCCATAACGTATGATCTGGACAAATAGAAAAACTGAAAACAAACATGAACTTGCATGTGTGATTCTCTCCATTATATTGCCTTGAGCCGTGTACCCAAAAGGGAAGTAGAAATTACTCTTTCGCATTCATGGACTCATACGCTCATTTTTAGTTAAATACAGTTATTAGTGTTATTTAAGATGACATTTAAAGTAGAGTATCATTATCATCATTAGCAAAGGCAATAACAACAATAGCATCAGCAATCATAATAATAAAAATAATAAAGAGAACAGTGCAAAGCAAAAGTATTTGAACGAAATAAAATAAAAAGATTTCAAAAGCACGTAAGTGTAAGAGGAACTCGTATGCTGAAGACGTTAAAGAGAAGAATGAGACAGAAAAAAAATTGAAAATAAAACATAAGAACACTGACAGAGACAATAAGTCTATGAAGTGTTTTTAAGCCTATTGTCAACGCGATACCATTACTTAGGGCAAATGAAGTGTGTAAAATTTATGAAAGAAGGCACAGAAATAAAAAAAAAAGAAATATTCCAAAAAAAAAAGATGAAAAACCAAGTGAGGGTATAATAATAAGGAATACAACGTGGAAAAAGAAAAGGTAACAAAATATGCATTGAACGACGTTAAACAGAAGTAAGTAGGCAGTAGAGGAAAAAGCAAACAAAAAAAAAACAGAAAAAAACATAAAGATTAGCCAGCTCAATACAAACACGCAAACAAACAATAAAAGATTTTGATTTTTCAAGAAGACAGCCGAGAAGAGTCTCAAATCCCCCCAAAACAAAGCAGGTATAACAGAGCAGAAAATCATAATGATTACAAATGCAATGATGAAGATGCTGATGGTGATGCTGATGATGATGATCAAGGATATTTAAAGATAATGTGTCGAGTGTTACATTTTGAACAACAACGCAATACCGACGGTATTTAAAGAATAATTTTCATCTGTTTTTTGTTTTTTGCTTAAATTGCTTTTAAATGGAACATAAATAGAGCAGATGATGATAAGAATTTTTGTTGTTTTTTTTTTTTGGCAAAAATAATGCCAAAGATATTTAAGGGGGATTTTTTAGGACATTCTTTGGAAAACCAAAGTAGAAAAGAGAATGGAAACAAATGACAACACGATGATTAGAATAGAAACCAAATTTTCATGAATGAAATCTAAATCCCTAAACGATAAGTATTTAATCCGTTAAGAAACCTATCCATGTGTGTATGGCAAAAAAAAAAAAATGAGTAAGAATAGGCCTGATTATCTATGTTGTAGGATTTAAAGCACTCAGTCAGTCAGTCGTATTAAAATGTCATCAAGATTGTTCGTGTAAAAATTATGTTTTCAGAAAAATTAACTCTTTTATCTTAAATTCTATCTTTCATTTGTTGTTTGTTGTTTTCATTTCATTTATTATTTATTTTTACAAGTTTATAACTTGTCAATTTTAACAAGATTTTTTGATGTTTGATAAGACGACAAATGAAAAAATGAGACGACAGACAACGTTTGTGTTTTTAAGGTGGGGTCTTTTATGTCTGACTTAAGAAAATTAAAAAACAATAAAAATCTTGATGATGATGATGATGTCATTTATTATTATTATTGTTTTTTGCTTTTTTCTTCTGTTTTATATTGTTTCAGTAGTTATAAATATTTATTTATTTTCGAAATTATAAGCAAAAAATAAATCATTTTTAAAAATATATCATATTACCATCGCACATATCTCCTATGCGAAATTTCTTTAAGTGTAATAAATTTCATAATAAAAGAAAACAGCAAATGTCTGTAGGACTTTTATAGCAATTTTCCAATAATTAAGAATATAATCGTAAATTTCTAAAATAATTAAATAAAATCTCCTTTTTCGTATTATTACAGTTTCTGCATGTACATACTCTAGTGCCATTAAAGGGGATTCTAAGTATCTGGACAATCTTCTCGACTGTGTCCTTTACAAACTTTATGGATCTAATGGTAACTTTGCTGCCCGTAAGTATACTCTGATACATACCAAATTTGTTCTGTGCATGCTAGTTTAGTCATTATTTTAGTCTAAATAATACAACAACAAAATTGGGTAATAAATGAGGCCTGCGTGAGATCAATTGTTTGTCCTCGGTCTAGAACCTATTATATTCAATCGAATTTATTTGTTCTTATTGCTGTAACTAGAGTGTCACCTATGTTGTGTCCAGAAATAAAAATGAAAGTATGCATTCTGAGATATCCGGCATTCCTTTGGCAATCTTCAATGTGGCAAATGTATGTCTACACTTTCAAAGAATGTAATCCAGTTCAATATACATACTTTGAACTTGAAATTGTTGTGGGTCTGTCCTTATAGTCATTATTTTAGTCTGAATTTGCGAACTTTATTATTTAAAAGCGAAAGAGCTTCAATAGATAAGAGAAAAAGTGCAAGGATTAAATTCTTTAAGCAGTTATCCGTTTTCCTTAACATTTAACATTCTGATAACATGCTAACTGCAGTCGATTCCCGTCCCTTTAATTAAAACATCCCAACATCAGCTATTATGGGTTTTAAGTAAATATATTCGAATCGCTTTCTAACAATCATTTTAATGCTTATCCAACAAAGAATATAGACTGCCATAGATTTAAAGATACTTTAACTAATAACACTTATCGAGCTATAGCCCTAGTTTGTGCACTGATGGAACAAGTATTTAAATTGTCTGTTGTAATGTAAAAGTGTACCGTATTGTTTGCCACTGAATGAATCTGGTGGTGTGAAACATTAAGAATAAAAGCAAATAGAAACGGTTTACTCATTTCCGTTGACATTTGATTCCTTGGACACAATTAGGGATAACTCAGTATTTTTACGCAAAAATCTGCCACAAAGTCGAAGGGGTAACAAAAAAGACAAAAAGTTGATATTTCGAAATCTTCTTCAAAACAACTCTTAGACAATGGAAATCTCTAGAAATTCATTCCATGGGCAATAGTTACTCGAATACATATTTTCCGATGAAATGCATTTCAATCTGTATGGTTCAGTGAATACAGAATATTTTGAAGCTCAGAAAATCCTAATGAAAAACCAAATGCACTCTAAATAAGCAACCGTTTGTTGTGAAGTTTGGCCAGAAGGGTGATTGGACGTTACTTTATTAAAAATGAGTAGAGATTGTTAATAGCATAATTTTTAGAAAGGAAATTCATGTTGCCACAATTGGACTGCATGACGATTTCCAGAATAAATTATTGCAAGAAATCTTGTTGTTAAATGTTATAGAACTTTGGGGGTTTTGTAAACTCTAGAGCGAATAAAACAGAAACATTTCTTGAACTCAAATCCATGAGCTAACAGTCGCTTCCCTGTGAGAAAGCCATGGAAATCTGACAGAGAATAGTAATGGCCTGAGACGTGGCGGACATTTGATAGATATCTTCTTTACAATCCAATAAAGTATCATACAAACATTCAGTCAGGATTACGGTCTAGCTTCTCCCACCACCTATGCTGTGTGTCTTAATTTTATACATAAGTGACGGGACCTACAGCTTAAAGTTGACTCCGAACGATAGATTTTTTAGAAACTTTTCAACGCAAATTTTATTTACTCTCAGAGATCTTGCCTGAAATCTGCTGAGAGGAGGCCGCCGAAGGAATATTTTTTCTAATAAAATATCGACAAATAAGAAAAAGTCCGTTTTCTTACTGAGACACCCTTTATAATGAATATAATCTTTACTCTTAAACATGACTTTTCTTAACTATAACTGTGTATTGTATCTGTGGGAATACGCAAAAGTTTAAAATTTGTTGGCTACCGTTTATGACGGCTAAGGCAAGAGTAGTATTTCGATATTGATTTTAAAATTTCCAATCATTTTAATCGTGAATTTCTTGGATTTAAATGTAATCTGAGACTTTTTAAAAACTGTTTTCCCATGCTAAAATTGTCACAACATTAAGGAGGCAAGAAATGGAGTTTTTTTCCTAATTTTAAAAAATAATAAAATACAGAGGCAGACACACTTTTAAAATGATTTAGAAAAAAAATTAAAATCAAAATTTAACAAAAAAATCTGTCGAAAACATGCATAATTGTCTGGCATTTTCAATTTGAATATTGTTTGTTTGTTTTTTTTTCTCGTAATTTTCTTTTTTGTGATCTCCTCTATATGTCACAAGTGTCAGTTTTGATTAGTTTAAATCTTTAAATGTTTAAAGCACAAGACAGAAATGTCTATGTGTGTGTGTGTGTGTGTATCTTTTGGATACTCATAGACATTATGAAAAATGTTTATTTTATTAATTGAATTGAAAAATTTTGCTGTTGAGGCTGTAAAATATTTGGGTTAAAAAAATATTTTTTCTTTCCTTCTTTTTTTCGTTAAAGACAAAGGCGTTGAAGCGTTAATGTAAGTACACACCGAGACACATTGTCAACATTGTTATTATAAAGTGTGTTGCCAAACTATAAGTGTTAACCGCATATTCATGTATTAGTTTGCAAAGAATGGATTTTAAAAATTTTTAAAAAAAAACAACAAAAAAAATTATGTATGTTAACATGTCACAATGAGTTTTTGAAAGAATTTTAGAAGCAAAACAAAAAAAAATACCGAAAAAAAACTTTAAATTTTAAATATGAAAACTAAAAATTTGTTAACATCTGTGGCGAAAAATTCTGGTCTGGTTCTGGTCTGAAAATATAAAAATAAAACTCAAACAGATTTTTGGTTTTTTTCTTTTCTAAAATATTTATGAGTGCATATTGTATGTTAATATGTATGTATGTATGTATGTGTGTACGTTTAAGCAGATTTTATTTTATTTTTTTTAATTTTATTTTTTGTCTTCTTCCATTCTATACAAGATTAGTCAGGGATTTCTTGGCTTATATGCCATGATATAAGTTGTTTAATAATATTCTTTTCTTTTCTTATTTTATTTTTGTTTTCTTTCATTCTTGCTAAACTTCTTTTGAATTTATACAAGTTGACAGTTTAATTTTATGGTTTGTCTGTAGCTGATCTGCTTTTTCTTATATTTTATTTTGAAAACAAAAACGAAACAAATAAAAAAAATAAAAAATATTTAAAAACCGAATTTGATTACGATTATGATACCTTTTTTGGTTTAAAGCTTGAAAAAACTAAAAAAAAAAATTAAATCTGCTGTCTTCCAAAAAAAAAATGTTTCAAGAATTCGAAATATGTTTTAAAGGTATCCGAGGGAAAAAAATGAACACGAAAATAGAAGCTTAAAGGTAGCCAAAGGGCGTTACTTTCTGGCCGCAGTTAAAATATTTGCCAAAATTAATTTTCAAATTATGACAGTTCCAGGCATACATACATTCATACGTTTCCAAAGAAATTAATAGAAATAGTTCATCGAATACAAAGAATTAAACAAAATATAAATCAATTTCGGCTTAACATTCTTAACATTCTTAAAGATTAAATCATATTTAGTTTTCTATAAAGAGCAAAATTCAAATAAAATTTACAAATGCTCTAGTTTTTTTTTTTTGTTGTTATTTTTTTTTTGTGGAAGAAAATTAAATTTTTTAATATTAAACATTAACATCATTACATACATACGTAATTGGTCATTACAACCCCTCAGTCAGGATTACGACCTAGCTCCTCACACCACTTATGTTGTGTGCGTTAATTTTATACATGAGTGGCGGGACCTACAGTTTAAAGTCGACTCCGAACGACAGATTTTTGAGAAGCTTTTCATGGCAATTTTTACTCTCAGAGTTTTTGCCAGAAATCTGCTGAGAGGAAGTCGCCGAAGAAATATTTTTCGTTTTAATGTCTGACCTGGGATTCGAACCCGGGCCTTTTGTCTAATAAGCCAACACACTACCCACTAGACCACGGCGACTTCAAACATCATTAACAAAGTTTAATATAAAGATCTTTCTTAGTTTTAAGATCTGAAGGACTTGATTCGAAGAAAAAAAAAATGTTTCAAAACACAATTCTTTACTACGTATTTCGTATCGACATACCACGTAATAAGTTATTATTATTAATAATCCGTCTGAGTATTCTTAAAGAAAATCTTATTAAAATGCATTTTCGAATTCTCTACAGGAATTCAAAATTTCCACTATTAAGAGATTTCTGCAGAAATCAAAACAAACGATAGATTGAAACTGCAAGGTTGCAGCTGTAAGGCGAATACATCAATATTTTCAAGCTAAGCACAGTTTCTGCGGGGTCATAAAAGATTTTTGTGGACTACTACAGTCATATTTCCTATCGCTCAGTCTTCTAATCTCACCAGATAAACACCAGTATCGTTAGATAAGATTAGGTGCATCACCGTATTCACAGTTCCACGCCTTTACCCAGAGAACCATTGCTCCATTGTGCCCTCATATAGGACAAGGGTGAAAAGGAAGAAACGAAATGAAAAGAACAAAATCAAGAAAGAAACAAAAAAGAAATATAATAATTAGCCATTAGGGCATCAATAGGTAAGCATTTCCCTTTAGCCAGTCAATTCCGTTTATGAACCCAATTAGATTCTCAAATCTGCCAATTAATTGCTCAACCAATCGATAACCCAGCAATATAAAATATTATTCATTTTTTCTTTTGTGTTTCGTATTATAGCCTACAAAAATCCAAGATATCCATATTCTATCTGATGATCCTACGCCTAAAGGGACCATGCCTAGTTATTACAGCTATAAAAGCTTTCGTAGTCAAGTAGGTAGTCCGTTGGCTTATTAAACGGAAGGCCCGAGTTCAAATCCCTAGACAGACACCTAAACGAAAATATGAAAATATTTCTTCGGCGACTTCCTCTCAGCAGATTTCTGGCAAAAAACTCTGAAAGTAAATAAAATTGCCATGAAAAAGCTTCTCAAAAATTTGTCGTTCTTAGTCGACTTTAAACTTTAGGTTCAGCCACTCATGTATAAAATTAACACCAGAAGTGGTGTGAGAAGCTAGGTCGTAATCCTGATTGAAGGGTTGTAATGGTCAATTACGTATGTATGTACATATAAAAGCTTCCATCTCCTGTCAACTAATTTTTAGGATTACATTTTACATCTCCATGCTCGGATTACGAGTAAAAAGATTTCTAGATTGGAATAATAAGTGGTTCGAACCACTTTAATGACTACCACACGAATTAACTCTAAAGGGTTTTTGACTGCATTTCCAACATCAAATTGCTGCTCAATTGCCGCAAGATAAACACGTTTCCTGAGCGGTTGAAGTGTGATAATTTCACTAAACTCATACTCATATTCGAATCACTGGAAGCATATTTATTCATAAGTTTACCAAAAACCACTTTAAGAATGACTTTGAATAATACAAGAAACAAGAAGATATGTGGCTCTCAATTACTTCCCGAAGTTGCTGGTAGTTGCTGATATAAAGTTAATCACTTTTCAAAAGCTCAAATGGAAATATTCTTAGTCCAAGCGCTGAAGGTGTAGCAGCCAGAATAGCTTACCAACTAATGTTTTACTAATTGTTTGCTAAGATTAAGAGGAAATCATTGTCCATCATTTCAGGCCCTATGGTCATATTTTTCTTATAAACTGTTTACAGTTTGATCGTTTCTTTCAAATGGCTGATTTCAAGTAATAGAAAAGAATATTTGCTAAACTTGAAGCCAGTCAGACATCTGGGAAAAACTTCCAATTTCATTTGACATCAAGTGATTACTATGGCAACTAATTGTTGATTGTATTTAATTGAACTCTTCCAATCTTTTGTTGGCCAAAAGAAAAGAAGAGTCTTGTGAGAGATTCGAAGCAAATGAAGCATACTTGACCTAAATTAGATCTCTTCTAACATACGCAATAAAACCATAAACTTTATGCTAAAATGGAACGCCTGTTTAATATTGTAAATAATATTGGTTTGAAGCACCCTGTTATCTTTGATCCTTATCTATGGTGTTGCCATAGGGGTGGTTTTCTACAACATACACATTAAATTGTATTAAAACTATACATTCTGTATACATATGAACACTATTGCCATTAAATCACAATGCGTAACTAACACGCCAAACAACCAACCAGTCAGCCATACAGCCATGCAGCCATGCAATCAGTCTTGCACACAGCCCATTACAAATGTCAAAACAAAGTGAATGTATTACGGTTTTATGTTTTATGTGTCTCTGGATCCTTTTCCAACAAACTCATTATAATTTCAAGGTATTAAAGAGTAAATAAATATGCATTATTTTCCTAAAAATACAAACAAACAAATGAAAAAAACAGAACAAAATTTGAAACAGAAACTGACACAGAAAGTACAAGAAAAGTAATGCCACCATCATGGTGGCTCTTTAAACCGTAGAGGATAAAGGGTTGTTTTGCTAGTTTGTAGCCATTTTTTAAAATAGATTTTTCAACTATTGTTAGTCCGTTGGAAAGTCTTAGGGTAGGTTTCCTTTATTATTTGTCTGCAAAATTTGTCATGATGATTATGAAAGATGACATGTTCTTCTGTAGTCTTTGTTGCTATTTATTAACTGCTGAAGCCAATGTTGCGTGGTTTGAGCCGATTAAAGAGCAGACAGCTAAGAGAAAAGACGTATTAAAATTGTATTAAAATTTTAGAAATATAAACAAAACAAAGAAGAAGACCCAGCTTATTTCATACGTCACAGAAAGCCTTTTTTAATAATAGTTTCGTAAATAGAAGGCGTTACTGTACTAAGTTAAAATTCAATTGCAAAAAAGGGTCTATTCCTTACCCTTAAAAATTTTGTGTTAAATAGCAGTAGAAGAGACAGCTATTTATGAAATAAAGTTGGAGGCTCGAAAAGATCGTATAAGAATTTTTAGATTCGACTACAGTCGAACTTCTATAAATTGAATCTTCCAGAAAAAAACTTCAACTTATAGAAACTTCAAGTTAAAGAAGCAGAACCTGATAGATTTTCTCTCCAAGATATTGTTGCTGTGCTTCAACTTATAGAAAATTCAAGAAATAGAAATTCAAATTATAGAAGTTTGACTGAATTTAGTTACCAAGATGCGCTATTTAAATTATACGCCAACCAACTATTCGCGAAAAAGTTTTGCCCAAATGCAACATAACAAGAACAACAGGGACAATTACAGATAATCGGGCGGATGTTTCAGGAAGACGACAAGCTTACAGAAATAAAAGAAGTCTAACGAACATGATGTCCCTGTAAAGGTCTTAATCGTAATCTGAGAGGATTTTATTGTCGTAAACCGAAGCGATATTGTCGGATTCTAATAGGTAGTTTGTTGATTTATTAGATGAGACCCTGTGGTTCAAACTCCAGTTCAGACAAAAGAAATGTTTCTTTCGAATGCTTCATATCAGCAGTCTTCTGTCAAAATTCTGAAAGTAAATAAAAATGCCTTGAAAAGCGTCTTAAGTGTGTCGTTATGTTATGAGTCGACGTAACTCATGGATAACATTAGACCTCATGAATGGTGTGACTGGCTAGGTTGTAATCCTGGCTAAATGACCAATTAAATGAAGTAATAAATAATGCTCAACTGTTTTAGACCCCATTAGGAACATTTTTGTGATAAGTTTACTGAACAATTTCTTTCCGTCGTTCGAGGTAGGGCTCAGTTTTTATTTTTATCGAACACAAACTACCATTTATTTTACAAATTCTCGATTAATTATTTAATTTACTCCCCAAATAACTACAGAAACTTTTGTTTTTATGTTCGCCTTTTTACGGTGCTTCATGTAACTTTCTCTCATGCTGTTTTGAATATTTTCCAACATGCATAGGTTAGAACATTGCAAGCTTTCAAAAACTATTCGAACAGCATGTGAAGTGTACAATAATAATTGACAAAGAATTGTTTTTATTTTCGTTTTTGACATTGACTCAGGCAATTTTACCGTTTCAAAGGTAGATATTTTGAAAATTACAATGAAAATGAAACAAACTGTGAACACAGAGACAGTGTAACGAATTTGTTCTGAAATTTTCGTAAGAATAACTCTCTTAAACAATGTAAAACCTGACCTTTTGTTTTTGGAAAGTCTATTCCAAGAAGGATTATTTATAACAGTATACACACAAAATGGAAAGGAAATGGAAGGAAATAAAGAATTTTTCAATTTTTCCATATAAAGTCATCAATCAAAATGTCGAAAACAATTTCTTTTCGTCTTTTTTCCCTGTTTTTCTTCTGTTTTTTGCAAAATAAAAAACAAAAATAAATGGCAAGGAATTTAAATTTTTACTACATTTTTTTGTAAGTGTTTAAAGTATTAAATAAATTAAATCATATTTACGTTGTTGTTGTTTTTTTATCTTTCTTCTTTTTCTTTTTATACTCTCAAGTTGATTATGTTCGCATTAAAAATAGTGCTGTTTTGCTATTACTTGGGGGGGATTGTAGCATAATTAGTTGGTTGTTACAGGCGAAAATGAAAAGAAATGAAAAAAGAGCACATGAACGACGAGAAACTTCATTTTAATGACCCTTGTAAAGTGCTCCCTCGAGTACAAGCTAAAGCGTAATGACTAGGGAAGTTTGTTAGTTGTTAAGTGAAATGGCTTGACTGTTTTATAGTTTTTTTTTTTTTTAGTTTGTGTTGGTTTTCCATTTTTCCATTAAAAAGAGCAGGTTAAAATGGTGATGATGATGAAAAGAGGGAATGTTTAAAGGAAACACTGGTTATTAGGTGTAATCATGGTTAAATGGTTTGGAAAAAAGTTTTGCAAGGATAATAAAAAAAACCACAAGAAAGGAGAAGCAGTATAAAACTGTTGTAAATTGTTTTTTTAGATTATTTTTTCATTTTTAGTAATCGAGTAAAATATTTCGAAATACATATTAAAATTTTAATAAATTTGTTGAATTAAAAAAATTTTATATAAGTTTACAGTACAGTAAGTGTGCTAATCTGCCAGTATAAATTGTTTTCCATCTTCCTTAAAAAATTATAGCGTGTAGTTTTAAAAAACAAATCGTTTTATTTTTCATCATATTCCTACTCTTTAAGCTCTCCCCTTATCCTTTTCCAAATTTCAGTTTTGTTCTTTATGTCGGGTTATTTCTTTAGGTTTTGAAACAAAAAAATCGTTACTCATGACTAAATACGCACAATAAGGCAAATTATGCAACAACTCATAGCCTAATTTATGAATTTTTTGCCATAGAAATCGCAACGTTGTATTGTCCTATTTCCTGCCAAATTGCATTTAATTTTTCCAAACCTATATTAAATCAGCTCAATGAGTTGCATTAATAGTCGTCGTTGACTATTTTACCCATGTAATGATAATCATTTTGAATTATACCGCGTACATCACAAAAAACGGTCTTTCCTACTGTTGAAGATTGTATACCTAACTTTAGTGGCGATTTCCTCCTATAAACTGTTTCACTGTTTTCGTCTGCGTTTACAAAAAACCGTTCTTAACAGAATGAAAAGTTCCAAACTCTCTTGCAACAAGCTTTCTCATATCCATGTGGGTTCCGCAATCTCCATCAAAAAGTTACAGACTCTTGACATTCTCATAATTTAAATTTAGATGTGCGAATAAAGACTATTAAGATGAATTCAATAATATGCCCATGGACATTATGACATGCCACCGTTTTATTTCATTTGGTATTACAACTTTGCAGGCTCCATATCAATTTTAAATTACGTCTCAACGCCTGTGATGCATTGGTTTCACGTGTTAAAATGCGCGTATTTTTCTTGATTGACATTAGCTCAGTTGATTGAGTGTTGAGTTAAATTATCTTGGTTGGTGTATGGTAATGAAGTATTGTATGTTGTAGGGAATATCCGCAAAACATTTATTCATAAAATTGCCTTATGTGCTTATATGCTTATACTACTATTGATCCATGTCACTTAGGAGGATAGAGTCACTAGTTTGCTTTCAAAACTTCGGTCAAAATTTATCAATAAAATGTTTCAAAAGCTATTTGCAAAACTACTTAATTGTTCTAGGCTTCAAATCCAATCGTAGAGTTTCCAGCAAGACAGTGTGTTAACTCATAAAACTAAAGTGGCCCAAATGTGGCTTTGAATCAATGGACTAGCATTCATCTGTAAGTCAGCTGAAGAAGGTAACCCAACAATGATTCCTTATAGAGAGTCGTGATACGTGCTGTGGTCAACTTTCTAATTGAAGAGGTGCTTATGACCTGACGTAGGATACGCGTGAATACTAAAGGTATATATTTTGAAAAACAAATATGCATCAAAAATTTGGTTTAAAAGCATTTAGAATTAAATAAAAATAAAGTTCGAAATATGAACGCATATAACAATTTTAATTATTTATATTACCCCATATACGTAGTGACCAAATAATTATGTCGACAACTGTAAACCAAAGCCTCATTTAAAAAAAAATACTTAAATATCGTTTAAAGCACTTTTTTCGAAAAAGTTTTAACATTATTTTCATAACAGCAATATTTGTTTACGGCTTATTTTAAAAAGCATATGCCTTCTCACATTTTAATGGTATTTTTAAGACTTTTAATATTTTTTTTTTTTTCTTATTGCAACTCCTACATTAAAAAGCAGTTTTTATTTTAATTCGAAACAATATTTTCTGACCTCTCGTTCTCTCTCTCTCTCTCCCTCTGTCTCTTTCTGCATTATCCTTTTGGTTATAATAAATTTCTGTAAAAAAAATATGACCATTTTAATGGTAAACATTTCAATAATGAAAGGAACGAACTTTTGCTTTTTTATTCTCTTTTTTTTAACAATTTGCATAATTATAAATTAACAATCATACATAAAAATATTAAATAACGCCTCTTTAAAACAAAAGCGAAACAAAAACCGTAATTGCTTGCAAAAAGTAATAATAAAACCGAAATTGTGGTCATTTAATAAATAAATGCAGAAAAAACAGAAACAAAAAATTCAAAAAAATATTTAAAAATAATAATAAAACTTAACAAAAGACAATATTAAAACAAAATAAAAAAAAAATAAAACGAAAATGAAGCTACTACGAGTATTTCGAAAAATATAATTTAAAAGCAAAAACAAAAAAAAGAAAAAAAAAATTGTTTTTCTACTGAAAAAATTATCAAACTTTGTTCAGTGAATTTGTGGTAAATTTTCCTTATGCTTGTTATTGTTGTTATTGCGCTTTTTATTTAGCACATTGACCAGTGCCTTTACAAAGCCTGCCAGCCATTCATTTATTCATTCATTCTTACGCTTATGAAATGCTTTACAACCTTTGTATGTATTTAATATGTGTTGTTTGTTTTATTATTAAATACAGCCCGGCTACAACGACAAACAATATACACGCATATACATACACACATACATGCATACGAAACATATTCTCGTAGTTAAATTTAACAAGTTTTTTGTTTGTTAGCTTTTGTTGTCACTTTCCCATATGCATTGTCCTGTACATATTTGCATTGCTTAATGCGAACATTGTGAATGTATTGTAAACAAACAGTACGTACTCGTACAACCTTGTTAAGGATGTTATGTATTCCCTTTTACAGCTGAGAGAAACAGAAAGATTTTGAGTATGTGTGTGTGTGTGTGTGTGTGCGTGTGCGAAAGTGTTTTTACATATTTTTGGAGCCTGTTTAATTGTAAATGTGTTAAATGTGAAAGTGTGTGTGAGTATTTTTTTTTTGTATGCCTGTATGTGTTTATAATTGTTTTACCATCAACACCTTGTTATGGTTTGGTTTGGTTTGGTTTGTTGTTATTATTTTTTCTCTTTTTTTTCGTCGTTGTACTCAACTTGCTTTAATGAAAATCTCCATTGTGTGTTTATATTTTAACCAAAGGGTGCGAGAGTATTTGTATGTAGGAGAGAGAGAGAGAGAGTCTCTGTTAAATAACAATAATAACAGGAGCAAAAGTACCAAAAAAACGAAAAAGGAAATTTTGCCAAAATAAAACCTTGTTTTTCTTTGTTTGTATTGTGTTGTGTTGTTGTTTGTGTACTTGCGAAAAAGTCTATTACAAAAACAAATATGGCGTCATCACATGTTATAAATGCTTAAGCAACCAACAAAAACAACAACAAAATTATATTGTGCATATCCTCCATACAAAGAGTGCAAATGACAGTTAAATTTTAAGCTATAAATTCTTTTGGGCAAAGAATCCCCATCAAAAAATATGTCAAATAAAGAAGCATTTTCAAGAAGGAAATTTAATTCAAAAATTTAATTTAAAATAGGAAAAAACAAATTCATACTTGTGATCAGAAGTGACCTGTCATCAGATGTGATCTGCATTATCATTATTCTTTTGTAGTTTTCCTAAGTTTTCTTCTAACAGAAAAAGATTACTGATTCTGAGTTTTCTACACAGTTTGGCTAACCTGAAATCTATAGGTGGTAGAAAGCTACACGATTTCATTAGAACTAGAACCTTTAAATTGTTTGTGCTAAACATACTAGCTTTTGTTGCATAATTACTGCTTTCCTGAGTCTTGGGATAGGTTCAAATAATATTTCTGGGAATCTCCGGCATGCTGTAGTTTTCCAACAGCGGTAAGTTTCTTTACTTCAACGTACGTACGGTAACACAGTTGGAATATGTATTTGGAACCCAATTGTTATGGAAATCTATTTATATTCCCGTCCTGCATGTAATGTCGGCTTTAAGGCAAATAGAACTTGTTTAACATTAAGCGTGACAGATTAAGTAGTTTTTATTAAAATTAAAATTCCCAGAAACGATTCTCCGAAGAGATAATTGTGTGTGTCACACTGCTTTAGTTTGAGCCTGAGAATAATTGCAATGGAAATTTCAATGCAAAGTTAATATTTTTCATTGACATCAGCATGAATGCTTGTTTTTATTTTCATGGTTCAAAGGTCACGCTGTGCCTATAGTCGTTGCATTTGATGAGCTACGGGTGATGAGCATAGATTGCAATATTTAGTTTAAGTAGGGGTTTTCCAAAAATGAAGACCAGGCCACCGCTTTAAAAAAAAAGAAAGAAAGAAAATGCACAACAAAATAATTCCTGCAGTGCGAAAAGACAAAAATTGTTGCTTTGACAGTCTTGGTTTAACCTTGAGAAGAATTAGAAAATTTTTGGTAGACAAATTTGAAAATAGGCATGAAGGCTAAGAAATTGTTAACGGCAGAGAAGAGTATTTTTGGTTATTATTTTGATATTAACATTAAGTAAGCAAATCAACTGGCATGTCTTACCAATAAACAACATGTACATCTTCGGTTCATGCCATAATTTTAGCAATTAATAGCCTTTAACGTTTATTAACATTTGTTATCATAAATGCAGCAGTAATTTTAAATTTTATTTCAAACTAAGCTAATAATAAATTGAAGTCTTTTAAATTTTAATGATAAAATTTATAAATTTTATTAAAAACTTTATGACTTTTTAATAAAGTATTTAAATTTCAATATTTTTTATTCATTTATTCATTTATTTTATTACTTTTGAAAAACAATACTTGATACGTTAATTATGAAGAAGCAAAATTTAATTAAAATTTTACGATATACTCGTATTTTGTAAAACCGAAAAATTTAAGGAATGTAGAGATGGAGACCAACAGACAACTACACAATTCATGAATTTTCTTAATAATTTAATCTTAAATATTCAACATTTTCAGTGTACATGCCAATACACATCGCTCATGATTTTTTCATTTGTTTTTTTTTTTTTTTTCAATATAAAAAATTATTCGTGACTTGTGGCAACACCAAAAATGTAGAGAAGGCTTTACCATTTCGCTTGTTAATAGAATAACAAGCGAACGAGGTCCCAGAATGCCGAATTTGAACTCTTATAACTCTAAAAAATGCCCTGTTTGATGCGTCTCGTTTGCCGGCGGCACTACTCCACCATATTTATTCAAAAATGCTAAAAAGCCCAACGTTGTAGTCAATTCGAAAAGGTAGCGTGTAATGATTATTGTTGAATTTTTTCGCGCAGAATAAAAATAATTTGGAGTTAACATGTGATTTTCACATGTAATAACATGAATATTGGGCGCTAAGGTCATGCAATTTATCCGCACTAGGCAATTTTTTATTGTGGCATGTGATGTCTCTCGTGAATAACAACAAGCCAGACACAATACAAGCCCTGGAAGACAAGTATGCTTAAAACTATGCCTTCTGGGTTACATTAATGTTTTGCAACAAAAAGTTGACACGATGGGACACTCTTATATCAAAAGATCAGCTGTCAACCTCACATTATATATTAACTGTCTGAAGCAGTACTTAGATTTCCTGCTCTTGTAAGTTCCTAAGAAAAGTATTGATTGCCCAAAGCACACTTAGTTTGAGAAGCAGCCTTGCTTCTCTTTATTTTCCCTTTCGTTGAGTATACCTATCCAAAGGATTGTGAGAGAAGAGCTTTGTTGACAACAAACTCACTCGGTTTTGTATTCTAACAGCACATAAAGTGATGCTTTAAGACTAACTTCTTATTTCTGATTGAGTCGTCTCGATAATCAGCATAAAAACTCAAAACTAAAGAGTTTCAAAATTGAAGAAATCCTCTACAACTCGCGTTAAGAACTGAGACGTAAAGTTATTCATTCGGTTTAATAATTTTGTTGCGCGCTGAAAAGACACATCAAGGAATAACTTAATCGATCGGTGTTGACAATCAGTATCGGGGTTTGTGATTAAAATGCAATAACAATAAAATCTGACCTAAGAACCGGCCTAAAAGTTTAATTAATCGGGTGGTCTATGAAGACAATGCAGAAAGGGTGTGCGAAATGAAAAAAGTGCACTTCAAGTCAGAGATGGACAGCAGCAATAATTATGCGTTGAAACATAAAAAAATTGAAAGTCTATTTAAGAATACAATAGAACAGTGTGTCTACTGCGTATAGTGTCGTAATGTAACATTATCATGTTAGCATTACGTGTTACGACATCATACAATGTATCGGTCTTAGAAGATTCTATTTTGGTTATGATTTTTTCTTATTCTCCCAAATAAATACTTACGATCTCCGAACAATATTAACATGTGGTCGCAAGCATTGGAAGGATATTTTTAACTCAATTTATGTGTAACTCTATTTTACGATCTCAGTTGTCTTCTGTTCTTACGCTGATGCTTATAAAAAACAATTGGGAGTTCTGGCGCACGTGTCACAACGCGGGTCAAGTGTCAAAAGATTGCGTAAATGTCTACAAACGTATTTAAAATTCAAAGAGCGTTATATTTATACATAAATCTGGCGTAAATACAAAAACCAAAAACAAATAATTGGAAAGAAAACCCTTAAAATACTTGAAAATTATTAAATTTGTTTATTGTTTTGTTTTTTTAATTTACGTTTTATGACCATGTAATGTAATCAACCACTCAAATGGCAAATACTTATAAAAGCATTTCAAATACTCGGATATGAACATCTATGTATGTGTTTACACTGATTTTAACTAATAAATCAAACTCAAAATTATTAAAAAAATAAGAAAACAACATAAGAAAACCTTTAAAATAATAAAAGAATTGTAAAGTTGGAATAAATTGAACCCGAAAATATTAATTAAGATGTTAATAAACTTCCTTACAATGTGTATTATTTGTACAATTTTTTTGTTTTTGTTCTTTTTTTCTCAAATACAATAAAAAAAACAAAACCGATTTCTTATTATATTTTTTGTATGTTTTTGCTTAGTAATGTTTTGTTAAAAACAACAATAAAAAAAAAAAATAATAAAAATTAACAAAATATGTACAATGTACATACATATGTCTGTATGTACATATATATATTGATACATATCGATTTCTTTCTTTACAAAAAAAAAACAGAAAAAAGTAGAATTAATCCATCATCATGTCTTAAATTATTTTTATTTTTTTTTGTCTGTTGTAATCTGTACAGTCTGTATGTATGTATATATGGATGTGTGTAGACATGTTTAAGCCGCCTTTTAGAGCAACAATCCCGTTTACATTTTAATTACTTTCCAATGATAAACGAAATTTTTCTTCAATTTTTTTTTTTAATTCAATATCTATCTGTTTACACCCCCTTTTAAAGAGGGTTTCCTTTAATAAAAGCCGCAAATTTTTTAAGAAAATTTCCTTAAGCTTCAAAACATTTTTTAACAAATCACGGTGAAATAAAGGGATTCTGAATATCTTTAAAGTAGAACAAATCAAATGTTTTTTTTTTTTTTTTCAATTATATTGTAAGTCTTTGCCTACTTTAAATTAAAACTTTTAAAAATAATCAAAAAAGTTTCTTTCTTTAAAACGAAATACGCAAATTAAAGTTTTGATTGGCATAATAGGTCAATTTATTATT
Organism: Sarcophaga peregrina; assembly: GCA_014635995.1. Taxonomy (NCBI): domain Eukaryota; kingdom Metazoa; phylum Arthropoda; class Insecta; order Diptera; family Sarcophagidae; genus Sarcophaga; species Sarcophaga peregrina. The sequence continues at coordinate 106,965,643 of CM025789.1, read as the reverse complement.
ACTTTTTCAGCGATTATTAGCTGAAAAACAAAGACGCGTAAAACGATTTATAGGGCACATGTTATGCTCTAGCCAACCATTTAATCGTGTGAAATAGTTAAAATACGAGATAACAGATCGATTGAAAGACAATTACGAATAATAAATTCAGAGGAAACTACAGGAGGAATGGCGTTACTCTATTAAAGGAAGGAGCACAATAATAATAGAATTAGCCAAGCGTCCACGTAATATGCTTTTGATTTCGGTAAACATTTGCTTTGCTTTTTACAATAGAACCCTTTAGACAAAACTAAAATTCTGGTTCTCTCTCACCAATGTCGTGAGTGTTAAATTTTTCCTTTAGTAGTGTAACCTAGCTCAATCGCTTGACTAACCAGGCCCTTGATGAATAGAAGTCATACCAACCAATTACTTGGTCTTGGTCTTGACGTCATTTCGACTACAGTGGCCGTGCTTCCAATTCATTGCTGTTATTCACTTTGTGCCCGTCTCTTGCTAGGTGTAGATATAGGTTATTTGGCTCCCCATTGCTTGTTAGCTTAACGGAGCTATCATCTATTGATATCAAGAATTTTAGCTTCGTTCATCAAACTTTCTGGCTGGTTTTTTATGCAGCCCTTGCGCTGACCAACTTCTTTCTTTTCCCTGATTTTGGTGAAACTTGGTGAGTACTTGCGTTCACCTGTGGCATCACAATGGGCCGCTAAGCGTGCTCAAGTGAGCTTTGTGATATCTGTGCTACCGCCTAACCGACCTAACCTAGTCTAACCTACGTTTAAATGTCGTTTCCGAAAGATAGATTTTTGAAAAACATTTCATAATAATTTTATTTACTCACAGAAATTTTACCAAAAGACTACCGAGATGACATCACCGAAAGAAACCGATATTATTTTCATATTCCATTTTGTTTGAGACGTCTGCGCTGGGATTTGTATCACATTACCTATTAGATTACGGCGGCATAAACTAAATGCTGTCCGAGCATGACAATTACAGAAATTAAATCCATATAATGGGAAAATGGGAATTTTTATATAATGACGAAGACTTTGACGAGGCTTAACAATTTTACCTTGGTTCTACGTAGACGATGGGAAAATGAGAGAATGAAATTTCAAAAGGAAATTGTTGCTCTAGCTGTTGAAACGATCGTGAATGAAATGCGATATAACAAGGGAAACTGGACAAAATTGATGAAATTCGAAAAAAAATAAGAAAATGTCTTAAAGTAAACCAATCAACAAAGCCAATTTAATTATGAAAATAGAAAAGGCATTTTGTTCGATCAGTGAAAATTTTAATGCACCTACCATATAGCGTGGAACTTGCATCTTTAAAGAATTTTTGTTTCGCTCTCTACAGTACAGTACTCTTAGTGGTGTAAATTCACAGTATGTGAAGCCCTGGAAGCGATTGGATTGAATCAGAGAAATTCCAAAAGTTTTACACTGATAGTTACTCTAAAGCAAAGCATAATGCTATCAATTTATTGGAAATTTTATGGTACATAATTATAACGATATGAAATGATATCTTGCTATAATTTAGAAATTTTGTATGCCTTAGCAATAGAATTACAAATTTTCCCTACCTTATTAATACGTTGACTGCCGCGGCAATATTCAGAAAACTGGCCATAAAACGACAATTTGATTTTTTTCACTTCAGTGATACGATATAACTCGTAGTTTGGCACCCTAGAAGGGAATGCAATCTACGAGTTATCTCGTAGTCGGCAGATAACGTGTTAAATTAAAAAATAATTGAGTTTTAAAATCTAGCGACTGCCTTAAAAAATTGTAAAGGAGGTGTGAAATTCGATATACATTCGTATGCATTGCAAATTTTACGATTTTTATACAAAATAATGAAGTAAATCAAGAATAACAAAGCTAATAAATGCTTAATAAAGATATTGTAAGCCTAATATACATCGATTTAAAGTACCACAATATTTGATTTAAACTTAAAGTTACATTTACTTTAATTTTCTTAAATGCTTATGCCTTTTATTAACAAACTGAAACAAATTTATTCTAATAATGAATACAATTAGTTCAAACACTTTATCCACTAATATTGAATTTATCAAACCTTTACCCTTGCATTACTTTACGTTTTGTACTTTTATTGTATGTTTTTTTAATAAATTTTGGCAAAAATTAAAAAAGCAAATCAAGCATGTTATTCATATTTCTGTTCGTAAAAAGAAACAAATGAAATTAAAGCCTTCATTAAAAATTGTTTCATTCAAATCGAATGTACTATGTATGTTCGCCAATGATTGTCCATTAAATCAATTTATGCACACGGTTATTGTGTAAAAAATTATTTGTTAAAATGCATCATTAGTGGCAACTGTAAACAATTTTATTGCCAAACTTAAAGCAATATATGAAAGGTTTCTTAATCAATATTCATTAAATTTAAAGTTTACTTTAAACGTACTTTAATATTTTTTGTAAACGATTTTAATTATTATTTTATTTGAAATATTCTTCATTATACTCCAAAATAACAAAATTCTCATAACAAAAATCAAATTAATCTAATGTCGAGTCTAGTTTAATGTCAAGTCTAGTGGGTAGTTTGTTGGCCACGGCTTCAACAAAATGAAATGCGAAACATATTTTTTTTTCGGCTACTTCCTCTCAACAGATTTCAGACATTTCTATCATTTATAAATAATTAACAATAAGAAACAAATCTTTTTTCAGAAATATTTCTCAATGTTGTTCTTCAATTCATTTTCTTCAAAAATTAGTGTGCTTATAACCCTAGTCACTGAATATTGTTATATAATTAGAAAAATCCCATATATTTGGCTATAAAATAATGAGTAATGAAAATTTTATGGTCGAATATGGCACAAGTTCATCATTTTTTTTTTTTCATATTATAATAAATTTTTTAATATTTTATATTTACTAAAACAATACACAGAAATATTTACGTTATAAATACAAAATTTTAAATTTCTCATACTTAATTTGGTGAGAAAAAAATGTTGCTTATGATTAAAAAAGCCTTACAAAAAAAAAAAAACATTTTAAAACCATAAACAAATAAATTAAAGCAAAAAATAAAAAGAAAAAGATTTTAATCAGTAAAAATAAAAATACCATGAAAAAATCGTTTAAAAGCAAATAAACAAATAAATAGTGCTGCTTTAAAACAAATAACAACAAAAAAAAACTAAAATATTTAAATATTCGCAACAAAACGTATAAAATTTAAAAATTCCAATGAACCGCTTACTGCCTCAATTGCTAATTTAACTCAATCATTTCTTTTAGTGTTTTTGTTGTTAAATTCACTCATTGCCTATTTCTTTGAGTGTATTTTAAAAACAAAACGGTAAACAGAGTTATCAAAACAAACACTCTAGTATTATTGCATTGATAACGGCACAAAGCATTATGGTTTCTTAGAGGCAGCTTTTACTCTCATTTTAAAATGCCGGGAATTATGATTCTATGACGAGTTTTAAGCAGAGTTGGGAGTTATGAATTTGTAATAATTTTTTTATGTTTTTTGTTTATTTTAAGAATTTTTTTTTCTGTCGTATGATAATCCCGGAAAAACTGTTTCGTATTTTTGTTACACTTTAACTTGTTTCCTTAACGTTTTTAAAGCAATTTCTTCAAAATGACTACGAGTACATATTTTTTTTTATTCCATTCAAATAGTACTTTTGCCATATTTAAACTGCCTTATTGACTTTTAATTTACAACAATTTATTTATACATACGTATGTGTTGTATGTTCTTTCCTAAAATCTACTTTGTTTTAGAAAATTATGTACTCGTATTGTGTTTGAATTAAAAATTCCAACACCTTCTCCATAAACCGCCTTAAAATTTAAACTTGTTACAAAAATTTTTTGGATTTCAACTAAATTTCCATATTTGAACAGGTAGTTTTTCTTTCCATTCACCTGTTTTTTTTCCCGCATGTGGTTTTTAAGATTGTAAATCCATGGCAAGGCCTATAAAAGTCTGTGTGCAAACGCCTACGGCTTAATAACCTCTTAAATCCCTTAACCTTTGTTTACACGAAATATCCCTCTCTGGATAAATAAATTTCTTTGGCAAACAACAGAGAGCGCAAGAAATCGAGTGCGAGTAAACTTACCTGTATGAGTCCTTTTGTGTATTTTTAGATTTTCACTGCGTGCAAATACTTTGCCGCAACCGGGATGAGGACAGGCGAACGGTTTTTCACCGGTGTGTACGCGTATATGATTAACCAATTTGTATTTAGCTTTAAAGGGTCTACCATTGCGCGAACAGCCAACCCAGTAACAGACATGTGTTGTGCACTCGGGTCCCCCTACATGTTCCACTGTTAAATGGGTTACAATTTCATGCATTGAGTGGAAAATTTTATTACACGATTTGCGATTATTCGGAATGCCCGGTTGATCGGGATCAACCCATAAGCATTGCATTTCTTGTTTTATGGCCGAGGCAGCGGTGGCGGGCTGGTGGCGCATATAACGTAGAAAAGCTCCGGCACCAGCGGGATGCATGCCCATGTGTTGGGCATGATGAGCGGCGTGTACCGACGGAAAATTTCCGTGATGCTGCGCATGGGCATAGGGATGTGTGGCATAGTCTGCCATGCCCATACGCATTTGGTGCGAGTGATGGTGATGATGGTGGGCCGCTGCAGCGGCGGCATGATGATGAGTGTGGAAGGGATGATTACCAAAGGTGCCCGTCAAATCGGGATGATTGGCATGTGAGGCGGGAAAGGTGGGAAATAGCATTGAATCCGCAGCCGTTTGGCCTACACTTTGGGCGGCTGTTGTCGAAGCTGACATATAATCCTGTTCAGAGCGTCGACCCAGTAGGAAATCCCGTGAAGAGTAACCCCCCAGTTGTGTGTTGAAGGACGCATAGCCAGTATTTTGATAGGCTGCGGACGGTGAGGACATATCCGAAGACATTAAACCCGTTGAATCCAATTGTTGGGTTTGTTGCTGGCTATCGTCTGGCCCAGTTTGTTGCTGCTGTTGTTGTTGTTGCTGTTGGTGTTGTTGATGCAATTGCTGCTGCTGTAAATCCGTCTGCTGATTGATGTTATTGGGCGACATGCGTATGCCATAATTAGCCAAATGGTGCTGACTGGTGGTGGTGGGGTCAATAAAAGCGTTCATCATCATTTTGCTAAAAAAATGTGTTTTTTTTCGTTTGTTTGATTTTCAAGACACTTTGTTTTTCTTTTGTTTGAAACACAATTGCAAAGTATTTTTAATTCTTTTATTACCAGATTCACTTATTTCTTTTGTATATTCATATATTTTTTATTTTTTTATGATTTCTTTCTCAAATTTTTTTATGATTTTTACATTTTTTGTTTAAATTTGAACATTTTTCCCGGAATTTTTTTAATTTCTTTTTTTTTTTTTTGTAAATACTTCACATTTCCAATAGAATTTTTATTTTTATTCTTCGTAATCCTTTGGAGAGGTTATTCATATATTTTTTTACATTTTTTTAAACATAATTTTCTTGAAAATTTGTTCTTTTCTTTATCAGTAATAAACCGTTAGAAACGCGTTAAATTGTTAAAAATATTTTCAAATTTTTTTTTTTGTTTGTATGATTTCTTTCTAGGGTTCTTTTTGTGGAACCACAGCATGCATTTGAAAGCATCAGTTATTTTAACATTTATTCGACGGTACGACGACAACGGTAATGTTTTTAAACTTAACGTTACAAGATGCGCAGCAGGACTGAACTGACTCCTGAAATATTTTTCCTCAACACAGCACACTGTGAACACATTCACATTCGTATGGATGTTTAACGACCCCTGGCTGTTTGAAAAACACTCGGGTGGTTTTCCAACTCATGACTGTGTGTTAATGAAGAAAAAAAAAATCATCATCAACAACAACAACAGCAGCAACAACAACAACGAAAAAAATGATGACTGGAATAACAACAACAACAACAACACGTGAATGACACAACAGAAGAAACGCGAAAGTTAAAATAAAAACAAACGTAAAGCAACACAACATTAACACAGAAACGAGTACGAAGTGTATGTTGGACTCGATGAGAGCGCTGTATATAGCATGTGACGCGTTGTACAGCGGGTTGCCGTATGCCACATACCAAGGCAATGCACAAGTTAACTGGGATGGATATTAAAACTCTCTAATAACGGCTAGCAAATGTGAGAGTAAAAGAGTCCACTACTAATGCTAAACAAGTAAGACTCCAAGGTAAACTAAATAAGCAAGAGTAGTACCGTTAGATTTGGAGACATCATTCCCCGGATATACTTAAATTCTTCCTCTTCTTTTGTGGTGAGTTTATTTATTTGGCAGTAAAACAGAGACAACCTGAAATAAAAACAAAAACTAAATGGCTGCTAACAGGCCTTCATATTCACGAGAAAGACAGAGAGATGTGATATGATATGGAAAACAAATCCAATTGGATTTAAGGTGAGTTTCTGTTTAATATTTCAAATAAGTAAGTTGAATAAACAACATTTCCCCTAAGAAAACAAATCATATTAATCAAGAGAGGAAGAGAGAGAGAGTGAACGAAAAGAGAGAAAGAGAGAAGGAGAGAGCTAGTGTTTTAAAAAGAAAAACATGAAGTTTATAAGATAATAACAACCATTGTAATATTGAGGGAAACACTGTAGAAGGAAAAAACCGGTTTTTATGGTGTTAATTTTATAGCAACACCCACTCTTTTGTTAGTAAATCTATTCTTATAATTTTTTTTTTAAATATGACGACAAAAAATAAAGAAAATTCTTTGATAAATTCTTTGTCCAAAAAATAGGGGCGTGGTCACGCATGACAGGTCTTTGTTTCGGTGGATTTTTTCAATTATTTTCCAATTTTATTTCTTTAACGGCTATTGGCCAAAATTTATTTTGTTTTATTCACTTTGTTTCTGGTTATTTTGTTACAAAAAGGAAAAAAAAAATAAATAAATTTTCTTTTCTAATGTTCATTGTTTATTAAATAATTAATAAAAATTAACGTAAATGGCTTTTAGATTGTATTTTAAATTGTTTTAAAATGCTTAATAATATTCAATATAGTGCGTGTGTGTACATACAATTGATAAAATATAACATAATAATAGAAATATTGCATAATAAAATTAAAAATTTATTGGTTTTTTCTAACGAAAATCATTTCTTTCTACAACGAATGTCTTTCCAAAGTACACACGAATCTTTTTGAGAGTATGTACTTTGATTAATAACAACAACAACAAACAGAACAAATACATTATAATTTTAACGGTATTCTTGTGAAGCCATTATAACCATACATAGAGTAAATTTTTTTACAGAACTTTTGATTAAAAATAACAACAAACAGAGCAAATACACCATAATTGTAACGGTATTCTTGTGAAGCCATAACTACACTACACATGCACTATGTCATGCTTATTAGTAAACAATGCATTGGCAATCAGGCTGTCACTTTCATTCTTATGGCAGTCATAGAAATTGGTATTATTTTTGCATTTAAATTTAGAAATGGAAGTTATTTTCTGTTGTTTTAATGTTTTTAATGGAAGTAGCTAATGCAGTGCAATATTAAAAAAAGAACCTTCATTTATTTTACAGTTTTTAAATCTAAGTTAAAAAGATAATTTAGAATTCTGTCTTGTATTTGTTTGACCACATAATTGAAATCTTCTTCATTTACATTTCAATTGCAATATTTATTTACATATTATTGTCCTTACCATCAATATTTCGTAGGGTAACCTTTATTTTATTAGAATCGCTTTTACAAACTTTTTGCTCAATGGCTGTGGAAAAAGATTGAAAAATAATCTTCCAACACATTTTCATGTTTTACCATAATTTTTCAGCATGTTTGGGGCTTTTGCCAAAAAAATTTACTTTGTCAGGATTACGACCTCATGTTGTGTGTATTAATTATATCCATGAGTAGCGATTGCTGGAATTTGACGACGATTACAAACGACAGATTTAAAAATCTTCTCATAGTAATTTTTTTTGCTCTCAGAGTTTCTGCCAGAAAACTATTGAGAGAAAGTCGCCGAAAAAACTACCTACTGCTCCACGGCGACTTACACAAATTTAAAATTTCTTTAGATAGGAAATCTGATTTCTTCCAAATTCCCATGCATTGTAATTATTCTGAAAGTCATTTTCTCGAACTACTCAAAAATAGGTCGCATGAATGTTCAGTATTTTAATTATTCCGAAACCAAAAATCAAAATTGATTGTTTCGATTTATTGACGATCCTGTTTATTTAAAGATTTACTTTAAAACTACTATAAAGTATTACGTTGTAGTGGTGCAATTGTAGCCGACTTATCGGTATTTTCTATTTGCGGTCTTTTTATGGTGGGGACATCATTTTTAAACAAGGATAATTATGCACCAGGATAATTGACCACATTCAAAATACCTAATACTTCATTTGAATCGGAAGAATACATGGAAATGTGTTAGTAGCTTCGTCCAGTTAAAAAAGGTCCTCAGATAGCAGTAAAGAAAATTCATTATTTAAGAAACAAACGCTTCAGTTCATTGACAGCTGTAACACTGTGAATTTTGAGCGCCTTAGAGCGCCTACACAATTATATTTTGAAAAAAAATAAATTCTTTTCAATAAATTTTTATGCCCCAATTATTTCGAATAACTTAGGTTTTCAAAACTAATTTTTCTTAGTATTTAAAAGAAAATGCAAAGGCAGGTATTGTACCGTACTCGGCACTAATAAGATGCTAAGATATTAAGGCAAACTGAATCAGCTAAGTAGAAAAAAATAGAATTACCATCTGCAGGGTCCCAGGCCATGTGGGAATTCGCAACAATTAGCCGTCAGGTGAAATTGTGAGTAGGGGAGCAAATATTTGCAGAAGTATTCTCGATGAAAAAGAAGATCAAATTGTCGATTGATAACCAAACTTTTGACAGGACACTGTGCACTCAGCATACAACTACTCAAAATTGGGGTTGTCTCGACGTTAACTCACACATTCTTTAAAATTGTGGAGGCATTAATGCAACCCAGAAGGAAAATCTGGATGCATATAAGATGTTGAGCAGGAAATTGTCCACCGAACAGCATCCTGAAGTTAGTCAAGGCACTATACATGGAGGAGGCATTATTCGGAAACTGTATTGCACCTCTGCACGATGAAATAATTGCTTTAATAATAATGACATTCAAAAACTCGAATTTTGGTAAGAGTTTTGAATTAACATTAGTCTAGTGGTAGTAGTGTGTTGTCTTATTAAACGTAAGGCCATGGTTCAAACGCTGAATCAGATATCTCTAACAAAACGAAATATAAAAAAATATTTCCTCGATGACTTCTTCTTTCAGGCGATTTCTAGCAGAAACTCTGAGAGTAAATAAAATTGGCATGAAAAAGTTTCTCAAAATTCTGTCGTTCAGAAACGACTTTAAACTGTCGGTCTTGCCCCGCAGTTATGAAATTAACAGAAGTGGTGTGAGAAGCCGTGTAGGTCGTAATCCTGACCTGAATTGTGCATGTATCTACGTTTCCAATTTTTCAACTTTAAAAGTTTTTCTGCTATTTAGATGCAGATGAAAACCCTGAAGCCAAATAAGTTACAGTTTTTTCTAATTATTTTTCATTCTGTTTTCTTTTTCTAAAAATTTTCTTTAGTTTTTATTGTTTTTATATTTTACCGCCAATTGGTCTTTGATCATTTTCAATTGTTGCTGCTGTTATTATTGTAAAATAGAGCTGTCATCCGTTTGACAGTTATTGGCCTCTGTTTAATAAAGATTTGCGGTTGGTCTTGTTACTTTCTGTCTTGAATTTTTCTCTTTTTTTTCTTTCTTTTTGCTTTATTTTTCACACAAATGATATGCCATTTCATCTTGTGGAAAAGTAGTTTTTAATTGCTTCGTTTGCTATTTTTACAAAAAGTTTTTCTTGCGTTTTTCCGCCACAATAAAGAGAGAAACCGAAAGGCTTTTAAGCCTTTATACAGGGTAGGGTACGTAAAAACTTAAATAAGCTAAGGAAATCGGTAAAAAAAAGCAACATTTTATTGACATGTTGTTGTAATTCTATTGACAGATGTTTTTATTTGAAAAAAAAAATAAAAATAAAAAGTTTAGCGTAAGAAATGCTATTCGTGAGAATGGTTTAAATAGGTAAACTGGAAAAAAGAAATAAACCAAGAAATAAAAGAAAATGTAAAATTATGGCAAAAAACAAAGTTTACTTATAGGAAAAGGCAATTTTTTTTCATTCCTCTGGATCAATATCGGAAATAATGTAAATTCATGTTTGATGATACAATATTTTCAAGCGTAGATGGCTTTATTTTATAAGAAAATGATTGCAAAAGGCCCAAATATTAGGGGCAAGAGCATTTAAATGGAATAGAAGTTTTTTAAGTAATTTTAGAAATATTTTCGAGTCTCTCTTTTAACCATTAGCATGTGTAGTCAAGTTGTTGATGTACCAGGGTGCTTCGGTAATCAAGAATAAGATCTTGCTTTTCTATGCGAGTTGCAGAAGCAGTTCCCCAAATCTATAAAACATAATACTATTTTGGTTTTAGAAGTGTAGAGTTTACAGTTTAATTTCAGGCAAAAGTTTCTACCAATACGCCAAATAACTGCGAAGAATTTAAAGTCAAGCGCACGTTGAGGTGACTGCCAAGATCTTTGATATGACAAGCAATACCCGATTGCTTATTATAAAAGGTAGGTCATGTTGCCTGCATCACATTACTGTTCCATGAACACAATCTTATTCATTTATTTTTTGATTCAACATAGATTTTATCACGCTCCTAAAGGTAAAAAAGTATTTCTGTGAGTACCATGGCTGCTAAGAAAAACATAGTTTTAATGCACAACTGCACTTCCGAGATATAAATTGGTGAAAATTAAAGCTATATCTGTCAAATTAATTGTCATATATTCACTCTAGTTTGCCAGATCTCTATTGACGCTCATAAACAACGCGTTTTTTCGCTAAATAGGCTTTGGATCATTTGGCTACTAAGTTTAATTTTTTTTGTCGAATTTACGACGATACAAACCCACATGATATGTAAGAGCGTCCAATGCATCCCGTGTAAGTCAGTGTTTCGTATTAACTTTTAGCACCATCGGTCAATATCAGTTAGAAGTCAACATTTACTAGGCAAACACTACAAGTCAGTGCTTACCAACTTATTTTGAGATGAATTGAATGATTTGGGCAACAACTCATACCACATTAATTATTATTCACAATCGATATGAGTATATGGCCTTGTCACGTGGAATTGATGTAAACTGGTCACCGTGATCGTGTCATTTGACCCAGTTATACGTTTTCTGGTGGGTGTATGCTAATCAGTCACTGCTCAAAGTAGTGCGCATACCCCATTGCATCCCTATTTATGCGCCAGAGTCATGAAAAGTTTTACGCTCTACCCATAGAAGCTGTGCGGACATTTGGACGCTGTGGTATTATACAGATAATGACATCCATCCATAAGTGCTTCAAACGAATAAAAAATGTCGATATCTCACATACACTTTGTCTTATTTAGACTTAAAGATAGGAAACGCTTAATGTAAGATCGTAAACAAGAAAATAAAGTTGTTTTAATATAGTTGTTGTAATATAGGTTTGATTAAATTACAACTAATTTCACGAATATAAAGTCGCAGTAGTTTAGTAGGTAGTGTGTTGGCTTATTAGACGTAAAGCCTGGGTTCGAGTCCCAGGTCTGACATCAAAACAAAATACAAAAAGTACTTTTACTGGCGATTTCCTCTTAGCAGATTTCTGTCAAAAACTCTGAGAGTAAATAAAATTGCGATGAAAAGTTTGTCAAAAAATCTGTCGTTCGGAGTCGACTTTAAACTGTAGGTCCCGCCACTTCTTATGTATAAAATTAACTCACACATACAACATAAGTGATCTGTGAAACTAGGTCAATAATCCTGACTGAAGGGTTGAAAAGATCAATTATGTATGTAAGTATTAGAGATATGCACAAATGCACAAGACATTCTGTGTACTCTTTTCTGTTACTCTTGATTTTACGAGTGCTCTGAAATGTGTATTTCTCATTTATTCAATGTATACAACATCACTCGTTTGCCTGTGAAGTAACGGAACTATGCTTTGTGTTGCAAGAGCATATTTTACTACTGAAGCTACATTTTCAGTATTGCCATATGAATATCTTTAGTGTAAAAAAAGGTTTTTCCACAGAAATAAAAAGTTTAAAAAAATTACTGGCAATGCTGGCGTTGACGAAGATGTTCGGTTGCCGAGAGCAAAAAAAGAAATGCATGTAGTGACTCAATGAAGAGTACAATATTTTTGTTGCACTCTTCGCACAACTCTCTTTTATACTGTTGTACAATGGTTTGCTTTGCTTCACACTTGTTTGCAGCTACAATCAATATTCGGTCTTGAGAGAAATGCAATTTTAGTGTGCAATTTTATATGTCTTGTGCACACCTCTAGTATGTATGTAATTTGACGAGTATATCAGTTATATGTATATAACAAATTAATACACTAATTATTTTATTATAATAATAAGTAAGTATTTATTGCAAATATTATATGTTAAGAAGTGTAAACATATACTTTCCTGCATACATTTATAATGTATATAGGATAAGTAGAAGGTTTATATATTTGTTTCATACCAATTTTATGTTATATGTTGGATCATACATGTTTGATATTACCTATTTACTCATTTCTATTTTTCTACATTTTTATTAAATTTTCTTTCTTCTAACTAAGAATGATAATTGTACCGTTATAAATAATATTGTTGTTAAAAACAAAACAAAGCATGCACAATCATGATCGATCATGCTTTTCTTAATGCGTAGTTTAAAAAGATATTTATAGAACATGAATTGCAGACGTACAGTCATTATAAACTTAGAAGTCTAAGGTAGAACCTTTACTTTATTAAACACTTAAAAACATTTACATATGTATATTTAAAAACTTATTATTAAAAGAATTAAAAGAATTAATGTTAAATAAAATTAAATTTAAAGAAAAAGAAAATTTTAAAATCCATTTTTTTCATTTTATTAAACCTACGATAAAACTGGCGCAGTCGGTAGGATACCCGGGTATCCTTGTATAAGTGAAAATTATATAATAAAGAATACTGAATAGTGAAGTGAAAATTATATAATAAAGGATACTGAATATTTTAATGTTCAAACGGGTATTCCTATAATATTAAGATTCATTGAACAATTGTGAAAAATTTAAACACAAAATTAAAGAACAATTAGAACTACTCAGTTAAGAAATAAAAAAAAAAGTAATAAACATACATACATACGTATTATATAAAAGCCACAAACTTAAAATCAGTGAATTATTAGAAAGATGTGCGTGAAAACCTAATAAAATTTTGTAAAAAACTAAAGACATAGAAAAATAACTATAATACTTAATCGACTAAAACTATATTCACGTTAATAAATTGATTTGATTTGACTATATTAATGAACAGTATTTTAATACAACAAAAATTAAATAAACATAAAGTGCATATGTAAAAAAAAAACTAATTTTCGCAAAATAACTGAGACAAAAAGATTCAAAATAACATCAAAAAATACAGGAAAATTTAATGGTCGCATTTAAGTAACTCATTGGAACGCATATTATAAGTATAGCATTATATTATTTAAATTTTGAAATATAAATATTTTCTTTATTAATTTTACATATATGTACACATAATTATTGTATACCCAATAAACTTCTTGTTAGGTTAGAAATTAAATATAAAAAAAAATATTATAATCTACTTGTTATGTACAGTTACAAAAATTATACAAAACTTTTTTGTAAATTATATAAGAATATTTTAATTAATATTTATTCAACATAGTACATACAAACATTAAGAATTCATTTTTGTTAATTAAAAAAAAAAAAAAAAAGAGGAAGAAAGAAAAATTTAAATATTTTTTTTTTTATAACCAAAATCATTTAAAACGAAAAATTGTGCGTAAAAAAAAAGAGTAATTTTATATATATATATATGTAACGGTAATATATTGAAAAATAAGTTTAAAAGAGAGAGAAATAATTAAAAATGGCACGTGTTGAAAATTCTCCACGTTCATTGGATCCATTTGGATTCTTTGAGAGGTTACCAGAATTTTCTGGGGACAAAAATGAGTTGTATTCATTCATTTCACTCGTTGATAGAGTAAACCCGCTTCTTAGTCAATATGACGAAGTTTCACAACTTTTATTTTTTGATCTTATTAAAAGCAAACTCAAGGGTAAGGCTTGTGAAATAGTTGAAATAAATTTTCATGTAGAGTCTTGGGAAGGAGTAAAGCAGATTTTGATCAATAATTTTGGGGAAAAGAATAGTACAGAGGAACTATATGACAAGCTTAGGTCAGTAGTATTTAGAACAAATGTTATTGACTTTTATAATGAAATAAAAGACAAACTTCGCAGCCTGAATAATAGGACTCAAATAGATTTAGGAAATAACCTGAATGGTGAACAGATAGTCGTAAATAACATGAGAACAGCTCTAAATATTTTTAAGTCAAAAATGCCGGAACCCATGAAAACGGTTTTAGCATGTAGGAATCCCGACAGCCTTGAGAATGCAATGGATATTCTTTTTTCTTCGGGATATGCTTATTATGGCATTGAATATAGTATTAATAATTTTAGAAAAGTTGATAGATCGAACAATGGAAATAATCCTAAGACCCATACGAATCTAAATGGCAATTATCGAGTAAATCGTAATAAGAGAACAGTTCATCGCTTTAATTTAAATAGATATAATCAATTTAATCGTGAATCTAATGCACAATATAACCATGGTAATGTTAATAGACTAGGTAATAACAACAGGTACCAATATCAATATAATAATAATGACGTAAATCGGAACATTACCCCCCACAACTATAACACTGGACAATATTTTTCAAACAACCTTTCGAACAATCAGAATCGACAACCGTTTCCAGAACCCATGGATATAAATATAGTACAAAACTCGGAAAAGGTTACTAACCCACTAGCGACTCAAGAACTTTTTAATACGGGCAATTCTATAAGAACACGAAATAATGATTCTGATTTATCGAATCAAAGCGGCGCAATACAAAATTTTCACTTTCAGGCCTCTGCGGACAATTACCTTATATAGTAATCAACTCCAAACTCAAATTTATAGTAGATACCGGAGCCACGCATTCGATAATTAACCCAGGAATATTTAACCCAGAATTTAAAATACAATCGCATACTTTGACATTAAAAACCTTACAGAACAGTATAATTACCAACATCGTCTATCAAGTCCCCATGTTCAATGAATTGGGAGACAGTAATGAGAAATTATTTTTAGTCGAATGTAAATTTCATAATGACTATGATGGAATTATTGGCAATGATGTCCTACGGAAATACAAAGCCGTTATAGATTATAATAATAACCAACTTATAATTAACAATAGAAACGTTCCACTTTTATTCTTGCAAAAAAATCGATCTGTTAAATTTATTTCGACCATTGAATGTGGTTTAATCCACACTAAAGAACATACTAACTCTGCTGGGGAAACTATTATTTTCGAAGGTGTTTACAATTTGAATAATTTTAAATTTGAAGTAGAAACCAATATTGATTGTCCAGATGTAATATATTTGACTGAACATAATTCGTGGCCAGTTTCTCCGGAAAACTACTATTTAGTGGATGATACACTCAAAAAAAGAATCAAACCATCCGGGCTTGAATCAATCCATATCGGTCACAATAGTACGGTAAGTACGGTTTGCTTTGAATCAAGTACAAAAGAGTTGAATCAAGCCCGAATCAGCCAAGTACACAAGTGTTGATTTTAATGCGATTTAAGCCTTTTTGGGATCAAAGTGTCTCATCACGTATTTGGTTTAAGCATTTTTTTTCTTAATTTAAGGTCGAATTCGTACTTGATTCAAGAGAGTCAGAAGTTGAAGTAATTCTTAAGCGCACTTGTTTCAAGAATTTTAAAGTTAATTTAAGCTCTATTTCGTACTTGAATTAACTTATAAATGGGATCGAATCGTACTTCATTCGAGCACAATGAACTTGATTTAAGCCCTAAATTGTACTTGATTTAAACCTAAATTTATTCAAAAACGAGCTTGTTTCAAGAATTTTGAACTTGATTTAAGCTCGAACTCGTACTTAATTTAATCCTAAAATCGATTGATTTAATCATTTAAAATATCAAATTTACCCAAAATCCATAATTCGTACTTGATTTAAGTACAATAATCTTATAATAAGATTAAATAAAAAAGTTTATTTTTATTTTATATTTTTATTTAGAAAAATATTTATTAAAAATTATACAAAATAATAGTTCATTTTTTAATAAAGAAAAAAAGTACAGTTTTGATATTCAATTCATTAAATATAACAAAATTAATTAATGTAATTAATAAAAATTTAAATAAAAATTTATATTATTTTATATTTTTATTTTATACAAAATAATTAATAATTAATTATACAAAATAATAGTTCATTTTTTAATAAACAAAAAAAGTACAGTTTTGATATTCAATTCATTAAATATAACAAAATTAATTTATGTAATTAATAATAGTTATAATAAAAATTTATGTTATTTTATTTTTTGATATATTTTAATTAAAATATATGTTTTATTCTTATATAGGTTTTTCCATTATTAAGTGGATACAAGTGTAAAGGAGGAGTATTAAATTCATTTATATTTTTAATCAGTGTTTTATTTATTAACGAACCAATTTCATATGCTCTAAAATGATTATCAAAGTGTTTAATTGTTACCTTCCTGCATATTACAAAAATTTCATTATTATTGCATATGATTATATGTATTATTTTATATAAATCAAAATCTTTTCGTTCAAATCCGCGAATTCCTAAATAGTATGTTGGTTTATAATGTGTGCCCTTAAATGTCAAATCATCAGACAACTCATATCCCTCAGAACATATTTCTTGTATTCCGTCAATATTATCAAAACATTGTGTCGAAATTTGACAATTTGAAGGACGTGACGTAAAAATTGGTTTTAATCCTGTTTTGTGTTCTATTAAAAACTTTGAAAATTTAAAACCATTTTTAATTGATAGTGAATATGCTGGATTTCGGCGAGATGTAATGCTGTTAAAATAACTTTTTGCGTCTTTGTGCTTAGCTTCAAAGCGCATGCTCCATAAATATTTTAAAGGGCCACATTTTTGTATTGCAGTTGCGTAATGCACAAGAAAGTGATGTTTAGGTTTTAATGCATCAAAAAGAGTTGTGTACAATGCATGATGCTTGTTTACCAATAATTTCAATTTTTCTAAGTCATTTGGGGAATATTTTGACATAAACAACATGTCGATTATGTCCAACAAAATAAGTAAAAGTTGCCAATATTTGTTATCAATAGGTACTAAGTCTCCAATCATTAATGGTATAAAATGAATAAAAGAAGCTGTTTCACTGGCTGTCATTCTTAAATTACAAGATTTTAATCGATCAAGACTTAAAGGACCAGAAGTATTTCCAATTTCTGTTTCTCCATATGTAAAGAGTTCTTTTCTACTGTTAATGGTATTCAATGATATTATATTGTCGTTTATTAAAGCAAATAAAACCTTACAAACATCATACATGCACACGCCTTCGTATATGTCATGCATTAGGTCGAACGAAAAATTTTCACAAACATTATAGTATTTTAACGTGTTAAATATGCAGGAATTCTTCAAACCTGTTTCTTTGTAATTATTTTCAATTAAATCATTTTCATTAGTAACAATAGTTCTTAGATTTTCTGTAATTTCACAATTATCAAACTGCATTTCAGACCTCTCTCGTCTACAAGCGCGGCAATATCTTTTTGCATTGAAAGATTGAATATAACCTAAAATGCTGTTAACTGCCAAATTATCACCAACTATTAAACCCAAAACAAAATGAACTTTTCGAATATCATTACCCACAGTAATTTCAATTCCAGATTCTAACTGTTTTAATTCTTCTACAAGAGAATTAAAGGAACGATCATTGCCACATTCTTTAAGATTAGACGTAGATATAAATGCTGCTGGAAAAATGAACTGAAGCTGTGATAAAAGATATTTTGGCATTAATGGAAAATGTATGTAGCAACCGCAAATGGAGTATGTATGACTTCCGAGGGGGTTATTTATTTGAAAATCGTCAAAGTACAAAATATAAGGTATTACTGTATCAGACTGAAACTGTTGCATTTTATTTCTAAAAATTTCTCCATTTGCAAAACTGCTAAAATTTTCGTCGAACAAACTCTCTCGAATATTTTCCAAAGTCTCATTAAGAAGATTTGGTATTTCGAAAATCGATTTAAGCATAAATCGTAAAGGCATAATAATAACTAAATATGCTTTAGGTCCTAATGTGGGATTTCCGTGAAATATTATTTTACTGATTTTTTCGTCAATAACAATTAATTTTGGGTCTTCATATAAATTTAAATTTTTCAACATCTTTATCATTTTATATTCTGTTAATATATCTTCGAAAGGATTTTTGCAAAAATTTAAAATAGTGTCTAAATCGTTTTTAATTTTATCTTTTTCAAATAAACAACTAATTGCAGTTGATATGGAAGAAAGTAATGAAATTACTAAATTTTGTACTTCAATAACATGATTTCTAGGCATTGAATTCTTATTATATAAGCTTAAAGATAAATCAAGTGCTTTAAATTTCAATTCTTGCAGATTTAATGGAAGGTGTTGCTTAATTTTAACTGAAGTAGAAGCAGATTGTGTTTCTGCAACACCACAAGCCTTGTTAATATGGTTGGATTTAAAAGATATTGGATTGTTTTGGAAACTATCATTTATATGAACTTTTTCTAAATGAACACGAAAATAGGAAAAGTTGGTAAAAGTTTGGTTACAGAAATTTTGCATACAAAGAATTTTTAAAGATTGACGAGTTAACAAATGTATTGATTTTAAGTGTATTATTAATAATTTTGGTGTTTGAAGTGTTTTTTTACATTTGAAACAGATATACATATTGCTTATCTTAATTGTTTAAATAATTTATAACCGAAAAAATATTAGGTGAATAAGAATCAAATTTAGTATCGATTTCAAAAAAGTATTTTTGAATAAATAACCACGATTGTTCGCATGCTATTGGGTATTTTAATGAAAGCACTTGAAAAATTTTGAAACAAACATCGAGGCTTTGTATAAACGAATCAAATTTAAGTAAATTTTTGTCAAAATAGATATAAAATCCTCTTATATTAGTTTCAATACCTTCAACAATTAAAAATGGCTGAACTGTCAAACCGGCTGAATAATATTTATTTACTATATCCTCCACTCTTCTTTTGTAATCATTTAGTGTTGGTAGTTGTAGGACGAAACTCTCTTCCGAGTCTGTGATGGTGACCTTTTTCGTTTTTTTTTCCGTCCTTATTTTTAAAACGGGCGGAAGATTGAAATATTGAATTTAAAAGTATTGAAATAATAAAATCTTTATAATCTGAAAAAAATTTTATATTTTTATTAACTTTGGATTAAGAAAATATATAATATTCAATTTACCTGTATTTTCACTTTCTTTAGCTTGTGTCAATAGTTGCTTCGACGCTTCATTTACTATGTGTTTTTCATAGTATCCTAAAATTTTGTTTTTAAACTCTTCCCATTTGGAAAAAAGCATTAATTTTTTCCCACAATATAATAAATCGAAATCAATGTTTATCTGCAAAAAATTATTTTAATAATTTTTTTTAAATATTATTTTAATTGAGAAAACCGATCATATTTTATTTATATATATTTATAATATTGTTTTCAACAATATTAAAATAACAAATATAAAATTACCAAATCGGAAGCTTTCGCGTGGCCTAGTTTGGGCCATGATTGTAGGAAGTCTATGTTATTTAGACTCTGTAGTTCCCGGCGTCGTATTTTAAATGTCCTTTTCCATTTTTCACAAACATCTGCCCAATCTGATGAATCTCTATTTAAATATAATTTGAAAGCTTTAGCTACAGATTCATCTATCTCTTCTATATCTAAATCCTCAGGTATGTTTTCCTTTTCATCTTGATTGGACAGTGAGCAATTAAATTTTCCACGTTTACAGCGAAAGTTCTTGTATTTGTTGTAAAGTTTTCCACTTGGACTACCTTTGCGGCCTCTTGAGATAAAATAATAACCCTAAAATTTGAACAAAAAAAATGCTATTATAACAATATGCCTACTCAAGTTTGTCAATTATCATTATTTAAGAAAGCGACGTATAAAAATTTTAAACAGGGTTTCTTTCAAAAATTTAAAATATTTAAGGATTCTAAAATCTTAACTTTTATGAACATTCATATTTTTTAAAAAAAGCATTATCAAATAAAATTAAAATAGAAATTTCTGAAATACTATTGAAAATGTGTAAAATGTGTTGAAATGAAGAAAGTAGAACAAATATTTTAGTTAAATAATATCAATAGTTCTTTTAGTCACCTGTACATCTTTTTCTGATGGAAATATCGAGACTATTTCTGCTACCAAAAAAGGAAAATCTGGAACTCTTATTAAAATTTGACTGCACATAGCCTCTTCGACTATTATTTTTATAAGATAATTTCTTTGCTCGATAGTAAGTTTTTTCTTTCTATATTCTAATATCGCCCTTCCGCCTGCTGTTTCTTTTAAAATCTCTATTAAGCTCTAAACGATAGTAATTTCGGTTAAGAAAAATAATTATAATTAAATAGAAACAGTTTTACCTTATTTAAAACTCTTTTTCCACTGAAATTTTCTTCAGACATCCAATTATTGACCTTCGATTCGACTGAAATCGTTTCGTCATCAATACCGAACTGTAAAATTGGATTATAAACAATTATGTGATCAAGTATACAGTAACTTCCACAACAGTTCACCAAAATTTTAAATGGGAAATCAGTACGCGAAATTACTGAATTTTAAGTTACTACAAATATTTATAATTCGAAAAAAAGAAGAATTTTATATTTTTATGAACAGTTGTGGAAGTCACTGTAACACATATTTATATGATTTACCTGCTGTTTTTTCCATATAAAGAGTTTCTCTCTAAATTCGATTCGGAGTCCAAGAGGCGGTATGGCTTCTTTCAAGTCTTCCTTTTCGAGGTATTGTAAGCTTTTGTAAGTTACCTTAGCAGCTATATAAATAAAACTGTATTAGTAAATGTATTATACTAAACATATTTTTAACAAAATTTTTCTTGCGGTTTCGTTAAATGCGAAAGATGATTTTTTTTCTTAGAAACATTTTTTTTTTGTTTTCTTCTTAAAATATTTCAGTTTTCATAACTGTTTTTAATTCTCACTAACATATTTTTATAATTAAGTTTTTAAATTATAATTAACGTCTTTAAAATTAACTTTTTTTGAACTAAATTATTTAAAGTTTTTTACATTTCCTCTGGTTTTTTAATACACATTCCCAAACATATAATAATAAAAATACGCAATGGAAAAAAAGAGAATAAACAAGAGAGTTTTACTTTTTTTCTTACTTAACCTTCTAGAAATTTCTTGTTTCATTTATATATGCATGTTGTTGTAGCTTGTTTTTAAAATTCAATAGAATTAACTGCTTTTTGTATGTGAATAAGAAGCAAAAGCCAAACGGGCTTAATTTTTCAAGCACGTTTTTTGGCTTAAATTGAGAATAGAAAAGTTAATTTTAGCACGCCGTTTTTCTTTCTGTGTAGAACATTACAGGAAGGAGAAGATAATCGACCCTATTTAGACCAAATTAGAATAGATCATTTGAATGATGAGGAAAGACTTAATCTATTAAAGACCTTAGCACACTATAGTCAGTTGTTTTACAGGAAAAACTCAAACTTAACATTTACAAGTGCCATCAAACATCGAATAATAACCAAGGACGATATACCGGTATTTGCTAAGACATATAGGTATCCCTATGTTCATAGAGAAGAAGTGAAGAGGCAAATACAGGAAATGTTAGATAACAAGATAATTAAACCCTCCAATTCCCCTTATTCGGCTCCAATATGGATTGTTCCCAAAAAGGAAGACGCCAGTGGAATTAGAAAATGGCGTATAGTTGTAGACTATAGGAAACTTAATGAGAAGACTGTAGACGATCGTTTCCCAATCCCGAATATAGAAGAAATCTTGGACAAACTAGGCAGGTGTATGTATTTCACCACTTTAGATCTAGCGAAAGGGTTTCATCAAGTTGAAATCGATGAAAGGGACACTCATAAAACCGCATTTTCAGTCGAGGGCGGGCATTACGAATTTTTAAGAATGCCCTTCGGATTGAAAACAGCCCCCGCAACATTTCAGAGGTTGATGAATGAAATTTTAGGCGATTTGGTCAATAAAGTATGTTTGGTATATTTAGATGATATCATTATCTATTCCTCGTCTCTTCAAGAACACATAGTTGCTTTACGTTTGGTACTTGATCGTCTTGCAAATGCAAACCTCAAAATAGAAATAGATAAGTGTGAATTTTTAAAGCGGGAAACCGAGTTCTTGGGACATATAGTCACACATCAGGGCATAAAACCAAACCCAAAGAAAGTTGAATGTGTTTCCAATTATCCTTTACCGAAAACAACCAAACAAATAAAACAATTTTTGGGGCTGAGCGGCTATTATCGTAAATTTATTAAGGACTATTCCAAAATCGCTAAACCAATGACCAAATACTTGAAGAAAGATGCTAAAGTGGACATCAAAGATCCAGAATATGTCAACAGTTTTGAAACATTAAAAACTATTCTTATAAATGACCCAATACTAGTGTACCCAAATTTTGAGAAACAATTTATTTTAAATACAGATGCGAGCAATTTTGCTCTTGGCGCCGTGTTATCTCAGGACAACCATCCTATTTCTTATGCTAGCAGAACTCTCAACGCACATGAGATCAATTATAGCATAGTGGAGAAGGAATTATTGGCAGTTGTTTGGGCAGTGAAATATTTTCGGCCATATTTATTTGGAAGAAAATTTATTATAAAAACCGACCATCAACCTTTACAGTGGTTATATTCGATAAAAGAACCGAATTCGAAATTAGTTCGCTGGCGACTACAATTAGAAGAATACGATTATGAAATTGTTTACAAACAAGGTATTAATAATGGAAATGCAGATGCACTTTCACGTTTGGAACCAGAGATAAATCTAGTTGAATATCCTAATTGTAAAATTACTCATCAAAGCAATCTTCCATTAAATGCATATCGGATTCAAATTGTTATAGAACGGCAATCAAATCCCTTTAAAATTATTGATAAAAAAGTTTTCTGCAATAATAGGAAGTTAGTAACTGCAGAGAGGTTTGACGAAAAAGATATGATATTCTTAATAAAAAATTATTTCCACCCAACTAAAGCAAATGCAATCTTTATAGAAGATGATAGTGTATATAATTTATTTAGGGAAACTGTTCATAAATACTTCAAAAATTCAGATCTGAAAATTGCACTGTGTAATAAACTTCTTTATGATATTGAAAATGAAGATGATCTTCTTGAACATATTAAAAATGAGCATCACAAGAATAATCACCGTGGCATAAGTGAAAATTTTCAACAGCTTAAGTCAAAAATATATCATCCTAAAATGAAGTTTAGAATTCAACAATTTATTAATAACTGTTACATATGTAACATAGAGAAATATGACAGAAAGCCCATTGCACAAATGTTTAGAATTACAGAGACTCCTGACAAGCCAAGAGAAGTCATACATGTCGATGTTTTTTATAGTCTTCAGAAAACCTTGTTTCTTACATTTATTGATAAATTTTCGAAATTTGCACAAGCCATTAAAATTGAGAACAGGTCATGGGTTGAAATAAAAAGGGCTCTTTCTCATTATCTGAGTATTGTAGCTGATATCAAGAAAATTGTGACTGATAATGAATTAGGTTTTAAAGCACTTCCTTTAACGGAATTTTTGAGAGAAAGAAATATTGAAATTCATTTCATATCTAATAACAACCACAGTTCAAATGCAGATGTAGAACGACTGCATAATACCATGAACGAACATATTCGTCTTCTTCGCCATGATCCAGAAAGGGATACAGATACAGTAGAAGCAAAAATTTACAAAGTTATAATGTTTTATAATAATTCAATTCATTCAACTACAGGCTACAAACCTGTTGATTTCAATAATGGCAATATAACCGCGGAAGATTATCCGAGGATAAAAGAACAAATGATTAGATTAAAAGAAAAAATTATTTCGAAACTGAACCATAATCGAGAAGATTGTGAAGTTCAAACTGGTGAAGTTTATTTAAGGAATGAAAGAGGAGGAAAAAATCATGCTAAGTTTAGAAAGGTTAAGGTAGATCAATTAGACGATGACCATGTTATTACTCAGACAAGACATAAATACTATACTATATACATATTAAAAGAAAAAAAAAAAAGATTTGTAATTCAATAGAAAATTGATTTTTACGAATAGATTTGAACGATAACAACTCCTTTATTAACTTAAACATACATAAAATTTTAAGAAAAAAAAAGATATCGTCTTTTTTCAAGACTTATTTCTCTCTCGACCAAGTAATATAATTGTAGGTATGTAGTTTTAAATGACACTTTCAGAACAATTAAAAAGCACATAAAAGAGAAATTATCAAAATAAAAATAGAAAATAATTTTTTTTTATTAATAAAATATTAAATTTACTATAAAAAAAAAAAAATAATAATAATAATTTATAAAAGTATTAATCAAAAACAAAACAAAAAAAAAACATACTTGTAAAATAAAATAAAGAAATTTATGTACATATATGCATATACAAAATACAATATATATATTTTATAAAATAATTTATAATGTAATGAAAGAAAATGTATAATTTTGTTTCCTCTTTCCTCGGAGCGTCAATGTAACGATGGGGGAGTTATATGTATATAACAAATTAATACACTAATTATTTTATTATAATAATAAGTAAGTATTTATTGCAAATATTATATGTTAAGAAGTGTAAACATATACTTTCCTGCATACATTTATAATGTATATAGGATAAGTAGAAGGTTTATATATTTGTTTCATACCAATTTTATGTTATATGTTGGATCATACATGTTTGATATTACCTATTTACTCATTTCTATTTTTCTACATTTTTATTAAATTTTCTTTCTTCTTACTAAGAATGATAATTGTACCGTTATAAATAATATTGTTGTTAAAAACAAAACAAAGCATGCACAATCATGATCGATCATGCTTTTCTTAATGCGTAGTTTAAAAAGATATTTATAGAACATGAATTCTTTGATTTTGCATTAACAATTTAATCTTTTTTAACCTTAACTAACTTTACTTTAATACCACAACTTTATTTCGAAAGAATTGAAAACCAAATCCAATTTCTTTAACATTTAAATTGACGCCCTTGTTTTACAAGAATTTTATTTGTCAGCAAATTTCCCAGAGTACTCAAGATTTACAAAATGATGTTCAATTTAAAATGAAAAATGAAAAAACATTTCAGAAGTCATTGGAATTTCAATTAAAAACGGATTTATTGCAACACACAGACAGACAGACAGACCGACAGACAGACATGGGAACAGTTTGATACTAATCAATGGAAAATTGTTGACACCTCCGACGCCCAAATTTAGAAAATTTTACAGCAACAACCCTCCACATGATGTCAAATAAACCCTCTAAATTAAATAAACAACAACAAATACAATGCGAAGAGCAACAAAATAAACAGATTTGTTATAAAGAATTGAAATAGAAATTCAAACAGATGTTTGAAACTAATGAGTCCGTCCGTCCATTAGTCATTGAGTCCATCATCATTACCATTACCATCATTATTATCATCTGATTTGATTGAGTTACGTTTTCGCCATCGCATTCGCAAATTCAAATGATTTTATGCCACATTAGGAAGCATGCAACGAGTACGATTGAAAACATAGTGTCTTTATTATACTGCCTGCAAATGGACTGGGGCACTGTGTTGCGGTTGTAAATCTAAGCTTGGCATTTATTTTCTCATTAAAAATCATGATTTTTTATGTTTTTGAAAATCATAAACTTAAATACCCAAAAACCAACGCAAAAGTAAAGTCTGAACAGACTTTATGGGAAAATTGACAGACGAACAAACAGACAATGAATGCAACCAACTTTTTATGAGCCCCCCCCCCCTATCGCTTGTATTGATTTGCTAATCAGACTAAATGGCTTAAAAGGTGCTAAAAGTGAGTTTGTTTTTCTGTGGCAAAAAAGAGGAAAAAAAAATCAACTTCTTTAGCAATGTTAAAATAAATCACCGGACCTGATAACAAAACTGGATCAAATGAGAAAAGAGTTTTGTTTTCACTTTTGTGTTCACAATACGTTTGAAATATAAAAAATGTGTACCTTTCTGGCAAAGCTGAATTTCAATTAATCTCAATTTATTTATTTATTAATTACAATACAATTACAAATTATATTTTAATTACAAATGAACCGTATGTTCGGTCCTTACGCTAATAGTCTAGCACATTACCCACTCATTAATCACAATAAAACTAAA
The DNA here is from genome assembly GCA_014635995.1 of Sarcophaga peregrina. Lineage (NCBI taxonomy): Eukaryota > Metazoa > Arthropoda > Insecta > Diptera > Sarcophagidae > Sarcophaga > Sarcophaga peregrina. The sequence goes on along the minus strand of CM025789.1, from coordinate 106,938,994 downwards.
GAGTATTCAGAATAAGCAATCGTCAAGAAAATTATTGGATTAACAAGACAATGAACACAATGAAAGAAGGTCCCGAACACTTTCTGATCCATAGTTTCACATCAAATCATTTTGTCTACATGAATACCAGGGTATTATAGACGAAGCCGAGCACAAAAGTTTGTTCTGTGTAGCCTAGAGAACAGAAGAACCTACCATATGTAGCTGAACTACTGGCACCTATTTCATTTAAAAATATGAAGAAAAATTGAGGTATTGCGTCTCAGAAAACTGCGAACGGATACTACAAATAAAAATTCCCGATTAATAGATCGCAGATGGATGTCGGTGTAAGCAGTGAAGTAGCTTACAAATCGTAAGGAATATTAAACTAGAAAGAGTAATCATTGAAAGAGAAAAAGTATAAAGATTGTAGTAAAATTTGAGTATCATATGAGGCTATGTACCAATAAATGCGATTGCTGGCCAACAATATTTTTTTGTTGTTTTCATAAAGTAATCCCCAACATACTAGAAATGCTTTGGTTTAGCGCCACAGATAAATTATTTTTATTTCTGTTCTTTGCTTCTTTTTATTACTAATTTATTTATTATTGGCGTTAAATTAAAACAATTGTTTCATTTTTTTGTTGTTGTTGTTGTTAATTAAATACATTAATTATTTTTACAACAAAATATTCATTTATTGTTATTTTATGTTGCATGAATAAATTGAAAAAAAAGAAACAAATAAAACCAACAAAGTGCTCGAGCCAAACCATGCAAGCGAATCTGCAAAATATTAAGTCATGCCATTTTGGCTTTCAGAAAACAATTCATGGCTTTTGTTTCTTTTATGGCCATGTTCATTGACTTCTTTTTATTTGTTTTGTTTTTTTTTTTTAATATTTTTATGTTGCATTGTTTGTTTTACAGTGTGATAAGTTGACAAAATGCCATTTGCCATGCAAAATATTAAAACGTCTTAAATACATACTCACTGCACAACAGAATTCTTTTCTGTTCTGTTTCTATAAAACCAAGCAAAACCATTAAAATTCGTAAGAAATACATTTTTTGCTTTTAAATTTATAAAAGAGGAGTGGAAAATACAGTTAATAAAAATATTTGTATGTTTAAAGCGCTTAATTAAACACAGATTATAGGAATTAAAAAGTTTTTAATTTCAATATTTTTGTGCAAATATTCCCAAAACAGTATTGCTGCTTAATAGCATAGAAAAACTTTAATTTTTTTCCTTCAATGGCAAAAATGTAATCCTACCCACCTTAATCGCCTTGTAACACGTTGAATGTGGCAGGAAAATTGCCATTAAATTTCTTTTAAGCACATGCGAGATGAAAAACCATAAATTAGCATTTAATTTCAAAGAAAACATAAATTGAAGGGAAGTAAAACGGAATTTTGAAAACTTTAAAAAGCTTAAGAAACTAAAACAAGGCAAAAGTCGACTATATGGTATCCTATAATGTCAGTTTCTAGATTAATAGCTATAGGGCATAAGGAGTATGGTGGACTTTATTGTGTTGAAATTGTTTTTACTTCAGAATATGAATAATCAAATGCAGGCCTTTTCTGAAAATATTTCATTACCATTTATACCTAAGTATTCCGTTATGAAACCTATTTCACTTAAAGGCTTCGTATTATTTTGACGATGATGGACTATGGTATACAGGATTGCAGGCAGCACAGGTACTGTGTTTTTTTACTTTTATTGACGCTAATCGAATTCAGGCTACCAGTGAAGTTTCGTAATATAAACATTCCTCTTAAGTACAGCAGAAAAGGCTTGGTGATCTGAAAACACTATCCATGCCGACAATTCCACCACCCTTATATGAAAGATCACATAGACGCCTCCATTCTATAACGTTCTATTCCATTTGTTCCCTAACTTAAATACTGTCAAGATTTGGTTAAGATGTGCTTATCCGTTCTGAAGTTATAGTTAAAAATCTAATTAGAATACGCATATAGTCGTATGTCGCGTGAAAACTTTGAGAGCTCATAAGTCGAAACTTACTTTTTCGACTTCAAAATGTTATAGAACGGAGGCGTTGAGGTGAGAGAAAGTCTACAAGAAGCGGGCGGAACTTCCAGGTTCACTTAAAGGTTTCGTATTCTTTTGTATGGGCAGTGTTTTGTTCACTTTGACGATAATAGACTATGTTATACAGAATTACAGACAGCACTGGTACTGTCTTTTACATTCGTTTTAAATACAGTGCAAAAGGCTTGGTGATCTGAAAACACTCTATCCGATCCGACAATTCCACCAGCCGTATATGATAGATCATATGAGAAAAAATTCTACATGATATAGACAGAACCTCTAGAATATAGGTTTAAAGGCTGAGAAGATATGCTTGTTGAGCTCAAATTCAATGAAAATGATCCATAACTAGCTTATCTGAAAAATCCGAATAAAACGAACAGTTGGTTCCTTTATAGATAAAAATAACACACACATATGGGTGCTGTCCGAAGTTAGGTAGCAATCCTGGCTCAAGATCAAGCGTGTTATTTAGATTCATAAACTATAATCGTACATTTAAGTAATTTAGTTATTATCATGTATGTCATCGATTCAGGACACTTGCTATAAAGGTTTTAACATGTCTTAAATATTAATTGCGCCTAGTGATCTTGGGTTCAAAGTTTGGAAAAAGAGAGGGCGTAGGAAGCATTAAAGCTCTGTTGCATATAATAATTTCATGCCAATTAAATGTGACTCTACAAGTAAAATTCTACAAGTGACAAACATTAGCACATTACGCATATCTTAGTGTAGCGTATTCAATTCTAAAAATAAAACAAAAACAAAGAAATTTTAATTAAAAAGAAACCAAAAACCAAAAACAAAGTTGTTTCAACTATTCTTTGGCTCTTTCGTTGAATAAAATATTTCATTTTGAAATGCAAGCGCCTTCAAGACTTTCAATATATTTTTGAAAAAAAAAAAACAAAAAAAACTTTTTCTGAACACAAAAGAAAAGACATGCCCCATAAAAACCGACACGCACATAAACAATTTCCCCCCCAACAACTGCAACAATAAGGAAAGAAGAAAAGCAAAAAAAAAAAAGTAAAACAGGCTACGTGATGCAGGCAATTGGCCAGTCAAGTTGTGGGCATCATGACATTTAATGGGCATAAAATTATTAAAAATATGAACTAATGAATGGAATGCACAAGAAGAGCATATGCATATATATGTACATATGCATTTAAAGTATGCTAAAATACGAGCAAAGTAATAACAAAATAAACAATAAAATATTCTAGAAATGGTTAAAGGCCTAGACGAACGAGCCAAGTTATTAACTTGGCTTGAATGAATGGTTTTCTTTGTTCTCTTCTGTTTTATATTATTTTTTATTTTGTTTGTCCAGCTTGATCAGTAAATTAAATGCAAATATCAACAGCAAGAAAATACTCGTCTTGTATGGGAGTACTGTGGACTGAGCTTAACAGTTATTAAATGGAATACCCGCCAATCTTTGTTTAAATGCTTGGGGTGTTTCTATTTATAAAAATTCCCTACCAAACAATATCTTCTATTCTACGGTACTCCAGTTGGAATACACGACGGAGCTATGTGGGAAATAGGTGTCCATTAAATTAGCTCTAAATTAATCACATAAAAATTATTTTAAATCAGTTCAAAAAGACTTGAGAAACTGGATCAATAATCCTGACTGAAGGGTTGTAATGACCAATTTTGTATGTATCTATGCATGTCAAAAAGACTTGTCAGCAAATTTAAAGTGAAATGAAAGCATAGAGAAAGTATTAGTAAGTATTACTCTCCACCTTCATTCATACAATCTTTAGCAGCTCATACTAGCAGACCACGGAAAGCATCGGCGATTTCTTTAGTGGATTATGAAGTTAAGTAAAATCAATGCCAAAATTTCAAATAAAAAATGTTATCTTCTCCAACAAAACGCATTTCCATCTGAATAGCTCAATGAATACATAAAATTGATTCACAAAATCGTCATGGAATTGTGCGCATTTTGTTCAGGCGGGGTGATTGGGCCTTACATCTTTGAAGATACGTGGAAAATTGAAGTGGCAGTGGAGGACATTCATTAGAGAATATCAATACCGAGTTCTTATGGCCTCAAACAGGATTGTATGGATCTGAACGACATGTGGTTTCTGCACGTCAGTCCTAGCCAATACACCACTCGTATAGGAAGGATTTCCAGAACAAATTATCTCAAGAAATTCTGATGTCAATTCGTCTCCATAATCATAAGATTTAACCTCGTCTAATTTTTTCTTTGATGTTTTCTGAAACCTTGTATTTGTAGTAACAAACTAGAAAAAGAACCCGCCGTAGTCTAGTAGGTAGTGTGTTGGGATATTAGACGTGATGCATCGGTTTAAATTCCAGGTCAGACATCAAAATGGAACTAAGAAAAAATATCTTTTCGGTAAGAGTAAATAAATATTCTCATGGAAATTTTTCAAACAAAATCTGTCTTTCGGAATCGTGTTTAAACTGTAAGCCCCGTCACTTATGCGAAAAAATTGGCACACCCAACATCACACGTAATGTGAAAAGCTAGCCCGTAATCTTGACTAAATGGTTGTAATGACCAATTATGTATGTAAACCAGAAAGAAATTTTAAGCGTAAATCCATGTTCCAGTACGCCATTGAGGAATCATGGACAATTTCATAAAAGGCCAATTAGAGGAATTTTTGTTTACATATTTAATCTGAACATGTTTTCTTTACAATTCAACAAAATAAATCAAAACTATTTTAAAAAATGACACGATTTCTGTTTAATTTAAAAATAAAATTTGATTTTCAACATATAAAATCAAATTTTCCTTTTAATATTGTTTGGATTTGCATTCGATAATTCTTGCTTCCCATGTGAAATGATCAATTTTAAATTGTTTTTAAATGTTTTCACTCAAAATCTTTTAAAATAAACAAAAGAGGAACTATTTTTTTTTTTCAAATATTTGATGAGAATTTATTAACCACAACCCATCCTTCCATTCTATCCACGATCGCATCATCATATCCACTTTATCTTCTATTTGCTGTGCTATAATATCAATGTTGTTGTTGCTGTTGTTGTTATCGTTAAGAAGTTTCCTCGATTCTCTCAATCAACAGTAGCAGCAAAACATCTGCATGTCCATTAAACTATCGATCGGTGTAACTACATGGACTTAAAACTTCGTCTAGTTTAGCCAGGGTCCAGGGGGGTTTTCGTGTATTTTATCGAATTATTCAAACACAAGGTGGAGAGCGAAGAAGTGCAGTAATATCAACAGTAGTTTTACACAATTTTTGTTCGTTTTTTGCTGTTGTTTTTCATTTTGGCTTCTGGTTGTTGCACATTTTAAACGTCACTCAACTTTAAAACAATTTCTCTCCGGCTGGTCTGTTACATTTAGAGCGTCTAGAGAAAAAGATGATGATGGTGATGGTGATGACGATGATGCAAATAATGCGGCAATCGCTGATGTTGCCACCGATGCAGTTATTATAGTGAATGTTGGTCGATATTTTATTTCGTTCTTGTTGTTGTTGTTTGTGTAAGTTGGTGTTGATGATGCTCCTCCTGGCGTGCATGTTTACATTGGCCCACTGCTGTGCCTCTAAGCGTGTTGTCGAATTATTTATTTTCTTTAGGTAATTTTCTTATATTATTTGGCAGATTTTTTTCCCCCATTTACCCCTGTGCCCGTTTGGCTATTTGCTTGTTATTTTTTGGAAATTTTTTTCTTTAGTTTAGTTTTCATATCGTACACTAGAAAGAATTCTTGACTTTATTTTCTGCTAACAATTCACGGATGACAAATGTTGATGAAGAACTTGTAAAATAGACTCAAATAAAGGAAAGGAAAAAGCACAAAAATAAATTCTAAATATTTTAGGTTCTGCGAAACCATTAGGTTTTCCTGCTATAGTCGATTTTTTATGGTTTGTGTGACAGCACAAGAAAACACCACAAGATATCGGTTACCCATTCACATCATCTTCACCATGAGATGATCATGTCCGCAAATTGCTCTTACAGGACTACACTGAAATCACATGTCCTCGAAGTCCAGATCATACAGTTCAGGCCTGATAGAAGTTAGTAAACATCGGCTAAATTCAAACAATAATTTTTTGGGATGAATTGGACTCTCTTTGCTATCAAGTGGATTGTTATCGTCGACAGTTTTATACGTTCACGTCCAGAATTAATCCATAAATGGATTGCATAGCTGAAGATGGTTTTCAATAGAAATTAGGTTCAGTTGCTAAATGTTCCACAGTCTATTCAGCGAACACACGTCGTTATCTATGGTCGTCCTGGTAATTTAACAAAATAGAGTGATTAAATAGAAATCGCCGTAAACGTATTAGACGTAAAGCCAGGGTTCGAGCCCCAGGCCTGACATCAAAAACAAAATACAAAATTATTTCTTCGGCGAATTCCTCTCAGCAGATTTCTGGAAAAAACTCTGAGAGTAACTAAAATTGCCATGAAAAGTTTCTCAAAAAAAATCTGTCATTCGGAGTGGACTTTAAACTGTAGGTCTTGCCACTTATGTATAAAATTAAAACATGCAACATAAGTGGTGTGAGAAACTACTGAAGGGTTGTAATGACCAATTATGTATGTATGAGTGATTAAATGACAACTAATTTGACAGATCAACTGCCAAAGTTTAGAAATCTCCTATTGGAAGACCATAAACATGGAAATTCAATTTTTATTAATCGTATGGGAATTGTATGAATTGCAGACGAGGCATTACAATACCTACACAAAGGCTGAAGCGCTGTTAGAAAATTGCGCAATAATTAGTTCTGCTAAAATAATTTCTGTGGAAAAGTCTTATAAATTTTAAACTGCACAATGGTCTGCTGCAGTGTAAAAGTAATTTAGTTTTTATGCCAATGACTTCAGACGTTTTTAAACTATTGTGTGACTCTCAGTGGTATATCAGTGCTGTACCTGGATAGTTTGAGTTGAGAAATTAAAGTCAAAACACCTCAATATAATAGCGTTTAAAAGAGAAAGGAATTGTTCGTGTGAGATTTTTATGAAAATCTATGAAAAACCTTTCATTTTTGATTTTAATGAAGAGATACTTTATGTTTTTTGTTTTTGTCTCACATTTGCTTGTAATTACACGCCCGAAAAGTGTCAAATAAAACAAACGTTTTACAGTGAATTGCCCACCATGAAACTGTGTGTACAGAGGGGCTCTCTCCGTAGTTTCAATCGCTTTTGAGTTTTTAACTTAGACTCTGTAAAAAAAAGTCATGGAAATCTCTGGTGTAACTGCTCAATTATATTTTATATGTGGACCATACAAATCAAATCTGTCAAATTGTCTACAAGTCTTGCAACAAAACTAAAAAATCAGAAAAGAGAAGAAAAGAAAAGGTACTCTTATAAGCAACTATATACATACATACATATGTATGTATTGTTGTGCATTTGAAGCCTGTTGCGTTTTTGGTACGTACCACAAACGAATGTTAAGAAACGCAGCAAATCTTTCTTTTTTTTTGCAAATTTGTTCAATAATCTGAAAATTCAATAAGAACAACAACACAACAACAACAAATAACTCAAAACAAAGAAGAGAAAAAAAACGAAAAATTGTTTATATTTTTATAAGTGAGGCGTGTCACGAGCGCTGTAAGCAATTTTCAACAAAAACAACAACTGAAACTGAAACTAAAGAAAAACCATCAGAGTTGTGTTGGCCAATTCAGCATAAAGAAGCACTTGCCACACGCTGTGTAAAAATCTTGAGGCTCTTTGCCAGTCCCAAAACAGAAAAACAAAATCAAACAACACAAAACAAAAAACAAAAAAAAATATTCCCAAGATTAGCCACTTTTTAGTTACACTGTATTTATAACAACAAAAACAACAACAATATTAATATCAACGCTTGCTAATTTAGCTGCAAAGATTGTTGTTGTTTTTTTCTTTACCTCAAACAACGGGTAGAGCGTTGGAAGAAAAAATTTTTTGTAGAAAATTTAATTGAAAATGCAATGATTTTGACATGTTGCAAGTAATTATGTTGCCAGCTATTTTGCTATTTCATGTTAAAAAATTTTTGAAAATTGATTTTGCTGTTGATATGAATTGTCATAGATTTCTCTTAGCAAAATTAAAAATTGATTTCCAGAAAATTTTAACATTTTTAATTAAAGCATCAGACATTACACCTCAAAGTACTTTAAGGATTTTGAAGAATTTTCTGAATTTTTTGTCGTACGGTTTTATTCGTTGTAAGTCCAAAACGAAAACAAATTTTATTTTTTATGGCCAGTTATTTCCCTCATTATTAGTTTTTTTTTTTGTACTTTAAAAATGTGTTTCCCTTTGGCTGTCCATAATACTTCATGACTTTTTAAATTAATTTTAATATCGGCGCGTCCCAAGCTAATCAAAACGTTTCTTCTAATAGAAAAAAAAACAAAAAATTGCATTTAATTTTCAAAATTTACCGAGAAATCTTGTCAATTGGTCAACAATTATTAGTGAAGACAGTCAATACGTTTTGTCATCTAAAAACGTGACAAGGTCAACGACAGTAAATCAAAAAAAATTTTTTTTTTGCTTTACAAGAACCAAAACCAAAAAAGAGAAGAGAAAATGAATGAATGAAACAGCGTAAAATAAACATGTGAAATGTTGTAGATTTATGACCAGCAATCTCAAGACAAAGGAAAACATTTTAGTTCCGCTTTTTGTTTAGTTTCCCGGAAAATTGCAACACCACAATTACTTCTATTGATAGAGATTTAAATGCTCATTAAATGACCTTCATGCGCAGCGGATTAAGAAGGCGTGCAACAAACACAAAACCATTTAAATTTATGGCCCCCCCCCATCATAAATTTTGTGTGTGAATTATCAGCGGAAGAAATCTTTCTACCTGCACAAGAATACATAGATATTTTATCACAAAAAAGTCAAGAATATTTGGTTAGCATGACTATTTTCCATTTTCTTAACATCATTTTCGTCAACTATTAATGAATGGCATTCAATTGTTGCTATTGTGGTGACTCTGGCAGCATTAGAATATTCCCTGCAAGATATGAAAAATAGAAAATTTGTTGAGTTTTTGTTCATCACTACTTACGCTGCTGTTGGTTTATTACGGCTCATTTTCCGTACAGTTAACTGCAGGTGATGGTAATGACAGTTTTCTAGACCTTGAGTAAATCTGTACTGTTATTTCCAGTTAAATATAGCAAACGTACAGTCGTTTATAAAATTAAAGATGGCGTATTGGAGAATACTAAGATTTTAAATCATTTTAGTCCGGAACAATTAAAATTTCCTCGTTGTCCAATTTTATATCGACGACTCCATTCTATAACGTTCTAAGTGTAATTAGAACGTTTTTAATGTTCTTCCATTCTACAAATTCTACATTCTCTTACTTAAATACTGTCAAAATTTGGTTAAGATGCGCCCATTCGTTCCGAAGTTATAGGGAAAAATCTACTTAGAATACACACACTGTCCTATGGCACGTGAAAACTTTGAGAGCTCATAACTCAAAACACACTTTTTCCACTTAGAATGTTATAGAAGGGAGGCATCGATATTATTTCCCCTATCTTCTTACTATGTATTCTTATATTTCTATCCAAGCAACCAATTGCTTTAGCAGGTTCTTGTATAATAACAGAGTCTTCTATTGCAGTACAAAAGAAATGTCGTTTATGAATTATGTGTAGGGAGTTCCTTCATTGATTTGCATTTTTTCTCAAAACGTAATGCTACAAGACCTTCTTTTTGACTCTAGCATGTCTAGGCAACTATCTGAATTACTAGATAGATTATCCACCAGGAAACCGAAGCTCCTTAATTTTGAAAATTGAATATCTTGACCTAGACCTGGATTGGTTATTCAGTTTTAGATTTCCAAAGTAGAGCGAAAGAAAATACACAGCAAGATACGATTAAAGTCACCATAGTCGAATAAGTAGTGCGTTGGCTTATTAGACGTGAGCCTACGGTCTAAACCCCAGGTCAGACATGATTTCTTTTCAGCGACTTCCTGTCAGCAGGTTTCTAGCGAAACTCTGCCATGAAAAGTTGCCAATAATCATGGCCAATTATGCATGTATGTACGTAAGAATACGATTTCATTGTATTATAATATTTAGACCTTCCTATAGCGTCGGAATCGCCTTTTATATTGGCCGCAGTAGTTGATCACGAGTGATTTGAGAGCGATTTCACCCCGTTAAACGTTTTCTTGTGGGGTTTTCCCAAGTTGCAGGTGTAGGCGAATAAGCCACAAACAGCAGAAGTTCCCAAAGCCTACATAACACATACCATCGCTCAAATTTGGTCTGATTTATATACTATGCAAATACAATGGGTCAATTTCGATCTCCGGGTACTGTGTTTGTCTTGACTGACAGGTGCACGTCCTCTAACCTATATACTATGCAATCATGAAGGCATCAATAGGCCCTTCAAGTATATAAAAAAATATATTGATTTGTTTAAATTTAAAGATAAGAGTGCATAATGAAAGATTCAAGAGATGTGTAAATCGCATCGAAATCTACAGAAAATCCCAATCTAGGATGGCTAACTGCAAGCACACCTTTCGTGTTCATACAATAATAAAATAACAATAAAATCGTTAGAGATCTTCAGTTAGATCATTAAACATTGACGGTTTAAATGTCGCTAAAAAATTTCGTTGCCTAAAATTTCTTTTGCAAACTTTTGGTGTCTGGTGGAAATTTTTTACCTGCAAAATACTTCATGCCATTTTTAATTGCTATACCTTAGGCTACTGCAAAAGTACTCACCGATTTCGCTTAAAATATGATTTATGGCTTTATAGTCTAATATTAGTACCTGCTTCCTGGTTTTCATTTACGGCCTAAAGCAGCCTATGCTGCCGTTTGCGGTCTCCAGTTAAAAGATAATATTTTCATAGCATTTGACTTTTATTGTTCAGAATCAGCATAAAAGTTTCCACAGAATATTTGCATGTCAGTACCCTCAACAGACAGTATTTTTATTACATCCAGTTTGATGTTGTTGGATTTTTTTATTACGTTTGCTTAGCTCATTTAGGTAAATATTGTGTTTATCTAATATTTCCTCATTAGCAGTTAGCAAATTTATAAATCCATGATGAGCAGAAAATCTCTCATTGCTTGCCTTTTTTAAGTCTGGAAAATAATTTTATGTGACTTGAAACCACGACTTTTTAAACGTGAAACACATTCGTACACAGTCCCATAGCTTAGGTTAGATTAGGTTAGAGGACGTGTACTTATCAGCTATGACAAATACGAATTGAGTCATTGCACAACGTCCTAGCGTCTTGCACCACTCATGTTGTGTGCGAAATCTGCTAATTTCTTATTTCATTTCGTTGGAGATGTCTTAAACCGACGCCTTATGTCTTATAAGTGAATGCTCCTCTACCTACTAGACTATGACGACTTCAAGTACAAGTCGGCTTAAATTGAACGACATTTGGTAGTAATAAACTGCTGTTCGAGGTTTAGATCAATAAAGGTAAGTTCCTATTGGATTTTGCTGCGTTATAAAATGAAATCCTTTCACGGAATCACTCCCTAATGAACTTAAATACTTCTTCGTATTTGTTTTACTATTAGCCATACAATTACCAATTGTGACACTTTCATAAAATTAAAACAATCCTACTTACCTTCTACACAAACATCATCATCATCAATCAAGGCAACAAAAAATCCTCGTAATAAGATTTTGCAGAAATTTCGAAATTTGTAATATAACCGAAACGAAATTAAAATTTACAATCCTTTTATGGCATTGCTTTTAACCAACCCAAAGAAAAAAAAGGGTAAAAAGAGAGTTGAAACACACAAAACAAAAATTTGTCACCTTTTGGTAACAGCAAATACACGGTAAAAGCCATAAAATTAGGCAAAAACGAACAAAAAAAAATTTTTCAAAAAATCTTCAAAAGAAATTTGTTTAAAAACTAGAAAACAATTTAATTAAAAAAGAGTAAAAGATACAAAATTAAAAACAGACAACCAGCTGAGGTTTACTAAGAAGTCCGTGTCACAATGCAATACGAGAACAAATTGTTTTCCAAGGATTTACGATAGCCAAATACCAGCTATTCAGTTTCTAATACAAAGTGATTCAGGTTCAGGTAGTTGTAACTGTCATATTGTTTGTTTCCTCAAGGTGGTTTTTAAAGGTCAGCCAAGTCAAAAAGTAAAACAACTCCTCCTCTATGTGACTTCACACTGTAATTTTAATTTGATTGTCAAGATTTTTTTTTTTCGGCGTAACAACTCATTACACAAACAAACAAAAAAAACAAAATGGTATTTTGTTGTACAACAATTAAGATAAAATTAAAATTAGGAATGTTAAAGGAACACACAGTGACTGAAGAAATTTATTATAATTTATGATTGTTTTAAACTGGGGGCAGAATTAATTTGAAATCAAGAAAATAATTTATTTTTTCTGACCTTTGGCAAGAGAGAGCAAAAGGTGTGATTTTATTTTTTTTTTATGCAATATGAGCATTTTTGTGTGCTACTTTTAAACCATAAAATACAAGGAAGTGCTAAAAGTTTGACCAGATTTATGTTACAATTTATTTATATTTTCTGCGAGAGAAATCGTCTTACTTTGTAAATGAATCAATTGCTAGTTGCTGTTATAAGAGTTTTGCTGCTGATGAAAGTGGCATAAATATAAAGTAAATCCTTAGTCTGTTGGATCTATTGATGCAATGTCGTTAAAGCCACTTAGGCTTTGAGAGTGGTTAGTACATCGATTCAGCGTTATCTCTCTGGTTGCAGTTAAGAATACTATACCATTCGGATCTCAATTATGCCACAGTGGATCTTCGTTGTCTGCAACCTTCGTGGGGTGTTAATTAAGGACTCTATTGTATTACGGTACGGGCTTACTGCCATCAAAGCTAAAGTTAAGCAGTTAAGTATGCTTTAACATACAGACCTCAATTATGGATGAATATTGCTTGTTTTTAATATCAATGAGGAGTACTTTTCAGATTTTATTGATGATGTTCTCTCATCCTGTCATAATAATCATTTCGTGATAAAAGTGATAGCGCAATTGAGGCCAAGGATTAGCTTGGTTAGTACAGCAATATGCTGTCCGATCGGAAAGATTGAGAAAGGAAACCATATGAAGATGGTAAGCAACAATTGCAAAAGGCTTACTCTGTGTGGTTTAAATATATCTTTATTTGGTGTCACTAAGGTAGAGCGACCGTGCTAAAACAGCATAGATCTGGATTGAGTAACCAATTCTTGGCAGTCATTGCCACATCCTAAAAAGGTGTAAGAGTATTGGACTCGATGAAAAATGCGTGATGTTGTCGGAAAATGGATCAAACAGATATGATATATGGCTATAAACTGAAATGTTTTAAACCATAAAGTGAAAGATTTCTATTCTTTCAATAGTTTCTAGATAGTGACAATGCTTTGTTCTGGTGCTTATCCATCAGTAATCCTTACACAATAGGAAACAATAGTGCAGTCGTCAACGAAAGACACCATCTTGACACTTTGGGGATTGGCAGAGAGTTTTCCAACGTAGATAATGGAACGTGTTATTGGTAGTAGTCGCCTCCTTATGACACAATAATTCCAACCTTGCGATTGAATATGCCTTGAATATGTTTAATGCAACCACAGAGTAGTGTGTATTAAAATGATTTTTGATGATTGAGATCGTTGGGAACTATGTGTTGGCATCATTTTCATAGCCGATCTAGTAATATAAAACTGCCTGAAGCCCTTAAGATGAGTTGCAAGTAGAAACAGTTTGTCTCTGAAAATGTTTCAACTGTTGATAAAAGGACAATAGAAAGATTGCCATAACTGATCAGAATATGTAAAAGACATGATAAGTGCTTTAGCCAAACAGTGTCAAGTTTTTTCAACATCAGTACGAAGATGTTATATGTGCATGGAGAAGCAAAATAAAATCTTATTTTTTTATGGACTTGTAAATTTTACTCTCAAACTGTAAGACCGGCGAAGGGTGGAATAGGAATGAAATTGTGTGTAGTTATTCCTAAACCTACCATTTGTTAAACAAAACATTCCAATCCCTCAATGCTCGCTACTGTATGTAAATTAACACAGCAAATCCACCTCTTAAATCAATAAAAGTGTATAATAATTTCTTGTTTTCCTAGGACTGCAACCTCTGACCTCCTCCTATTTATATAACCTATGCATATTCGAACAAAAATAAAATAAAATTTTTGCTATAATAGCGGGTAAAAGCTTCCATTCAATCTACAAAGTCTATCGATGTAAATTTTTTTGCTAAAGCGTCCTTTTAGAAGAGTAAATACGTTTACCAACTTAAAATACGATAACATATGTATGAATATTCGAAATGAATTGAATATAGAGTCTTTACTTAGTAAATTTTTTTTTTAATGTTATTTTTGTTAAATAAATTAAAAACTATAAATTGTGCATTACGGGTACATACTCGTACATACATATACAAACTGTTTTTCTTTCTCTGCCATTATATTGTTGACCACTTTGCTGTCAATGATTGTGAATTCAATAAAAAAAGAACAGACAGCAAACACTCAAAGTTTAAATGAAGTTGAGTCCATATATTGATATGTACGTACGTATGTATGTATGCTCTACAAATATTATGTATTTGAGTATTGGGCTGGCTAATCCAGTTTAATATGAATCATTAATAATAACGACACAAAAAACGAAATGAATTGAATTGAAATGAAATGAAATGGATGAAACAGACCAGCAACGACAACAACACAACGCAACACAAATAATAATCAAAACTAATAATTACTTACACGAAAAACAACGACAACAACACCAACAACAACAATAATTATAAAAACAGAAAAGAAAATACAACAATGAAAGCCATAGTTAACAATAATACATACTAGGAACAACAACAATAATAACAATACATACTCATAAATGGAATGGCAGTAGAGAGGTGCAGCGAATGGTTGGAGATGTAAAGAATCGAATGGGTGTCATTAATTTTGAACACAAAATAAAATTTTATAATTTATGACGATCCCCACAAAAATGAGAGCCCAGAAGAGTTGAATTTAAAGAATCCATATCAAAATGTACACAAGAGTGCTGATTACAGTGGAACATATATTAATTTCAACAACACGGAAAATAAAATTGGCAACTGCCTTTGCACGTTCACGCTGGCGCGTACCATCGATGGCCCGCGTCTCCTCTAGACGATTCGTAATACCAAATATTCAGATCTTTAACACTTCGACTACCGGAAGAACATACCTGAGAGTCATACGTTCTCTTAAAAGCATTTATTTTTAATAACAATTGTTATTAATAACGTCTTATAAATATAACAGTCGCCAGTAGACGACAAGCATGAATTAAAAATTAATTCCTGGCGGTCACTTCAGCTGAAACAATTTCCCTCGATAAATTCTTCAAAAATCTGACTTCTCAAGTTTTCAACTGTTGGATAATGATAGAAAATATACTCAATGCTATCCTCTTCTCAGTAATGTCTTATTATTAATTTCCTGCTCGCCTCATCATTAGACGCCGTTGTAAAACCTAGGGACAAGTGTCCCATTACGACTGAGACATCATTGCTGCAGAACGTGACAGTATTTAGGTAAGATGGATGATTGGTTGCATCAATTGGCCACAAAGATTTGAAGCAGTTGCACTTGACTGCGTCTCCTTTTATAAGCCATTAATACTGAAGCATTTTAAAAACAAATTTTCCTCAAGTTGTGGTCCAAATTGTGTGTGAAGAAGTGGTCGAAAAGGACATTTAGAAGACCAACTATGCAGAAATTTAGATTCGACAATTTAAATAGCATTGCATTTTATACATGATTGCAAAGATTCAAGTATTATAATTCATCGAAAACAGAGCTTAATATGCGTGTTACTACAACCACCTTAATGCCTTGAGGTTTATAGCGTTTTAGCTTAAATTACTTTGTAACTTTTCATATGAGTTACACTGTATGCAGCCTTCATTTGTATGGTTATTCTGTTTATTTTTTTGGTTTCTTTTCAATACATATGTAAACAATAACACACAAAAAATATAACATCCAACAAGATTTTTTTTTATTTGTTGTTGTTATTTGCTGCACATTTAAAGTTTCATTTTTTTTTTTCTTCATTTTGTCTTATGATGCCAAGAAAGAATCTGTTAAAGAAAATGATGAGCCAACTTATTTTTTTTCTACTACTTGCAACATACTGACCAGTATATCCAAGTAAAAATTATTGAATTTATCTTCACTATGACTTTGAGGTTCCCTATACTGATCAGTTGATTCATACGATAATAAAGGGTTTTTGAATAGGAGCTCTTCATCTTGATGGTCCTCATTGGTTGTAGTAAGTTAATACCATCACAACCCGGCAATATATACTCATATCTTATAATCCACTGTTCATGACCAGCACCTATCTTATACTTCCGTCTCAAAGGGGGTCTGTATTCTATACTCAGACACGAATATTTTTGCTCTGAAAGTATAGAAATCTTCCTAGCTATGAAACAAACTTAAAGGGTTAGTATACTTCCGAAGAGTCTTCTTCCGAGTTTTATATATTGCTAGAGCGAGCATGCGATGTGCTATTTTGCATTTTTCTTCTTCTTGCAATATCGTTTGAGGAATGCTTCTATCTTAATTCTACGATTCTAAAGTAACTAAATCCATGAAAAAATATATTTTGTGTATTTAAATTTAATTGAGCCTCCATAGTCTAAAAGGTAGTGTGTTGGCTTATTAGACGTAAGGCCAAGGCTCAAAAGTCCCGGATCAGACATCTCTAAAAACACGAAATATAAAAAATTATTTCTTTAGCGGCTTTCAGATTTCTGGCAAAAATTCTGAACGTTAATGAAAATTGCCGTAAAAAAGTTTCTCAAAAAATCTGTAGTTCGGAGGCGGTCCCGCCGCTCGTGTATCAAATTAACACACACAATATATTATTGTTGTGAGAAGCTACGTCGTAATCCTGACTGAAGGGTTGTTATGGCCAATAGGGATATGTTAGGTTATTATTGGGTTCTCTAACTGAACTCAAATAGGGCAAGAATTACTCTACGAGAAGTAAAAGTTTTTTACGTTTTCCAAATGAATGACATACTGAACACAATCTCAAGATCAATTAACGTTACTTGTGTTTCACGAAACAAATGTGGTGTGAGAGCAGAGCTCTTCTCTATTCGCAGGTGGTTAAGTTTTTCACAGATAAGTTGCTATTTATTACCTTCGGGATTCGATTAGGCTCTGGCTTTATAGTCATAAAACAAACAAGAAAACAGAATGTAAACGCTACAGCATGCACTTTCTGTATGCTTTCGTATAAAATTAAATTTTAATTTAAATTCTCTACAATGTACGGCACCTTTCATTAGACTTGTACCAGACTTTAGTGTTTTTTTTTTTTAATTTTTTTTTGTTGTAGATTTGGTTGTAGAAGTTTTTTCTGTTCCTTTTTTTTCACCAATATGTTTTAATAACGTTTTTAAGACGATCATAATTATGTCTACGCATAAAAATCACATAAATTTCCAAATAAATACGATGCAATACAAAACCTTCATACAAAAGTAACATACAACAACAACAGAAAACAGAAAACAAAAAAAGAGAAAAAAAACCGACGAAAAACCCATATAAAAAGTAAAAGAATAAAAAGAAAAGAAAGACAAGAAAAGATCTTTTAAATGAAGAGAGTTTAGCTCAGCCAACAGATATAAAACGCCATCCAGAATACGACTGGAATAATAAATGATGGCGCTTAAAAACGAAAAAAAGATGAGAAAAAGAAAAGAAAGAAGAAAAAGAACTTTTGGGGGAACATAAAAAAGCTATGAAAACCTCAACGAGAACGATGAATATAAAATGAACACAAAACACATGAAAACAAGAAAAAATTAATTTAGGAGAGAAAAATTCCAAATTAAAGCGCCATCAAAAACAAAAAAAAAATTTTTTTTATTTTAAAGCTAAATTTTAACTCGTCTATGTGGCTCAGATCAAGAAGAGGTTTCCATAAATTTTTGGCTTTCTTGGACTTGATCTGCAACAAACTTAGCTATTCATTCATCCATCGACTGGCAAAGTTCAAACGACCTTCCTACTATCTGTGTGCCTACCTCGTCTATCTGCATTCGTAATCTGTTGATAATGATTGGCAACGTTTATGTTCTTACAGAATTTCTTTTAATCACCCTCCCTCCCTATCTCTCTCTCATTTAGTGTTGTTGATTTAATACCCGTTGCTTTGATTCCTGTTGCCGTTTGTACGATAAAACCAGGTGCACTTGGCCCAGCTCAACCTCATCGTCAGTGCAAATATTTGTTTCGTTTTTTTTTACTCTAATTTTATTTGAAAATGTTTATGTTCATACGAAGATACTTCGAGATTGAAAGAGATTGATTAGCGTACAATAAATTTGATGAGTTATAATTTATTTTCAAGCTTCTTTAATGAATAGTTATGTTGCAGTATGTTTACAATCATACAAGATTATCATCGCTATTGCAATTAAGCCAGATATTATAGGAAATTAAATTGATTAGAGATTCAAAAGGAGAAAAACAACATTAGATTATATAGCGTGAAAGACATCGAGAACTGACTTTGCAGCTCCATCATACGAATGGTTCATTAAATAATTATTGGCCTACGTAAAATCCAAAATATCCGTTAGAGAATTGAGATGTACTCCCCATACAGCATTAAATACACGATTATTTGCGTGTTTTACTTTTTTTTAATTCAGCATCAAAGTATATAAGCAAAAAGCAAAGATGTACATACATGTGTACTAAGAAAGAGATCTCTGGTAGAAGTGTAGCGAAAAAAAAAATAAAAATTTTATTAAATATTTAGCAGAGTTTTAAATAAAATTAAGAGTAAGGAATTATGTGAGGCATTATGTAAACGTGTTTAGAACATTGTTACAGAAATATTCCAAGAATCCTCTAGATTAACTTACTCCGCTCAGAAACTAATAATATTCCACCATTAATGACTGTGTGTCATATAAATTTTAAATGAAAAATTCAAATTTTCTTTTGCCTTTACTCTACGGACAACAGAAACAGACCGACAGACGGACAGATACTTAATGAAATTTAATATTTTATTCAATTTAATTCATATACTCGCTTATAAGCGATGGCATTGACAAATATTAGTAATAATTTATGTTTATCATTTGATTAAATCTGATCTGATCGGAGCGGCATCTTTGCCTCTTGAATGGCTCTTGTAAAAAGCGACAAAGTTATCTGATGCTAAAGACACTCCAAACGAGACCACTAGACAGCATCTAAAAAAAAAAATTATTAATAAAAAAACAAGCATATTACATATTGCGTCTAAAATAGGAAAAAAAAGAAAGAAAAACGGCGTCATAGACAAACAAATTAAATTTCGAAAAAAAAAAAACGAAGAAGAAAATAAAATAAAACAATCGAAATAAAATAAAACATTTAAATATTGGAGACACATTTGAAAATCATTTTCCCTGATTAGACATAAAGACTCAAAGACGTCGCGTACATACCTTACCTACCTTTGAGTTTGTAAACCCTTAAAAAGGGTGAAATACAAACGAATATTAAAATTGTGTTTTGGTTTTCCTTTTCTAATAGAAAATTATAAAAATTATGGATTTTGATAAATGTTATTAGCAATTAATAATTGTTTAAATATTTCTCTTTTTTCTTCTTCTTCTTCTCTTTCTTACAAGCATTCCAATATCGAGATAGCCATATAAAACGTTGTAGATAAAGATCTGATTACAAATTAAGTGGATATTCTTTATGGATAGCATGTAGCGCATGTATGCATGAGTATGTATGCAATGGTGTGCATATTATTAATAACTTTTTAGAAAAACAAATGTTGAATAATATTTATTCCATTAATAAATAAAAAAAAAATTAAGATTAAGACTAAAGAAAAGTATGTGAAATTTAAAGAGACTTGAATTGAAAGAACGTAGAACAATAACTAACGATTGCGTGTTAAAACGTTTCATCTTTAAAATATTCTTTTAATAATTTTAAAGGTAAAGAAACTAATTTTTCATTTCATAAACAATGATTTTATTTTCCATTT
This sequence comes from Sarcophaga peregrina, assembly GCA_014635995.1. NCBI lineage: Eukaryota > Metazoa > Arthropoda > Insecta > Diptera > Sarcophagidae > Sarcophaga > Sarcophaga peregrina. The sequence goes on along the minus strand of CM025789.1, from coordinate 106,918,804 downwards.
TTATTAAAATATTAAAAATATTTAAAAATTATGGAGTCTTTTAAAAGGCGTTGGCGTATCTTAAACCAATTCTCGTTTGATTCTCTAATTTATAGGAGAAAATGTCAAATCAATTAAATTTGTAAAGGTCAATTACGAAGATGAACTTATTTATTTAGTACTTTGAAGCAGGGTGATTATTATTGGTCATCTGATACAATCATGAATCATGAATTCTATCGACTTGAATTTGAACCATCGATCACTTCGTATCTGGCAACCCTTATTTTATTCTATTATCTCATAATATTCAGTATATAATCTCTACTAAAGACCAACGAGAAACTGGTGATGGTGATTTCAATTGATCGCCAAGAAGAATCGATTTAACACCGTTGGATTATTTTCTGTGGGGCGCCGTTAAAGAAGAGTATTATGCCGACAAACCAGAAAGTCCTTGACTGTCCTAGTCATTGTCTTCTCCATTGCAGTTGCCCAAATACTGACATACTATGCAGCGTTATCGAGTAATGACAGACACAAGAAAGATTCTTTCTCATTAAAGAATCTATGAGCCCACGGTCAACATAGTGTTATAACAACATGCCTATTAGGCAGTTACTGCTAACCGTAGGCATACTTTTTACGATCTGTGTAGTATCTGGCCGAAGTGTAAGTTTGGCGGAAGTTTTAAACGCTTTCTTGCCTTTCAAACCCTATGTAAAAAAAGAAAGATAGTGCCAGTCAAGGTAAGCCTGTATGAACTAACATTTCTCCTATATTTTTTCCTATTCCACTTGATTAATGTTGGTTTGTGCTACTGTCAGGAACAGTACATATCCTTAAGAACAAGGATTTCAATCCATAGCCTGCCATAGCCTATGCAAAGTTTATCACCTATTAGACACTATTAAACTGACCTGTTTTCCTTTTATCAGGAATACCTAAATTTTTCGTGTCCTGGCTTTAAATCAGATTTTCGAATTTCAAATCTGGGGTCTTACCGTCTTTACGTTGGTCTTAGCTTTTTCCTAGAGCTGTACTATGAAGTAATGATTGCGTTGCAATTCAAAAAAAGTTTCCACTGCTTAAAGGTATTTACCTTATAACCTCCAAGTTTACTAGATCTCGGCGTAATGTAGTAGACAGGAGAGTTCTTGACTAAATAAACTTTGGGCATTCCATCATGGCCACAAAAGTTTTAATCTTTAGTTACGCACTACAATCGCTTAAAGGCCAAGATATTTAAGATATCAGACTATTGAGGCTTGTTGTCTGGGATAGCCTGCAAAAAGCGCTTTGCTCAATAAATATTTCAGGGCTCTTACTAGTTGGTTTGAAGCCAGGAAACTACCACAATATGTATTTATATGTACACTGAAATAAGAGTTAAAATAAAATCATCATTGGAATCATCAATCTGTACCAGTCTCTTAATTATGAAAATTTAGACAAGACGATTCCTAAAGCTTCCACACTCTTCAATATTTCCAAAAGTACTGTAATAAAATCACAAAGTAGTCAAGTAGTTAATGGTCAACAAAATTTGATTTGTATTCTATTTACACAATTTGTTTCGTCATTTCTTACATTAGCTTTGGTCTGAAATTAAAAAATGGATTTCAAGAACAATAAATTCGTTCCAATACCATTGTGCTCAATGTCTTTAGTAGTAACACAACGAATTTATTTTTTATTTTATGATTAATTCATTAGAATTACTGCACAAACTGTGATAATCAGGCGACTATGTTTTCTTTATCCAACAATTTGAAACTTATTAATGATCTCTCTCTCTCTCTCTCTCTCTCTCTGTATTGATTTACTACTCTATCGGATTAACTGTAAAAGTTAATCCCTTTAAGGAAACAAAAAAATTTAACCCCTTGAGGTTTGCCTGCACAAAACATACATACATACATACAGGTAAACCATAATTCGGTATAATTTCCAGCACGAGTTCTCTTTGTATTTTTAAAATTTAAAACCATTTAACATGAACTTGTTGAAATAGAAACTGTGTTGAAACATTTAAACGAAAACCAAAAAAATAAAAAAAATACAAACAAAAACAAAAGCCAACTGTTTTTAACTCACGCCTACGAAAACATAAACACTGCAAGGGAAACCCTTAAGATTTGCTTGCAAGATAGAAACGAAATCCTCTTTTAGGATTTAATTACAACAGGATTAAGACATTGGCAAACAGAATACACATACACATACACACACACACACACACACACACACAAAAGAAATAACAAAGGGATTAAAATAGGAAAAAGTAGGCTTAAAACAACAAACAAACAAGACAAGTGAAGAAAAGTAGAAAGAAAATCCATTTAAAAGTAACACCCACGGTTCGCAATGAGCAAGCCATTCTTCACTGAGAGTTTTAAAGAAGTTGGTAATTTCACAGGATTATTCTTTCTTTCTTTCTGTTTTTTTTTACTCTTTACGCATGAGAAAAGGATTCGATTTAAGATTAGTAACCACGGCTGTAACCATTATAGGCTAAGGATTCCTACTCACTCCTAATTTTCTTATTGAAAATATTATTCAAATAAGAAGAAAAATATGAAAAAATCATCGGCAATGAAGAAGGAGGTGAAATTCTCCGTTTCATTATTTGCCTGTTTTCTGAATTTGAAGAAGCATTTAAATCGTGTTACAGGTATCGAACGATTCCGTAATAAAGCCTTATGAATGCATAGAAAAATTTGTTAAAATTTTTTGGTTTTGAGGGCAATATTTTCAATTATGCGATTCAAAATTTTGATGTTTGAAATATCAGTTAAAGGACGGCATCTTCTTAACTTTTTGCAGAGGGTAGCAATTGTTTTAAGGCCACTTAGATGATTCAAAGAAAGGTGAGATATTTCTCTCCTATGTTATAAAGGAGTGCCTGTATTAGGGTATTATCAAGAGATTGAGGAGGTATTTCTTACGTCGTGGAAATTAGGTAGTGTGTTAACTTATTATCTACAACGAACCGAAATGTAAAAAAATATTTCTTCGGCTACTTCCTCTCAGCAGATTTCTGGCAAAAACTCTGAGATTAAACAAAATATGCCATGAAAAAAATTTTTCGTTCGGAGTCGTCTGTGAGAAAGTAGGTCATAATCCTGACAGAATGATTGTAGTGATCAATTATGCATGTACGAGCGTCACTACGTTAGTAATCCGGGAAGGCTATAGTGTACATATGTGTTATATTACTGTGTGTTTCATTGCAAAACTCGTAAAAAGGCTTTGTTCCTAGGTTCGCCGATGCTAGTGGTTGGGTTCGTTCAGGGTATTCATACAAATAGGCTTAACAATAAATTGGTTGATATTCTAGCAATCAAATCAATATCTGTGTAGGCTAGTATTGATGTTTACCGACTAGTTGTAGAAAGCGTTAAAAAGCTACTGAACATCTACTATCAGATTAAATTCCAGCTTTTCCAACTTTTAGTCTTATTTCAAATCTTTATAGCAAATACTGTGAGTTAAGCTTGCTTAAAATCAATACAGAGCTAATGTCTTACCGAGGATTTGTCTGAGTGTCGAAATCTGACCAGTAGTAGAGCGACCAGATTATATACAGTGTTAAGCAGTCTAATACGTCGATTGTTTGAGTTCTAGAAAATATGCTTAACTTTCAATGACTGTTATAAAGTCCTTTCTAGTCGCCAACTAAACAGATCGCAATCAAACGTTTAGTCATCATGTTTGTAATTAAAGCGTCAAACATGTCGTGCAAGAATTAACCTTCGAAAAGTATGATAGACCCCTTAGTCTGTAATGAAGCTGCATCTCTATACAGTTTGGACAGAATCTTGAATTCAGTATCCTCGAAGAAAAGACGTTCATGATATAATTGCAAGGATGCTTATTACTCTAACAGCCCGATTCTTTTAGACATATGTCACTAAGCGCCACATAACACTTGACATAGACATAAGTTAAGTGAATCAGTTTGAAATAAATAAATCACAATAAACTCGAAATTACACTCGTGTTAACACTTACTTTCTCATTACATTTTAACAAGAATTGTTATAAATTTTTTAACTTAAAACCGCCCCATAACGATATTATTAATCACAAATGGTCATACTCGTTGTGTTATTGTCTTTCTCGTCCTGCTATATGACAATTGTCTTTACAGGTTTCTTTAATTTTTTTTTTTTGTTTTTTCATGGTTTTTAATGTCTGGTGCACAGACCGTCATCTTTTTGGGAACCTTAAAGATTTTATTTTTTAGTATTTGCAGCATTTTGTTGCAACAAGCTGTTTTATTGAAAATGCCCTCTGCTTTTTTAATTTCATTATTTTTTTTTTTTTTGTCCATTAAAAAGGTCTTTGTGCGCTATCTTTGTGATCATAATCAATGTTCGTTAATTCTTTTGTTTCACTGAAACATGGGGTATTGTTGTTTAGTTTGTCGTTAATTATTTTATTTCCCTCTCTCTCTCTCTCTCTCTCTGTCTATTGTTTTATTACAGCAAATTTGAAATATTATTGACTGTTTGATGATCGTTTTTTTTTTGTTTTTAAATAAATTAAACAATTTTATTAGTGTGAACGAACACAAATGCATACATACAAAAACAACAACAATAAAAAAGGAAAATATTATTGATGAAATAAGTGTTTAACAATACTATACGATCATATAAAACACAACAATTTTATGAGAAAGACACCTTTTTCGGTAATAAATAAAAATAAAAACAAAAACAAATGCATGCCAAGAGATTTTCTTTTCTTTTTCCATTCAAAATTCATAAAAGTTTGTTAAACACATTAATTTTTTTTTATTTTATTATTTTAATATGCTCTATTCCTTTAAATGGTCTTTGGGCAATTAATTTAAATTCCATGTGAAGGGTTATAAAGGTTCAATGGGTTCCATAATAAATTTTAGAAATTAAAAAATAAAATTCTAATAAAAGGATTTTCAAATCAAAATTTTAAAAACAGGCGTATTCCAGATGAACGCATAAACAACATGTCACTAACACATACATACTCTCTTAAAAAGCCATCTTAAAATTTATTTAATTTGTTGTGCCGGTCGCAACACTGAAATTTGGAGCGCTTTACAATATTACAAAGGGATTTGTTTTTAATGCCATCTTCTCCGATAAAACTTAGGCCATCCAAATAGTTTAGTGAATGCAATACAATATTGCCAAATATAAGGCTTTGCAAGTTCTCATGCAATCCACGGGAAATAAACACACCCACAACGATTAGTTTCATGGTACAAATTTTCATCGGGCGACATTTGTTAAAGACATTTATTAAAGGAACATGTTAACGAAGTTCTTGTGGTCTCAACTGCACGGCATGGATTATCTAATTTAACCAATGAGATGTTTTTCTTTAGAGTTTTGGGAATCTTAGGCTTATGGGAAAAAACCTCAAAACTAATGCCCGAGCTTAAATATGCCATCGGTTAAATACAGCCACAACTCTGTAAAAAGGCCATTGCATGGGTTATGCCTCTATGATTTGTGGCGCTTACTCACACTAGTGATTAAAGCAAACTCAAGAAGAAAAAGTATAACAGAGTCAAATCACACGATCTCTATGGTAAGTTCACATCAACTCCAATTGATTATGCCCCAAAACCGAAATATCCAATGTGGTAGATGCTGTGTGGCACGTGGAGTAGTCCTGTTAAAACCATATCGCTCCTTTATTGCAACATAGTCATATCTTAAAAAAACTTGAACTTGGCAAAATGCGATTAAAGTTTTCAAGACATAAGTCCTATGATCTAATTCCGCAAACACTTTTTGCTATAACTTCGGTTCAGCTTGGGATATAAAACTGATTTCTTTTCAATGTCTACAGAAGGCCTAAAAAAGCAGTTTTGCTGAAGTAACTACAAATTTTTCATTTTTTGAGATATGACTATACGCAATAAGAAGCGATATATCGTTGTTGTCCAGACAATTGATACCGTTCTAAATTTGACAAATTTTGTTTGTGAACGGGCCCAGAATTTCAGAAATAAAACTCATTCCTGAAGATGATTTTTCGATGAAAATCAACAGCTCTTTAATCGTGGTCAAACTGAAACTGAACAAACTGAAAGAATGGCAACTAATTTGACAACCTTGGGTCAACGACATGTTCGTTATGAACTGTTAAATTTCATAGTTCCTGTTGGCAGTCCCAATATATTCAAATTCTTATTGATAGTCTGCCTGGCTGAGGATCCGGTACGTTCGTTTAGGCGGTTTCGTTAAAAGTATATGCCAACCTCTTGGCTTTACTGTGAAAACAAAATAGTTTACAAAATACTATCAGGCAAATTATTACATTTTACGCTCAAAGAAGATTTAAAGCATTAAACATCATTTGGCGTTCATCTCCTCTGTTGCAAAGCTGCATTTCCAAATGTAGAGGACGTTTGTAATAATTTTACTGAATCTTCATAATTTAAGGAAATGGACTAGGAATCGGCAGATAGCCACCATGAATATTGATTACATACAAAATATATTTGAAACTAGCAACAACCGTTTCTACTATTTTTAGAGATTTATTGATCACAATAACGAATTAATTAATTATCCAGTTTTGAACTATTTTTTCTAATAACCCTCTTAGAAATGCCACTTGAAATCTTTCAAATGTTCTCAGCCTCCTTTAAACACAAAAAGTTGATTATTTTTTTTCAATTTTAACATGAAAAATTTCGTAATAAATGATCGATATTTGGGAGAGAACGTAACAGGCCATTCAGTTAACAAGAGTTTAAACAAAATAATCATTTAAAATCCTTTTAGATTTGAACAAAACAAAAAAAAAGAACGAAATCAATTTGATTTCTATTGACTCGTTACACAAACGCAACAGGTGTTTGTGTTTACCGATGAGAAAAAAGAGAACATTTTCAAATAATATTTCAAATACGATTTATTTTAATTTTTAATAATAAATGAAGAACACTTAATGAAACAATGTTTTGCTTACAAAACACATGAAAACAAACATTTTTCATTTCATATGCCACAAAAGGCACTTCAACGGAATAGCCAACTACAACTGCAAAACCTTTTCATTCTTCTTTACGTTTCAAGTGAAAAGGCTCGTATTGAGGAAAAGTTGCCGTTGAAACAAAAGAATCGAATGATAAAGAATGACAGTTACAACATTCGATGATTGAAAGAGAGTATGAAGCATCGAGCGGAATAATACAACAATTTGTTGCATCTGATGGCGATTGTTTCGAATTGTTGGTAGACGAAAAGATACGATCATCATTTTGAGGTTTTTAATCAATATTTTAACAATAATTAATTAATCAAAGATGTTCTGTAAAGAAAAAAACAAAAAAAACAATACATAAACAATTCATAAATTAATCCTTTAAGGAACAATTGACAACCGAAACGAACATTTAAAGGATATTAATGAATAACATACATTGTGTATGGTAAGAACACGTTTGAAGTTTAGCAAACAAAAGGGATTAACCATTGAAAACTGAATTAAATGAGTGAACAATTAAGTGTAACAAACACACTTAAAGTACCTGTAATAAGTAGACTACCAAAGACGGTGGGCTATAGATGAGCTATTGATGTTTGTAGGATACAGATATGAAACAAATTTCGCGTATTCCATTAAGCGTTTGCTACCTTTAATGCTTAATAAAACAAAATGTTCGAAATACCTTTTGATGCAATTATGCGTGGAATATAGTATCGTTTAAATCTTCACCATTGTTTCGAATGAGAATATTAAATATTTCAGGATTCACGTGCATCAATAGAACTGAATTTGACTGATAGCATGGGTTATGTTGGCTTTAAAGACCGTTCTGGTGTGGCAAAATCGAGTATATATGCGATTTTAGAAAAGCACACAAGAAAAATTCCAACGTAGCCAAATCGCACTATCTTGGTGACCAGTTTACATCATCTCCATGTGAGGCGGCCCATCGCTCGTGCAGAATATCAGATACAGCCAAAGGATCTCATTTGGATTGATATTGTTCCAAAAAGAATGGACCTCATCTCTGTAGTTGAAATTTCCATGCAAATTAAAGTGCACTTATTAACTGCGACAGAGTCCATTCAATGAAGACATGCCGTTATCTAGGGTTGATTGCCTTCAGCTCCAGGTTCCTTTGAATTTTTTACGGATGCGAGCTATGCAAAATTCAACAAGTTGTGTCATGCTATTGGGTTCGGGTGGAGCTATTTCGGGCGACGCGAACTGGACTTCCTCAGATTCTCCTACATCCTCGAATAAGCGACATCATTGAGTTTGCTTTTGACATTAGTCTACCACGTAGTGTGAGGAGAAATATCCATGAATTAGGCTTCGAATTGATTTCTTTCCGGTGCTATTCTCAGCATTTCCAATCGAGTGACAATGTATTGATTCCAAATCTTAAGACGTTGCACGATAAATAGAAATTTGCTTCAACCATGAAATTGTCTTATTAACCAATTTATTTTGCTGTCAATTTCTATTTTATTGACCCAACGTTAAGCATTTCAACAGCACATTACATCTCCTGCCTCTTAACGGGTTAAATTGTTTCAGTTTCGTAAAACCAAATAAACATGAAGCAACAATACGATGAAAGAGAATATTCGTTAAACTAGGCTTTGATAACCAAGCAACGCCCCATCATAATCATTTACTTTCATTTTAACGTTCTTCTTAAATTGGTTGGTTGGCTGGCCCTACATATGTGTACCTTAACTTGGCCAACTAATTAAATGATTGATGTTGACTTAAGGCTGTTTATTTTCAAAACGTTTAAGTGAATACCAACATAAATTATTTCGGTTTCAAAGAAATTCACAGACAAAAAACCATTCGGATTCGGTTTGTTTGCTACATATTGAAAGAGGAATTAATAGCAACGGCAACAGAAAGCGCACCAAAAGACTAGAACGATGAAAATGAATTTAAAAAGTAAAACTAAAATAAATTGAAAATAAAGTGCCAGATAACAAGAAAATTATGAAATGAAAAGAAACAAATGCTTAAAGTAGGCGTTAACCATATAATTTTGAAGCGTTAAAAGGCGGACAAGTTGCATTTTAGCCAGAAAACAAAATAAGACTAACGAAATGAAGTAACAATTTTGCTTGCCACATGTATAATAATCGTGCAACACGTCTACCATGTTGTTAATAATGATGATAAAGTTATAAAAAAAGCCCTTATTTGGCTTAAAGGGTCGATTTTTATTCTTTTCATTTAACAGTTTACGCCTTTATGATTACTTTTCCCTTTAGAGTGTTGGGAGTACGGCGATTAAACAGTAGCCATGGCTAAAAATGAGCTTTTTACTGAAAGATAATATTCACCTATTGGTCTTCAATGGCCAAATCTTTCTTAAAGTGAAAATAAAAAATAAAAAAAACTTAAAAAAACTTTTTATTTTCAATATTTTAACAGAAATGTTTATTTTCACACGCCTGTTATCTCTCTTTGGTTTTTTTTTTTTCTTTTTGTAAAAAAAAGGTGCCACCACATTAAAGACACCAACAAATCAAGCAATACAATTGGCTTATCACTGTTAACCATAATAAACAAAAAAAAAAATTTTTTTTTAAAAGTATCAAGTATCAGACATTGTCACCTTAAATTGTGGGTTTTCTTTTATTTTCGTCGTTATGTCTGTAACATCCAATTTATCTTTCCAATCAAGCATCCATTTATGCGTTCATTTAATGCCAGAAATTTAAAAGAATGCTTTTGTAATGCTTTTAACTAATTAACAATTGTAATACAATGTTAAGTAAACATTTTATTTATGATGATCGGAACATGCTAGTCGATTCTCAATGTTAATGGGTAAATAAATTGACTACAAAGACAAATTATTAAGGTTTTTGAATTTTAAAAATTCAGAGAACCCCATAATCTGCTCCATACATCGAGGAAACTTTATAATATCCCATAACGAATATCATTGCAAAGCACCACCTCTTGAGAGAAGTCCTACTACTGAGCAAATTTCTACTCCACTTCACCTAATACGTTTTTACAAATTGCTTTGATTCCAGACAACAGCAAATGGTAATCCTTCCATCAAGAATCTATGCAGCCTCATTTATAACAAGATAATTGATAGACCAGGGCAAGGATCAGAACCTAGTGAGTTAACCTTCAAAACATTATAGCAATAACGCTACTGGCTACAACATATACAGTTGGGATGATGGGAATACATACCTCACAGCGACTTCTGCATGGGCTGTATTTACGTTGAAGGAAAACAGATGCCAGAGCAATGTCTGGCATTCAGAGTTTATTGACTGGATGTGTTTAATTGACACGTTAAAAAAGGATAAGGCATGTCAGCTAGAGTTACAATATTATGACGAGATAGGTGCTATCGGTGTTTCAAAAAGACCTTATGGTGTTACAAAAAGCTATGCTTAGCAATTGAACCTAAGCTAAATTATCAGTCGCAATATGTTTCAACTTCTCTCTCCAGTGCCTCCATATTGTGATCGATTTATAGATAATTTGTGATTATATTCAATACCCCTCCTCGTGATGTCGTAAAGCGTTTGTCTGATCATGTGTTGCAGTCTCCTAAATTTGCTAAAACGCAAAAAAAGATTCGATTCCTTAGATTAATATTTTACTTTTAACTATAAAAAAATACTTGAAGGCCTTAAATTTCGCGTATGAATGCTTCCACAACCAACGGTTATAAAGAATTTGTCTTCAAGGAGCCTTCAAGGCTCCTTTAAAGTTTATACAACCTCATGCATTCAATAGGTCTAAGGCATTGTAAATTACATCGCTATTGCTACAAATACAACAGAGTAAACATATGAAGTAGTACTAGAGTGAATTTCACGAATTCAATTATTTATTATTTCTTCTTTTAATTCAATTCAATTCAATGACTAGACTAGAACTTCAATAACCTTTAATGAGTATGATATGATATGTTCTCCTTACTTGTTGTATGTTAAACAGTTTTTTTTTTTTCTTTTTTAATAGAAGGGTGAGGTTTTATACAATTTTAAAATCAAAATTTCTTGTAAAATTTGAAATTGATATAAAATTTTGAACCCTTAAAAAGTGAATTCACTCTTTTAGACATCATGTTCCTCTATGTAGTTCTCATCAACCCTTATGCCTCATTTAGTTTATTTCGTTCCATTATGCTTATGCAGGTTCCTTTAATTCTTCAGAATTTCTTGTTAGGGAAACATTTCGTTGTATTAAGCCGTTCATGTTCATGATGTTGTCGTTATCTTATCATATCAAGAACGCAACTTTATTGTGACAAAATCGAAATTAAATTCACGATTAAAAAGGAATGAAAAACAGCAGCAGTTAAACAGGCCACAAGTGGCAAAAATACGTAGGAACAAGAAAAACATTTAAAAACGAACAAGAAGAAACTGATAAAAGCCTGTGTTTAACAAATTGTCGTCATGTATTGTAGATAAGTATGTAAGTGACTCCAATGAGTAACCAAGTGTATACCGTTAACATAAGAGTTTTATATGCGAGTACAGGTACAGGTACAGGTACAGGTACAGATACATATATTGTATGCCTTTTGTTACGCATGAGCATTATTTGTTTTGGTTTGATTCTGTTCGGTTGACTTTAATTTTTCTGGTTGTTGGTTTTGTTTTTTATCGATGCCTTTACGGTTGTCATGTCCGTTAATAGTGACACATTTTGTAATTTATTAACCTGTTCAATATCGTGTTTTATCTGCGCAAGCCTCAAAGCAACACAAACTACCAATTTTATTCAATTTAATTGGTTGAATTTGTTTGGCTGATTGGTTGTTTTTTGTTTTTCTTACGTAGTCTTTAACTTATTTGTATTACAAGAACATGACTACTGTATTTGAACATGTTTGCCATTATTATTTGTATTGGTTTTTGAAAGATTTTAATTAAATGCGTTCAAGATATGAGACCTTAGCGCTGCCCAAATAAAACGCTGTAGCGGTTGAAATTACAGGTATGATGCCAGACTTTATAAAAATATGTCACCCTAAACATACAGTCTACATACACTACTGCATGCAGGCCTTTTCCCGGTAATTTTTAAAAACTTAAATTAGTTGTTGTTTAAGGCTGTTACAATTGAGAACGTTTAAATAAAGATAAAGGCGAATATTTGAAAATATAGAAATTATTGCACAGAAATGAAAAAAATTAGTGGAAAGAAAGTGTATGTAGACTTTTTTCTGTGACTGTATCTTAACTGATACAGTACTGGCAAATTTACTCCATGGGGATGAGACACATTTTATTATGTTAGGACAGGTGTCTATTGCTACTAATTCTGTCACAATCTTACATCGCCAAATGTTCAGTCTCTCGGCAAATATTCTATTACATTTGCATTGGCGCCTTGCGTTTATCTTCTGCCGATTTCATTCAACAAATACTCGTATTGTTAAACAATACCGTGAAAAAGTTAGATCTTGTGGAAAATTAGAATTTCACAGCCCACGGTGGCTGCCATATTCTTAAACTATATAAGCTCTCAGAACAAGTGCAATGTGATTTTGTACAGTATCGGAGTTGCCATCATCACTCTGCAAGGCTTACTGGCATTATTCACGACCTTAGCCTTATGGTGTGTCTGAAAGTTATAAAAATAAACCTGTGGTCACACGGAACATTTTTTTATCATTCAGCAATTTTTTATCCAAAAAATATTTGTCGGATAAATTTAAACATTTGAACTATAACGACATCTCTATGCCAATGTTGGCTAAAAAATTTGTAACGAATCGAATCATTTCATGCTCAAGTGATTTGATTACTTTAAACTTTGCACTTCAAATATAACAAACAATGGCGAGAAACAAAAGACAGACCAAATGTCACCCCTCGAATGCAACAAAAATAAAAACACCAAGAACAATAAGCATAAGAAAATGAATTTGTCAACAAAGAAATCAAACGATCATTAAGAAAAGATCTGTAAAGTATGAAGAATATGTGATTCATTCGTTAATTCAAGAACTGAAACGAATTCAATGAACAATTATTTTACAGGCACTCACAATAGGAAACTGAAATCGAAAGAGAGAAAGAAAAGAAAAGAAATTGCCCCGAGCTAAACGGTTTCAATAATTGTCAAAAAGACCAGAAAAAAACCAACAACAAAAACCAAAAAAAGGTTCCTTTTTCAAACAATATTTCAATGCCAGCATTTCAATGCGTTTCCTTCTACGAGTATGTATTTATGGAGTGTTATGTGCCTGTATAAAGATTGTGATCTTTTGATATGATCACAGGGTAAAAAGAACGCAGTCAAGTCAGTTAGTAAATGCTTTATTAAGTCAAAATGTCAAGAAAGTCAGTCAATCTTTCTGTAGTTTGTTTGTTGTTGTTGACATTTTTTTTTCTTCTTCTTAGTCTACTTTGGATTTTATAGGGTTTTTAAAACGGAAATTTGATATTTTTAAGACTCTTTTGTAAGAATCAACCGGAAATGGTTTAAAATATTGTTTTAAACGCGAGAGATTGAGAGAGAGAGAGAGAGGGAGAGAATAAGAAATATTTCTTACAAAAGAGGGAGTTGAAATAAAAACTGGGTGGTGGCCATGATAGTATTTCTATGCTTTCAGAATGTTTAACTTAAAACACTGTAATTATGCGTGCCATTGTGCAAAGCATTTCATTGCATTAGAAATACGAAAAAGACCAAAGTTGGTGCATTGTTCCGTTTTGTAAAGTGCTTTTGCAGAGGGGTGTACCAAGTCTTAAAGAAGCAGCCCTTTTTGCTCTTATAAAACTAAAGGCTTTTGTTTTTCTCTTTTTATTTTTGGCGCGGGACCCTATTGTTTGTAATATTTTCTCACGGTTTCTAAGCCAAAGACTTTTAAATTTTTGTTCATTTAATTCGTATTCCAAAAAACAAAAAACAAAAAAAAAAATAAAACAAAAAAAACCATTTCAACACATTTCTTTCCTGTGCATTTAATGCATTTTCATTTATATTTCTGGGGAATAATTTTAGTCCCTAAAACGCTTTCATTATTTTTAAAAGCTTACCGAATCCTTTAATGCTGAAATATTTTCAGGTTCTGTGCAAACTATTGCTTTTCCATTATCTTGGCATTGAAGAGTGTTCAAGCGTAAATATTGATTGAGCCTTTGACGGTCTATTTACGAAAATATTTTTGATTTTGAACAATCGCTATAAAAAAAAATGGCAAATATTTTAAATGTTCATTTTGTTCTGAAAAGCATTCTGAAGTGGTACTCTGAACTCAACTGATGTGTTAAAAACAATCATAAATTTAAACAAATTGTGAAATACGTTAAGAATCATTCAAAAATAAAAAAAATCTTCAGAAGTAACATTCTTTTTTGGCAGTTGTTCTCAAACTTTGTTTTAAATTTTGAGATATTGTTTTTTACACAAAACAGGCGGTTGTTGATCAAGTTTTCCAGCTAAACAGAATTTCCATATTGTAGCAGGTTGTTGAATAACACGACATTATCATTTGGTCAGGATTGGTCTACTGCAGCAGATTCTAGGGCCATAGCGTTTTCTTTGGACATTGTCTGTAAACAGCTCCTTTTGTGACCGCTTCGGCTTCTGTTCTTCTTCTATTCTATTCAGTTCTTCTTTTATTTAGAAAATTCCTGGTCTTCTTCTCATTTTAAAACGTGATTACTGGTAATCGAGGAAATCTTTTCATCTATTCATGGATTCTGAATCCTCGTTGCCAACACATAATAAAAACGAGTTCAGGTTCAACATTCACGTACTACTTAAACTAGACAGTGGCTGGTAGTACAGTAGTATCATCATATTGCATCTAACAGTAATCGAAAGTGCCAAAGAAACATGTTTTTAAAGGTCACCGTAGTCTTGTAGATAGTCTGTTGGCTTATTAGACGTGAGGCCATTTTTGAAACCCTAGCTCTGACATCTCAAAACGAAATATGAAAAAATATTTTTCAGGCAACTTACTCTCAACAGATTTCTGACAAGAACCCTGAGAGTAAATAAAATTGCCATGAAAAATTTCTCAAAAATCTGTCGTTCGGAGTCGACTTTAAACTGTAGATACCGCCTCTTACACAACATGGTTGGTGTGAAAATATGGATCGTATTTCTGACTGAAGAAATGTAATGACGAATTACGAAATGAAACTATGAAAATGAATTAATTTTAAATCAGTTTTGATTCACTTCATTTTTAAAACATTTATTTTTATTAAAATCTTAATTTCGCTAAACTGTTGTAGTCCCAAAAATTTCATTTTTCTCTTCGTTTCTACCAACAATAATTTAAGGGTCCTCTTTACTACCACTACTCCTAATATACAGTGGTTAACAACAACCATTTTGGGTTAGTATCATTGGCAACACGTTGCACATGCTTGTTTTTCGGAATTAAATTTAATTCGATTTGTTTACTTAAGAGGGTGTATTATGACTCTCAAAGTCCATTTCGTCCCCCTTTTTAGTGGTTTTCTTACGGCACATGATTTCATTCAAGTGGTGGGTGAGTAACTGAATTGTTAAAGGAAAATTTACTGTGAATTTTCTTTTTCTTTTATTTTATTTCACTTCTCGCTGTTTATTTCTTTACGAGTATTTATTAACCACATTCAGCGAATCCACATGACAAGTACACCCTGAGGACCACAAAAACACAATAAAAAACAAGGGACAAATGAAATACGCAATAATCGAATTATGTATTGAAGCAACTCGTAACTCTCTAAAGTGGATAACCAAAGGGGGAACAAATTTAATTTTAATAAAAAGGGTTAAAGTGCAAAAGAAACTTCACTACATAACTCAATGTGTTAAATTAATTATTGAAGATTTTATAGGGTAAGCGGTGGATTCATGCCCATTAGCTTTATTAACAGCAATTAAAAGTAATTATTAACGTAAGAATTATAATAGTTTTACATATAATATATTGGTCTGAGTGAAAATAATATTTCTGCGAAAATCTGTCGTTCACAATCGACTTAAAACTGTAGGTCCCGTCACTCATTAACACACACAACATAGGCTAAGTCGATATACTGACTGAAAGATTGTAATGACCAATTAAGTAAGTAAGTATAGAGGACTGGGTCCGCAATCTAAAACAGCTTCTGCATCCTACATAAGCACACAATTAACAGTACTATACCGACCGGTATCACCGCTCCCAAATAGAAGGGACTTGCCTCTATAAATTGCAAATGAAGTAAACTCATACTCTGTGAGAATCAGATCTCGTTTCTCCCAGATTCTTTACATTGTGGTTATGGGCAATGCAATACACTTACACAAGTTATGCGTATTAAGACAATAACTCAGGCAGTAGCTTCCTGACAGATAATCTGATATCCTAAGAATATCCTCTCCTCAGGAGGAAGGCTGTACTTTTTATTTATCTCTGACATTTCTTCAGCATTCATGCCCGAGAAAAATTTTGTTAGCAGTCCATCTTCGAACTGTCTTATGGCCAATTAAGGAGCATTTAAATCACCAAATTCTGGTCCTGATGCGATTTACATCCTCACTCCACTCCTGAAACCATAATCTTTATATAGACGAGCGGAAGAACTGCCCTATTATGGATCCAATGGCTATACAGCTGCGAATGGCTCTAGTTAATAAACGTACAAATCTGATTTAATTGCAGAGGCCTGCAGGTGCCTTCAGAAACTTGTACCCAAAGGGGAAAAGCTTTATTAAACGATCATTAGTTCTGTAGCAATTCCACTGCGTAGCATCCTGACGAGTTGGGTGCCTGAATAAAATTAGAACTTGTAACGCCATTTTAAACGGACCGCAATATTTTTCAAAAAAAAAAAAATTTTTATGGAATCCTTAAAACGTCTGTTTTAACATGTCACGTTATGTAGTGCATTGAACTACTGCTTAAAATAACTGAATTAAGTTCAATAAGTTAGTAGCTGCACATACACACATGCCTACATACATATGTATGTACATACATACATATATCGAACATATTTATATAGCGATAAACAGGAGAGAAGAGAGAGAGAGTAAGCATTACTTTATTTACGTTATTAAATTTTGCACTTAAAACCCGTATTGGCACCCTGCCATGACATGGCAACGGGATACACTCTATATTGCGTACTTTTCCTTTCCTTTCTCCAGCATAAAATGGGCAATTGAAGAAGGAGGCAAAAGGAAAAACCCAAGTGTTTATGTGAGTACATGTGTTGAAAATTTCTACCCCAACATTTTGATTGGCCTCCCAATACGATGACACAAGGAGTCAAAGTAGTAAAACATTAAATAAACACGGGATGGCTGCAAAAAGAAAAAACAACAAAATGATGTGAAAAACAAAAAGGAAATGTCGCCACTTTGGCGTAAAATAATCACTTTATCAATGATACGATTACGACGACTACATGCCAGACGCCACAGTGTAGTATTATTCGAAGAACACCATCTACTCCAACGTGGATTTTTTGGAAAACATTGACAAGGACAGTGGGGGTGATGAGGATGGCGACAATGATACTTGTGGCTGCTGCTGTTGCTATTACTGCAAATGCAATTAAAATTGGAGAATTGTTGCTTCTTTCTAGTAGGGCATCCACTATTCAAAGAAAGCCATTTACTCGGTTGGCTGCTTATGACCGAAAAAAAATAATGCATACAAGAAGCTTCGTAACCCGTAACGAGGATAACATGAACCAATTGCGATCAATTATATGACGACCGCCGCAGTTTGTCGCATACGCCATGATCTTGGTGGCCAGTTCATATCACTTCCATACGAGATGACCATGCGCTCAAATAGCTCGCAAAGAATTTGCAGTGCGGCATAAGATGTGTGACACGTAGCGCAGTCCTGTTCAAAAGCAGATCTTCCAATTTAGTCTAAACGTAGTTGATTATTATTGACCTGTAGAGCCCGTCGTTCCAAATCTGGATTAATCAGCTCAAAGTCCGCACTAAATAGTGACTTTTTTGAGATGTATTAGGTGCTCCTGAATTTCATATGGATTTCGGTTTGTTCACGTACCCATTCATCCAGAAATGGGCCTCATCGTTGAGATGAGTCCATTTAGCGAACACACCTTTTCGGTTCAATTGTATTTTGTACGGATGCAAGCCCAAGACAACACATAAACTTTATCAAGTTGTAAGTGAACCGAAATCGACTGCCTCGGATAATACAGCACATTCCCATGGACAGTGATAATGTTTTTGGCAGCTTTTGCGTTCAACATGCAGGTGTTGGCCGATCGTTTACTGAACCAGTGTACTTGAATTTATTGAAAAAATAATTTAATTCCCTGCACGTATTGTTGAATGCTATGTTCGTTCATGGTGATTTGGCAAAACAGACTGAATAGATGGTACTTAACGATACAATATTAGAAGACCCGATTCACAAATTTTACTACAATTCCTAAATTTCGATTAGGTCGAAAGCCCCTTAACGCATAATAACAATTTTTTCTTGTTATTCGGAAATAAATAAATTTTGTCTACATTTGGACACCCTACAATAAAGGCAACTTTATAGGTTTTATTTTCTTTTATTAACTGATAATTTGGCAGGAGTTTGATGCGTGCTATTCAATTAAATTCTTTTGCCTGGATTCTCAACACTCTCCAACTTAATTTTAATTCAATTAAATGATGGGCCACCATGTTGAGAGTCAAATCGTACGAATTTAATACGAATCATCGTTGAGACTGCATGAAAGGTTTTTGGTCTAAAGGCCGGAAATAATAAAAAAAACGTATCTTCGATGTACTTATTAAAGATCCATTAACGAATATTTCGATAATATTCGTGGAATTTATTCTATTTAGCCATTTCAACGCCTTCTTAGCACAATGGGAGAAAATGAGAAAATAAAGAAAGCTGTTACAAGTGTGAATCCTGTTTTCTATATTTGCACATAATATTGTCCCTTTTAACATTTATTTCGGAATAACATTTAACGCTACAATATTTTACTCAAAGTTAGGGCCTAACTTTTCACTCCTTCCACGTTATGTGCGCGGAATCCAAACCACATATTTGCGAAGCCTTCGCTGAATATGTCGTGCCGAAAGCAATACGTGCGATATCATCTTGGATTTCGATTTATGATGCCGGATTTCACGAATTATAGGCTCCAGCCTTGTGATTTCTCTGGAGCTTTCATTTGAAATTTTAATAGACCAACATTATCTTCTTCAAGCAGAAGTATATTATGAAGGTTAGAAGAGCCTATATACCTCCACAACATATTCAGTGTTATTCAAGCGTAAGAAACAACAGACACAAAATGTTTGTCGTTCCCTAAGCCTGCTTTAGTAATCTGATGGTTAAGTTGACATAAGCGAGCTCTGTTTCTGCGAGATCGTACTCCTCATCTGAACCAAGATAATAAACGGTGATATTTAACGGTTATAATTGGCCTACCGTAAACAGTTGAGTTAGTTGAGGATTGTTAGTGATGATGTGAATTATCTTTACTTTAGGACCGCTTGCCGGAAAGAAAACAGTCGAACTGTAAGTAAATTTATTTCGCTGTTGTACTAGCATTCTTAATAAGCATTGAATCTGCTTAAAAACTCGTAATTTGTTGGATAAACTAGCTAACTTTATAAACTTCGTAATATCGTTTAGTTTTCCAATTTTAACAACTACTTGTACACAGTAAGAGAAAGTGCCATCAACATATCCAAGGTCCTTAAGTTTAACTTTTATTTACCAGGTAATTACTCTGTTGTAGTAGGATGAAACCTTAATTAGCTTTCACTCTGTTTAGGTGATCCAATATTAGGCATCACTCCGTCTAAAGCATTTTATTTTGACAAGCGTAATCTATGGGGGTTTAGCCCTGCTTTTAGGCGATAGGATTCGTATTTACATCTTTAGACTTTCCTACTCATCTTTACTGGCTTCGACCCATTATTGTTTAAACGACCCTGTTTACTAGCATTTACTTTCAACCTTAGTAATTGCAGTATTTTCTGTCTGTTTCATATAAATTTTTGCTCTTTTGACTTTTGAATGTCCAACCGCATTTTAATTAATTTTCCATGTTTGTTTTCAATTTGTTTTATTTTTTTCGTTTTTTTGTTTTTCTTTTTAGTTTTGTTTTATAAATTAAACATTTTCCATTTTGTTTTATTGCGTTCAAATGAAATTAAAAATTAAATGAACAACAAGTTTGTTCTCCTTTTTTTCATTTTTAATTTGCTGTGTTTTTATTTTTTTCTTCTTCACTCTGATTAAAAAAGTTTTTTTTTTTAATTTCGAATGAAAATTGCATTCTTCCTGGTTTCCATTTTAACGCGGCACTTGCTGTGCGTTCATCATTGGCTGTGTTGCCTTCAACGGTTTAAAAAACAAAAAAAAGAGAGGCAACTACTACGCCAAAACCCGAGTAACACAAAAAAATAGTGGGAAATTAAACAGAAGCTGTAGTTTGTATAGCAATTATTTTGCTTTCCTCCTTTTTTGTTTGTTGTTGTTGTTGTTGTTATTATGAAAATTCGTATTGAAAAGTTTTTCAGCAATGTACACGTTTAATTAATTATTAATTAAACAAGATTTTATTTAGCAAATAATGAGAATTTATTCCATTCGCTCTGCTAAAGGTTGTGGTGATAGTGTAAATTTAAGGCAGACATTTCATTAAGAGATGAAAAATATCCTCTACAGGGAAAGCAGGGAAGTATACGTTAGAAAATGTATACAAATTTCAACAACTATGCTTTACTTTTGGGCATCCTTCTCTATGCTGTTTTTTTTTATTTATTTTATAATTTTCCTTATGGCCGCAGTTTCATCGTCATAAATTTACACTCTCATGAATTTATTGGATTTTATTTTGTCTTCCTTCCTTTTGCTTTTATTGCATCTTATAAATAACAGAAGCACACTTTAAGGCTTTTTTACGCTTCAGGTAATTAATGTTATATTTTCATTAATAAATAATAATTCTTTAACGTTTTTAAGGTAGAATCTACAACAAAATAACAAAAGAAAGAGAAGTTATTTTAACAAAAACCATTAAGAAGAACACAGCGGCATAAAATTAATGGCAAACATTAAAGTATCGAAATATAAAATCCATGTAACAATTTATTAAAGAGCAGGAGTTGAGAGGAGTTGTTCTAAAGCAATGCAAAAGAAAAAATCATAATAATACTGGAGGGAAAATAATTAAAATAATAAGTGATTCCAACTTAAAAAAAACAGAAAAAACTGAAAAAAGAAAATAATTTATCTCAAGATCAAGTTAAACGTCCTGATCACCAATGCACTCTATTCCACTTTGATTACAGCAATATTTACAGTCAGGGCATGAGTGGCAGAACCTACGATTTAAAGTCGACTCCGAATGACAAATTTTTTAAGAAACTCAGATTTTTTGCCAGAAATCTGGTGAGAGTAAGTTACCAATAATATATTTTTGCATATTTCGTTTTGTAGCAAATATCTAACCTAAGCTTGAACCGTGGCCTCGCGTCTAATATGCCAACACACTACCTACTAGACTACGACGATTTCTTTTCTCTATCACCTTCTCAAAACTTGGAGAAGTATACATTCCACTGTCCAAGTTTATCAAGTTACTTTGCCACCTAATTGCCACTTTCACTAGCACGTAACATTGCCATAGATTTCTTATATTCTTTACCTAGGTGCTTTAGTATTTGTGTGTTTCTGTTTATATTTTCGTATTTTGTATGATTTTTTGGTCCCGAGGCATAATTGGACCATTTTTCTTCGAAAATGAGTAATGAGTGGCCCTTACAGTCAATGGCGATCGTTATCGGGCCATGTTGAACGAATTTTTGTTCACAAAAATTGAAGAGGAGGATATTGACAACATTTGGTTTCAGCAGGACGGCGCTACGTGCCACACAGCTGTAACTACACTCGATGTATTGCACTTTAATTTTGAAGATCGCATTATCAGCCGCAGAGCTGATGTTGTTTGGCCACCTCGGGGCTGCGATTTGACGTCGTTGGACTATTATTTGTGGGCTGCCGTTATAGATAAGTGTTCACCGACAAGCCAGAGACAATTGACGCATAAAGGACAATATTCGTGAAGCTATTGGTGAAATACAGCTGCATACAATCAATAATGTGCTTAAAAATTGAACCGATCGTGTAGGCTACTGCAAGCCAACGGAATGAAATTATTTTCCATTATTAACCGCAAGGATTGTACTTTCAAATAAAAAAAGATTTCTGAGACAATATTCAATAGTTTTATTTTAAGCCTTTTTCAAACAAGAAATTATTTGGCGGACCCTTTATTTTCATGCAACTTGAGGGGTCTATAGTGATCAGAATTAAGTCAGGCAAATGTAATAAAATTAGGAAAGAGTATTACGTAAGAGCGGATAGTGAATATTGAGTTTCCTCCTAATTGGGAATCTTCGATAGGACTTAGACAGATTAAGGCTTTTAGTGTAAAATAATAAATGTGGTACGCCAAGTATTAGTTCCAAAATGGTAATGTTAATGGCCTTATCCGTGGCTTGATTTTTTTAACAATAAATTACAAAGACTGTATTGCAATGGTACTCTTAAATTGTCGAACATATGTCCTTAAATAGTCCGTAATTGATTCCCAGAATTCTTTATATTTTTAACATCTTAAATGACAACGATATCCTTAAGACGATAAACTTGTTAAAAGTAAAAACCCTGTCATTACAAGTAATTTAATTAATCAACCATCCATTGATGTTAATAGCAATAATTTCCTTGCATTATGTTATTATACTCCCACTAGTTATTAAGAAAAATTATTTTAACAAAATTGAACTTTAACTGTAAAGGAAAAAGTATCATTAAAAGTATCATTAAAAAAATATAACTTATGGTCTCATGAAATGTGTACGACGAGTATGATTGTACGTACATACATATGTATGGTGGCTGTCTAGGAGTATAAAAGAAATTCCAAGGAAATGTTTAATAAAATAAAAATAAATTTACAAAAATTACCCCGAAACAGAAACTGAAATGTAAAAAGCATTGAGGATGATAATCTTGTTGATGACAATAATAATAATGATGATGATGCTGATGACGATGACGATGACGATGATAATAAATCCAATTATGACAATGATGGAAATGTTACTGCTAACAACGATAATATTCATGATGAGTATAAATGAAAAAGTGGGGGTGAATCCCCTCAGATGATAATGATAATGATGATTATGATAAATTAAAATAAAACAAAATCCCTCTAATTGGTGCAATCAGTAACAGTATCTCTCTCATCTTGTATCTGTAATACGTAGAGAAATTTGTCAGAGACAATAACTTGAAATGAACAATTGCTTTTGATTAAATAAAAGCACAACAAAACAAACAAACAAACAAAAAAATAACAACAACAATAAATAAATAAATAAAAATTTATTTGTCGTCGTTCATTACTCGTTGCTGAAATCAAAACATATGTATGTACACACACACAGAATAATTGAAATAAATTTGACCACAATTTCATTAATTTAATGAATTTATTGCTGTTGTAATTGAGCTGGGGGTCTTACTGAAACATGGGCAATTTCATATAAAAAAAAAACAAAAATGTAACAACCATCATAAGGGTCACAAAAGATTAGGTCAAGTGGTACAAGAAGGGAGTTTAAGTGGTCTGCGATATCAATTAAGCCTGCTTTCTTACAGTTCTTCACTAAAATTGTGTTGTTTTTTGTTTCTGTTTAAATGAAAGGGATCTTCGAAAAAGAAATCGTAATACAACTCTAATATGCAAAAAAGAAGAGAAGTTTTTAAGTACTTACTTAAGTACACATACTTTAGCATACTTGAATAGCGAATTTGTGCTGTGAAGCTTAAAATATAGGTTATTTGGATAATTTCGTAACGTACATAGTATCTTAGAGAGTCAATGCCAATGCTATACTACTGAACTATAGTTTGTTGTTAAAATATGAGTTGCGATTTGCTAATAGATATCAATGACTTAGGAATAATTTTCATTCATGTTTCAAAAGATTCCATAAAATTACAACTTTCACCTTTATGGATTAAAGATGCCCAAAATACACACCAAACATGGGACACTCTTGAGTCTAATGTAGATTGATAGTGTCTCAAATTCGGCAATTTTGATTGTCCACGTGCTCATTCATTCAGAAATGCGCCTTGTCGCTCAATGTCAATGTCAATGTCAATTTACAAATGATATAGAGCCCGTTCAGCGGACACATGTTGTTGTTTTTGATCGTCCAACAACTGTTTAAGTGCTGAAGTCCCCATTGGACTCTATGTAAAGGAGAATGAATGAAAACTACATAAACAAAATTGCAATAAAGTGTGTGATAAAGATAGTGTATTGGCTTATTAGACTTGAGGCAGTAGTTCAAACCCCAGCCCAGACAGCTCGAACAAAAAGAAATATGTACGACTTCCTGACAATAACTCAGACCGTTAAAGAAATTGCCATGATTTTAGACTGTGGGTCCCACCGCTTGAACAAAATTAACACTCACAACAAAGATGTTGTGAGAAGCTAGATTGTAATGCTAAAAGGAAAGCTGGGTCAGCTTCTCTTATGCACTTATGTTGTGTGTGTTAATTGTATGGATGAGTGGCGGGACCTACTTTTTGTATTTTGTTTTGATGTCCTACTAGATGTACCTACTAAACTACTGCAACTTTATGAACCATAATAAGTACGATTGAAATAAATCAACGACAGAATGGTGAGATAATTGTGGACGAAATCTGAAAACTTCAAAGCTTAATAAATTCGTATATGTCGAATTGAAAAAAGGAAACATATTGAACCTGTATGGAATCAAAACCTTTGAGCTAAAAATTTTTAAAAAAAATTCATTTAATTCATGTTTAATAACAACAAGTTAAACTATTAAACCCTTTACACATGATGGTAATTGTTTTATTCTGAAATGTTAGTTTCTTCTATGAATATATTATGAATGTTGTTGTGTGTGTATTTGTTGTATTTTTTATTCCTTTTTCCTTAATTTTCTATCCAATTGTCTAAAAAAAAATTGCTCCCAAAAAGGAAATTAAATTCGTTACGCTAATAACTCTCAACTACAGTATTGACACCTTTTTTGGCCAGGCACAATAAGACAAAGAGCCTGTAACCAAAATTATTTCCTAAGTTTTGTCACACCATAGAGAACCCATGCCATAGTTTCTTGCCAGAGTTTCATTCAAGGTCTTCTATAGAACGTAATTACACAGCACAGTAATGCTGAAGAAATGAAGCAGGAGTAGGAATAGAGGAACGCAGTAGTAAATCCTTTGCATGTTTTTTAGTAATTCGTCATTGCCTGCGGGTTGTCTACTTTATTCGAATTTATTCTTCTGTGTGACGTAGAGTAAGAGCCTGACTCTGAGTGAATGTTTGTCCCTAATTTGTTGCTGTTTTTTATGATTCTTTTTCCACTTTTTTGTTTGTTTGTTTTTTTTTTTTTTCGTTTATTTCTAGAAAGAATAAATATTTTGCCATGTTGATTTGGTTGCAAGTTACGAGTAATACTTGTGGCTTCAAAATACTGGAAAACTGTTTTCAGTAGATTTACAAAACAACACACACACTTAGTAGTAATAGTAGTATGTAGTGGCAGTAGTAATAGTATATGCTTACCAAGTTGGGTTCAACATTGATAAATTGATTCAGTAATTCATTCTATTTCCATTATAATCAATTTAGATTTTGATTATAATATTTTTCTCTCTTTGCTTTCTTTCCTTGGTTTTTTATTTCAGCATTTCGTTTACTGATTTTTTTTTTTTTTGTTTTTGTTGTTTACGTCTAGTATAATAAATGACGTTAATTTATTTAATAAATTATTTATTAGTTTGCTATTATTGCTGGTGGGTTACTATATTTAAAGAAATATTTAAGAAATTTAAGCAAATTTTTTTTCTATACGGCATTTATGAATATCCTTTAACCTGCATGATAAGCTATCAGTTGTAATAATTATAGGATTGGGGATATGAAGTGCAGATGTCCTAAATGTTTAATAAAAAATGCTTAAAAAGGAAAAATTTTTATTGTTTATTTGGCATAAAATTACTCGACAGAGTAATTAGTTTAGAATCAAATTAATGAAGCCTTCTCGAATAGGTATTCATATTAGAACGTCAGTGCAAAAAGGCAATACCATCAGGTCCATAAATATCAGAGGGATCTAAGTTAAGCACAAACTAAGAAATGCTTCCTGTCTTTTAGAGTCTGCTTATAAACTGTTTCCCCATCTTCTCTAATTTCTTGCTTTTGGTAAAATGGATTGACTTCTTGCGAGATAGTTTCCGTTTATTCTAATCGTTTGATTCTAACAGTTCTTAAAAACCAGGCAGTAAGCATAACATTCAACATTAAACTGCCATCCGAAGATCATACTACCATTGTGTCAGTATCGCGATATGGTAAATTTTTTTTGTTGCAATCAACCCTTCACAACAGAGCCATCTTTTAGTAAGTAGTTTCGCCTGAAAGTCGCTGTTCGGGTACAATGGATTAAAACCAGGTTTAGTGGAATAGTATTAATCGCCATAGCACAAGCGCTCTAAAACCCATAGCGGTGAAATATTTGGATGTAAATTGAGCTTCTTTTAATTTAGGCATCTCAAAAGCTCTTAAAATTCCGTTGGAAAATAATACTGCAAACTCCATTCTCCCGATTGCTGACTAGATGGTTCTAACTTGGACCCAATCAATAATTATGCAAGGCGATCAATTGTAAATTAATTTCTAAAGCAACGTATTCAGCACAACACTTAAAAGAGCCCAGATTCATAAATTCATTTCTATTACACTAAAATTTGCTACACGATGTCTTTCTCCTTTTAACGTTGCGATTCTTATAGTTATTGTAGAAATATGGTCTAATGAAGCCTCCGACCCACAAACCACAAACAATGGATCTTTCAGGTGGTATTGGCAGCTCTCACATAAACTTTCTACCAATTTTGTATTCAATTAGCAAAGAATTCACTACCCACATATTATGATGATTTTCTCTTCTGAAAATTTCTTTAATATTCCCTTCGAAAATGGATTCTCATTTCTGCCTATCTATCCACTTCCGTGTTCGTACCTTGATATCAGACTTGAAGAATCCGCTGAATTTGTCTCAGCCAAAAGTTGACAAAATTCTGTATTATACTGAAACCACAATGACCTGCATTCCACGATTCGCATTCGCATAAGACAACTGATTCTACACTGCTAAAAGCAATTTGGATATGGCTTAAGCTTTACAAGCAATATTTTATCGATCCTACGAGCATTGTTGTTCCAACTTTCTATTTCGATCAAAGTGGGACTTTTGGTGGGTGGGTATAATTGTTTAGGTGTTGGGAGATCTAAAATCTAGTTGCGATTTGCGTTAAGAGAGAATGAAATAACATTTTGAAGTAATGTTCTCGCCACATGTTCGGTTGACCATATTATGAGATACACCTTTCTACTCATTTGTAAATCGCGGCATAGGTGAGAGTCTAATGCAGGTTTTGGTCTTTCAAGATAAAATTCTCAATCCAATGCTACGTTTAATCTCTGCATCCATATGGTCCTATACTTCCTTGACAAGTTTACTCTCATCACTTTTTTTCGTTTTAGTCAAGGTCGGTTGCCGTCTTTAATCTGAAATCTATTTCTTAACTCGAGATTTTTCTATGTTCTGCAGCAACTACAAAACTGAGATGTTGAAATGGAATATATTCGATTTTCTCGTCTTCCAGGATCTGTGAATCTTTAAGTTTATTTCACGATGTGAGTAGAAATAGTTTCATGTAACGATTTAAATTAATATCCGTTCTTACATGCACGAATTAAATTTAAATTTTCTTTTAATATTTTTTAATAGAATTTTCTAAAAATTTTATCTTTTTTTTAATTCTTTATTGAATTCTCTTAAAAAAGTTGTCGTTTAACTCCACGTCTAAGGTCATGATATCGAATTGATAAAAAATCAAATGACAAACACTGGGGTGCCACTACCACATAAACAAGACAGACAAAAATCAATCTCTGGAAATCTAATAATAACGGGTGTAAAACGCAAATGCCACAAGGAAAAAAAAGGAAAATAAAAAGAAAATATTGATAAAAAAAATATTAAAAAAAATTTGAAAAAAAAAAACGATGAAATCATGACAAAATATAAAAAAGATGATGATACTTTGGCGCCTGCCAGTATATTTATTGCTGGTAAACGATAGCCATGACGTTATTGGCAAAGTCATCAAATGCAGGGTCGCAACCATAAAAGAAACAAACAACAAATAACAGGCATTTTGTCACCTTTAACAAACGAGATGTCACATGATTTTAACACTCGTTGTCTCTGATAGCCTTGATGCTGTTGGTAATTTTTTTGTGTGTTTCTTTTTGTATTGCTGTGGTGAGGTTTAAATAATATTTCCTTTGACCATCAGGGTATCATCGTATCGAAGAGCACGTGCTAAATGTTAATGGCAAGATAAAATGGAGTTGGAGTTAAAAGGAGAGAAAAGGATCCTTTGACAATTGCTAGCATGTCCTTTAGCTGGCTCATTATGTTAATAAATTTGTTAAATTCTAAAGGGAAAGTTTCTTTTTTTATTATTTTCGGTATTTTCATAGTTTTCGTATGTCTTTTGTATTTTATAGTTTTAAATTTATACACGGAACGAAATTTATATTTTGAATTGAAATTATTCTTCATATTGAGAAGGATAACTAATGTTAAAAACGATATTGGTTTGATTAATGCATTTGTTACAATTCAATTACGTAATACATTCTAATTGGAATGAGAAGATTGATTTAGACCTTTAAGAAAATTTAATAAACCTGACTACATATTAGACACCCTTAGG
The DNA here is from genome assembly GCA_014635995.1 of Sarcophaga peregrina. Classification (NCBI taxonomy): domain Eukaryota; kingdom Metazoa; phylum Arthropoda; class Insecta; order Diptera; family Sarcophagidae; genus Sarcophaga; species Sarcophaga peregrina. The sequence continues at coordinate 106,889,994 of CM025789.1, read as the reverse complement.
CGTTATTTATAATGTACAAACCATAGTTCCTAAATCGACTACATCCAGTCCGTCAAAACGATTCTTAACCGCTTTTACCAGAGTAATCCAGACTAAGATTTATAAATTTATTGCAAGTTTTCCTAAATAATACATTTTTTTCACAAATATCTCATCAGTGAAATAGTCATAGTCCAATTGGACGTGAGTCCACGTCTCAAACTTCAGGACAGATATGTATGATTGCCTATCTGGAAACCCTTGATTGTGTTGAGGCTATTTCATTCTAATGGTCGAATTGCCTTCAAATTTCTTTGAGTGTATATTCAATACAAGGACTTTCTCTCTACCTTGTGACAAGTCAGTTGGTGGTCTTGTTCCGCTGTGTGCAGCATTACATAATTGTATTCCGAGTATCCTTGCAGCCAATTACACACAATCGTATCGTTTACAATTTCGTTCATTCCCGTTTAAGAGTGTGAGAGAGAGAGAGAAAATATTTTCATATTTACTATCAAATTAGTGGCATCTTTTAAAATTTCATAGTTTTTTTTTGTTGTTGTTGTTGTGCATAAAATAGATTTCGGTTAAGTTTTGTGGACGTTTAACAAATTCTATTTGAAATATTCTTTCTTTAGAAATATGTTGTGTTTTTAAACAAATGATAACCAGCATTTAATTTAATTTACATCTTTTCTCTTATCATTCTATAGAATTTGTTTTTGTTTTTGAGACCATTTGTCTAAGCAGCTGCTAAAGTAGAACTAATTTTAAATGATATAATTGGAGAGTAGTGAAGCAGTGTCTCTCTGTACTTAGGGATAATGATGAAGCTATCAAATTTAATTAATTTTTCTTTGTATTGTATAGGTAGCATGCAGTTATTTCTACAATGTAATTGTAAAATTATTTAGAAATTGAGATGAGCAAACCTAAATATCTTTGAATTATTTCGTAAATACAGAATAATACTCACGTTCCATAACATTATGTTGCCTACTCTTTTCTACATAGAATAGAGTAGAGTAATAAGGCAATAGAGGCACTACATTCATAACGACAATGAAAACATGAAGAGAACACCGGTAAGATCCATGAACAACAGTCTCTAACCAAGACCCTATAGTTTCAGTTATGTCATTACGAATGTATTTTACTCAGTGTTAACCTTATTTGGGCACCTTTAACAATGGGTTAGCAGACGAGTTTACTTGGAACAAATCATTCATGACGTTGTTGTGGTCAGAACGCTTTTGACAGCGAATGTTTGGAAAAAGTATACTCAACGAAGGGAAAGATAATGGGTTTGAGGCAATTAACATTTGTTGGGGTAGTCTGAAGCCCCCATATGTAGATTCTGTGTATATATGTAGATTTCGTTTATATCGAGTACTAGTACCAGAGTACTAGAGCTTGAAGTAGTATAGGCTTGAAGGAGACATTATAAGAATACGCTATAAATTTTAAGGGAAGTAGATTAAATCGTATAATCGCGGTAATAAGGAGCCTTTCCACGGCAATAACAATTGTGCAGTTGCTGTTCAGTGATTTACTAATAGTCCGTAATAAGTGGTCTGTTGGCTTATTAGACGTAAGGCCAGCTCAGACATCTCCAACAAAACGAAATATTTCTTCGACAACTTCTTCTCACTTTGATTTTTGGCAAAAACTACAGTAACAGTCCCTCAAGAATCTGTCGTTCGAAGTCAACTTTAAACTGTAGGTCCTAGCCACCCATATATAAAAGCTAAGTTACAATCCTGACTGAACAATCAATCCAATTATGTATGGATGTAATAAACCATAATAGATAAATTGGAAATTAAAACGAAAGTTCTACAGTGTACATATAAGACTCAACTCAATATTTTATATAAAGTTCTATAAAAAATTAAAAATAAAATGAATTCTTAACTGATTTTTATTATTCCAACTGCTACTTTATTTCAAATTTGTGAACTTATCTTGGCACAAGTAATTTTGAAATTTATTTTCAAACACCTTTTCATCACAGCCACTCAAAAAAAGCGGGTAACAAAAGTTTTCATCAAAATTTGTAACAAAAAAAATTAAAAAAAAGGAATGAAATTGTTTAAAATTTAATAATGTTTTATTAACGCCACGGGAAACATGGGTACTCCAAAAGAATTTTACGCCTCTTTAACGAAATTTATTAAAATAACGTTTCTTTTTTCTGTTACGCTTATTTCCCTTTCGTTTTATTTTGCGCCATTTTGCTTGGAATTTGCAACAGAAGAACAACACAATAAATGTGGAAAAACTCCCAACATATGTGAGATACAATAGCGACAAACAATCAACAAAGCAGTTCGTTGGTTGGTTAGTTCAACTGATTCTATTGAAAGTTATAATTAAATACTTTTGTTGTTGTTGTTTTTTTTTTATTTTTCTTTCTTTTTCATAAATAAACAAATAAAGAATGGCAACAACAATAACAAAATAAATAATAAAAATCAAATGAAATTCTGGTTACCACGACAACAGTAACCTTCCACCACTACTCAGAGTACAATATTGAAGTCAAATAATGTGTTCGAGTATGTGTATGCACGATTAATGATTTCAGCGGATACTTCCACTGCTGCCATGATCCTTGCTATAGTAACGCTGCTATAAATATGTGCGTTAAGTGTGTACAAATGTGTGTTTGCACAAATAAATAAACGAACAATTGGTGCTGCTACCACTACCACTACTACTAGTAACGCCATTACATATTTTCATTTTCATGAACGTCAATTCAATCATGATTATCATGTTTATGAACTTCATTATTGTACTAATCATCGTCATCAACAGCTTTGTTGCCGTCTAAGCCAAAGCCCCCCATTGTTGCTGCTCAAGAAGAAAGAAAAAAAACATTTTCAATGTTTTGCCACAGCCACCGTGTAAGACTTCACCTGGGGCGTTTCACTAACCGAACTAAAAGCGTTGTTAGAGAAAATATTTACGAGTCTGTTTATTATAACAATCGTATCAATCCCTTACTTGCCAATTGATTTACTTGCACCAATTCACTCATACGCATATATGAGTGTAGGTACTTAAAATCTAATGAATTTATAAAGAATTACAGTCGTTATGCTATAGTTGATAAGTGAAATTGTTTGTAACGCAATACAATTTGAAGGAAGACATAGGATCGCTTAAATAAGGAGCAACAAAAATACTTTAGTCGTGTCCTCACATTATATTGAAACACTATGCTTTGGCTTAGACAAGCCGATACACTTCAAGGTCCTTGAAATGAACGTTAAGACGTTTGAACAATATGTGGTGAGTTTTGACATTAATATCCATAGTCACAGTACTCCCTACTACTATGAGTATGAACTCAATCTGCTGCAAGCGGTGATAATTCTTAGTTTCTGATGAAGTTAGTAACAAAACTGAGAATTGACCAATTCTTGCCCACGTCTAGCAAACATACCTATGTAAGTCAGGCAGGATTACGATCTAGCTGCTCACATCACTTATGTTGGGTTTGTTAATTTTTTACATAAGTGGCGGGACCTACAGATTAAAGTCGACTTCGAGCGACAAATTTTTTGAGAAACTTTTCATAGAAGTTTTTTTTACTTACTTTTAGAATTTTTGGATTTTGAATATTTAAAACGGCACAGGAAACTTCCAAGAGAGAAAGAAATATTTGTTTCAAGCGATCAAGATTATTTCGATTATTTCGTGTAAATAGGGCCCATGGGTATGCCCTAGGTAGTCCATTCGAAAGCTACAATTTTGAAATACCTTACTTACTTAATACTCGTTACAGCTCTTATTCCGAGTTGTAACCTGGCTTGTTATACCACCCATTTTGTGTATGTTACTTTTATTCATGAGTGTCATGGAATCAAAAATCTAGAGTCGACCGTGAAAGACAATTTTTTTTTTTTTAATTTCTTATGGCAATTTTTCTTCCTATTAGAGTATTTGCTAAAAAACTGCACATATTTCGCTTTATACAATATGCTTTAGCTGGGGTTTGAACCATGGCCTTAAATCTTGTGTAATGCAAGTTTTATGTCGCCGAAAGTTATTTTTCTGAATATTTTGTTTTATTAGAGATGGAAGAGTTTGAACCACGGGCTTGCGTCTTATAAGCCACTACCTTCTGGACTACGGTTCCCTCATTTTAGTCGGTCTGTCTACATTGGAAGCGGTAATGTTGTCTTCCAGAGTTGTGGGTTACTTATCCTTAACATGCGGCCAGAGATGGTAGGTCTATTGATTACTCCAAAACGTAAGATTAATTTTTCAACAACGTAGTCTTTCACAAGGTTCATGGTATTACGTGTCATGTAGCAACGTTTTCAGGGTCCACAAGCAGTACATTTTAAATTCGTATTGTTAGGTCTTGACAAAAAATTCACAAATTCTGTTTTGTGAACGTAACCCGCGTGTGCAGACCTTGTTTACGAGGACATTACATTATCGATGTTAGCTATCCCTGATTAGATGTAGGACACTAACAATTACAATATTTATGTGAAGAGTATTTCAAATTCGTTTAATATTTATTAAAAATTTTCTCGTGTGCACTGTAACACCACACCCTTTTACTTTAAAGAGTTTTGTTACAACGTGTTGCATTGTTTCTTTTCTTTGCTTATGTTCAAATAATAATAATCAATTTTTGTTATACATTGTGTTACATGTTGCTGGGTTTATATAAATCATAAAATTTTGAAATTCTTTTGGTTTGTGGCATAAATGACTTGATATTAAACTAATAATGCTTTGTGTTCAGATTCAAGTTCCTCTTGACTATTGTTGCACAAGAGGCCTTTTGTAATCATTGAAAGGAAAGAGTTTTTGAATGAACACTCTTTTCTGTTGTAGTGCTTATTTACTTTGGTTGACTAAATCTTGAAGTGGTTTAGGATTTTTAAAAGGATTTTTAAAAGGATTTTTAAAAATAGAAAACAGAAAAAACACGAATTCAATAAATTCTAAAATATAGTCGCAGTAATAGTTGGAAACTGAAGCGACTACCATTGAAATTTTGTATCCCAAATATAAACTCTCATACTACCGGTAGTTTTATTTTTTTAGCCCACACAATCTAAAAAAAATTCTATTAAAAAGCAAATACGAATTTCCACCACAACTCATTTAATTTAAATCCCCTTTAACTCTTCACTACCTCTAACGAACAAAGTCATTATGCCACAAGTGCAAACTCCTTCTTCTACCAGATTTTCCATTCTTCGCTATGCGTTTTAGCTCTTTAGACCATTTGGAGAGATGGCCAATAAATCATTGAATATAAATCTGAAGAGTTTAAACATTTAAAATGATTGCATTTAATCGTTCAGCTGTCACATTTTAATAATTTCATGGTGCGATCAGTGACCAGCCCCCAGTGGCGCCCTTTGGCTAAAACTCATCAATAAATCTCAGCCTTAACTAACAACAATAACAAACACTACTTTTATACGCACACTCTTTGGCCAAATGGTCTTTAAAACTAACTGCCAATGGCAAAAGAAAATCCTTAAAAGCATACAAGAACCACTATCTAGACAGACTAAAAAAAAAGAGATGAGTTTTATGGTCTTTGGTTGTTTTTAGCTGCTGGTTTTCTTTTCTTTGGAATCTCAGGCATTAGTTCTCATCAATAGACATTGACAAGGAATGTTTGTTTAAAAGAATAGGGGTTTCACGACAGCTTGGGAAAATGGAATAAAAACTGAAATCCGAATATTTAATATTGGGTTTGGCTAAAGACTTAAATTATAATGAAGTTGCTTTTTCCGTGCTTCAGTTTTATTAATTGTTCACTCACCAATTTGACCGAAAATAATAGCCGCTCGAAGATAAAATAGTTAGAATATGTCTTCAACGTAACTCACTTAATTCTTTAGGTCATATTGCTAAATCCTGCATCTGCTGACCAAGTCTTCTACGGAAAGCTTAATTGATCTTAACAAGCCGTTTAACGAATTTCAGGCTAACTTAGTACTTTCTTCCATGTCTCTCTGCAGCACTCACTCTTTTACCGGTTGCCCATTTTACTTGGCCTTTTTTATACTGACGATATAGTTCTCTATGCCGAAGATAGACATCCTTTTTGCACTCAAATGCGAAAATCGCACCGTCCCTTCTCTCTTGAATACTAGGCAACATACCATTGCAAAGCAAATGATTTTACGCTTAGCCTCCAGACTGATATCAATTTCGCTGGTTATAGTGGAGCCAAGGTAAATAAACTACACTGTACAGCCTTACTTATCGGACTAAGGAGTGGTGGCTTACATTCCACAAAAAGATGGTATATTCCACAGATTTTCTACGAATATCAAACATGGCCTTATTAGGACCGAAATCACACAACACATTCGTAAGAACCTTGCGTGCGATAGCGTAGTGGCTTCTACCACTATATTTGACGCCTATCGTTTAGTTTTTCTTTTTCAGTACAGGTTAGAGGACTCTGAGTTACCTGTTTCTACTTTCTTTCAATCACAATAATCTGCAAATAATCTTTGCATTTATACTACCAGCTCGTTGCCACAGTTCTTGAATAACTCAATTGACACGCGATTATGACCAGTAGACTTGTTGTATTTAATTTCTTAAAGGAGGACATTGATTTTATTATTGTTAGGCGATGGAATTATGATGTCTTCTCTTAGATCCCCTGTGAATTGATCTCAATATAGTACAAACAGCGATTGTACCACCGCATTTACTACAACATTTCTTTCACAAGCTCCACAAGTTAATATCGAGTTAGTCAAATAGTTGATTCTACAAGAATCAAAAATACTCCAAAAAAAAAAATAATAAATTATTCCATCCACTATATTTCGAAATGACTCCGCCATTAACAACAAATTCCCAATAATTATTTCCCCTTTTTATTATTAACAATTCTGAACGTATTCCCCTATCTGGATAGTAGCATGGCGTCTGAGATACAAGAAAAAAATTATGATCTGTTTTAACCACACTCTGCCCTAGCCTAACTTCCCCTTTTAGGCATTCCACAAAGCTTATACGAAAGTGAATAGTAAGTAGTAGAAGAAAAAGTCGTGTGAGATAGTATTCGTAGTAGTTTTGTGCGTTCGCCAAATCTTGTAAAACTCAAGTGTTAAACAAACAAGTCCCTTTTTGTAATCCTTTTTTCTCTTCTCCTTCAATACAATTTTTACTTGTTCGCTGGTTTGTTTGCTTTTATGGCCATTAAAAACTGCAGGCCAGTGTTTTTAAAATGTTTACGATTATTCATAATATGCTGCTCTCTGCTACATTACTCTACGCTACGTTACTCTACTCCTTTCCTTGAAATGCCCCTTTTCGCCCAGACGCCACAAGTAGTGGCTACAAGAAACGGCGACTCATTCTTTTTTTATGTGTTTTTTGTCTCAACGATATATTATTTATCATTTCTTGAAGCAATTTTTCATCTCAAATATATATTTTCCAGCAAAACGAAAACGTACAACAAAAAGAAATTTGTGCTGCTGCATAATGCAGCAGTACTTCTTGGTCCAGTTCCAATGTGAACAAAAATATTTTATGTTTGGCTTTAAAAAAAAAAAGAGTTGCCAAGAGTTTAGGGAATATGAGAACGAATGAATGATGCAACGTAAGCGGGAAAGGGCTATTATTTGACGCCTATTTACTCAGAAATGCAGACTTAGGAATGGAGAACTATTTAACAGACCATTACTGTTTTCACTATTTTACTAAACTTGATTATGAGTGATGTCCATTTCTGAGCACAATGATGATAGCAAATGCATTGATATTGACAATAACCGGGAACTATAGTTAGTCGAAAGAATTTATATACCCTTAACAGTTCTTTCCATGATACCCATAATTTCAATGAAAGAAGAAATTATCAGAACGCATCTAAAATATAAAATTTTTCTAGAAATATTAATGAAAAGTTAGGAAAAATTTGTCCAGTTATTAACGGTAACTCGATTATAGGAGAATATAATCGTATTCACTAAGCGCTTCGCTTTCATTAAGCGCTTCGTATACCTGCAACGTGAGAGTGAGATTTCAACCAAATTTTTTGTTCGTTTTGAAGTTTTTTTTGTCGTGTTTCTAGGTGGACGAAACCACATACAAATGAGTTTTAAGAAAACCACATAAGAAAAAGTTTAAAGGGGTCAAACCGCACTATCTTGTTGTGGCCAGTTTATGTCACCTTCAGGCGATATTGCGCATCCTCTTTTGCAAAATATTCACTGTTGCATGAACTGCGTGGAACCTAACACCATCAAGTTGCCACCATACCTTGGCATTCAGATTATCCAATTTAGACCATTCAGTTGGGAAAGTTGACACGCCGTTGACAGTGATGGCCTGGCCAATGCCGGTATAAAAGAAATATAAACAGGTGGCGCCACCAAAACAAAACCTACGCCACACGTTAACTTTTTTGGAATGCATTGGACGTTTTTGGATTCTTTTTCACGTACTTCTCCATCCCGAAATAGACCTCATGTCATGATACATGGTCTAATCAGACGAAATAATTTCTATCTACTTTGTACCTCCAAGACGGCTGTTAAAGTTTGGAAACCCCAATCAAAAAAAAGCCACATCTCACCTCAATATGGAAAGCATTTCAGAAAGGCTTCTCTAAATTCAGTAAGAAATGGGAACTCTATGTATTTATTCTTGTCTTGTAAGCATCAACTTTATATGTATTACGTTGGTGGCTGTTTTTGGCCATACCATTCCGTAAGGATTTCACTCATTTTAAATTCTACTTCGCTTTTTTTTTCTGCTGCAGATAAACTCATAAAACACTTCCATATACTGTATGTGATAAATATATTTCATGCAACCAATATCAGTTATAGAGAGAAAAAAAAACAGAATTAAAATAAAAGAAATGCAAAGAATTTATTAAAAAAAAGAAGAAGTGTTGTTTCCAAAATATCGCAGAAAAAGAGAAAAGGAAGCAATAGCAGAACAAAATTGAGAAGACAACGAAGAACAACTGCAAGCAATTGAATTCGTTACGAATTTGACTGTTTCCTGGACTGTTCGACTGTTTGTTTATACAAGTTGCGTGTTTATAGGCCATAATTCAAAATTTCTCATTGATTTCACCATACAATTCCATACAGTTCGGGGTGAAATAAATATAAACGTCAAGACAATATTTAAATAATAAAAAAAAAAAATGAATAAATGTATACCAAATTATTGGCAGAACATTTTCTTTTTTTTCCCTTCTTATGATTCTTGTTTGGTCCTTATTTTTATTATTAATTTAATATTATTAAAGATGTTCGATTTAAGCAATTGTTTTTGGGAAAATATATGAAAATAATATCGAAGAGGAAAAATTAAATGAAGGATAAAAATTAAAAATTAAATTAAATACAGCGAGGGAAGCTTCAAATTTAACTGTCGCGGAAAAACTTTGTTAACACAACAAGTAAAACTTAGTCGGTAACTTTGACCAACAGACCAAATTTTATAATGCGAATCAAACGATCATCGGGAAAATAATCTGCGCCACACAGAAGTATTTATAAATTTTACCTATTAGTCGCCGTAAGTTTAATAGATAGTGTATTGATTTATTAGACGTTAGACCACAGTTCAAACCCAAGGTCTCCAACAAAATGAAATATGAATCAATATTTCATCGGGGATCTTCTCTCAACAAATTTCTGGCAAAAACTCTGAGAGTAAATTTATGGAAAGTTTGTCAAAAATCTATCGTTTGGAGTTTATAATTGTGCGTCCCTCTACTAATGTATAAAATTATCACACACTACATAAGTAATGTGAGAAGCTGGATTGTAATCCTGACCAAAGGGAGTCTATTAGAATCAAGTAACGATTTAAAACAGCAATAATCGATGCCATTACAGCTCTAAAAGACGGAAAAATCAGTTCTTGTTGATGAAATTACTGCAGCAGCTGTAGTACAGCTCACATTGGATCGATTGTAGTGCCAGATATGGGACAAGATCACTATTCTGCGCCTTTTAATGGTTTACAGATATTAATTCTTTTTTTGCTAATTCTCAAAAAAATGGACGCTCTTGAATCTCATGGACGCTCTCAAATTTCGTACAGAAATGAAAATGATTTTTGAAGGAAAATTAGGTTCAGGTGTCAACTGCTTCATGGGCCTATTCAGTGAACACACTTCATTGATTATAATTGTCCATAGTGCCTTAGCCAAACAGACTGAATATATGATTATTAATTGGACAATTCAATCTCACTTTGAATTCGTTCTAATCAGTAATTATATGACCTTTTACAAGGCACAAATGTTTCTACCTGCTATATTCCCGTGTCCAGCTATCTTTAAACCGTTGAATATATCGTTATCAACTTCGTAGAGAGTCGTCATTCTAGAAATATTTTCTTTGAGGTATACAGATTTGTAGGAATCTATATTCCGATTTCAATATAGCCAATACTAAATTCGTTCTGCAGCTTTATGGCCATCATTTTTTTTAACCTGAATACATATTATAAAAAATTTGGTGGTTTGAAGAATAAATTTAAGTTACGTCTGTTGTGAAACATTTCTAGATTTGGTGTTTGATTTAGGTGCAGTTCATTATTATTATCAGTATATTTGTGCTATTTTAGAAGTTTATATCTAGCTTAACTGACTGTTATGCTCTCATTGTCTTACAACTGTATTCGCAACAAAGTCCCATCCGTTTGATGTGATCAATTTCTAATCCTTAATCATGTTGTTTTATTTCATTGGTTGTTACAATCCTTTCCTCAGTTTGACAACCTAGTTTCTCACAGCACCCACATTGTGTATGGTTATCTTATACATGAGCGGCGGCGCCTAAAGTCAATTCTGAGCTACGGATTTTTAAGGAACTTATCATGGCAATAATATTTAGTCTCTGAATTTTTTTTCAAAAGCTAGCTTAAGTTGTGTAGGTGGATCATGTAAGGTGACGTTAAGAACTTTTTTAATAATTTTGCAATTGGTTAACTCAAAGTTAAGGAGAGACGCATTGGAATTATATTCTAAACAACAAATTATCAAACAAAACTTTGTTAAATAAATTCTTTAATCAAATGGAATGAAATGAATTGCATTTCTGTGGCGCTTATGTTAGAAGGAGATTACTTTTAAGAGGACGTATTAGATATTGAAAAATTGATTTTTTTTTCTACAATAGACCAAATTTTTTATATGATAGCCAGTAACGTTTAAATTTAAAAACACTTCAATTCCAATTTAATGCAATTTCATATCTTTTTCATGCCTTTTTCTTGCCAATTTTCATGCCCTTAAAATTTCTTTTATTTGCTAAATGCCATGTCTCCAGCTGTAAAGAAGAATTCCCTTATTTTTATCATGATTTTAAATTTCTTTAAGAGTCCTTTTTATAGTTGAATCGATAATATTTATTTTAAATTTGTCATACAAATTACTAGACTTTCAGTTGACTTTTGCTCGAAAGTAGACCATAAACGGCTACAGCTGCTCAATTAGTTGTCATGCTGAGCTATTTTTTCTATTTACCCCATTCCGTTATTTTGAATTGTATTCATAAATAAATTGAGAATAATTTTGAAATGATATCCCCCAATTGTACTGGAAATTCAACAAAATTCAATAGTATTTTGCACTGATTGAAGATTTCCGGTATCCTGGCTGGTGCCTTTTAATTTGTGTGAGTGTTTTTCTGTGTCCCTCGTATAATAGAAAATATAATATTTTGAACCATTCCAAACTAAATTGAGACTAAAGAAAAAGGCACAATTTTACACCTTGTTAATATTGTATATCGTACATGCCACAAACTGCGCAATTATGGTGTGTTCTTGTCTCTTTTTTTCGGTATTTTTTTTTTGCTTTTATATGCCCACCACCATCATCACTAATGGACTGTGCACACAGAAATGTATACATATTTGCAGTTTAACAAACTGTTAAGAATGGCCAACCAAATATGACTATGTACAATGTTGCAAGGAAATGAGGCAAATAAAATAAGCAGCACATTGGAGTGAGTTGGAGTTAGGCAGCCAACCAATAAACATAAAAACTTTTAGCACGCCTCTGCAAAAACACTCTCACACACCGGTGCTAACATTTGTTGGGTTTTACATTTTTATGGCTCAAGCCCCTTCATTGTTGTTCATACAACATGTTGCAAGCCAAAACAACCCAGCCAGGCAGCCAGCCAAAACAGCCAAAGAAGCTGTCGTCGTCTTCTTTCTTTCTGTGCATTACTGGCCTGATTTAAATTCGCAAAAAGGAATGGAGTATACGAGTATTGTTTAGTTTGTTGTTTCTGTTGTTGCTGTATTTTTGTCTCACTTTCCGGAGTCACCGACGACGCACGCGTTTCATAGCGGGTGTTTTTTATTTCTCCTCTGCTTTTCTTTTCCTGCCTTCCTTTGTTGTTTCTTTTTCTTTTGCCATTTGAAAATGCAATGGGGGTATTGGAAATTCGTTTGTTTTTAAGGCCAACTCCTTGTAAACGAAAAAGGACAGAATTTGTTGGAAAACCTTTCGTTACAACTGCTTCATTTCCGTTAATATTCCCACAATGCTGGCTGTTGTCATTTGTCATACAAATCGTATCGTATTTGTCATGTACGAGCATATTCAAGTAGGGTGGCTTATGCTTTTTATTGTTGTGAGTATTAATGTTTCCAAATCCATTAGTTAAACTCAATTTGTTATTTTAATTGTTTATTGTTTTTATTTTTAAATTTTATTGCGGCTATTTTTTATGGTCATTACGGTGGTTGAAGCAATATAAAGAATCAAAATAAATGTTAAGGAGCTCCCAATGAAGCATGAAATAGCTGGTTGGACATTAAATAGACCAAAGGCTTAACTATTCTTCCATGCAATCACATTAGAATCAAATAAATCTGAAAACTTTTGCACCCTTCGCGTATAAAAGATGCCATTCGCAATCATAATACGATCATCAAACTTTTGATGGTTGATAACGACCATATCGTTGAATTTGATTGTCAAATTAATTGGTCATTTATTCAGTTCATTTTACCAAATCACCATGAGCGACCATGGACAATGACATCTATTCACTGGATGGAATCTGAGGCAGTTGGCAACTGGAAATCATTTGATGAAGCCTATTTTTGAACGCATGAGGATGTGAATAAACAAAATTAACGAATTTTGGACAGTACAGAGCCACATGAGGTCAAGAGTGATCAATGCATTTGAAAAAATCACTGTTTGGTATGGATCTTGGACTGCCCGGAGCATCACTGCCAGAAGTAATCACTTTAGCTTGTGTAGGGCTTCACTAGGTGCTTCCCAGCTCATACCACATTATATATTCTGTCGAAACGATTTGAGGATTTTCTTAAGTCGCAGGCAGTGCTAATATCTACAAACCACAGCGGTCCCCAAAATAAAACATAATCGATCCCATAATTCATCATAAGCACCAGAGTCATAGAATAAAACTTTTCGGTGATTTACACACACATACTTAAGACAGAATTGCAAGCTAAGTAAAGTTGACGAGAGTTGTCACATCTTCATTGCGAATAATAAAGCATCCTGGGTCAAGTAGAATTTAAGCCAATGTAAACTTTTATTGAGGAATTACAACAAATTATAAAAGGAGGAGATTTGAGTAGTGCATCAAATTAGCCAGGAATTAAGTGAAATTACTAATCCATCTTTTGACAACGTCTGCAACTCAGCATGTAGATCCTGTGGTCTTAAATCATTTGAGTGGCAAAGCGACGTCAGAACATGTATTTGTGAGGCACTAATAGATTCCAAAAGAAAACACATGGGGCAATAGGTTGGGGATAAACATTATGACGATACACTGCGGAGGACAGTAACCTTTGATTGCATTCGCCGATGTGTGAGCAGTTTTCATTTTCAGTTTGTGTTTTATTTAAACTTAAAGATAGGAAGCACTTAAGAAATACATAAGAATTTAGCCTCCGAACTGAAAACATATTATCATACAAAAAGGGTGTATTTGTTAAGCGATGGAAATCATTCTAGCCATGCCAAATAAACAAATTGAAAAATATTGAATGGACATACGTTTTTATTTTACCCATGTCCGCCTCTAAACTAATAGGATGACATTTTTTTTTTGAAAAAACTTGTAGCCAACTTTGCATGTCCTTTAAACAAAAAATTTATTTCTGTAAAATTTATTCGGTCATTACCTTTCCGACCGCTATACCCATATCCTGAAGGATATAATTTTACAATTTAATTTGTGAATCCTTTAAACAGACAGATTTAATATTCTGGTTTACATTTACATGGGAAAACTAATTACGTTTAAATTAAAAATAACCCCCCATCTCCCACACGACAGGATTCAATTACAACTCCAATCAAAAAGGAATTCAAAAGGCATGGCACACAAAACAAATACAACAACAGATAAAACAACAAATTTAAAAACAAACACAAACACAAAAAAGAACAGAGAAAAACATCCCACAGCGACAAATTACACGAGACAGCAGCAACAATAACTCAAAAAAAAAAAAAGGAAGATAGAGAGAGAGAGATAGAGACCCCCAAACAATCAAACAAACAGAATGAATTGCTAGAATGAAAGGAGAAAAGTTTAAACAAAAAATCAAAAGTAGAAAGACAGAAAAAAAATGGGGAAAACTCTGAACAAAACGTAGTAATAAATGACAATAATAAAGATGACACAAAGAAACTTGCAAAACTGCGAATATTAGATCATGCTGAGCAATAAATATGTCAACGCAAACATGGGTTAAACAAAATCATAAACAGCAAGAAAGCTAACAAAAAAAACACCAAAAAATATAGGCAGAGAGTGTAAAAGTGTGAAGAATGAGGAGAGATAATGGAATACATAATAAAAAAAAAAATAAAACACGAAAAGTATGAGAAGAAGAATGAGTATAGCATTGAAGGTAGAATTTAAAGGATATCCACGCAGTACATGAAAGGATATTTGTGATAATAACAATTAATAAATTGTTTAAATTTATTTTTTTATAATAAAAATGGTTTCTTTAATTAATTGTTATACATTTCGGTAATGAGAAGAAGTTGTATTAAAAAAAAATAAACCGACTCTTTCAATAATTAAGAATACTTACTATATACAACAGGATATGAAGTCTAGTTTTGGTTTTCTCACTATTGTTACTAAATAGTGGGGGCATTCGCAACTAGTAAAGATTTGCAATGATAGAAAAGACAACCAAGGCAACAGCAACGTATAGCTATACAAACTCTATTGATAAATTCTAACGATTGAAAACCCTATTGTCTCAGGTTCCCAAGTTACAAAGTCCAAACCTAGTGATACCTTTCTGATTCGCAACATGGATTCTTAGCAGTTTTAAAGCACATCTTGTTCTTCGTATATCTATAACGTCTCTTATTTGTCTCTGGAATCAATGCAAGTGTTTATTATCCCATACTTATGTACATATTTTCTTCGCGTATGAGTAACGTCTCTGTTTGATTACTGGCTTCCCATACGAAATTGATAATTTTGCATATAAATTCTCTGAAATCAGAATGTCACAGGACTGTAGAGAACATAACTACATTTTCTAAATACAATTGTGTCCGGGGGGATGGTTTATTTAAGACCATAAACGGTGAGATAAAATTCATGAACATTCAAGGATCCATTTCACTTATTTCGATCAATGTGGTCCACGGTTTTCGCTTAGTTTCAGCTTTTTTATTTGTCAACACCTGTTCGAACTGAAAGAAAAATTAATAATTTAATCACATTCTATTCAAGTCTAAGAGAATATTTTAATTAAATTTTCCTTTTCATATATTCGATGCTTCTTTTAATAATATTTTTAATAAAACTTCTCATTATTATTTCTTGTCTTGTTTTTCTATTCTCATCTTGCCATTCGTTTTAATTTCTGTTGCTCTCATTCATTAATAATTTTATTTTTTTTTTTTTTTTGTTTTTATTTTCTATTTTTCTTTCTTTCATTTTTCGAAAAGAAAATGCATTTCACAGTATGAAACTTTTATTAATTTTTTGTTTTTTTGTAAAAGACAATTACAATCTAGGATAGTACACATGCCATACCTACATATGTACATGTAAAGAATTCCATAACGATTTTAATGAAACATCATAACAAACTTAAAACAACATAACACACTAATGATAGAATATATTACCTCCTGCTTAAACTTCGTCTCCATTTAAGCTTGGCTCTAACGTTAGCTGGCGTATGTACGTATGGACGTTCTAATGAAAAATTATTCGTTAAAATAACAGGCGGTAATAAATTACAAGAACACAAGAATGATAAAGAAAAACGAAAAACATTTTTCTATTAAATGCATATTTTGAAAATTCTAATTAAAAAATAAAAAGAAGAAGAAGAAGAAAGTTGTTATTTAACAAACGACATGAACCTGGTTAAACAATAATTAATTATTTATTTATGTATGTATGTATATCTGTATGTGACTACATAACGTTCTTCTTTGTATTCCGAATTGGAGGCAAAAAAGGTGGTGTTGAAAAAGGGTTGTACCAGAGGCAAAGTAACAATAATTTTCAAATTTGACACTCAAAACAAAGTTGAACACAGAGGGTGTTGCCTACAGTTTTCTACCGATAATATAGCGTCTAAAGAGTAATTAGAAAAAAAGAAATTCTTCACAACCAGTAGAAATGGTTTTATGTTCTATTAGAATTGACATCATTACCCTTTTTGATTCTTTGGCTGATCAATCTCTAGTTAGCAAGAATTACTTGAACATAATTCAACGGAAAGTTGAGCGTCTCCAGAAGGAATAAAGCATGCGTGGTTGGTTATTCATTATGGGGAATACAAAAATGCAAGAATATATTTTATAAATAAGTCCAACTCAAGTGGAGTTGTATAAAATAGAATCAGAATCTTTCCTATAACGATTCTGTAAACGCTGTGTGAGATTTAAAACCAAAAATTCGGACTAGAATCATGGGGACTGTGGTTAGGATAAAGGGAGACAAGTCTAACACGAAATGCTTAAAGAGATCTCGTGATCTGATAAATCGAACCGCTAGCAGTCCACTCCTCAACTATCCTCTACACAAAATCCGTGTATATATATAAAGGAAATATTTGGTTGCTACGTTCTGATTTAAAATAGGGACTACTGCATTGCATTGTAGTATGCAGATGTCTCTAGAACACGTAATGGGACAGAAGCCAAGGCGTTGGCATCCAGATGGCAAAATTTAAGAGCCCAGTTGGAAACTCAGGAGTTTCTTCCAAGGTAAAGTAGGACGTACTCAAATTAACCTGAATAGGAAGTACAGACAGAGGACGGAGTGTAACAAAACTATATGATTGCTTAGCTGCCACCTAATAACTTTGCTATCTTAAGGTTCTGCAAATTCACTGCTGGAGTTGGAAGTCAGTTTTGGAAGGCAATTCTAGGCGAAAACAAAGATGATGATTTTTAAGCAACAGGCAGGGCGTTAGCCGCCTTACTACTGCCAAAACAGCATGATAAAGTTTGTCAGGGCATTAGGATTGGATTAAATAATTTAGGGATACCCAATATAAATTAAAATCAGTACAATAAATCATCTGGACGTCGTATTCTCTCTCCTACGTATTTTGGCATTACTCTCTGCAAACTGATGTTGCCTATTTTGATGACCATGAAAAGAACCATTTTTTATCAAAGGGTCAATACCCTAAAAGGAGATTGTTTTCAAAGATAAAACGGATATTTTTTAACCAAAAACCATTGCTTCATTCAACAAGACATGGTCCTATTGACCTGATCTCGTATCGGTATACTCTTCTAGTCAAATCTAAACAAACAAAATCTCAAGTAATCAGTAGCGTTACTCTTTTGTGAGCTGAACTAAGGAGCATATTTTTCTAAGATAGTGCAAGAAAATGTTGAATACAGTTTATGTATTGAAGAACAATCTTATAAAAATTGAATTAAATTGACCTTGATTTCCATAACCTCTGCCCCTAACATTTTATTTTCTTTTGGAAAACGTGTCTCTAACTCTCACATCTATTTGAACAATTTTTTACGTAATTGACCCTATAAATAATAGAAATAAAAATTAAATAAACGAATAATAAATAAATAATGAAATAATGAAATAAATAGCGTATGTCGCTCATATCAAATAATAACATAAAGTACACCAGTTGGCAGCAAATAAGGCAAATAAATAATATTCGCTCGTATAATATAAATCCACAGAATTTTCTTCTCTTTTTTTATTTTTTTAAATAAATAAATCGTGTGAACTTAATGCAACATTGGGGGTCCATAATGTCGTATTATATACTATGTATGTATGTATGTAAGGCAATAGCAATAGCAAAGTAAAATCAATTTTAAGGCTTTTATTTTTGCTCATGAAATACTAAATGAGCGTTACAAACAAATAAGCAAATGAATGAAAGACTGAATGAATGAATGAATTAATGATTGAATAAATGAATGATATTTTGGATGCATGAATGAACAATGTAATCATGATGTTGATGCTGTTGTTTGTGCTTTTGTTTTTTCTCTCTTCTACGATTGTTGGTACTCATTTGGTGTGCATGTTTTTGGTACTTCAGAGGGCAAAATTAAAAAAAAAAAACACAAAAAAAGCTGCTTAACAAAAAAGTGAAATGAAAATATTTAAAAACAAACAAAAGCGCAGTTAGAAGTTCTTGTAAAGTTCAATTACGCTTTTGTTGTTATTTGTTTTGTTTTAAAAATTTCGTTAACAAAAGACTAAAAACACATACTCGAAAACGACAATAACAAGAACAACAACAGCAACAGCAAAACGGAAACTGTCAAAATGACAGTTAAGTTGGCTGCCTGGTTGGTTGTTTAGTTGGTTTGTCAAAGTGAACAAAAATGATTTCGAACAATGGCAACGATTAAATAGCAACGCATTGGCATCGATTAATGCCAAACTGTGGTGAGCAATCCACCAAAGCAGTCAGTCCGTCAATTATTCTTTGTTCGTTTCATTCATTCGTTGGACCACAATTTAGCTGAATTGGTAAATATAGTATTTAGAATTGATTTGATTTGATTTGAATTTTCGTTTGAATAAATTTTGTTTCGTAAAATATTTTATTTGGCATGGCTACTTATAGGACACACAAGTATCGAATACACGAATCTTTCATTTTGCCGGATTTTTAAACTGGATGTCCCAGATTGGAATTTTAAAGTCAAATGTCCTATTCAGGAAGTTATAAGAGACCATTTACTTGACCACAACGCGAATATGGATTCCCAGTACTGCTGCATGTCCACAGTCCAGATAAGTCAAATATTTAAGTATTCTGAGTCTTATTACTGATTAGAGTCAAATAATACTGAAGTTGTGGTGGAACTGAGTGCACTGTAGATCAAAACAGCTAACTGCCTACGTACTCTGTCTATCTAACAGTCAGCAGTAAGGTTACATCGTGATCAAATGTCAAGATTAATTTCCCCCCTTTTAGAGTTATAAAAAAACGTCGCTCTCTTTACCTTCCCAAATACGTTATCCTCCTTTTTTATCTTTGAAATTAGAAATATCTGACGCGGTTTTGACAAACCTTTCTTCAGGACCAGATTTCACTCTTTCACTAAAGAGAAATGAGACAATTGGTAAGTAACGAATATACAGAGTAACCTTTAATCTTGAAAAATTAAGTACTTTTACCTAATACATCGGATAAAATTTAAAAGTTTTTCGGATCTAATAAGCTGGTTAACTATTGGTGCAAGAACCGAAACAGCTTTCGTTACGGTCAGGTAACCCTTTGCATTTTTTGATCGATGACTTGCATCTTTCGGTCGATGTTTTGGATTTTTTTTACTGTGACTTGCATTTTTTTTTTTTTTTGATGATGACTTGCATTTTTTAGTCGATAACTTCCATTTTTTGGTCGATGACAAGAATTTTTTAAACAGAGCACTTTCATTCCTTATTTGAGGAACACAATTAGCTTTGCCACTCATATCTCATGTAACGCGTAACCGTTTCTAAAACCGTTCTTATTCAAAATGTGGGCATTTTTTTTTTAAGAAAAATCGTAATTTTTAAAGCAAAAATCGTAGTCTATCAAGTAGTCATTTTACAGTTTTTGGTACATAAAATCGGTCAATATGATAAAAAGTTGCCCACATCTGGCGTCATTGATTTCGGCCCAAAAAAAGTTGGTTAATATACAGCCACTGACGGTAGTTAATCTTCCAGTATCGTTTCCTGAAAAATATGTGCCAATGTCACCCCTAGACCATAATGTTTACGACAGTGCAGCGATGTAAAATAATTTTCGTTAAAAATAACGAACGTTTAGGACGTAGTTAGGAAATTTAATAAATGTTTGCATAAAATGTGATCAAATAAATATTAAAAATTAGAAGATTTATGTACTTTAAGATTTGTTCCTGTATGAGATGTATTGCTTAAAAATTTTTATTTCTTCTTTTTTTCTTTTGGCGAAAACAATTAAATAATCAATCCTATGCTGACCTTGAAAACCACATTTACTTTGTAATTCAAGTCAGTGAATGCTTGCTTTGTCTTACAAACCTCATAAATAATAGAATTACCGAATTTAATCATAATATTTAAATGATGACAAAGCCAACACAACGACATTTTTAGGCATCAAATGTTGAGAAGGAAGCTTCCAGTGATTTGTTTTCAAAAGTAATCAACGCTTTAGGGGGGCCGTTAAGGTAAAACTCTGCAATACGTTGTGGCAGAAGCACTTTTGAAAGCATGTCAAACGGCATGTTACAAATGCAACAAGAACGCCATCATCAGCAAACTGTGATTATGCTTCTGGTTTAGTTTTGGGAAACGAAAACACTCGAACATTGTAAAAATAAAAAGGAAGGCAACTACCCATTGTAAAAGTAAACGATGTTTGGCACAAACCTTTAAATATGAGATGCCATATGGATAAATACAGGCTTTATTGGTGAACAAACTTAAAGCTCAGTGTAATGCAAAAGTGGGTACTTTATCCGATATTAATTTGGCATTTGCCATTGGTTGGCTATTTGCGTTTGATTTGGTTTTAGCATTTCGGTTGTTTGTTATGCAATAATGTTGACGATGATGGCTACAGCAGAAGCTCAGCTCCGTTGGACATCAAATCGTCAACTTGAATGTGGTTTTCAACATGATTTTATGCTTGTTTGCCCTCCCATAGCGGCACCGCAGCACGCGCCTTAACCGAAAATGAAATACCAAAGTGTGCATATCCAATAACCATACATACAATCGTAATACGAGCACTCTACTTTTGCTCTCATAAAATGCAAAAGAGGCAAGATACGTCCATACATACATATGTATTCATAAAAGTTCATATTTTTTTTTTTTTTCAAAACCAAATTATAATAACCAACAACTACAAAATAGTTAAAGTACGTGTATGTGGCTATTTTATTTTTTTTTCTATAAACGGTAGTAGTAGTAGTGGTGGTTATAACACTAAAATAAACAGAAAAATTAATAATTTTATTCCATACGTACCTTTTGTTTTTGTTCAGTTAAAGTTTCGGTTTCTTGCTGTCATCTGCGGTGTCAACTGTCACTCGTGCCTTTACAGGACAGCATAGCGCAAGCGAGCAAAGTAAGGTAAGTGCTCTCTCATTAAAAACTCTTATAAAAAAAATAAAAAAATTACCACCTCAGGCTTTCCTTCCGGTATGTGATGCCGTAACGCAGCGTCTACGCTTAAGGTTAACCTCTGGCAATACGTGAGTTTGTGCTTAAGTCAGGGTTGTACTCTTATTCCCATTTTTAGGTTTTTCTTGTTTTTGGTTTTTTGTTAGTCTCCTGTTTAAACGCATTATTTAAACTGAATTTAATTTTCACTCAAGCTGTGCTAATCATTCGTTTCAAAATTTAAATATAATCGATTTAAATACGAATAATAAGAGTGTGATTACTGAACTGGCTGACTGACGGACTGACTTTTCTCTATAGTTTTACTCAATAATTCATTCACTAATTAAAAAATAAAGAAATTTGCCTACGTTCGGATACGACTTGTTAATGTTTAAGCATTAATTTCCAAATTTTTAGTTTTTAATTTAAATTTTTAAGTCTTTTAGAAGAAGGAAAGTGATTTGTTTGTCTTACAAATTTATTTTTTTTTTACAAAATATGTCTCGAAAGTCAGCTCTTGGGTTCAAAGGGAAACAATAAAGCTCAGACCAATTAAATTATTTTCTTATCCCTCGAACTGAACGCCACAACCATTCTGCATACTAAACGAGACCTCTTGTCTGATATAAAATCCATTCGCTATTCCAACCATCCGTATCTTTTTGAGGTATGCCCAGATGTAATAATGCATCTGTATGGAGAAGAAGAAAGATTAAGGAAAAAATCAATGTTTCTGGCCCCATATTGCAGTTTCATCAAGTAATCTATTGGCCACCCTTTTAGCTCGTCTAACATAATGAGAAATACAAACAAAAACATACATACGTACATAATTGGCCATTACAACCCTTCAGTCAGGATTATGGTCTAGCTTTATACATCACTTATGTTGTGTGCATTAATTTTAAACGTGAGTGGCGATCCATCAGGTTAACGTCGATTCCGAACGACGGATTTTTGAGAAACCTTTTCATGGCAGGTTTTTTTTTTTGTTTTAGCTGGAAATCTGCTGAGAGGAAATCGCCGAAGAAATAATTATTTTTTCATATTTCGTTTTGATGATTGATCTGGGATATGAATCTGTGCTTTACGTCTACTTCAGCGACTTCGAGAAATGCAAACAACAAATAAAAAAAACCATATTCTTCATGAAATCCATCTTGTTGAAGCTACGTCTGTCAAATTTTCGGTGTTATTATTGTTAATATTATTCAGTTTGTTTTGCCCAATCACCTTGGACTGATATTGCATTCAACATTTTATCAAAATAGATATTCTCTTCGGACAACGTATGACAATCTTAGCATATTTGGTCATTGGCGTTATCGTCCTACCGTGGGAACTATTCGCAATATGTTGGATAAATTTCAATGCACTGGTTCAGTAACAGTCATACATCCACGAAACTTTCAATATTTCCTCAAAAGCTTTAATTGATTTGCGGTGTACGTGAAAGCTTTTGAAGTAAAATAAAACGTCGCAATCTTGAATAAAGAAATAAGACAGTTTGCCAACTATTTTATCCGTAAATTTATGATAATTTTTCACTTTTTAATTAATTTTTTTTTTTTAATTCTTATTAATGTTTTGTTTATCACAATTCAATTTACAGGTGTGAAAAATTACAAAATTAAACATTTAAGAAAACGATTTTAATGAATTGAAATGACTGACGATAAATCATTGACGGTTGAACTAAAAAAGAAGTGTGTTTCCTTATTTGTATATGTATTTTTTTTCTTTTATTATAAAAAATTTGGAATTGTAATTAAAAACAAAAAAAAAACTTCACAAATTTCTATAACAAAAAAATTAGTTTTTTTAAGTGTAACATTGATTAAGTATTATTTCAAAAAAAAATAATAAAAACGTTTTAATGAATTCAAAACTCAATTTATTTTTATTTCTAACTTTTTTCTTTTTGTTTTTTGGTTTTCAATTGATGAGTTTTTTTCATTTTCAACTCAAAAAAATACACAGTGATGGTGGAAATAATAGAGAAACTCACGCAAATTTTTATTTGCCAGTAAATAATGCGATCTGCGGTTGATAATGCGATCTTCAAAAACAGTTTTTGTGAACAAAAATTCGTTCAACATGGCCCGCTGTACACAATCGATAATGTGCTTAAAAATTATACCGATCATGTAGGCTACTACATGGCCAGCCGAGGCAGCCATTTGAATGAAATTATTTTCCATTATTAACAGGATTAATTTGAGAAAATATTCAGTAGTTTTTTTTTTAAACAATTTCAAACAAAAGTTATTTGACGGACCTTTATTTCAGCATCACAGTGTAAGTTAAAAATGGATTCGTTACATGTGACAGTGTGGTTAGCCATTTTACCATGAATAATTGAATAGCAAACGTAAAACGTAAGGCGAATGTTACTCCAAAATGCTCTCAATATCAGAGTGTAGAAACTGAAAATTCTTCTGTGTATAGGGCTATTGCTAGCGCAGATCACAACATTGCATCATTCGGCGTCTTACCATCATACATCGTACGTTGACCACAGTGTGAAAAATTATAATCTCTTCTCTATTTGCTATGTATTGAGTTTGAGAAAGCTTTTCATGCCTTTGAAAAATCTAAAATTCCTAAATGGTAAATCCATTCCAACGGAAGTTATTTATTTATACAGGTGATTCGCATACATATGTATTATGTATATGAGAACCAACTAAGCGAAATAATCAAGGTTGACATTATTATGCGTAATGTTATCACTTACTGCTTAATATTGTCCTAGACGTTATAATGGAATCTGCGACTAAAGAGTTCAGTGTAATATCAAGAGGATTAATGGATAAACTCGACCACAGGGAGTACGCTGTTTGCTATATCATAGATACTTCTATTGTTTTGTGTAACACTGTATATAAATTGTGCACAAAACTAAAAAAACGAAGATACGTAAACCAAAATCATTAGTGAATTAATAACTATTCAATAAAGTTTAAAGGGTATGGGTTTGAGTTTGGGGGTTTATTTAAACATTTTTTGTTTTTCTACTTGTCGGTATTAATAATAGTACTGTAGGCGCGGCACAGTGGGACACTTGGCACTAATATTCAACACTTACATGTATGAATAGACAAGAGTAAGAAGAAAAACTCTATAAAAAAATATAGATGAACAGACGTTTATATTGTAGGAATGTTTTAATAGATGATATTTATTATTACCATTTACCATTAACTTAACTACAAATATTTCTGTTGTTTTTGTTCTTTTTTTTATTATATCTTTCCATTGTATTTTATAGGTTTGTATGGTTTTTCAATTCTCTTCGCTATCATCTCTTGTAGTGTTTCGTTTTTTTTTTATTATTACATTCTATTCTTTTATTGTGGTCTTCTTTTTTTTTTTTATTCCCTCTGTCTCTTTTTTTTATTAAATAATTTTATATCCCATATTTTTTTTTTAATTTTTTTGTTTTATTGAAAATATCATTTGTTTTGGTGTTTTTGTACAAATTTGTTACATTTTTTCATTAAAAACGTTGTTGTTGTTGATTTTTTCAATAGAAAACACCATTAGAATCCATCAATATGTTGTTTTTAATGAATTTTTGTAATGATTTTTTTTGTTTTGTCTTTTTTTTTAATAAAATTTAATGAACTTTTATGTTCATTTAGGAAATCATTAATTTATTATTTGATTTATAGCATATCAATTCGTTTATATTAGAAATATTTCTAGAAATTTGAGATTAGTAATTGATCCTTAGTACAATGCACTAGGTCCGTAGAATCTATGGATTAGGGGTCCCGTTGGCGATCTTGTCGGTGAGATCACCATGCCATCAAATTGCTCCTACAGAATATCAATGAATAGCTCTGACATGTTGAAAATACATGTTGTTGCTAGTTGGACCATGCAATTTAGAGCAAAGAGTTGGTAATCACCTATTTACATCCCCCTCCCGCCTTAGAATGTATTGGTCACTCTTGAATCTTGTGTAGATTGGTATCATCCCAAATTCAACAACTTTGAAAATAACGAAACAACATTCGTCAATGTTTGAGAATGTATCTGGCATCAGAGACTGCCCAAAATGTGGAAAAAAGTTCTAGAAAACTATCTCAAATCATTCCAACTATATTCAACTGGTGACTGGGTTGGTGTATATTGGATGTTTAATGTATTAACGGGCTTTGAATAATGTGTGAATTCAAAAAGGATTTTCTCTTGCTTGAAAAACTCATTTATTTGTTAATGCCGAGTAGTTAACGATAGCTTAAGATGTTGTTCAAAGATGTTAGAAATATTAGAATACTGGAAGCAAACTAAACCACTTTCAACCTATCCGCTCCAACTGAAGTCATTGTTTTCAATATTTGTTTAAAACATATTGTGTGCAGTCCTATACTTAACTTTTTTTTATGATAGTGTCGTTCGACTTTCAACTTTCTGTACAAAAAAAATAACAAAAATTGTTTCTATCAAATTTAATTTAACAGGCAATAAAAAATCTCTCGTTGTTTTTTTTACACATTTTAATTGTAACCTCATTCGATATTTAACCATTTCAAATAATTAAATATTATTCATTATCTATCATCTTTAATTAATCAAACTGTCATTAACATGTTAAATATTTTGTATTACATTTGTTAACCACAATTTTCTATTAAACATTTGAAAAAACAAAAACAAACAACAATAACGACCACATTTTCAATTGTACGGATATACAAATACAGATTGCAAGACAATATAACCGCAGATATAATTTAAATTGTGGTTTACAAATACACAAAAATAATTACATTTGACAAAATGTTGTATAAATTAGTATTACAAGAAAATAATTTTAAAAATCAATGTCAATCTGTCTTTAAGTTGCCTCCGAACGACAGATTTCATTGAAACTTTTCATGGCTATTTTATTCAGTTTCAGAGTTCCTGGCAGAAATCTGGTGAGAGAAAGTCATCGAAGAAATATTTGCTTATATTCCGTTTTGTTGGCGATCACTAAACTGGGATTTCAACCGCGACTACTAGACTACGGTGACTATTTTATTTACTCTTAAAGTTTTTACCAGAAGACTGTTTAGAGGAAGCCGCCGATGGAAATATTTTTTTTAATATTTCGTTTTGTCCATGGACTACGAAAACTTCATAAACAAGTCTAATGACATTAAGTCGAGCGTTTGTTGTGAGGCAATTAATAAATGTGAATGTGAATTTTCTATAATGTTACTAAAATCGATGTTATTTGCAGGTCAAAACAGGTCGGTTATCCACAAAATATGTTTTATCACAGCAGTGATCTCAAACAAACATAATCACCGAGCTTTGGCATTCACTTCATAATTTATTTCATGATGGAAAATCCTTCAAACTGCAAAAAAAAAAAAAACAATATTTGAGGAAAGCTTTATTGAGCCACTAGTTTGCAAAGAAAACTGCACGTCTGAGTAATCGTTTGCTTGTGGCGAGGACGCTCTATCAAAAACTTATTATATCTAGTGGTTTACGCTTTTCATTACGGATTAGAAGGAAGAAAAGCTTGCACAAACTTTAGGCGTGATTCAAGCAGCCATTTTAAAGCATCAGCATACATTCAAGAGACATAACATCAATTGCGCCAAAATAATGCTCAGTAGACTAGGACTAGACTATTACGCGATGTCTGTACAAACAACAATTAATTTGTTTAAAGCGAATATTTGCCGAAAACGCAATGAATATGCAACCAGATACGAAACCGTTATTTTCCATCCTTGTCCATTCTAACTAAAATTCGTTTCGATCAATGCAAGACGCTCTCGTTGGAATACAATTATTAAAAATTGCCTCCAATTATTCTTTGCATCAAAAGACAATGGGGAAAACTAAGAGAGACAATTTATTTTAATTTGCTCATGCATTTCTTTTTTTTCTGAAATATCAATAAATTAGTATCGATTTGTAGCAAAAATTATTCAAAAGCTTTTCTATTTACGTCCGAATTTTCGGTGAACCATGTTTCCTTAATACCCGGACTGCATTGAAAAAAATTTTAAAAAAATATCCTCATCACTTGCAAGAACATACGAATTACAAAATAAATTCTTGGTTTTTTTTCTGTTTTTTTTTCATGACAAATTACCAACATTTAGTAAAACATTGTCTACTGAATTGGAATATTTTTTTATTTTTTTTTTGTTCTTTTTCTTTGTGAACTCCTTAAACATTAAGTACTTTATCACTTGTACGTGTACATCTTTTGTTTTCCTTTATTTTTGTTCAATCTCCTCCTCCTACTTCATACTCTCTATGGTTGAGGTTTATCTAAATCGAAGCAGACACTTGAGATTACTTGAAGATGTTGGCCAAGAGAAATGGGAATGGTACTTTACTTAAAAATATAGGAAATATGCATACATTTTTGTTTATTAGTCTCAAACCCTTTGAAAAGTACTTATAAATGGATTTAACGGTTAAACTGAATGAAGCTCCTTATTATTAAATTTTTAATTCTGCTTAATTTTTCGCTTTGGTTTGAGTACCAATTAAGTACCTTCTATAATAAACAATGTTGTACACATTATTACCCATTTAGAGCAGCATAGCCGAGAGAATGTATACACTTAACGAAAACCTCAAGAATTCATTTACCATCCCAAGAGCCGCCATCCGTTCAGATATTCATGCTTATGATTTTTGTCCTTTTCCAAATGGAATACTGGAAAGAATGTGAATTCTCTCATGTATTCATTTGTTTGATTTTGTTGGTTAAAATTGTTTTTGTTGGAGTATTTATACAAAGATGGCGCCTGCTGTGTAGAAAATTGATCGAAGTATTCCCTGCCGTTTGAACTATGATGCGATATGTCATCGTATATAGTATATCGTTCGCATTTATTTGTATGTTTGTTTGCAAGTATGTATGTATGAATGTATGTTGGTTGGTTGGTGTATTATGTTGTAGTGGCATATAATGTTTGTTTCTTCGTAAAATTGTTTGCCATTATTAAATTCTGTTTGTTAGTGGATAGTTGGTTTGACTGTATGTATGTCTGTCTGTCTGTCTGTCTGTCTGTCTGTCTGTCTATCTCTTTGCTCAGTTGTTTTGGCAAACATGTTGAAGGTGGTTTTGTTTGTAGTTGTACATTTGTTTACTTTGCATTATTATACCCTACATTGAAGAGATATTCATCAAGGTTTATACATTTCAAAAGACTTCAATCCCAGACAAATAATTCATCTAGAAAAGTCTATGACTTTGCAGCATTAGATTGGTCTACCTCTTGGGCAATAGTGAAATTGATTATTAAAGTTCGTTTCCACTACACTTAATAAAGGTTCTACCAAATAACTTTTTTTCTTTGAAAAGGCTTTAAAAAAAAAACTACTGAACATTTTCTCTAATTTCTTTTTTTATTTGAAAGTACAATACTTCCGGTTAATAAAGCAAAATAATTTCATGCAGTAGCCTACACGATCGGTCCAATTTTTGAGCACATTATCGACTGTGGCTTCACGAATATTGTCCTTTAAAGCGTCAATTGCCTCTGGCTTGTCGGCGTAACACTTATCTATGACGGCACCCCACAAATAATAGTCCAACGATGTCTAATCGCAGCTCCGACGTGGCCAAACGACATCAGCTCTGCGGCTGATAATGCGATCTTCAAAATTAGGGCGCAAAACATCGAGTGTAGCTTCGGCTGCATGGCGAGTATCGCCGTCCTGTTGAAACCAAATGTTGCCAATATCCTCCTTTTAAATTTTTGTGAACAAAAATTCGTTCAACATGGCCCGATAACGATCGCCATTGACTGGAACGGCCACTGCTTGCTCATTTTCTAAGAAAAAAGGCTCAATTATGGCTCTGGACCAAAATCCACACCAAACAGTGACTCGTTTTGGGTGCGTCGGCTTTTCAATGTATGCGTGCGGGTTTTCTGTGTCTCAAATGAGACAATTTTGCTTGTTTACATACCCGCCAATATCAAAATGAGCTTCATCTGAAAAGTTGAGTTTTTTGCTAAACTGGCATCTTCTATAAGTCCATTCGCAAGCCCACTTAGCGAAGCGAAAACGCGTATTATATACAGCCATATTCGTTTAGTGAAAGGATATAACTAATTATGCGTCAAATTAGATGGCGGACTAATTGATTGCAACCCTATCAACTTAAGACTAGTTTTGCCTAGCTAAAAAAAATTAAACGAAACTGCCAAAGAGAAAAGAATTTTATAAGTTAAGGAATAGTAAGGTAGCAAGCGATAATGGTATACCAGCAGATGTTTTCGAAAGCCATCAATATCTTCTGAAAGCCTAAGAGTAATTGCCAATGGAAACTACCATGCACGATATGAAGACGTTAGATGCTAAGTTGTAATCCTGACTTTGTAAGTAAATAATTACACGATCTCTATATCGTGATATACATTTTTATATACACATATTTATAAGGTATCCCCTAGTCGTGGTGAGCATACTATAAACGTTCATAGCCTACGAATGTTTGTTTGTATCATAACTTATGTTGACCCGTGGTCATTTGGTACGTTCAAGTACCAGTCTTACATTCATGCACGCATTTAAACAATATTTGGTAGCGCCATTCAATGTTTTTAATTTAAAATTTATTTCAACGTTATCATACTTCCTTTTTGGCTCGTTTAGCATGATACTTCTGCCATAGAACTGTCTGTGCTACCTGTGTACAACAGATTATGAGAATTTATTGTGTATCAATTGAAAATTAATGAAATTTTTTTATTGTAAATCATAAGAAATTATGCGAACTTGATAAGAGACAAATATTAAACATGAAATCGTTTAATTGCCAATCATAAATATTCAATTTGGAAAGATAAATCAGTAGTAATTAAAAATAACTGTCTACTGGCTGACTTGGCTTGACTTTTCTTGGCAGCCTTTCGACAAGGTAAGAAATTTTTTTTTCACAGATATTTTCTAGAGACAATATCCATAATCTTACTGATTAGATTAATTTTATTAGATTTTCAACGCGTCCACTCGTCCATTGTCTGTATTCGTTCACATCAATATTGTCGCCTTTAAATAAATCTCTTTCAATGATTCCAATTCGAGGTAACGTGGTATAATCTATAAGACTTTTCGAAGTACATGCCTCTGTTGGTATAAAAATGTGTAATTTCGCCGAATGTTAAGTTTTGGTAACCCACTGCTCTGGTCTACGTGTGTTTTGGTCATCGTGAGCATCATCTTTTTTCTTGATGCCAATATGTGGTCAACATAAGACCGTTCAAATGTCCGTCATGACTTCCATGACTCTGTCGCATAAATCAGACTAAATTGACCGATAATATGAAGTGGTGGTCTTGTATGTCGCCGCGGTTTGCATACATCTGCTATTTAAAACAACCACACAAAAAAATTCTAAAGTCAATAAATCTCATGATCTCGGTGGCCTGTTACTATTACCCTCGCGTGGCACGGACCGTGCTCTTAAACTGTTTTTCAGAATATCCAACGTGGCACGTAGAGCTGTCCTGTTGAAACTTATGTCGCTGGTGACCAGATTATACAATTCAGATAATCAGTGATTGTCTGGTCAACGTGGTTCTCCAAAAAAAATATTGGCTCGATGTAGCCGTCGACTTTTTTTAAACTTCTAAATTCCATAGCATAATTGAAGGGTGCTACCTACAGAACCAAACGCATTACATATATCGCTCCTTTATTGCAACATAGTTATATCTCAAAAAAACTTGAACTTGGCAAAATGCGATTTAAATTTTCAAGACATCAGTCCTATGATCTAATTGCCGCAAACATTTTTTGCTATAACTTCGGTTCAGCTTGGGATATAAAACTGATTTTTTTTTCAACATGTACAGAAGGTCTAAAACTAAAAATTTTTATTTTTTGAAATATAAAGGAGCGATATGTTTAACAGGATATTACTTTTTTATATGGCAACACCATTTCACACTAGTTTTAATTCACCCCTTTGTTAATGAAGTTTCTCAAAATCATATTTGTGATAAATAATTTATAGTTTTTCATGGATAGCCATCTTCTGTAATGCCTGTGTGGGGTGATTTATTTTTTAACCCAAAAAACTCCGCTAATCAATGTGAAATTTAGTTATTCCAGACACAAACAATATATTTCTGGTTTGAGAATATGGTGCAACTATGATAATGCTGGTAGTTCGGTCGGTAGTGCTGGGCATTTTTAGTAACGGTTGTTGGGGTGAGTTTCAGTTGCATCCTCCACATCGGAGAATTTCACCACAGTTTAAAAAATTCACCGCACAATTCAACATACCGAAACCCATTATTTTAAAAATAACTTTTTGGCCCATATTAATGATGTTGGGTAGTAGTGGATAGATTTCTCAGAGTCCATTTTATATTATATTTGTTTTATACGGCTTCACGCGTTAATAAGGTCCGGCCTTTTGCCTTTCCTTTTCTTCTCACACACACACACAGCACCGACACAGACTTTTCTTAATTATGGGGGTCTTAGAATTTTTATTTTTATACAAACTAGTAACGGAAAAAAAATATGTGAATTAAAAAATGTGCTTTGGTTTGAGGTGATTTTTCTTAACGAACGGAATGACTTTTTTGAACGAGCCGAAAATAAAAACACTGACGACGATGTAGTAAAGTCAACGCCGTTTTTGTACCGTCACTGTTCAGTTTGTTACGCTAGCCGTCGTATCAGCTGTTATACATAAACTTTAACGAAAGAAAAAATTAAAGCAGAAGCTCACAAATTAATATAAAAAAATCTATCTCTTCTAATTGAGGTTCCTTTTTTCCCCAAATCAATTGAAAAAGTGTTTTTAGTGCAAAATAAATTATCAAAAATTATGTTCAGAGAGATTTCAACCAGTTTCAACCAATAAATCAAAGCAAAACTTAAGAGAAAGACTTAATAAATTAGAAGGTAAATTTTATAGTCAATTAACAAAAAAAGAAAAAAGAGAATTTGCATAAACAATTTTTTTCATAATGAAAACAAAGGAAGAAGAACAAGCAATAATCGTAAAGTCTCAAAGTAGTAGTAGTAAATGAGAATAAAAGCAGAAAAAAAAGAATGGCCAGTGAGAGAAAATGTATTGTGAGTTTGGCTGTGTGTGCGTGTTTATAGTGTAATAGTAAAAAAGTAGAGTAAGAAAGAATAGTAAAAAAGAATGAACAAAAATTGCAATATTTAATGAAATTTTCGAAATGAATGGATATTTTTCGGGCAAAGTTTTAAATTGAAAAAATTAATTTTTGACACAGTGATTAATTTAATACAGATATTTGGGAGAATAAACCAGGAAACCGGTTCCGGCATTCTCCAAAGGGTCATATAAAAATTGTGGTAAGAAAGAGATGTTTTAAAATAAATGAAACACAATGTGTTGCCAGATGATTTGTAGTGTGCTGTGGTTACATTGATCCCAAATAAAATGCCTAAAATATACAAAAGTTTACATAAAATAACTGCAAATAACAATAATAATAATTTAAAATTAAAATAAAATAGTTGAAGAAAAACGCAGACTTGTGAATAAACTTTGCAATAATACAGGAATCAAGTGCAACGAATTCTTATTGGCAATAACAATTTAAGTCTGAACAGTGTGCGGTACGTGACTAGCTTTTTTAATTTGGTTTCCCCAATGCACTCAAATAAGCTACAAAGCTTT
This sequence comes from Sarcophaga peregrina, assembly GCA_014635995.1. Lineage (NCBI taxonomy): Eukaryota > Metazoa > Arthropoda > Insecta > Diptera > Sarcophagidae > Sarcophaga > Sarcophaga peregrina. The sequence continues at coordinate 106,856,742 of CM025789.1, read as the reverse complement.
TACTGTGAAAGTGACTGGTATGTTTAGGAATTTGTTAGAGTGCAATTAGTATTTTACATAAGGATGTACTTCCTGTGGAGATTTCTGTCTGTAAGAAAATGTTAACGATTCTCAATTAATAAACACTCAATCGTACCTCTTACAGACGTGTAAATAAGTGCTGTTGATGACTGCTAAAGTAAATGAAAAGTAGTTACATTGTGGAGGCAATTATATTTCAATTGCTGAAAATACTAAATACGGTCCTTATCAATAAAGGTGCCCTGGTAGCACAATTCTAATTGTCTTAAACTTAACGACTTTAGATTTGTACTTTTTTCAGATAATTCAAATGTTAACAGTAAAAGTTTGAAATAAGAATTTACTCCTTGGAATCGTATTTGCCAAAACTAGCTTGACATAGCTCACGTCGGTTTGACAACGACACTTGAGATTTTGAATTTTTAAGTGTAATAATATTACCTTATTAAAGCGATCCAAATAGCTTTATGTACGATGTCTTGAGAATATTACGTAAATTTATTCAATTTTTAGAGAATTCACCATAACATGAAATGTAACTTGTGTTTTAATCTTTAGCTAGTCTTTTAATCTTTATTGGGAATAACTTATTTAATAATAATAATAATAGCAAGAGTTTCAATTACCATTAAATATCTACAATTCTAAGTAATTATATTCAACATTTTCCAATAAATTCTTACATAATCATCATAATGTATTTGGTTTTGGTAAAATTAGAAATAAGAAAATATCGTTCCAATTATTTAATTATTTACTAGATGAGACTGATGAAATTAAAAGATTTAATAGAAATGACATCTTAGGCTTCCCATTTATTTAAAAAGTTAATTATAATATATAATTACCTCATAAGTTAATTATCTTTTAAATAATACCCCATTTTAATTTTAATTAACGAATTCCCGTTTGCCTGCACACTGAACATGTCATCTGGCAGCCTCATTTATTGAGTTTTCAGATGGATGTGAGTAGTTTTGTATTGCGTACGTATGGGTTTCTGAACAGCACAAAGAAGGAGTCTGCAAAGTGGGGGTGTTCGTGTTTTGTATCTTGTTTCATTACAAGAATTCTTTACTAAAATTTCGGTAAAACAAGAACAGTTTTCGTGGTAAACGTAGCAATTTGGCGAACATCCGAATAAAAGATGAATTGATCTTTCAATATTTTTCTTTCTTTTATTAACAGGCAAGAAAAGAGGAGCAGCAGCAGCAGAAGCAGAACCAGCAGTAAAGAAGCAAACGAAAATAATAAATATGTTGAAAGTATAAATTTTGGAGGAACAATTTTTTTTAAAAAATTTAGAATTTCTTTGCCATCATGTTGGTTGCCACACCGGGACAGACAACCGCTTACAGTACTACACTACACAATAACAGTAGCGGTGGTGGTGGTGGTGGTGGCGGTGTTAGTGTTGGAGTTGTGGGTGCCAGTGGTGTCGGTAGTAAAAACGCAAATGCTACGACAGTAATTAACAAAAAGGCCACCACCAATTTAAACACTAGCAATACAACAGTAGCGTCTGTTACTCCAAAAGCCGTAAATAACACTCATCATACAACATCCGCAGCAAGCATTAATAAAATCTCGCTAAATTCCAATATACATGCTACCACATACAATTATCAGCAAAATTCCAAAAGTGACAACAATGTCTCTACCACCAAGCACAGCAACAATATTATTAATAATAACAACAATAAGACAACAACAGCAACATCTTCCAGAGATATAATAACGTCAACCAATACGCCAGCAACAACAACTACAACGTATTCTTTGAAAAATGAAATTGGAAACATAATCACTACTACCACTACTATCACCACCACCAGCACTACCACTACCATCTCCACCAATAAACAAAGTTTTATTCAAACTCTTAAAGATTCTGTACAAAAGGCTTTAATTTCAACAACAGGCAGCAGCAACAATTCCATTACCAACAAAACAAATATTAACAGTAAGAACTGCAACAATAATTGTAATAATGCAACTTCGTCCATACAGAATGTCACCTCGTCTTCAGCAACCACTTCATCACATAATATTAATAAAGTGTCAGCGACAACAACTTCAAGTAATTCCACCGCCGCTACTGTCACACAGCCATCATCATCGTCGTCGTTGCCGTTGGTGCGCAGTAAATATTTTTCATGTTCATTATCAAAACTACATACGGTAGCACCCACTGTACTCCATCGTTATCCGGAGGAGAGGCAACAAGCGAGCAGTACCGATAGTCTTCAAAAAGAAATGTGCCATTTTAAACCAATACGTATAGCTCCCACAACACCATGGAAAAGGTAAGTTTTTAAGTGATTTAGCTCCTTTCAAATACAGAGATGCAATCATTCATACAGTTTCTCTTTAAGAGTATGTCCTCTCTTCTACATCCGCAAATACAAATTATTCATCAAAATTAGTTTTAAAAGGAAGAAGAAATTAATTTTCATTACAAATCCTTCTATGATAATTGATAGTTTCATATTCCATCTGAATGAACCATTAAAGAAAGGGTGCATTCTTAGAAGGGATTATTATTTATTATTCAAGAGGCCATATTCGCTGAATACGACATCGAATGATATAGATAAGTGCGCGCTAGATAAAGTGGATTACAGGTGACCTGAAAGTGTCACTTGCATAATATTCTGAATGTGACCTGACCACTTGTTAAGAGTTCAACTACGTTCCCGGCTTCAGTATGATTGAACGTATGCATGGCCAAAAGTATAGACTACCCACATTGGGAACTGCTTAAATGTTCGGTTATAAACCAATTTAGACCGAGACACTTCAGTAAAGGTGGCTTGTAAAAACTTTACTATCTAATCGAGTAGGATTAATCAGAAGTTTCGGTTGGAATTTACAAGAGACTATGCTATGGAGATAAATTACAGGTTCTAACTTTTTATTTAAATCTTTACCTTGCATACGATAATTTTAACGAGCAGACAAAGTTATGGAAATCTGACGGCATTATGTTACAGGCACACTTTTCTCGTTTGACGTTAAACTCAATTACTTTAATATTTAAATCACATGGATGGTGAGTCTTTACAATGACTAAAGCGGAGTTGAGTGTAGGTTACGAGTAGTAGTTGGGTTGTTATATGTGAGATGTCTGACATACAAGAAAGGAAAACTCTAGCCCAACTTTGTCCAGATGGATTATAAGACTTCGACAACACTGTCCGACCTACGGATCGATCAATAGATTCATGAAAACTCTAAAATGAATCGGACTCTACTTCAACTAGTTTCATACCAAATACAATACAATAATAGATTGTAGAATAATAAGAAATGACACAACAATCAAATTGTACTACGATTACAATTTATAAAATTGATAATAAAAAGAGTTGCCTTTTCATCAAAAATTAAGGTGCGCTAAATGACAACGAAACCAAACCTTCTGGGAACAACATTTGTTATACTCGATATGCTGTTAAAATCTTATGGGTCCTTAGGGGTCAATCGGGTATCAACCAGTAGTGCGATATTTGATTACACAAAACATTTTTTCATAACAAGTTTTCAGAGTAGATTGATTCTGTCACTAAAAAAAAATTGAAAACGAATTAATACTAGAGATTAGAATATATCTATACATACAATAGAATATGTATTCCTTAAATGTATCTTAAATTATTTCATTTCATATATTCATTCATTTGCAGTGGTAGCAAATCTCGTGGTAACTCTTTACGTTTTCCAAAAGCGAACCTAGCCACCAAAAAAACTGAATTTATTTTAAAGTCTAACTGTGATGTTAATAGTAAAAAGAAGAAACAGCAACAAACACGAACGCATGTTATTGATACAGTCGACGAGGATGATGACGATAATAATGAACAAGAAAATAAAGAATTTTATGGAATTTATAAACCAAAGCCAAGGTATGTACGATTTATTGAAACTCTAGCAACATTTAAAGTTCAAATAACTTTGAAATTTGAATTTTAAATTCAATTTTTTCCAATTTTTTTTTTCTTCTTATGTATGTAGTATTTATGTGTTGGAATATTTGATTTTTGTTTTATAAACTTCAAGTAAACTTTATAAATTGTGTTAGTTTTTTTTTTTTTTTAATTTTCGTTTTGGCTTTTTAAAAAATTGAGAAAAGTTAAAACAAATTATGTGAGATATATATGATGAACTAATTGATAAATAGTGTTAAAAGATTTTAATTCAAAGATAATAAATTCTTTCAGTTTGACTTGTTTGTCCACGTCCTTTAATACTCCAAATCATCAATCAGCATTTGTTTGTTTAGTCGCCCAAATGAAGAATTTGGTAAATATTCAATCGAGAAAGTCCTTGGCTCCAACCAAAAGCACTAGGGACTTGGCACCGAAAATGAAAGCAAATAAAACAAAATATAGGCGTTCAGGGCGCACAACAATAGCGGCCAACACTACAACCATCTCCAGTACGCCAAATGATAAGGCACCAGACGAATGTTTTGCTTGGCAAAACCTAAAACCTACAAAAAAAATAATACTTGGCAAGAGTCTTGCAGTGGAGTCTGTAAGGGAATTGCCGAAGGTGCGTAGTACACGCCTAGCATCTAATGCTTTAAAAAACAAGATTCTTTCAACTACCGCCACAAATATACGTAATAAATCAAAGGAAAATAAAAAACGAGCAAATGTTAAAATCAATGAAATACATAAATTACCAACAGCGGCCATATCTAAAGCAAAAGCACGTAAAAAACAGAGTCACACCAAATCCAAAGTGGTTAACATTGTGGCATTGGCGAACTCGGTTAAAGTGAAAGGAAAATTCCAAAAAACGAAATCAGAGACTAATGCTAATTTCAGTAGTGACACAAGAAAAGCACGCAAACGTAAATTGACCGCTGAAACTGACACAGAGGCTATATCAATAAAGCCGTCAACATTAACAACGGCTTCGACCGCAACAAGAACGCGCAAAAGTTCTAGACTATCAAGTGTGAAGCAACCAGTAGGTGCAAATCAAAAACAAATCTCTGCAACTCCTTGGAAGAAACAACAACGAAAGGATTCACATACATCAATGGCTTGTTTTTCTCCACCGTTAACACGGGCTCGACTGAAGAACTTGGAGGCCCAAGGAAAAGCTACCTTATTAACAGTGTCGGAAATAAAGAAACGTAGATTTTAAACAGAACAAAAACAAAACAATTAACAAATGATAAGAGGAAAGGTAATAGTTTCATTAAATTTTAAATTGTACATTCATTTTCTTTTATTGCTGCAAAAACCAAATCAAATATCATTTCTTATCTGTCGTTTTTAGGTTTTTCTTTTCAAAACAAACAAACAAGATCTCGTAATAAAATAATACTTAAAATATGGTTGGCAATAAAATTTAAGTTCCATTTTCTATTCTCGTTTTAACTCATTCCCCCCCCCCTACTACTAGTACATATTCATAATATTTTATAAAATTTTTGAATAATTATACATACGTACGATATATTTTGATTATTTATCTTGCACTGTTATTATACGTGATATTAAATCTGACTCTTTTTTGTAAGAGTAAAAAAAAAAAAAAACAAAAAACAAATTCAATATTATAAATTTATATTAACCTTTGACCATTCAAATAGAAATTCAATTTTTTTTTTCTCATTTATTACATAAGAACCTTCTTGCGGCTATGCATATAAGCATGTTCGTAAATTATTTATTGTATACTTTAATTTTTTTTATTTTTTTGTTTGTATAAATTTATGTAGTTGTTAGTTTTATTTTATATTATAAAAAAAAAGAAAGAATCAATTATCAATTATCTTTTTATGATATGAAAAGTTTGAAAATTGCAAACATTATAATTGACAAAATTTTAATGAAATTATTTGATTGACGGGTTCAATTAAACGCACAATATTTGTAAAATTTATTTGGAAAGAATTATTTTTATCATTTATCATCATGTCTTTGTGGTTTTTCGCTTCTGTTATCGTAATCGAATCGATATTTTTATTGTTTACATCGGTGATGATCACATTTGTTTTGTAAATTTCAATTGATTATACACGTTATAATAAAGATTTTCGTAAAAATTGCTAAATATTCTTTTCGTTTACTTAATCACTTAATCGTGACATAAATAATATACAGGTTTTCGAAATAGTTGCATTAATTTCGATTTTGACAATTTTCAAATTATTTAAACCAGTTTTGAAAATAAATCATGTTCTCCAGTCAGCGTAATAAATATCAAGAGAACTGGATTACCGATTCAAGACAGAAAATTTAAACCTTCAAAGAAATCTCTTTATAAGATACTTTTACTTTTTCTATCAACACCCGGACAGCCCCAGAGGAGATACTTTTTTGCCTCCAACATATAAACCCAGATATTCGTCATTGTTTTGGAAAGAATATCCCCAATTTTCATTGGATATCTCTTATTTGTTTGTCGAATAATTAATTAATCTTAATTGTTTTGTCGATTAAGTAGTTAATTCTTCTCACTTATAATATTCCCTGTGATACCGGTTCCAGCATTGGTTTGTTTTGGGTTGAATTTCCTTAATTTTATAAAAAACTTTTCGTTTTAGTTTTATCATATTCGATAACTTCTTGATAAATTGATTTTATGTGTTGCTTTACTTTGTATTTTCTGCATTCCTTCAAAACAAAGTCTAACAAATCATTCCAAATGTTTAATTTTGACTATTCTATTAGGGTTTTGATATTTCTTGACTAATCCTCAGTAGTTGGAAAGCAAGTGATTTCAAGCAATCGGATATTTAGATGAACACAATTTACAAATACTAGGATATTGGTATGTTTTCCGTATAAACTTTCTACAATAAGCTTATATTTGAAATACTAGGCTTTGTTTTGTATTATCTCTGCTTAGGTAGGTTATAGGAAATATGGAAATAGGAAAATGTGGTGCATTATAAAGAGTTTGGAAGAAAAAATAACAGATACAGAAGTAGAAGCAAAGAAAACCCTAACAAGAATGAAAATTATCAACGGAAATAAGAAACAACCGGCGGAAGTGTGAAATAATTTAAATGCATTTATAGAGCAATAAGCAACTGACTGTTTATAATAAAAATAAAAATTTTGGAAAACTTTTCATTGACATTTTTAATCATCCAGTTTAAATTTTTCACTTTCAAAAATCGTTTTGAGTTACTAGTAGTACAATTATATTCCTAAAAAATATGCATATGCATTGTATGTATGTATGTATTTATGTTTTACAGGTTTTTCTTATAAAATTTTAAAATATTTGTTTAAATATTTTCTTTACTCATCTAGTTTCATTTATTTTTATTATAATTTTGAAATATTTAAATTATATTAGGATATGCAAAGAAAGGATGATGATAAAGAGAGCATGAATGGGAAATGAAAACTTTGTGATGTGTATGATAAATTTGAAATAGAAACGAAAGTGTCTAAACACTAAGTAAGATTATTTTCTAAAAATTTAGAATAAAAATTCCAAATTTAATAAATTCGTTTAAGAAAGAATTAAACGAATTTGAAAGCAAAAAAAAAAAAAAAATTTAATTTTAGATTCTTCTACAGCTAAAGAATTACAATAAAATAATAATTGAATAAAACTATTTAAAATGTTTACTAAATTAAGATATATAAAAATTACACTTTAAAGAAATTATATGTAGAGATCAGAAGTTTATACATGTGTGAATTAATTCGAAAAAAACAAAAATATTTAAAAAAAAAATTAGTTTAAAGCAAAACTTAATTTTTGCAAAATAAATAAATATATTTATATAGTAATTAAAATAAAAACAAAACAATATCTATATATAGATATAAATATATACATACTTTTCTTAATAAAAAAATAAATACAACTAAATAATATAAATTTTAAATAAATATATTATAAAACAAAAAGAACAAAATTCTGTAGTCATTATTATTGAAAGTAAAAAAAAAATAAATAAAAAAAAACAAAACAAGCAAACAGAAAAACAAATGATATTTTCCTATAGTTTATTTAAATAAGTTAATTTTTTACTATTATTATTATATTGTATTACAAGAAGAAGAAAAGAAAACTCATTTTAAACTCTAAATAAACAATGAAACTTCTTTTAATGTAAACAAAACAAATAAAAAAAAAACTTTCAATAAAAAAAAAAAAAATTAAACTTTAAACAGAAAAGAATTAAAAACCACTGTGTGTTGTGATAAAATATTGATTTTTTTTTTTATTTTTATTTATGATTTATAAATAAAATATTTCTAATTTAATGCATAACATAAGTTAATTTCTATATACATACATACATATTACCACTCAGTTTCATATTTTTGTGCAAAATGTTTATTAAGAAGCAAGTGTTGCTTTTAAATTAAAATTAAGTTTTTAATATGTGTGTGCGTGTGTAAATTTTATGTTTGAATAATTTTATTTGCATTAAACAAGTGAAACAATTAGATTTAGTGTATTAATGAAAAATATCAATTCAAATTGTAAAAGTCGAATTAAATAAATAAAATTAAATTTAAATTAAAAAGATTAAGTAAGAAACAAACAGTATATAAGAAAGAAAAAAAACACAACAAAGATTACACAATTATAACAATTTAAATTATTACAAACAATTTAATGAGCCACTAATTAATATAAATAAATAAATAAAATTTTAAGAACAAATATTACAATCGACTTTATGTGTGTATGTACTATTGTATACATCGGATATTCCATCTACCATGTTTTTCATTCATTTATAAACACACGTTTTATCTTTAAATTTAAATAAAATTTTATTCGCTTGAAACGTCTATTAGCTGTTGCCCACATTGGAGTTCCCTAACATCCGAATTGTCTAATTTTACATTTTACCGCTACATAAATTAGGCTGAATTTGATCGAAGGCATGGATTATGTTGGCATGTGGTCTATTCGTTTAAACCTGCGACTTAAGACAATCGCACAGGAAAAAGTTGAACATGCTGCCATTGTGCGACATATCCAATGTGGAGTGGCGAAAGAAATAATAAAGAAGCTCCGGAATTGGTTATTCTATTCAGTATTCACAGCTTCATCACTTTAATCTGACCATTAGACATTGTCTTATAGATATAAATAGAAGAATATTAAATATCCCTTATTACGAATCTTGCATAAGCGGAAACGCTTTAACTTCCTTTGTCCTATATTATTATCTTTTAATAGAAAAATATTCCGACTTTACCTGATCGTGATTGAGGTCATTAAGGCCTAACAATATAACTCTCAAAAAGTTCGCTCTGTAAGAGAAAAGGACCCGTATACGATTTTAATTGGGAATCATGTTTCGACAACATAATCTGCCAACTCCTATCATCCAGTCTTTTAGCAGTATTCTAGACAACAGCACGACAATAATCTCCATAATCCATAGAAATAAGTTTTTGTGAACTTTTAATTAATTGAAATTCATTTTATTTCTACAAAATTCTCGTTAAAGAATGTACATTTCTTTCATTTTATTCTTCTTCAATTAATATCATTTGATGCGGCAAAACATCCCATAAATCCTTCAATTTATAACCATCTCTTATACGTTCCATAGCGAAACCCAATTCCTTACAATATATTGGTTCTCTTGGTGGCTTCTCCTCACCTACCGATAAGCTGCCTTCGGCCAAATAGGTATTTCAACTTTGAATTTATTTCCTTTTCTTGACGTTCATCGATTTCCTGGAATTCTTCGATACGTATTTCTTTCCTCTGTGCATTTGCCGATAAATTTTGTTTATCCGTTTCGGCGGATTCATATACCACACCAAAATTCGGATTTTCCGTAAAAATCGAATGCAAAGAAATGAGTTCTTGATAAATTTCCTTCAGGCGTTCGGGCGGATCTATGCGAAAACCTAAAACGTAACCACCACCAGTCTCAGCAGTTTGTATAACCAAAGCCGGTCCATATTTAGATTCTCGTATTCGTATCTATTGCAGAAGAAAAAATATTCTCATTAAATGGCAAAATATAAATATTTCAGGTGTTGTAGAACGAAATCCATTATGTATTTTAAAATAGAAATGAAGTGAGTAAATAAATTGTAATATCCGCAAATAGTATATACGTAAGTAATAACGTTTAGTCTGATCTGTCGGCGATGTTTAGAAAAATTTAATTCATTTACTATTAAACAAAAATAATGGATTTCTTTCTACTACACCTTCTATATTATTCCTTAATTAATTATGTTCACTTACAGAAGCTATTTGCATATACGGCAAACTGATATTGAAGGATTCATTGGCATCGGCATACCAGACCACCCTTATATTGCTGACAACAAAAGAACCCAAATTACCCTGATCACTGGATAAGTTCCAAACGCCATCGACTTTATTAAACACCTGCTCTTGAGGCAATATAATTAACTGACCCGATTGTAAAATAGCACCGCGTAATTTCAAATCCCGATACAAATAGGTGCGTTGATATAAACTTAAAGACGATATTGATGTAATAAAAAGAACGTGTAGTTGTGAGTAACTAACTTACTGATAAATATCAAAGACACTTTGAAATATCGGTATATGTTTACGTTCTGTTTCGCCTGAAACATCAGTAAATAAAAATTCAAAGCGGGTAGTTCCGCCCATAGCCAATATATACAAAGCTAAACAGTTGCCTCTGATTTTATTTGTCACAACTTTGGTATTCATATTGACTATACGGCCATAGCCAATAGCTATTAAATGTCACACAACAAAAAAAATTATTTGCCTTTCATATTTAATTTCCAAAAATCTTACAAAGATTAAATTTTTTGTGCACTAACGAATACCAGATTAAACGTAAATTTGTGGCCAATAGACGTCCAGAATCAGTGGGGTTACCTTTAGTATCCTCTATGTAATAAATAGTGGATAAAATCTTTTCACCATTTCGTAAACGTTTTTGTCTGAAAAGAAATAATTTTAAAGCTTTCCAATTAATGTTGAAATTCAAGGATATTTTTCTTTTGCCCTCACACATTGGGTGTATCAAATTTGATTTCCTTGTCCTCCCATAGTAGATTAAATTGTTCAATGGAATCCATTTGTGGCAAACGTTTTACCAAAGTCTGTAAGAAAATTTATAGTTTTTGGTTTCAATTGTTGTGGTTTTTTTTAGTCCATATTAATATGAATGGCACGATAGATAGGTTGCTAGGTTACTAGCTAGAAGTGACATTAGCTACTAAATAAACACTTCATATGTAATTTTGAAATCAATTTAGAAACTTAAAAAATAAATTTCTAGTTAAACTTAGGCTAACTTCCTCTATTACGTTTAAGTAATATGCACTCTTTGAAATCTGTACAAATCAACCATTAATCAAACGAAGTCAAAATAATTCAAAGTTCTTAGGATACAATAGGGTCTGCTTAACACACAGCACGTCCTGGACAACGCAGGACAATGACCGTATATTGTTTAAGCTCTTCAGGCCCTTCGGTTCATAAATACCAACTGACATGATTATTTCATTTAAATACCAGAAGATACTGAAATATTTAAAAGGTATACATGGCTCTTTAGAAGTTACTGGATTATTTAGAGCGATATTGAAGTCGCTTAATGTCTAAAATAAAGAAACTATAATGATAGTTCATCGTCTTCGACCATATTTGAACCTGCATCGCCTGGGTTTGTAGTTAACCTCTTTAACCACTGCATCACAGTCTTGTCCTTAGTGCACCACAACCTCAGCACTTTCCACAAAATTGTGTAATATGTATGCCGGACTACAGTATACTATTGATTAGAGCTTACGTTAAACTTAACGCTTTACAGCAGACTGACATTGTACGATATGTTTCTGACGTTCTCGTTTAAATGTTCAGACCACTTGACAATTAATTTACGACACCAGAATCTGGCTTAAATATTTGCTTCATTGATCAGTTGTAACTTCATAAACTGTATTAAACCTATCAAGTGGAAATCTCACGTACAGCATCGAATTATATTTAGTTGAGAGAAGTGTATAGTTCTGTGGACGACGTATTTAGAGAAGAATGTATTTTGATTTACTAAAACAAGATATTTCTTTTGAAATAGTCCTCTTAGCATAATGAATTCTGTGAGAAGCTAGACTTTAATTGTGATTAAATTTGTAATATCCAAATTAATGTAAATAAGTGTTTATAAGTAATAAATAACTTAACATTTCTCATTCAATTTATTTTCTACTCATTTATTATAAAATTTGTGGTACAATATTTTAATTTATTAAAAAAAAAACGTTCAGTTTTATTTCTTTTTTTTTATAAACAAAGAATTTTAAATATATTTTCCAATAAAAAAAAAAAACAAAAAAATGCTCGGCACTTATAGATTGTTAATAACTAGTTATCGATCGATTGGTCTTTGTTTATATAAATAAAAAATTATTAAAATATTGATGTATGCATATGTACGTATATTACACAAAAATTACAAAGATTTTATCATTTAAGCAAAGCTATGTTGTATATGGAAATGTTTAAAGTAAAGTATTGAGTTAAATGTAGAAAACCAAAAGAAAAAACAACTCAAAAATAAAATATTACAAAGGGGATAATAGTTAAAAATATTAAAAAATAAAATAATAATAATAAAAAAACATTGATTATTGCATACAAGAAGTTCCTAACAAATAGCAAACAAATTTACTTGCTAACAAGTATAGTTTGTCTTTTTTTTTTTCTTTTTTGATTTATAAATATAAAAAATAGTTCAATTTTAATTACAAAAAATTTTCTGTTTAAATAATTAATTATTAACCCCACATTATTGTTGACATTAAACTATTATTTACATAATAATCTGAGGTTCTGGTACACTGGCAGCGATATTTTTATGCGGCAACACTTGACCGCCGTTTATATAGATCTCATCTTTAACTATAACATCTTCGCCAAGCACTGTGGTGCCCTCTAATCGCACCCAACGTCCTACGATTGAACGCCAACCCACTATACATGAGTCCAGCCAAGAATGTGATTTAACTATGGCACCTTTCAGAATGGTTGAACGTTTTATGCACACACCATCCTCGATAATGACATCGGGACCAATAGTCACATTCGGCCCAATACGACATCCCTGACCAATTTTTGCACTTGGATCAACTAAAACGTTGCCAACAACACCAGGACCGGTATAAAGATTCGCTGATTGTTTCTGACGCAATGAGGAAAGATAAAGACACATACCTGAAAAGAGAAAAATCGGTAAAAGAAATTGATAAACATTTAAATTTACAATTATTTATATTAGAGCAAATAGATCTAATATTGTAGACATCGCCATCTGTCCTCTCTCCGCAAAGATTTTATGAAAATATTCAAGTTTTCAATACTGTGTCTCAATATGGAGTTTTTATGAAATATTCCTACGTATCTTTGTATATAATATTTGCTAAGGAAATTCAGGAGTGATAATAAGTCCATTAAAGTGAACGTAGTAATTCATCAAGGCTATATCTTGTTTCCATTACTGTAGTGGTGAACAACCATTCCATGTCAATGCAGCATTATACTTCGAAGGCTGGGCAATAATAGAATGAAAATAATTTTTGCCTTTGATCTCATCACCGTTTAAACATGTAATCCAAGCATTTGCCAATGCACATTAAGTCTTTTGACCTTTCAGACCAAATCTGAAAAGTTTTTGTCTTCTTAAAGCTAAGCACAAATTGCTTAGGTCACAAAATATTTCGTTTCATACTAAAATCAGAGTTTGTCAATCAATTTAACGTTTTGATTTTATATCACTGTGAAACATGGAACGAACATATCTAGTCGGGATCTAGATATGATACAAATCTATATAATACGACATCTCAGGCGCTTTTTCAAATCAAGAGTCATGGAATAGAACGAATTAATTTAAAAGATTCAAGCTGATGTGTAAACCATAAACGCTGAATTAGGAAGCGATTCAGACTGACTTTGAATATAGGAGAGCCAGTGACAAGGGTTTACTTTGCAAACCGTTTTATCAGGAAACGCAAGGTGACACAAGCATATATTCGGGAGATGAAGACACACTTTCGACTAGTTTTAATTACATCCTTGCGATATAGAAATAAAGTTTCTTTTATCAAAAAATGTTCATTATAAATAATAGAAGATTGCTTGTGAATTGGAAGATTTCTTCAATTCCTTCGATTACAGAAAGTGAAACGATTCGACGAAGTATACCAATAAAGAAATGAGTTAAGTATATAACAGCTAGAGTTATTTATATTTCGGTTGTCGTTAAAATCTTCACTTATTCAAATATCTTCCAACAAATGAGTCATCAATACGACTTAGCACATTGCTTTAGCATATCCAAAAAACTATTATTAATGATTGTTTATATAAAAACCTAATATTTCTCTTACATCGATATGTTTTCAATGTTTTTTTTTTTCTTTTTTTTTGTTTTCATAACTACAACATAAATACTAAATTTATTACTTTGAACTATAAATCTAGACCACTGTGAGTCATGTTATTCAATTTCAAAGATAAGACAAAAGCATAGAAACGAAGGCGGAAAAAGTATAAATAAATAAAAGATAAAAATGTAAAGAATTTTATTTACCAGTTAGAAAATCTTTGGGTTGACCAATATCCATCCAAAAACCAGTCAAGTCCATGGCATACAGTTGCTGTTGTTCGGCCATAATTGGGAAAATTTCCTTTTCGATTGAGGTTGGTTTTACCTCAATACGATCCAATACTGATGGGTTGAAAATGTAAATGCCAGCATTAATTTTATTACTAACAAACTCTTGAGGCTTTTCTATGAAATTTTTAATACAGCCTTGCTCATCATACAGCACTACACCGTACTTGGAAGGTTCCTCTACTTTCGTCACTACGATTGTGCCCTCTTTACCGTGATTACGATGAAACTGTTCCAACTGTTTAAAGGGAAAATCGCAAATTACGTCAGAATTGAGTACATAAAACGGTTCGGGGCTGGCAGTTAGAATGTGTTTAGCCAAAGCCAAGGGACCAGCTGTACCCAAAGGTTCTGTTTCATGGGAGAATATCAGTTCAACGCCTAACTTTTCGGCTTCAATTTTCAGTTCTTTTTCCATTTGTTCGGCCCGATAAGATACTGCCAATATTACCTACGTGGTAAATACACATCATATGATTATACACCACACAGACTTCTTAGAAATTTATACAAAAAATAAAAAAAAAAACTTACCTGTGAGCATCCCGCAGCTACTAAAGCTTCCAACTGATGCAACAATATGGGTTTATTAGCAAACTCGACTAAAGGCTTTGGTGTGCTCAAGGTGAGTGGCCTTAAACGGGTGCCATAACCACCGACCAAAATAAGGGCGCGAGTGCCTTTTGTAATTGGAGGATTAGAACCACACATTGCAATATTAATTGTATTTTTCCCCTTCTTTCGTTCCTTTATTACAATAAACAATTTTTGTATTTCTTTTTTTGTTTTTAATTTTTCATATGAATCTCCTCTGGCAGAAATGAGATTTTATTTCTGACTCGTTACTTGTGTGTAATTAACTGACTTTTCTCTGCTTTGTTTTATTGTTCAGATTTCTTTTCCTTTTCGTTTTTCAGTTCACCTACTGATAAGAAATAATTATTGTTAAATTTGTTTTGTATATTCTAACCAAAAAAAAAAAAACACAACCAAAAACAAAAACAAAATGTACACATACTGAAAGCCGGCATACACTTGCACTCATTCCCTTATTCATGCACTCATTCTCTTCTCTCTCAGTTAATTTCTCTGGCCCCTCTTACAATAACAAACTTCCCTAGTTCCTAAACACTTTGCTTTGTTGGCCCTTGTATTACAACAATAATACAAAGAACAATAAGATTTTTTTTGTTATATCTTTTAAACACCAATCAACTTGCAAAACGTCACGTAATTCTTGTTCTTTGATTTTCTTATTAGATTTTTACAAATTCTGTGTAATATTTATTTAATTACTTTTAACTTGTGATATTCTTTACAAAAATTTTATGTTTTCTTGAATAAAATGTTTAAACAAATTGTTAAATCTATGAGAATTTGTGAAATTCTTGTAATTCTGAATCTGATCGAAATGCAGTAGAAACTCTTGTGACAAGTGAAATTCTATGTAAATAAAAACTTTTTCTTTCTCGAAATCAAAATGACATTTGACTTCGAAATACTGCATACTTCAAGGGTAAAATGCTAACTAAACACAGCTGAGAGGAGATGCCAAATGTATTCATTGCAAATTTTACACCGTGAAAGTAAATACTCGTATATCTTTGCAACTGTTTCTTGATTTATAGAATATTTATATTATTAAAAAAAGATATGATCACAATTTTTCTTTTACAGTACGTTCAGTTGTTTGGAAGTAGTAAACGGGAGATTGGATTATGCTAGCAATCCAATAAAATTAACGTAGACGAAGAAGAAGAAGACAATTTAGAATGATTTTTTAAAATAATTTTATCCAGTAGTTTACTAATGCTTTCTAAATTTACTAATTGAAAACCTAGTTTTTTCTCCGTTAACTACTTCAGTACTTTACTACACCGTATGTTCTATTTAAAGTTTTTTGTAAACACGTTTTTTTTCTTAAAGAATCATATATTAACATTATTTAAGTCTGGCATCCCTTGTAAGTAGAACTAATCAAAACAGAACTCTGGAGTTTTATAATGCAAATCTGTTGCAAAAATACAACCTTACATGACGAAAATAAAAAAAAAAAACATACTGTAGTGTCTGTCGCATGCAGACGAATGTGAATTTGTGTCTGCTGTGGAGGAAAATTTAGGAATTTTGATTTCCATAATTTGTGTGCAAATTATTAAAATAAATCATCAAAAATACTTGCAAACTATTGTGAAAAAGGTAAGTTTTAGCAATTAATAGAAATAATTGAAGAAATTATAAGGAAAAGTAAGGCAAAAATTTGCAAATCAATTTCAATGGTATACACACCACACAACTTCTGTGTTTAATTATTGACGTTTTTCACATTTTTTTTTTTAGCTGAAATGATTAAAGCATAAAATATTTTTAGCTTTAAGGAATAGTTTTTGCAAAAGATTAAAATGTGCTGCAATGGAATTATTTTAATTTCACAATTTTCGCCATCTCATCTACTCGTTTCAACAAAATGTCTTCTGTTATTATTTTTTTTTGCAGTTGTTGTTGGTAGTCGTCTCCACTGTCGTGTGCTGTTGTTGCTATTTTCAATTTCTATTCTTTATTTTCGCAAGAGGTTTTCTTGGGAAACGTTTATTTTTTTTTAAATATTTTTTTTATTAACATATTGACCACTTTGTACATTTGATTCGTGAATTTAAAAATTTTTACTGGCTTTGGTTTGCGTACAATAATGTCTGTCACTCCATTGTCCGCTGCTGCTAGTAGCCTGCCTGCCTGCCTGACTGCCAGCCTTCCAGTTTTAATTTCATGCAGTGCAATTTAATTACCCCCAGTGAAAATTAATGCAAAAACCTTGAAATAACGATGCTATTTTTTTCATTTATTTTTATTTTATTTACATTAAAACAAACTTGAAAAAATGTGTAACAATTCAATATTAACTGCGCCAGCACGAGTAACAACATGAGCAAGTGGTGAAAAACGAAATCAAAGCTATTTCTATGGAATTTATTTGTGTAGTTTCTTGTTTATTTTATTTTATTTTTTCTATGTTTTCTAATACATAGTGGAACAACATTATTTAGTTTTACTTGGCCAGTTTCATGCCACTTCTGGTGGGGGAGAATTTGTTTAACAATTCAATTACATTTAAAATATTCTCTTACGTTTCAGTTTATAATACATTGTTGTAAGCATTTGTATGAGTTTGTGGTTGTTTGAAAACGTGGCGTAAAATTTTATTGATTTTTTCTATTTCTTTTCTGCAGTCATAGGAAAAACTACTACTACTCATAGGCTTTCCAGGGAAGCCTTTATAGAGAAATCGGACGATAGATAGCAAAGATTGGCTAAATTGCAAACATCTGATGTTATTTTAAATTTGTTTTATGGAAATTAAAAGTTATTACCGTTCTGCTCTGATCGACTTGTGACAATTTCCATTTGGTCATGTTTACCAGTATACTTGGTAAACAGTATACAGGAGCAGCAGATGTTCTTTACCTTACATGTTGTTTGACTCAACTCCCCAATATAAAAATTGTTGCAATAACAAGATTTATTTTGCAGACCGGTTGGTTGGTTTCCTTTAGCAAATTAAAAAGTAGCCAATTTATTATCCTCCTTTAAGTTACTTATTCTCTTGCCACTCAATGGAAATGGCTTCAGACTATGAGTAAATGTGTTCTGATGATGTAGTGATGTATTGAAATCTGGATTTTTTAGTTGATACTTTAGCCTTCAGAATTGGTCGTATGACTCTAGTTCGTAGAATTCCTCAGTGTGGTTGAAAATTAACATTTCTAGTCATGATGGAGGTCTCGAATTTTCTTAAAAATGGCTTTTTTTCTGCCAAGTTATCCTTGATCGGTGATTCAGACGCCATCTTCCTAGCGTTAACAGAACGCTAAAGTGTTAATTGCGGTCCTTGCACGTGTATTAAACACGTCTCAACTTAATTTCTTTAAAAAAGTAACATATTTCGCAAAGAATTAATCTATGAAATATATTAGCGCACTAGCACGTTTTGCTTAGCGAAACGCAGAAATGTTAAAAGATTGTATTTTATTTCTTTCATGCAAAAAATTAAAATGAAAACCTAAAAACTCTTGAAATTTGCTGAGCCTGAGCTGTTATTTAACTCGAATTCAATTTAGAAGTAATTTCTGTTATCATATTTAGTTAGTTCAACACATAGTATGTATACAGAGTTTTGTTGTTTTACTCGTATAAAGTTCTTTGTCGTCTGGCCAAAATATGTAAAAAAAAAAAGATTCATCCAAGAGCAAACACGCCATAAAACTATGAAAAACTCCAATGACAACGAGTTTCGTTTTCTTTTTTTTACCTTTAATTTTCTTCTTAGTATATAAAAAGAAACCAATTTCAGTCAAGTTTATTTTTTAGTTTTGTTTGTTTTATTTTTCTCTTCGTTTCGTTTCATTTCCTTTTTCCTCCTTGTGTATGATGTGATTATTATTATGATGATGATGACTATGATGGTATGATGGCGACAATGGTGGTGGTGGTTGTGATGATGTTCATGCTATGCCATATTCTGCATTGATATTGTGAAATAGGAGTATTTATCTTTCCCTGTTTTTGGCTTACTGTGAATATTAAAATAATGAAATTTCGTGCTTTGATGAAAGATCCTGAATATATGAAGGAGTATCAAAATATTGTCATGACTTTATCGAAATTAACAAAAGAATGTGTCATCACTATAACTCCAGGAAAATTGTATTTCATAGCCAACGAAGAATCAGGCACCACAGCACCTCTAGTTTGGGTAGAAATAGATGCCAGCTTGTATTTTGCCGAGTACGAAGTAAAATTGCAAGATGAACGTCATCCACATATTATGCTTTCCACATCACCCATAAATTTAAGTCGTGCTCTTACACTACTGCGCTCAAATGCTAGAACTTGTAAAATCCATTTAATTAACATACAATTCTCCTGTCTGAGAATAGAAATCGAAGTGCCATCTCACAGTTCTGATAATATCACAAGAACTGTGCACGATGTACCAGTCAGTATTATACCACGATCGGATTGGTGCTATTACGAAGTGCCGCAAATACCCAAATCGAGATTAATTTTAAATGTACCCTCAAATCGTTTAATGCGTGGTCTCATTGACAAAGTAAAAAATCTTTCGCCCACAATAATATTTTATGCTACATCCGATGGTGAAATGAATTTAGTAGCCGAAACAGAAATGGCCACAATTACCACCCACTATAAGAAACTGGAAATAAAAGAAATAAATGCTACTGATGCTATGGATTCAAGAGAGCAAGTGGAAGCTTCTTGTTCTGTGGATTGCAAAAAGGCTTCATTGTTCTTTACTGCTTTGCAAGTGCCAACCCTAGAGTTGTCTTGTGGTATCGATGATGATCGTCTAATACACATGCAAGTGGATATACGCTCTGGCATTGCAATACATTCGATTTTGCCTGCAGTTTGCGTTTGAATTGAATTTTCTCATGCGTTTTGTCATCAATTTTGACTTGCAAATGGCTGACATTTCTTTTATACATTTTTGCTTTCATTTGTCTCACTTTTGAACATTTTTTCACTTTTTCCTTTATTTATCAATGCAAATAATATCAATAAATTGCAAAATAAGTACATTTCATATTTACTTAAATTGTTTACCTTACATTGTTGAGACTTCTTCGTATTTTTATTTAATTTTTTTTAAATCGTCTATTACTTAAACTACACTGAGTAATTGTATGGCGGCTTAAATGGAGGGTAGTATGTGTATGTATATGCTAATGAATTCGCATTTGAATTTTTGAGCAGTAATGTGTAATGAAATAGAATATAGAATAGAATATTTTATTTCGAACTTTCTTATTATTTCGAACATTTAAATTTTATTTAAAATATACTAGAGAATAGAATAGAAATTTTTAATTCTAAAAATGTAATATTTTTTTAAATTTTAAATTCGTTATTCAAGGTATGAATGCTTTGTTTTGTTTTGTCAATGTTTGCTTGCAATAGTCTAATTGCGTACTTACGTTACGTATGTGGAACTTATTTGTAATAAGTGCAAAAAGGCGATTTGCTGTTATATCTACAGTCTTTAATATACAGAACAAAGAAGTTACATGATATGATAGCGAAACTTTTTTAAATAGATATCGGAATATCCATTTAGTGATTTGATAACTACGTCTCATTTTGTGAAAGGTTTAAAAATCTAAAAATACTTAAAACATACAACATAAGTCGTGATTCAAACGTAGCTAGTTATCGAGTGCTACGGATGCATTATGAGAAAATTTGTGAGCGACTGATAGCGTTATGCATGAAGTCTGATTTGCGTGTTATTATAGTGGCAGAACTTTGGAAAATTATTCATTTTGTTAGACGAACAGTTCGGAATTTATCGAATCTAATACGTTCTCGGCAATTGAACCTATCTTATGATTCATTAAAGTATTGTCAAATTTTAATAAGTTGATAAACTTGTTCGTTCTTATGTATTGAATCGAATCTCTAAATGGTTTGTGGTTTTAGAAATAAAAAATCCGCGTATGATACTGTAGCTACCATCTAAGATGGCACACATTTCACACAAATTTGTCGGATTGTCGTCTACTAACTTAAGACTTTATCTTTGATATGGCCACTAGGCTGCGTAGTTACGTATCGTTTTGTTGCGTTTGCTAGTTTTGAATTACATGAGAAACTTACTCAGGAAATTTTAAGTCTAAGACTGGTGGTGCGAAGTGTTTTAATAGTGAAATAAAAATATCATTTTTGACCAAGAATCAGCTAATGGCAATCAGGAAACTTGTCAGTTAAATGCCAGAATTTCTAGTTAATTGCATTGGTATGACGTACCTTATATATATATTCTTTTTGAGTCCAGTCTCATTCCAACTGATCGAAACAGTGCTCTCATACCGCTTATAGAATTCAAAATATAGGTTATATAAGAGACAAGTTTCGAAGGAAATAAGGGTTTTGTTTTCAGTTACATACTATTTGGAGCGCAATCAGTCAATATAAATTTTGACCATCATGGTCATTTCGACATCTGGCAACCTTATATAGAATAGAACACATATACATACATACATACATACATACATACATAGCAGTTTCCTGATACATATGGCGTGTTTTTGTAATACGAACGATATCACACGTTCCTATACTTACATATGGATATACAAACAAAATAAAAACAAAACAAACATTTTGTTTGACATCGTTCGTCTTATAAAACAGGCGAATATTTAGAAGAAAAGAAAAATAAAATTATTCAATGGTCATCCGAATTTTCTCAAATAAACGGATTTTTTTTTTTAATTTTGTTGAAATATTGTTACCTTTAAGAAAGCATCACAACTATCACAATATATACATATGTATGTATCTATTGTATATTATGTGTATTTACATTTCATAAAAGTTTATGTATTTTCGCAATTTTATTTCAATTATTATTATTGAATATAAGTGATGTGAGCGATATAAAGCATAATACATACATACATACATACATACATTCGTTCAAAATGTAACCTCATTTTTGTTTAAATGTTTTTTGCTTTTGTGCTTTTATTATTGTAAAACAAGGTAGATAGATTTTGTCCTAATTTATGCCTGCAAACAAGCTTGCAATGTTACTTACTGTGGCCTCCTTTCATTTCACTCAATATTAAAACGAGCCGAATTGTTGTTAACACTCAGAAAATGAGTGCAAATATCAATGTAGGTGTTTTGTGTAAGTGAGAGCTTTATGTGTGTGTGTGTGTGTGTGTGTGAATTGTAGGTGTAACACATTATATTATTCTCTCTCTGTCGTAAAACTTTAGTAGTCATCCTCACTAAATAAAGAGTGTTATTCATGGCTACGAAGGTTTTATGCTAAAAGAAAACGAGAATATTGAGCCAGTCTCTTTAAGAAACATTTTGTTTTTGGTATATTTAGCAAGTTTAATATTCTTTATGAGTGTTCCTTTTTTGAAAACATGTGTTTACATTGTTCTTTCCCTTTTATTCTTTGGTTTTGTTTAGTTTGCTTTTGCTGTGTAAGCAAAAAAAAAAAAAAAAGAAAAAGAAATTAAAGGCAATGATTTTTGTTTGTAGAAAACCAGAAATAAAACAAGTATTATTTATTATTGTCGTTATGTTCATTGACAAACATACAAACATACATACATACATATGCCCAATTTTCTGCCCGCTGTTCGCTCAGTACCCTGTTGGTCGTGGCTGTTTATTGCTCTCTTCTTCTTTCCATAACATATCATTTTATATTGTACGTACTTACTGTTGGCGGATTTGATAGTTCTATTTAGTAAAACCAAATTTGAGGAATTTTTTTTTTTAATTTAATCTAATTTAATATAAAATTGGTGAGCTTTATTTTCAATGTTACGGTTTTCAAGCTCAAAAACGTACAATTTTTAATTTTTACTTTCTTTATTTTCGCTATACTGACAAAACAAGTAAAGAAAACTTCAAGAAGAGATAAAATTATATTCCTGATGTCGCCGTAGTCTTGTAAGTGGTTTGTGGCTTATTAGATGTGATATCACGGTTCAAACCCCCGGTTAGACACCTCAAACGAAACGATCCTGAAAAAAACTCTGGCATAATCTCCGTGAATAAACAAAAGTGTCATTGAAAGTTTCTCAAAAGTCTGACGTTCATAGTTGATTTCAAACTGTAAGTCCCGCTACTCTTGTAAAAATTAACGTACACAACATAAGTGGTGTGAGAAGCTACGTCGTAATCCTGACTGAAGGGTTGTAATGACCAATTATGTATATTAAATCTGGCATCTTCAAATCACAGTTAAATAAATCCTAAGTATATAATTACATTTTCTCTTTTCCGTAGATCTAGAATAAATTAAATAAATAAGCAGTTCATAGGTGATTCACGTATGCTATTATTTATTGTAATTGTGTCTTAATAAAATCTTAAATTTTAAAATACATAATTAAAATTCATTTGTTTCATAATTTTGCTCAGTGTAAAAATGTTGCATGGGAAATCAAATAAAAAATCAGACAGACGTGTAAAGCATACAAACATTAATAGGAGCAGACATTGGACATGCCTCTTGGCCATATTTCTTTATGGTTCACCCTTAAAAAATTGATGCGTTGTGGTATGATTTGTATGCCTTTTTCCATTTTTAAAAAAACACTGTTTTTCATAAATCTGTGTACTCACGTTGTATGTGTACGAATCTTACTAATGACGTAGTAGTCGCCTGAGCTTTCTACTACCGACAGTTTATCTCAAAAGTAAATTTTACTGTGTGTTATTTATAATATATTAACGAATTACCAACAAACATTTATTGATTTTCATCTTCTTTTCCGTGAGAGTCGACATACTTTTGTAGAATACTGTTTAAAATATCTCGCTGTTGATATTTTTGTTTTTATTATCCCTCCTCCATTACATTTTCACGTCTGTTAAACGATTTTGTTTTGCTCTTTGTTGGATTGTGTTCGCTTTTTCGCTGAGTATGAGAGTTCATTTTCATTTTTCAGAGTTTGCACTTTCAATTCTTTTCAATTTTTTTTTCTTGTTTTCATTATTTTACTCCAGTGAGTTCTTTGTCTTTTAATGCGTTTTTTTTTTGTTTTTTGTTGTTTTGGAACGAGAAGGAGTTATTCGTTTACATTCTCATTAAAGGGAATTTCTTTTGTGTAGATTTCCCTTTGGATGTCTTTAATTTTTGTTGAAAGTTTATTTTTAAAGTCGGGGTTTTTTTAGGATGTAGTCAACTTAAATGCGAAACTTTTTTTGGGTATATTTTACAAAATAACAATTTTTATGTTTTAAGACATTGGGATGACAACAAAATTATTTGCGATGGTAGCCAGAAGGGTCAAAAAGTAATATAGAATGCGTCATAAGAGCTCGTCAAGCTTTCGGAAATTTGAAACCTGTGTGGAATACAGAAACTCAATTTGGGTATATTCAACTCTAATGTGAAGTCAAAGCAAGTCGTGAGATCCACTCGATTCAAGCATTCTGAATAATAATTTATGAAAAATTCTAGACACATACTGGTCATTATATGTGTATGTATATACACTTATTCCTTCTAGTTCCGTTAAGGAAAATGGGGTTATTGAATATCCACATCTTTTTGCTTATACCTAGGCAGATAAATGTTAGTGGTTAAAGATATTTTGCTTATTGAATTCTACTATTTCTCAAGACATAATGTCTGTTATCCTTTTCGGGGAAAGCAGAGATCAGAGTCGTCTCCCTAGATGGTCTATTCAAGGTCAAAAAGAGATAAGGATGAATGAATTGCAGTTTTAGGAAACTTACTAATGAAATTGCAATGAAATTTTCGTGGCAGCAGATGAAGTTGAGATCGTTTCTAGTACAACTTAAAACGACAAATGGAGCCTGTTGCCGTTACGACAACTTGAGAAATTTTGCATTAAATAGAAATTCTTGGAATTCTACTGGTACGTTTCCTATGTTCTGCCCTGGGTAAAAGAGATAACCGTGTATATAATACTGTGTATTAAAACCAGCGTCATTTAAATCGCTCAAATGGCTCTACTATTTACTTCCCTAAAAATTGTTGCAGTTATTTTTTTTTATTTTCTCCTTTTTATCCTCTCTTTATTTTCTTATTCTACTTTAATGTATATTTTTTGCTGCTTTTGCTTCTATTTGATTTTGATTTCATTGTTATTGTTGTCTGTTATCATCGGTTTTCTTGCTCTTTTATAGCCGTATGTTTCTGTATGTTTTTGTAAAATGAAAATATCCAACCAGTTGTTGTTGTTTTTTATTCTCCACTTCTTGGCACTTCAACTCACTACATGGAGCAGATTCGTTTTTGTTTTTATTTCTGTTGCTGTTGCTGTTGATATTTCATTTGTTTTGTTTCTGTTCAAACATTAAACTTGTTTCTCTTGTTTTGTCTGGTTTGCTGCTCTATAGTTTTCTTTATTACGTTTTTGTTATTATTTTGTTGTTTTTCTTTTTATTTTTGTTGTTTCGGTAAAGTTTTCATATCACAAGTATCTTTGAATACTTTTTCGTAACTTTTGTTATTTTGTTGTTATTGTTATTTTCGTATTTTGTTTTGATGTTGATTTTTCTCTTTATGTATTTGGATTTTGCTATGCTTTTACTGTTCACAGTGGTTGAATTGCTGATAAAAACGTACTTGGTAAATAGAAGAAGTGTTTGATTTGTTTATTGTATTGGAAAAAAAAAAAACCTTTTTCGTTTTGGAAAAATCATTAAAGCTGAACTGAACTGCTGCTATTCAAATATGACTGAGTAGAAGCAACAACAGCAGCAGCCAACTGCTGAGCCGAGCCATCAGGCAATGATAGTAGGTAATAAACGATAGTAATCTGGATTTGTTCATGTATCATCATCAATATCATTGTGGTGTGAAAGTTGCTTCAGTTTTAAATCAGTCATCATATTTGAAAATAAAATAGTGGAAGGTAAAGCTTCTTACTTCTATGAAGGGGAAATT
The DNA here is from genome assembly GCA_014635995.1 of Sarcophaga peregrina. Taxonomy (NCBI): domain Eukaryota; kingdom Metazoa; phylum Arthropoda; class Insecta; order Diptera; family Sarcophagidae; genus Sarcophaga; species Sarcophaga peregrina. Next base: position 106,830,607 of record CM025789.1, on the reverse strand, counting down.
CTTCAATATAATTTTTGTGTAAAATTATTTTAATTGGTGTGGCAAATAGAAGTAAAAGTAATAAGGAGCTGTTATTTCATACCCTTTGAAGATAGAGAAAATAGGCAGGTAAACAAACTAGTTGTACTCATAAATAAATGATAAATAAAATTAAGTCCTTATATCTTATTTAAAGTTCATATGAATTACAATTTACGTAAAATTTGTATGACAAATAATTATTCTGAACAGTAGATAATTATATTTTATATATTATATTATAGAATATTGATTCAATTTTACCGGGGAATAATTAATCAAATTACTATTCTCTTTGAATTGAAATACATTTTTCTCTTTTTCCAAATAAGCAGGCCCTAGAATGATAGGTTCACCATTTGTCTTTGTCTGGTAACAAGGTTTTTTTTATTAGATGTATTAGATGAATTGTTTGTTGTCCCAACGGTTAGGAATGATTAAGAATAAAAATATGCATATTGTTAATTTTTAGTTTTACAATATTTAAAATTTCTTTTGTTAGAAATGTCTGATATACATACATACCTAGACAGGCACTCTTTTGCACCTGTCCCATCATAATAGTATGAACCGGTAGAACCGGTAATCTAATGGAGTCCACTTTATCTATAACACTCTTACCCGTTTAGTGGATGTTGAGTTTCTTTTTTTGTGCGTTTATTTAAGGAAAAAGTGTGAAATTTAGCGAATTTTCCTTTTTACTGTTGCCCCATGATTAAATCATAACGAGACACGCAACCACACAACTGACTAATATTGTGGAAAAATGACTTGAAATGTATCCACCGTCCTTTAGAATAAAGAAAATTACAAAATTCTTATGAATAACACTACTGACGAAAATTTCATGTACATATTATTATATGCCTTTAGACATTTTTAAAGTAGTATTTGTATTAGATAATATTTCTGTATTTATTAGTATATATCCTGTTGCTGAATATTATTTATCTTATGTATTTTAATAAAAAAATATTTCTTTATTCTAAGTTATAATCATCCTTTTACTGTCATATTCATAAATTTCAGTCATAACATTGCAAAATTGATTGCATATGACATACATATGATCGACGAAACAAATTACTACCTAAACTAAATATTACAGTAAACTCCGAGAAACGTGGACGAATATTTTTGATTTTGTTCACGTTTTCGATTGGTCTGGTAAACTAAAGCAAAACAAAGAGGACTAATGATTATTTATATGTGGGGAATCCCACAATTTATAAACTTAATCATCCGTTTTAAAGCTCTCGACTTTTGTTTACGTTTTAAAATAATTATCGGAACAAAAAAGTGTTCATAATTCTGGAGTGTTCCCGTTTCAGGATGTTCATGTTTCTTTTTTGTGAATTCACTGTATATGCGGCATATAGACGATAAATGAAAAATGATTAAGCTTTTAGGAGCTAAACCTGTCGGTTCCACCTTATTTTTCCTTTTTTTATTAATTTTCTTTATTTTGTCTTCAATGTAATAAAAATCATATAAAATATCGTGTATATTTCTTAAAACATTAACTATTAGTTCTTGTATTTTGTTAAAATGCTCCTCCAATTTTGTGTTGTTGATTTTTTTATAATTTTTTAGCTTTCCTTGTTGTTGCTGGATATGCATTTGTTGCTTTTTAGATTTATTTTGCATGTGTGAACTTTATTTACCATTAAGTACATACAATATGCATTTTATTTATAAGGTTGACTCAAAGTATATGCATTTTATAATAAAAAAAAAAAAGGAAATACTGCATATATTACTGTTGTATATCAAGTATATACATATTCAATAAAAAATAAACTACCTTACAGTACTTATGTATATACAAAACAAGTATTTACGAATGTTTATGAATGTATGTGTATATGTGTGTATGTATGTAGTATTTATTACATATGAATGTGGGTAGTTACCTGTGCATGTGCACATGACATACATATAAAGACCATTGAATTAATCCAACAACCAACCTACATGTTAACAATAACCAAATATCACAAACTTGTGTATGCAGGGGGGTATGGCTTGGTTAACAGTGTAACAGCATATAAAGGTTACAAAATGAAATTGTAGGTGTTAGAGAACTTCAATAAACCTGAATCTGAGATCAATATGAAATCAACATTTCTCTTTAATTCAATATTACATATTTATAAGGGAATTTCAATTATGTTCTCCTATATCTCTAATCATAAACATAATTCTCATTAGTTCAATTTTCTACCCATTACGATCATTTCTAGATAGAACAATAGGATCATTAAAGAATTGTTTCAATAATTTTATTCGCATTGCACAAGTGACAAGTTTCTCAAATCTATCGGTCTGTAGGTTCGGTCACACACAATAGAGTAGTGTTTACTAATTAGTTAGTTCTTGATTTCAGAACTCTCAAAATATCCATGATTCATAGTTTCCTTTTGGTTAACGGAATGTTATTTGTTACAAATATGATTGTTGATTGTAAAATTTGTATCTTTGAATATATGCCACACTGTTTATACAATAACTATACAAAGTTTTGAGTTCTAAAACCTGTGGAAATAATTGTAGATAAAAACCAAAGAATACAATGAAAATTATTATTGTGAAGTTTTTCCTCACTCGTGTCATATAACTTTCATTTACACCAACTAAGCAATATTTGTTATTTTTGTTTGTAATTGTTGTTGTTGTATTTTTAAAAACAGCTGAAAATTTTACAATAACAATTCAAATATTCTACACCATCATCACCACCACTGTTAGCATTCAATATTTAATTGTCATTATCAGTCACAACCACTCAGTTACTCAGTTATGTATCGTATAGTTGACTGTTTGTTGTTACACTCTATTATTCATTCTATTTAAATATCCATTCCATATGCGATCAGCTGATCGAGAGCATTTACACAAAAATTCAATAAAACAGAAAGTAAATAATATACCAAACAAAGAACTTACTTGTCTGATAATAGTAGTTTTCTCTCTCTCATTTCTATTTTTTTTTTTCTGTTTTCTCATTGCAGGTAAGGCAGAAAAGTAAATATGTAAACATAACAAAAGTATTCATTTCACTCTATTTGTACTGTTTTTGAACTGAACCGTAAGGGATTTCCATAAAGTACGTGATAAAATAAAGGTAAGAGAGTAAATAAAGTACACAGGCAGGGAGTAAAAATAGCAAAAGTGGTGGTTAGGGTTTCTCTAAATCTATTGAATTTTTCATTAGATTACACTCAAAACATTTTCATGTAATTTGAGTGAAATGTTTTTGTTTCTTTTTATTTATTTTTTTTTTTCTTCTATTATTCAATCGTTTTCAAATGCTAATTTATTTATTCATCGTCTATAACAAACGAAGGAAATGATTTTTGTGACCATTTAAATATTGTAGGTAGAATAGGCGAATTTTAGATATTAAATGTTAAGAACGTAATAAATTCATTACGTAGACATAGAACTTTTTTTCAGTACCTCTATATATACATACATACATATGTATGTATGTAAGGTATTTACAAAGACGAATTGTATGTAAATTAAAGAAAGGGTACAATAAAATTGTTTTCCAAATAAAATAAAGTATAAGTCTCTAACAGCTGTGTTACACTTCCATACATACTTCATATTATTCTTAATATTAGCTTTCCATTTTCAGATATCAATTTTTGTCTAACCAACCAACCACCCTTCTGTTTAACATAAGAACCGTATGAAAGTATCCATAAAATATACATTAGGGGAATCTAAATATGAGAGAACTGCATTTCCAGATAAAATAAACCATGTTTAGACATTATTTTGTAAATTCGAAAGTGGGTACACGTTGTTTTCTATAAACTTTAAATTTTGCCTGTTATGGGCTCAGTCTATTAAATTTTATTGAGGAGAATAGTAATTGTTTTTTTTTTAACCTAAAATGTGAAAGAGTTGCTAGGCTTCTTTTCCTATTATTCCACATGATAATATTTCATGTATTGCATTTTCCTAGAAAGGCGTAAACTAACAGGCTTCTTTTTTACCTGAAATACCTATATGAAAACTTGTTCTCTCCGCAATATGATAGTCAGATACTCAGATAAGTTCGGGAAGTTGAGAGCATTAATATAGCTAGCTAAGTTTTTGGTTTTACTTACATAACGTATAAACATTAATTTAAAAATAAACAAATCCACAGAAAATTTCCCATGAATAAAATCTAACAAATTATTAATCAAATGAAACATTAAAAGCAAATTAAATGGAATTAAAAACCATCATTCTAAAGTGAAAACCACCAACAATACATTACGCATACTCGTGTGTTAAATACACAACCAATTTTAACACTTATTTCCACTCAATTTTCGTATACAAATAAAAAAAGTGAGCATAAGGAAAAAACAAACTCACTCAATTTAAACTTAGACTTTTATGTTGGTATTCGTTTATTGTAGACATTTTTGTTGTCAGTCTAGATTTGCTACTGCGTGGAGATACTACATCGTTTGGAGTGTTAATAAGTGAAAAAAAACTAAATAAAATAAACTTGTAAAAATGTGAGAGAATAAAAATAAAATAGAAAAAAAAAATGAAAAGAGAACAAAGAGTCAAGAAAAGTGTGTGTAATACTATGATATCCCCTATACAAAATGAAAAAAGTATTCAAAAAAACCTATATTCGTGGTTTTAAAAAGGAAAAAATCTATATACGATAGATAATATAGTGAATAAGTTTTTTTTTCTAATAAAGTGTTTAATAAATAATTAATTAAGTTTGTGAAAAGGTGAATAAAATTTTAAAATCAAATATTAATAAATGGAAGGAACATAAATTACAAACGGAACGGACGGTTACATAAAAAGTAAGGGAGAAAGAATAAATTTTTCTTTTTATTATTGCTACTAAAAGGCGTGGAAAATTTGTATTGTCCATAATTTTCCTTTTTTTGTTTTTTTTTTTTTGTTTATATACACAAAGCTTTTTATATAGAAACTATTTTTAATAATTTTTAATATGTTCGATAAATAGATTTTTTGTTTTCCTAGTTTCATTGTTCGATGATATAATACTTTAAACATTTTTATTATTTTTTATTTCTCAAATGAAAACCAAGAAAAAAAAGAATATCGTAATTTTATTTTTGGTTTATTATAATATAGCCAACAATCAATAGGAAGAAGAAAAAAAATAAGTGAAAATTACATTAAATTTGTTTTTTTTTTTTTTTTTTCTTTTATTGTTGCTTTATTTTCTTTTTCATTTTGCATTCCTGCTGGTATTTTGTGGTAGAGAAAATTTTCTTCTTTCATTTCATTTCACTTCACTTCAGCCCAGTTCAGTTCAGTTGAGTTGCTGTTGTTGCTTTTATTTAATTTTTGTTTTTGCTTTTTTTTTTTTTTGTTGCTGTTGATGTTGCTGTTGTTATTTCTAATTGTCGTCGTTGTCGTCTCATTTTAAATGAGTGAGAACGATACAATAACAGCAAAATCAACAGCAACAACAACAATAACTATATCGTATAAAAGGGTCGTCATTATCATTGTCATAAGTTCGTCGTTATAAATACAAAAAAGAGAGGGGGGGAGGGGCGCCCCTTTTACATTAATACTTATGTATTTTCTTTGAATATTTAAAATTTTTTTTTTATTATTCTAAATCTTATTATTCCACTGCTATTACTCGGCACTACTCTGCTGCCCCACTCACTGTGAGGAATTTTAAAAAATGTTTGTTATTTCTGAAAGTTAAAGAAAAAAAACAAAGATATTAAATCCTTAAAGATTAAGTTGTTGAGATTACAAATCCACTTACACTGCGTTTTATCGTTTTTTTTTCTTTTTGTAAGGAATTTGATAAATAATTTCTACGTTTTCAGATCGCAAAAGTAATTGAAGTGATAGTTCCAATACCTCCTTGTGTTGCTAAGACTTTTGTAGTCATGAATGTCATCCTCGTTATACTATTCATGATTCCATTTCCTCCACCTTATTGGTACATACACTTCCAAAGGTTCAAGTTGGTAATGTTACTAGTCCACCTTAGGCACCTGTTGATAAATATCTGTAGTTTTTGAGTGATATTGTTCAAAATTAATTAAATTTCACTTCGTTACAAAGTAAAGTGGAACTTACAAAGCTTAGAATATTTAAATTACAGTTAAAATACTTTGGAAAAGTGAGAGCATGATTTTTTTTTATTGTCAAAATAAAAACGCGTTTTTCTCGAAATGTTAAATTTAGCAATTGTATAAGAAATGTAAATTATACACGCACATATAAAATGTATGGATGTATATACATACGTAATATGTACCAAGTTTATGTATAGTATGTATTTATGAAGGGAGTGTTTTAGCAGCTTAATATGAATTACTGTATGAAATCTATATAATTAAGGGAAACAAATTAAATTTTTCTTTCGTACGTACAAAATACGTTGTGATTTTTTACCATATGGTTTTGGTGTCAGTAGTAGTGATATCGTATTTATCAAATATAAATTAATTAAATTTTTTTTTAAATATTTTTCATAATAATAGTTAATATAAATAATTTTGCATGTGTTTTATTTTTAATACTTAATTTGAGATTAAGATATTTGTAAATCCTCTCAACAAACCTTTAAGAACTTCAATCGAATAACTGACAACATATATGATCAATGCTGTGACCCATTCTTTTTATTGCTGCTCAAAGTAGCCCTTCAGAACGTCATCCAGGCGTGAGGACCGTTTATTTTAAATAAAATACAATAACGACCGTTTTTTTTTTTTTTTTTGATTAATGTTGATGTGGCTCAGTTTTCACCATCCCTTAATCATACTACGTTCAGTGATTCTTGATTTCCGTGAACTCTTTCATTTCAACCAGTATGTTGTTGTCATAATATTTTTTTTGTTCGTTTCCAAAATATGGACTCTTTCAATCAAGACCACAAACACAGTTTTAATTTTCAGTCAGCTGACTTGTGTTTTCTTAAAAAAACAAAAAAAGAAATTATTTATTTTCTCTTTGCTGATTTTCATTTTCAGCTTATGGTGAAACAATTTTGCATCAAATAATCATAATCTGTTTACTACAAAATCGTCTTATCTTTCGGAAGCCACCTAAGATGACCCAATTTTACGTATACCATGTGCAATATTGATAATTAAAGTTATATATAGGCAAAATAAATATGGATTTCTGTTTTACTACAAATTTCTTAAGAGTCTTAACCTAACATCGTTCATAAATTCCATTTTTAACATCAGTTTTGTCCAATATTTCCGTTTCGTTCCTTTAAATGGAATTAAAAAATGAATCGACTTACATAGGATGGGGATATTAAAAAAAAAAGGAGCAGATAGTAAAAATGTTTTCTTTCTATTTTTTCCATTCTCATTTCCATCAAAAAATGATAAATTTGTTGTGGTTTGAAGCAAGTAACTAATTACATTAAATTATTCTGGGAAATATAATATTTGTCCCTAACACATATGTATGTACCTGCATTCATTTATACATTTTTACCTATTTTCAAATAATTTTAATTTCATTAAAAACCCAGTTTTTTTTATTTATTTTTTCATTAAAATACAATAATTGACCTTTACAAAACAAAACTTGTTAGTTTTTTTTTTAATTATTGCAAAAGATAAAGGGAAACTCTTTATTTGGTTTTTTATTCGTTTTCGTTTTTTATCAATTGAAAATCGTAGTTATTTTCAGAAAAGTTTCCGTTCATTTCTTTTATAATCGAAATGATGCTTTAGCTCAGGAAATAATCAATAACATTGCTAAATTGAAAATTTGTTGTTTTCATTCTTAAATCCTTTTGCGCTACCATTTTCTGTGCCGCAGATAAACAATTTCGTTGAAAAATGAAAAATTTTATCATCCTTAAATACATGGTATGTACATATATGTGAAATTGATTCGTTTTATTATTTGTTCTTTATGCCTTAATTCAATAAAATATGAATACAAGTTAAGGCAATCAGTCAGAGTCAATCATTACGATCTGCAGTTGCCGAAAGAGGTTGTATTTATAAATCAAAAAACAAAAGAGTGTGTGTCTTCTTTAATTTTATATTTCATTCTTTTTTTTTTTTTTAATATCCTTTATGGTGATATATTTTTCCTTAAAAAAAAATATAAAGTTTTTTAAAATATTTTTTTCCTAGTATCGCATGCATATTATAGAGATGTGTGACGAGCAGTTGTGGTTTCTTTTGATTTTTGTGTGCAACGTATACAACAATGATTTAACTCTCTTGCTTTACAACCGACCGGTATCTACTCCTCTACCACTTTTTTTTTCTCTGATGCTACTCCTTCTTTGGGTTTGTGTAAATAAGTTTTATTTCCATATAAAAAAAATAATATAAATGCAGAAAATAAAAAGCAGGGAAAACACACACAGTATTGTACTTGGATAGATTGGTTGGGTCGGTTGGTTGCTTGGCATTCAATGAGTTTTATATGTTGCTTTGCCAGCCAGTCAGCCAGCCTGCCAGTCTTATTACATTGGTTAGGGGAAAAGGATTTATCTTTTTCTACTGATTCTTGAAATAAAATTATTGTATTAAAATTTGGCATTCTGCAATTGCTTTGTCTTGTTAGAATAACTTTCAAAGTATTGCCCTTAGATAGCCACAAATTTCCATTCTTCTGCCAGAGTGCTAACACCATTACAGTAGGTAAGCAAAGAACAATATTCCGTAGATAAATACTATTCCAATATAAAAGCCTATTAGATAGATCCTCAAGCTTACAGTCCTTAAGATTTCTGACTACATACCAGCAAATAAGCCCAAATTCACGTATTTGTAGGTTTAGAAATGATAAACTATGTTTTATTTTTAAAAAGAAGGTGTTTTAAAACGAAATTACTTTTTAAATTCACCAATAAACACAGTCTTCTTTCGGTTGTGAAGATTTTTTTATCGTCATTTTCTGTTTCTGTTTTTTGTACAATTTCTCTGTTTTTTTTTTTTTTGCAATATTTCCTTTTACAACTACTACAACATGATGTTAAACGATTTGTGGTTCCTTCATAATCGTACACCACGATAAATTGTTGTAGTTGGTGTTGATATATTGTTGTTCGTATACGTATTGCCATAAGGAATACAAAACGTACAATAACAGAAATATACAATAACCAGTAAAACAAATGGAAAACTCATGTGGGTGGCAGGAGAAGGTAGTAGGAATGGTTAGTATTGCTGTTTAAACCTCTTATTTTATCAAGTAAAACTTGCATAGGAAGCTGGTTAGTCTGCTGAATGCTGCAGGAGTAAAAAAAAGGTATAAAAGCCTATAAAAGTAGAGAAACTTGATTTAGCTTTGCCTCCAATGCAACATGGTAGCAAGTACGGAGGTACAGATTGTAGTGTGTAGCAAAATCTACTCCACTGCAACTATCTGCAGCATTTCTATTCAACGGCTTGTTGAAATGCGACTAACCCGAGCTGCACATACACTACACACCATCGCCATTACCTTCATCGTCATCAGGTTTGTTATGCGAGTTGAGTGAATTTGTTTTTTTTTTTAAAGAAAATTAAATTGAAATGGTGTAGTGGCTTTTGAAATGCTCTACTTGAACTATAATTTCAACTGGCTGCTACATATGTATGATTTTTTAAATTATTTTTCCTTTTGTCAATCTCGTGTGTATTCTTCTTGTAGGAGTAGACAACAAATTTCATTTAAAATTGATGACTTAAAATTAATTTCTTTAGGAAATTGTTGTTTATTAGTTTTCTATAGAGGTCTTCAAACATTTAATTAATTTGTTGCATGTGGTTTTAATTTTGTTTCGTAGTACTATTTTCCAAGTTTTTTTTGCTTAAAATTAATTCTTAAAATGAGTTTAGAATTTACGAAATAATTTTGTGCTTGCTTGCATTCAGTTGCAAATGTCTTGGAACCAACAAACTTGGATTATTCGCCAAACTTTCTTTTATAGAAGAGATATTTTACAATACACTGCGATGATGCAGAGGACTGGACTGACCACTAATATCCCAATATTTTCAAATCGATTAAGTTCTTTAAATGGCTTTAGTCAACCTCTTTTTGAGCTTTCGTTTCTAGTGAAATGAATTAATTTAAAATTAATACAATTCTTAGTCCAATACTTATGAATGCTCAAATTTATGTTGATCATTTTACTAAAACATGTCCGTATGGCGTCGTCGGCATTATTGTAATCTTTACGAAATTATCTACGCTCCCATCTTTACTGTCGAAAACACTTTTAAATATTAAGTTTAATTCAAAATTATGGTCATGACATAATTTATGACAACAGCACTAGCACACTGAAAATATTGTTTAATTTTTTTTTTTTTTATTTAAACTTCAGCTTTCCATTTGTGTAATTTTATATCTGAATTTATTTCATGGTTAAGAAGTCGTTTTTCAATACTCAGCCAAAATATAATAAAAATAAATGTGCTGTTAGTATAAACAGAACACACATTTTTAAACATCGACAGTTTTTATGTTGTAATTTCAGTTCTTCTAAAAGAATACAAAGTTAAACAAATTTAATTAATGCTAAACGAATTTGCTATATAAAATACAACTAATAGCCCTCAAAAATCCAAATGTAACCACTATAAAAAAAATTTATATATTTTAATTGAATAATAATAATAAATAAATAAATAATAAAAAATAATAGAGTCGCCGTGGTCTAGTAGGTAGTGTGCTGGCTTATTAGAAGTAAAGTCAGGGTTCGAGTCTCAGGCCAGACATCAAAACAAAATAAAAAAAGTATTAAAATTGCCATGAAAAGTTTCTCAAAACAATCTGTCGTTCGGAGTTGTGTATAAAATTAACACACAACATTAGTGGTGTGAGAAACTAGGTCAATAATCCTGACTGAAGGGTTGTTATGACCAATTATTTATGTGTGTATGTATGTAATAATAATAAATTGACACAATTTAAATTTGCGTAGTGGTGGTATAAGGATCCAAACCCTGGATTTCATGATTTTCAAAATTATAATCTCAATTGCCTCAGTAACAGTGAACATCATAGAAAGGTCAGGCAGCACTGTGTACCTTTTTGAAAAATTAGAATTCACCACTGTATTCAGACAATGGATCTGTTGCCTTATTATCGTAGAATCTGCTACGACAGTCGTAACATCTACAAACATGACATACGTTACCAACCTTCAGGCAGGTTTACAAATGAAAAAAATATTTCCTTCGGCGTCTTTCACTCAGCAGTATTCAGGTAAAACTCCTAAAGTTTCGTTTAAAGTCGACTTTAAACTCTGGGTCCCGCCACAAATTAACACACACAACTTGGGTGGGTTGAAAAGCTTTGTCGTTATGCTGACAGAAAAGTTTGTAATGATCAATTAAGTAAAATTTTGTGAAATATCAGCTAACATGCGTTCATAATTGATTATTCATATGTACATCCATATATTTTCTAAAGAAAAATCCTTTAGTAAAATTTCGCACTCTATTTTAATCTCCGAGATTTGGAGCTTGAAATGTCTTTAGATCGAAGACGTAGCTTTTATTACCAAAGCACACTTGAGCCCATTGTGAAGCCAGATGAAATTTGTTTAAGAGCAGCTAGCCAATACCAATTTGCGATCGTCTAAAATCATTCGTCCTACAAACAAAACACAGTGGCTTAAGCTGTGCAGCTTAAAAATGTGCAAAACCACAATGCTGACGTTGAAAAAAGAAAACATTTATTTATTTGTCTGCTGTATATACAGACATTATAAAAACTTAAGCTTACAAATATATTGACAGTATTAGTACATACAAAATTCAAAGCTTAGCTGATGGCTGGGCTAGCAACAAACATAATACAAACAAAGTATGTACGTACAGCTCGTATGTGTGAATACAAAAAACAAAAATGAAATTAAAAACTTTGCTTTGATTTTGTTGTTGTCATTTTGGCAATGTATTATTTATTTATTTCTAAATTTTATTGTTTTTGTTTTTTTTTGTTGGTATTGCTGTTTGTGGTTGTTGTTAATTTTTCTTTTTTTTCGATTTTAAAACTCTGTGATGCTTTAGGTAGCTACACGACCACTACTAATACTACTGCTGACATAGCTCTACTCTACTACATATTGTTCAAGAACGTTCTATGTATGTGTATGTGTATGTGGAAGAGTATTTGAGCACCAACATAACTACTACCGCCATATGCGGTAATTGCTCTTTGCAAAATTGCAGTTGAATTTTTTTAAGTTTGTTCGTTCGCACGGTCGTACGTACGTTCGCGTTTGCTTAGCTTTGGTTTATTTGGCTTGTATTTGTCTTCATTGCTTTGCTGTTTGTTGTCCGCTTGATGACTGACTGACTGGCTGCCATAATCAAGAAATGAGTTCAAGGCCGTTTAAGTGGCACAAACACAACAGCAAAAACACTATAATAGCAATCAATGTTTTTCTTTTTTTTGTCTTACCAATAGCTTCAAGAGAATAAACAACAATAACAAAAAATTCTTGTAGAGATATTAGGCAACCAAAACCAACCAACATGCCAAAATTAATAATTAAAGTGAAAATAAATACAAAATTTATTTTGAAATATGTATGTACATACTAGCGTGCGAAAAATAAATCGAAAAAATTATATTCACCAAAAAAGCATATTTATTCTCAACACATACATATAATAACATACCTTTGCCAATGATGTCAATTTAACCGTTTAACTGCGTTTATTTGTTAGGAAAATCGCATTTGCGCTGCGAATTTCAGTGTAAAAATTTTGTCAAAAATAAAATTAAAAAACGAGAAGACCCACTCTGTAAATCTTTATACATAGATTATTAGAATTTTGTAGTTTTCGAGCAATTTTCGAATGTTCTCACTAAAATCGCTTAGCAGTCAAACGGTTAACGCCATATGGTCAAATTTTAACTACTTTTTTACTTGCCAAAAGTTATTCACTCATATAAGTACATACTTTTGTTGTATATTTAGCGTAAATGCGTATTTATAGTTTAAATTTGTTTTTTTTTAATTTATTTCAATTAACAGCGAAAACTGTGGTATTCTGTAATACAATTGACATCACTGAACATTTTGTATGTGTTAAGTGGTGAAAAAAAAAAAATAATTCTTTGCTAATGAAAAGGTTTAGAAAAGCTGAAAAGGGAAATGCTATGATGTATTTTTCTTTAGAAATAAATATTGTCATTTCAACTGTTTAAATGGTTGATAACGGGGTGTTATGAATATATTTATTTTACGAATTGATTCTCTAATATTTGTACGCGAAGCGGATTCAGATTTTATTGTTTGTAAAAAACATTTCTTCAGATTTGGAAACAAAAAGAGCCACTTCTGGCTAAATTCGGAGAAAAGGCGTTTGGGGAGTAATCTGTAGCCTAAGCAGTCTTCCAACAAAAACTTTGAGAGTAAATAGAAATACAAAGAAAAGTTCCTCCAAAATCTGTCGTTCAAGTTCGATTTTAAACTGAAGGTTTCTCTACTCTTAGGTAAAAGTTAGGTCGTAATTTATGGTGTTTTCTTTTCTACCAAAAAATGTGCATTTTATTAATGCAAAATACACTTTTACGTTTGTTTCTTAAAAATGTTTCGCCCTCTAAAAGGGTGGTACGTTTTATTCTAAATAATTCGCCCTTGCCAATGGTGGAGGGCATTGCCTTTTATGCCCTGTGTAAAACGAAAGTGCTGATAATGCCCTGTTAAGCAGATGACTTTTATTTATTTATAGGGCTACCAGATGATATTTTTAGGGTTACCAGATGAAAATTAAAAACAGTCGCCTGGTATTGTTATCCAATTTGAAGTTAATTTTTTCATTATTTTGTTAAGTAACCTTAAGGAAACATTATATAATTAAAACTACATGGTCCGTAATAAAAAAAATTGCATTCAAGGTTAGAACAGTGTTAAAATGTATTTTTTTGTTTGTTATAAAACAAAGCTCTCAAAAAATAAAGTTGAAAAATTAGCGATCTGGCAACACGTTTTTCATATTTACATTAATTATTGAAAACAAATCAAAAAATACAACATATTTTTAGATCTAAAACCTTTTTTATGAAAAAAATATAAATATGGATATTGCTGCATCTATTTTATTTCCAAAAATTGAAATAGATCAGTAATTAGATTCATCTTCGTCATCTGATAAAGAAGAATTACTGAATTTATTATATACATAATCAACAGCCGCTGTGGCAAACACAGGGCATACCCTTTTTTAAATATTTGTGTTATGTTCTTCTCAAATAAAAAATGACATTATGACAGGGTTGGTCAAAAATTTTTTTATTGCACCTTGTAAGAGGGTGACATTTTCTTTGTAGAAAAGAAAACACCATTAGTCTAAAGGGTAGTAATGACCAATTAAAGAAGAAAAAAAACCGTCCTTTAGCGTTGATTCGTCTCGAGGAACACTTTACTTTAACTGCTGTTTGACCTTGTGTTCCAGGTTGTGTTTGTGGTTAGGAAAAAAGCTCAAACACTTGATTGAACTACAAACAAAAATTCATTTCAAGTTATTTAGCGATAGCTTTTGTGGCGAATAGTTTTCTTAATCATATGAGATATCTATTTCTACTACCAAAAGACGGAAACACATTTATTTGGGGTCAACTAACAGCTGTTGCCTGCTGCAATGCTGCTTTTTCATCTAAAAAGCGAGGATTTCATAAAGCTACGTAATTGGCGTGCTATAATACCTTCAAACAAATTTTTCGTTAATCTGTCTGTCATATCGTCTTACTGAAAGGATCAAATAGATGGAAACTTATTCAAATTTTACGATTTCAGGCAATGTTTAATTTTTTTTGAAATCCCTTACAATAATCTGTTATGCTCTGTAGTTATTCTTCTGATTAATTACTGTACAGTTGAACTTCTATAATTTGAACTTCTATTACTTGAACTACCTATAAGTTGAAGCACAGCAACAACGTCTTGGAGAGAAATTCTATCAGATTTTGCTCCTTTAACTTGAAGTTTCTTTAAGTTAAAGTTTTTTCTAGATAGTCGTGATTCAATTTATAGAAGTTCGACTGTATTTAAAATGTATTAAATTTACAAATAGAACACTACTCTTTACACTTGATATACACATAAAATATTTATCTTTTATTGATAAAACCGTAATTAAATAAATTTCGTTCTGGGTAGGTATTTAAAGAAGTAAAAATCAATTGATTTTTCTGACTTTTTGCTCGACTGTTGATTTATTAAACGATCAATTTATATCTCAATGTCGTTTTTTTTTTTTACTTTAAATTTGTTTATTTTCTCTTATTCTATTTAGTTTTTCATTTTGTGTTATGTGTGCACGCTTGTTTTTTCTTTATTCTTTATTTTTTTTCCTCTATTTTTTCTTTGCTAATTTAAACTGTAATTTTTACTTGGCGTTTAGCTTGTCATTGTATTAGTCGTTGTTGTTTTTCCTTCATTTTTTTTTTGTCGACAAACATCGTCATTATCCATCCATTAGCGTTATTTTCGGTCGACATAATATTTTTGTTGTTTGTATATCAGCTGGGTGTGTAGATACAGTATAACAAAAACAACAACAACAATAACAATACAAGTAGAGAACAAAAAAATATAAACAAACTATAAAATACAACAAATGAAAATAAATAAACATACACATGCAAAGAAAAGGCCTGAGATATAATAAGGAAAACAGCTGATTTCAACACGTTCAGCGCATTTGTGTTGTTGTTCTTTTTTTTTTATTTATTTATTGTCATATTCTTATTTCTCTTTGCTCTCATTTTTTTTGTGTCGTATCTCAGTTTGTTGTTACTTTGTAAAAGTACAAGTTTGAGTGTAATATTTAAAAAAAAAAAAGAAGTACCCTCTCTGTGATGTAGTATGTACGTGTTGTAATGAGATTTTCTTTCATTTGCTTTCTTGATGTGCTCAATTTTGTGTGTGTGTGTTTTTTTTTTTTTTTTTGGTATTTTTCTCAGCAATAAGGAACGTGTTATGCTCATATTTTGTCTTTCTTTGTTTGCTCATTTTATCGTTTCATTTTTTCTCTCAATTGGTAATAGTCTGTATCAGGGTTGTCAGATACAGTGCTTACTCACCATGTATAGTGATTTTAAAACTTGTTTTTCGGTTTAATAACATGGGAACTCTTTTTCGTCATTCTTATAAACTGGTTGACGATTATGTTGGGTTATTTTTGATTTAATACAATCAAAAATATTGGCGTTTTTTAACATAACGGAAAAGGTCTAAGTAAATGTGATAACTCTGTTCTCTATGTGTACTCCTAATTACATTAAATTATTTCTGTTTCTCTTTTATCTACTAATTGTATGGGTATACTCTCTTTGAGTTGTTCTCTGTTCTGTTATTGAGTGAGTGAGTGTGTTTTCCCTTTTTAATCTTCCCTTTTGTTATGTCAGTGCGTGAGTGTTTTATTTCTTTTCTTTTCATTTTGTTGATTTGATTTTTTCTTTTTTTTAACTTGAACAGTTATAGATACAATTTAGACATCTCTGTTTTAAACATAAGGTATCTTGCCTGGTTCCTTGTCTACGGATAAAAATTAAATTAATTTCAATTTAGTTTGTTTTTCTTTTATTCCTTTAGAGTGTGTTTAAATTTCATATTGTTGCTACAAGGTAAACATTTTATTTTACTTATTAGTTATTGTAAATAAATAAAATAAATGTGTAAAAAATAAAGTCCAAAATATAACATATTGTTGTTGTTTGTTTTTGTGACTAGTAGGGAAGACATTTGCGACGACATTTTGAAAAACTGGAAACCTCCCCTAAAAATTTAATTATCATTTTATTTTGTGTTTGTTGTTGTTGTTGTTTTTGCTGTTTTAATGTTGTGGATACCAGACCAACAATGTCACTGACCTATTTGTGTACAGAAAAAAAAACAAAAAAAAAAAAAACTACAAAGCCAAAGCCACAAGCGATATAGAAAATTACCAGTTTTCTAGAAAAGAAGCGAGCGACTTCTAACAAAGAAAATAAATTTTTTTCTCGTTTTTTATTTTGCAAAGAAACAAGAATATTTAATGAAAAAGGGCATAATTTTGTGGAAATTTTTAATATGTATGTATGTATAGGGAAGAATTACACTAATGTACAAAATTGTAATGACACTAACATTTTTTTTTATGTACAACGACCCAGTCGTCTGAATTACAAAAAGTTATTTAAATTTAAACCTGAGAAATAATAATGATAAATAATAAATCGAATTGAAGCATAAGGTTTAAGTTATCAAAAGCAATTATTTTTGAGATCTTTAACAAGTATTTGTTAAATATGGAACAAAATATCGATCGGCTTTTTTTTATAGGGAAAATATTTTTTAAATATTATTTCAAATTGAAACGCAATACATAGTTTTGGAACCTTTTTGTTTATATTTATTTATTACTTTTATTATTATTTAAAACAAAAACATTTTTCCATAGCACTCTGTATTAACAAACTAACAGTTCTTACACGCTCATTTTCAAAAAAAAAAAAAAAACAAAAAAAATTGTGTCGAATGATACTTCCAGATCATCGTAATGATAATTTTTATGTACGCCAGTGACTCTTTTTGCCAATCACTATTGAGTTATCTGAACCCAATTTGGCACAATTTTATTTGTTGACAAGTCCAACAAGTGAGAAATCTCAGCTTCATCACTGAAAAAAATTGAAAAGTCGTCGATAAAGCGACATGGACATTATTTCCATCTATTTTATATAGTACACTCTGTACTGCTTTAAGCTCTGAAGGAATGGTTTTTAGTTGAATGAATGAAATCGTTTAGCACTGGAAGTAATAACACTTGTTTTATCTTTGTGATTTTACTTTATTTTCATAGAGATATTGCTGTGTTATTAACACATTGACTGCGGCGGAAAATTTCAGAAAACTGGCAAAAAAAAAAACGACAATTTCATTTTTTCACATTAGTTCCCTTCTAGGGAGCCAAACTACGAGTTATCTTGTACTCGGCAGTCAACGTGTTAATATTTTATGAAAACAGAAACAGTTTCTTGTATTTGAATTTGAAGTAAATTAGAGCAATATCGTAGGATAAATCGAACGACGATTTCAATATGATGCTAAATTTTAAACTTGTGTAACCCTTATTTTACCTAGAACATGTTCTATAAATTAATATAAGCGAATAAATTCTAAAAAATATCTGAAAATTTGCTTTTTAGAAGCAAAACACAATGTTTAAGGTACAAGAAATTTATGCAAAGATATTGTCTAAACTAACCACCATCTGTTACCTCAGCTAGCTGACGGAAATTGAATTTTAACAATTGTTTGTGAAAATTATAATTAAACAAATAATAAAAGATAGAAGAAAAATAACCCTATTTCCCATACCACACTCATTTTCATACACCATTAACTATTTGAAGGCTGGCTTGCACTTGGTAATAATACTTGTCATATGTTTTATAAAAATGAAAACAAAATTTTAGTACTCGAAGAGTATAGAAATATTTTTATTGGTTTTAATAAAAAAAATTCTGTATCAAATTTTGTATAAATTTTACTTGTGATTTTCCTCTGTGTACATAAAAGGAAAAACAAATCACCTCAAACTCAAACCCTGAAAAATTGAGTGGTTTAGCTAACATACATATGTACACTTGAGTAAAAAATGTCTCCCTCACTTTTGAGTGGATTTTTGTAAAACAAATAACACAATGAGTTTCATAATAGATAATAATATTTTTATTGACAGTTAATAAAACGTTTATAAAAACGTGCCTAAATATTATTTTTTTAGCTTTTTTTCTTTTAAACAAATACGTGAGTAACAAACAAAATTTACACTCAATTCCATTTTTTTACACTCAATTATTACTTGTAACACCATTTGAAATTATCAAAATTTTTTTAAATCGTAAATAATAAAGAGAGAGTGACAGAGAGAGAGAGAGAGAGAGGATAAATAAAAGATAATAATAACAGCAATATAGAAAGGAAGGCAACAAATCAAACGAGTTTTATTTTGATTTTATTATTTTTATGAGTATACGTACATATGTATGCATGTGTGTGTGTTTGTGTGTGCTCTGGAAACGGTCAATATCCTTTTTTTGTACTGTTTTTTTTTCGTCTGCTGCATTAGTATGCATTCTTACACATACACAGTTTCGTTTGTTTATTACGTGACAAGATGTTGTTTTTGTACCCAGTTTAATGTATTTTGTTGAGTTTTTTATTCTTCCTTTTCTACTTCCCTTATTCTTCTTCTTAATATTATTCTTCTTTGTACTGATTGTTGTCCTCAATTATTTTGTAGCGGGTTATCCATTTCGTGACTTTTTCTGGATGTAATGGCCTCTAATCAATTATCAAAACCCAAAATACGACACCGAGTTTGAAATTTGCTTCATCGCTAAGAAGATTTTGTTCGAATTGCCATTTTTGTAGCGTGTTTTTGATAATTCCCATACTTTTGAAACCACGAAATGTATAGCCCTTTATTTTAAAAATCATCATTATAAAATCATATCTAGTTCTTTTTTTTTTATATTAATGTGTATGTGTGTGCTTGTTTCCTTTTCACTATTATGGAGCCTAATCTTGAAATTAATGTAAAAATTTTGTAAATTTTAGCCATCTTTAGTTGATGCTGCTCTATATGCTTTATGCATAGTAACTGTGTATGTATTTAAGTGTAAATGTAAATACATACGTACATCTCGGTTTTATCCATGGCCTTTGTTGTCATTGGCTTTTGGTTTGATTTTTTTTTTTTTATAAATTTTCTTTGTCTATTTACTACTGAACTATTTCAACTGAGCATAATCAGCAGGTACACATACAGTATTTACTCTTTAATATTGTCCTCCTCCAGTTTATTGTTTTTATTATTAAATTGGAATACTGATATTTAATTAATTTTTTTTTTGTTTTTGTAAAATTCGAATCCTTTTATTTAAATTTTCTTTTTTTTTTAGTTAAAGCAAGATTAAATACGCAAATAATTATTTCTATTACAGTTTCATTTCAACTGCGCATTTCCGTTTTATTTAGAATTCCTAACGTAATCTCTTAATAGAGTTGTGAGAATATTTACAACTATTTCTTGTATGAGAAGAGAAGAGAGATATTTTTGTATATTATTGAAAAAATATGTATGTATTGTGTTTTTAATAAAGTTCGGTTACAATTATGATGCTTGGTGTCTCTTCTTTCTTAGACTTTTAAATGTTCTTTATGGGATTAACATGTGTCGTTTACCATTTTTGAAGTAAAACCATTATTCCCCATTAGTGTAGAACATCTCGGGTTTCTTAGGGAAAAACTGATCCTGCCACCATTACAAAAGTTCTGTAGAGATCCGCTCATCAAAACGTCTTAATCAAGTTATTTTAGTTCCCGAAAGATCATAAAAGATATCATGAATGATATCATCAATTCATGTTCATCAGTTCTGTCCATTTTTAAACGATTGATTGCTTCAATCTCTTCAATTAAATGTCACCGTTTGAACAAACTATAGAGCCAACTGCTGACAATTTGTAAACTTTCTCGAATAATAATGAATCATGTGAGTGATTACCATGACTAGGAAATTTGAGCATTTTTCAATTTTCCTATTGGGATTTTCATTGTTGATGTTCAGTTTTCTTTGTCATTCCTAGAGCTTAGAATTTATTATCAAATTTATTGAAAATTAATGCGACAGAATTTTCCTTACAAGTCAAAATATAAATTTATTTTTTTTTTTGTATTTTCCCTTTTGCCGAAATTCACAAAATTATTTGTATTTATTAATTAATGTTAAAACAACAATTATCTTTATTTTTTTTTATCTGTTTTATTTTTTTTTTTTATCATAATAAATTAAATTAATAAAATTAATTGAATAAAATTTCTTTTCTTAATTTTTCAGGTCTTATTTCTACAAAAGAAATAAAACTTTTTTGTGGCAAGAATATTTTGGGTTCAGACTTACCAAAACTAAACTGAAGAAATTTAAAACAATTTAACAATAATAATAATTTTTAAATATATTTTATAGTTGAAAAGATCCCAATTAAATAGAAAAATAAACCAACGACAACAACAAGAAAAGTGCAAAAATTTGAAATTTAAATTGTGGAATATAACATATGAAAAGAATCATTATTAAGAAAATATATTGAAAGAAGAAAAAGAAAATAGTGTTTTTGTTTTTGTTTTAAATAAGTGAAATACTTGAATCAATAATTTTAAAAATAATTTTTCATTTTAATTGAAATAAGAAAAGAAATAACAAAACATACGATTATTATTGATTAAATAAATTGAAAATAAAATAAACGTGTTGTGACGAGGGCATGTTTAGTGGGATTGAATGTGCGGTTAAGTGTCGTCTATGGCCGAGTCCGTTAATTGTCAATCGCTCTCTGCAGTGACGGAGGGGCACGACGGCAGCATATTGACATATGCAACGAACACTACAACTTCAAATACAGTGACACCAACTGTGACGACTACTAAAAATACGGCCAAAAATAGACGTGGTGGACGCCAACAACAACAACAACAACAACAGCAACATAATCAACAACAACAAAAATATCACAAACAACAACAACAACAGACCCCTAATAATAATAACAATAACTTGAATAAAAACCTAACCGTTACACAATCCTCAAACGATAAACGTTCACGCAGCAAATCACGCTCTTCAGCTCATCATCAAGAATCACAGCAACAGCAGCAACAACAGCAACAAACACCATTTAATAACAGCAGCCATAGTATAAATTCAAATTCGAATTCAAATAAACGTTATTCATCACGTAATTCGTCTTTTAACGCTTCAAACTCATTATCATCGTCAGTAGTTACTTCACCTGCTTCACCAGCTTCCCCTCTAACTCCACCACCAATTTTACGTACCGAACGTAAACGTCATTACGTTGAGAAATCATCAGCAACAACAACACCAACAACAACAACAGTATCCACGAATTATTGTAAGTATAATTTAAAAATTACAAAAGCAAATACAACAAACATAACTTGAATTTGTGTATTTGTATTATTCATAAGAAATTATTAATTTATGCAGAAATAAACACATCAAACCCTATTTAAATAGCATCACACAATAATTACACACGAATAGCAAACACTATGTGAAAGTCGTCTTATTCGTATGTTATTATTATTTAATCCTTATATTTAGGTTAGGTTAGACTAGGTTAGAGGACTTGCACTTCTCGGTTAAGACAAGTACAGTACCCGGTGATCGAAATTGACCCATTGTACATTGGCCTTAGGGGAGGAAGGAAATATAGGATATAGGAATGTAGGTAAGGGGAAAGAAAATTGGAAACAGAGGAATTACACAGAGGAATTGATGTCGGCTCTCGACACAAAACTCAAGCTCTCTAAGAGGCCCTGCTAAGGGTCTTCAACCTCAACCTACCAAAGGCTGGGCAGTTACAGAGGAGATGTTCGATAGTCTCCAACTCCTCCGGCTGGGATCTGTTCCAGGTCCCCGTCAGCGACCTAATCTCGCAGTGCCCCGTGATAGAACCAACAACCAACCTTTAGCCGGCCTTAACCAAAGCCAGCAGCCAATCTGTTCTCTTACTGCCAACACCAGGCCATAGACGTCTAGAAACAGAACAACCCGAGCCCTTCCCCCAACGCCTCTGCTCTTACCTCCTGACCCATCCGTCGATGAGGCCATAGAGGGGTCAGGACCAACTGTCAAATCGCTCCCTGAAATCGAACTTAACCTAGCGAGGGTGTTCGCCGTCTCATTCCCCAGTATTCCACTATGACCCGAAACCCAGCAAAGGCAGATACGGCCTGGTCCATATTTATTTATTCTTATATTTAAAATTTATCATAAAATTCTCGTCCTATACTTGTTAATATAACAAGTTTTTCATTACATCCGTGCATCGATAAATGCACATAATGTTAAATTTTTGCAACTGTATGTTTCCCCTTTTTAGATTGGCAACTTCCACGACTTTCAGTTGATTTGTTTCATTTTTGTCTTTTGTGGTCCTTCAATTTTGTAGTTCTGTTATTGTAATTTTGATATTTCCTTGTCTCTATTCTCGTTACTTATTGGTTATTTTGTTAATGTTTATTTAGTTATTTCTTTCATATTTCCAGAACAAGCACTGTATTCCTTTGTTTCTTATTTGGAATGTATTACCTTTGTCCCCCTTGTCAGGCTCTTCAATTTCGACCACGAATTATACCCCACCATTTGCGGTTTTATGTTTCCAGAATAATTACTGAATTTTCTTGGTTTCTGTAGGGTATATAAGACCTATACAAGTGTGTTTCATACGGTCTCTTCAAATCCTCAGATGACACGTAAAATCCCATTTACGGCATCATTGTCATGTTGTCGTTTCTATGAGTGGCTGGCTAGGACTCGGCTCACTTTGACTGCCTTCTGTCTGCAGTCGATAACATTTATTGGAATTTCTTTCTGGAACATGACCAATCTTGCGTCATTTTCGTCGTAAGATTTCAATGGGAATTGAAATATGTTCAGTCGTTTGTTACTTGTCGTATACTTGTTTCGACTTTAAGTACTATTTATCATATTCCACGCTTCATATGAATCCGGTCAAACCCTTTGTTAACATTATCACTCTGTAACCATATAGGACTTCTATGAAACCGAAAAGCACAGTGCAGTTTTAACAACCATGTTTAGATAGCGATAAATATGTTGTAAGAATAGTTATCTTCGTATGAATGTCGATATCGAAGGTAAACATCTGGAGAAGCGAGTGTGCAGTGGATCATACTATACGCTTTATCTGTTCCTATGACCCAGAATGCGGCATAAAGGATAGAATTTTACGACTTTAAATCCGTGCGATTGTCATTTTCAGCTTTTTCCTGGAAGTTTAAGCTAATTTACATAATATGATGCGCAAATGTGATGAAATTCAGATTTTTTGCTTTTGAAGGGTCCATACAGACGACTAAAGCATTTATTGGGTAATCCACAGACCTTATCAGCGTTGACACAGAGTTCTTGCATTAGCACATTGTTTCCCCTTGAAATATTGAGAAGAAGCAGTGCAGCCGATGCTGTATTATAATTAATAAATCAATCTTCACCATGACAATGACCGGAATGTTTAGCAACTTGCTCTTTTATGTGCTCTTACTGCACTTTCCAATCATGGGTAGATAGTTCAATATTATCATACCTTATTAGTTCCAGTCCGTCAGCATAGGCTATTGCTTCCTAAGGAAGCCTTGCATTCTTTAAATTTTTCATTCTCATGATATTTGCATATCTCGTATTAAATATAGTTCAACACTTTTGATAGTGATTCTTTTTGCTGGTGGAAAAATTCTTTGCGCTTTATTCCTCTGCCGGTCTCTGGCTTTTAGAAGCATTACTCAGATAGATTTGCCTAAAGATAACGGAGATAAGATGATTTTAAAGGTAGGCTTTAGGGCCTCCATTGGGAAACAAGTGTCACAGCAGAGCAAGTCAAGTATTTTTGTTATTATATGGTGCCAACGGTGTGGGCAACCCTTTCTAATGCTTATAAATATTTATTAAGCATAAGATGTATATCACCTTTCCTTTGAAAATGAGTAAAGTTTGCGAGACATCATGTTTGTATGTTACACTGGAGAGGAGTGCCAGCCTCAGCATATGCAAATTTTTTGATTTTCAACTGACCTCTGCAAATATTCTTGATACTTGGATAACGTTCTCTGAAAGGTGAAAACTATTACCACGATATAATCTGTCCCGTAAACGCCAAGATCGGAACCGTTTACAAGTATTGTTTACTCAATAGGGAGATACAAAATCTACGTTTTTTCGCTGATCTTCGCAAACAAAATTAAGTCACTCTATTTAAGGGGCTGGGTATCTGAAATGCCAAATAAATGTTCACTCGTGACACTAGCTTTTAGAATTTAGAATGTGGTAGTCTACACTGTCTGTTTCCATTTATATCTGTATAAAAAATAGCAAAGCAAAAAAAAAAAAGTATTTTTATGTAAATACTATCGTAATCGAAACGAAAACAAATTGTAGCTAAATTTTGACAGCCAATATTCTGAAGCAAATTCTTTCGCTATTATGTTTTTATATAAACGCAATAAGAAAATCTTTATTACTCTGTTTGTAAGTACTTTTGTGGATAAACACATTAAATTTAGAAGTTAGTTTAGCTTTGACTTACTACACTGAAAGTAGAATACATCTAACACAAAACTTTTAAATAAGTATTCCGTACTATCGTGATGTTAAAATCATGTCCTTGTTTAAGTTTTTTTAAAAACGGTTTAACTATTTTATAACTAAACTTTTAACGGAAACTCATAATGAGTAGTTAGCTAACAGCAAACATAATTCTGATTTCACCTTAACCAAAGTAATAATTTTAAATGATATTATGTTGTCATAATTAGCTTTAATTGCAGATAAATGAAGGTTTTTTTTTTCAACACATACATATAAATACATATGTATGTATGTATACTGTAGTTTCTTTTATAGTTTTGATGTAATTATTGCTTCTAATTAACCTCATGATGAATTTGTTAATTATTTTATATTTTTTGCCTTTCAGATACAACATCTGTTGGGGATCTTCCTACAGATTTAACGTCACCGTTAAAGAAACGTCGTTATCATAATCACAGCTACAACTTACAGGATATTGACTCAACACCTTTATCGACCACAAGTGGCAACAGCAGTGCTGCTAGTAAATACAATACACTCCAAGAACAGGACAGTGATTGCGTAGCACGAAGAACACGTTCCAAAACCTTCTCTCCCGAAGAACCAACCACAAGTAGTGGTAGTAGTGGTAATTGTGCATATAATCAAAGACGTAACAGTTATACAAAGGCAGTAACACAACAGCAGCAACAGCAATTCCAGAAATTGTGTTTTAATACAACGCCACAACGTAATACAGTAACAACAACACCCGGCCCAACACAGACACCAACACAAATACCAAATAACGGCAATAGCAGCAGCGGCAGTCATAGCAATAACCACAATAGCAAGAGTAAAAGTAATTTATTAAATTATTATCGTAAAACACGTAAAATCAGTCACAGTCGTTCTTCAATAGGAGCAGCAGCAGCAGCAGCAACAACAACAATAGCATCAACTGAAACAACAACAACAACAGCAGCAGCTAACGTAAACTCAACAGCTACAGCTGCAAAGAGAGCCACAGCAGCAGCAGCAGCACAAACGTTTAATATTTCTAGTGTCTCTTCTGCAATTAGCGACGAAAGTTCAGATACGAGTGGTAGCGAAACTCATCATCAACAAAAGCAAAAGCAATTAAAAACAAAAACAAACGCCTTAACGTCTGAAGAAAAATATAAATTTAAATCATCCTTTGGATCGTCAAGACATAAAAAACGGAATTATCGAAATCAAAATAATAAAATAAATAAGAAAAATTCGTCTACGAAAACAACAACTACCACATCAACATCGTCAGGTCTATTGTCAACGCGCAATAACCAGAAAATTGAATGCAATAGCAGTAATAACGATAAGAAAAATCAACAACAACAACAACAACAGCAACAGCAGCAGCAATCACAACAAAATAAAAACTTCTTATCAATTGTGGGAAACAAAGCAAAATTAAATAACAAAGCAACACCAACAACAATATCATCAACATCATCGTCGTCTACAACGTCTAAAGCGCTTGCCACAACCGAAAAAGCCACTACATCGTCAACACTTGGTTTTAGTAACGATCGCCAGCACCAACAACAGCAACAAGAACATAATCGATCGTCACCAACTTTACATTTGGATAAAATTTCCAAATATCGTAAAAGTCTACGAACTTATCAAAACTTTTTAAATAATCTAACCGACGAATTAAATACTGCAACCTCAAACGTCGCCACAACAACTAAACAAAGCAACGACAGTAACATTCGTGATAACAAACGAGAGAGAGATCAGGCAAAACAACAGAACGCACAGAACACACACAACACACACAATAAAGAAACGCAATCCACAGCGTATCAGTGTAATATCGATAAGGAATTATTAGCCGCTCTAACAGCTGGTATTGAGTCCGAAGAGGACGACGATAACACAGCCGAAGAGGAAGTTGTTGAAGAAGAAGAAGAGGACGTCGTCGGCGACAACAACGACGACGAAGTCCATAACGTTGCTGACGACGACGGCATCGAGGAGGAAGAAATCGTTGACGAAGACGAGGAAATTGAACTTATTGGTGACGAAGACGACGAAGAGGAAGAAGACGACGACGAAGATATTGGTGACGAAGAGGAAGATATCGACGACGAAGAAATCGAAGAAGAGGAAGATCTAGACGACGATATACACGATTCTGTTCTTGCTATCAGAGGTAAGTTCGAGTTCAAAATTCTTATACGTTAATATAGAGAACAGTAATTTCATTTTTATTATAATTTTTTCAATACGTACATATGTATACGTATTGAGTACAAAAAAAGAAAAAAGTTGTTTTTATACAAAAAAAATGTATATTATACCTAGAAAATAATCATAAAAAACAAGTGTGCCTGTGACCAAACCAATTTTTTTTTCTTCTTCTTGTTTACTTTTTTTTGTGCCATTTGTTATTAAACGATTTGATTTAAAATTTTTATGTTTTTGTTTTTATTTTTTTTTATATTTGTTTAATTAACAATACAAAAAGAGAAGAGAAAAGAGATAAACAGGGGCAGAGAACATTAGAGGAGGAATAAAATAATATTAACAATAAAAAAAAAACACAAAACAAAAACCATTTAATACGTTTTAGTAAGAATTGTTTCACATTTTCTATTTATTATTTATCGCATTTGTTTTTGTTTATTTAATTAATTATTGCACACTTTATAATTTAAACATTTGCTTTCTTGTGAACTTTTTTCTCCTCACTCTTGCTCGCTCGTTCTCTCTCTCACTCCCTCTCTCTCTCTTTCAATATTTATTTTTGTTTTTGATTTCGATTTCACATTTCATTTTTATTTAATTTATAAAACAATGTCCATTGATTTTTCTTTGTTCTTTATTGATTCACCTCGCAAATACCAATCAAACCGCAGTCATAGCCAGTATTTTTCGTTAAGATAATTCCGTGCAGCATCTCATTATATGTAGTGACTCAATCCATTTATTTTTTGCGGTCTTTGAACGAAGTATGTGTTTATTTTCAAATTAAATATTTTTTCGTTTCCTTTTTGTTTATAAATTTATAACGATTTTCAAAATTCGAAGAACAAGTGCAAAAATGTAAATGAATATGTTATAAAAGGAGCATACATACATATGTACATTCTCTTCGAAAAGTACAACAGAAAAGTACAAAATGTAGTTAATTGCATATGCTTGTGCAAATGACTGTGTGCCGGTTAGAGACGATATTTTCATATATAAGATAAGATTTTGAGTTTCCTATAGAAATTCACAATAATTATTTTTTAATTTTTTGCTTTTGGCATATAGGATATTCATATTTTTAGCTTGTAATTATATTATAGTTTTCTGTTCTTAATGTTAAACGGGTGTTAACAAATTTCGTAGCTAGATCTCAAACTCATTGAGTTATCTATACGAGTATGTATTTGTTAATTTTTTCCGTCTACCTGAAAAAAAAGAAACTAATAAGCGCAGATAGAAAATTGAAGTTTCTGTAGGTTATTGACTAGTGTGTTATCAAATTAGACGTGAGTCTGTCAAACAAAAATAAACCCATGAATAATTTCTCAAATACAAACATAATTGTTGTTTAGAGTCGACTTAAAACTGTATGTCCCGAACCTCATGGATAAAATTAACATACCTAACATGGGTAGTAGGTCATAATCTTAATTGAAGGGTTGTAATGACCAATTAAATAAATAATTTAAAAAATTGGTATTAGGGTGTGACTCCACTTAAATATCCAAGATACGAATGCCTTAAATTAAAACTATTTTATGAAATAAAATCGCGAAAATATTTAGTTTTGCTAATGCATCATAGTTCGTTAAAAAGTTCTAAAATGGTTTTCCTTATCGAACGTTTGTTGCCTTTTGATATATCAATAACAAATACAATTCGCAATTGTTTGATTTCTTTGCTTGCACTTATTTTTTGTAAACAAAAACAAACTTCTTAAACCGTTGCGTGTTTGTTAATTTCGAAGACAGAATCGTATTTGAGTTCTATGTAAAACGACAATGTTGAATTAGGTTGCATAACTTTGGGGACACAAAAATAAAGTTAAACAAATTAGCTTCTCTTTTCCCTAAAATAAATGGGTTGTTGGCCTAAAAACTTTGCTTATTTCGTTGTAGAGTTGTTCTTTCATTTTATATCATGTTTTCAAAGATCGTTTTCAATTAACAGAATTCTTATAAATATTAGTCAACGAAAAATCATTGGACATTTCTTTTTTGTTTTTGTTGTAATTAAATAAAAAATTTGTTTTTATTTACATATTTTGTTGTGTGTATTCAGTTGTACATGTTTCTTACTTGTTTTTTTTTTTCTTGTTTTTATTGTTTATCATATGCATTATTGTTTTATTATTTATTATATTAAGTGTGTATATATGAATATAATGATTTCCTATTGAAATCAAATAAAAAAAAAAAAATAAATAAATTTAAATACATATACAAAGTATATGTAAGGAAAAAATGGCAATCGTATCATAGAATAACTACTATCCACCAAATAAAATATTTTTCAGCGAAATTTTACAGTGCTGTCACCTTTTTTAATATAACAAAAAGCATATATAAACTATATATTAAAAAGAATATATAGAACTATATATATAAATAAAATTTGGTAGCAATATTAAAAAAAAAAATAAAAATTAAAAAACTATTTATATATAATCAGTATTATTATTATCACTATCGTATTAGGATTGTAGAGAAAGGCTGTAAAGTTGAAAAAAAAAAAAAAACAAAAAATCTTATATGTAAATACACAACATCCAAAATACCCTTAACTACCAACAACACCACTACCACTACCATCACCAATATCCTTTTCATTATAAACACCATCATCCAAAATACATATCCATGTCTTGTTGTATTATTCACTAAACATTTGCTATTTGCTATATTGTTTCTATATTTGCAAAATTATAAAAAAAACATAAAAATATGTATGAATAACATACATGCATACTACAATAAATACATACCATACATATGTATGTATATGTAATATGTACGTAAAAACTATTTACAAATCCATCATAGAATTGAGTTTAAAACCAAAATATTGAAAATATTTTAATACTAATCATTAATTAAAAATAAAATTATTATTTAATAATGGTTTTTTTTGTTTTCAATAACGTATTAATTATTAAACTTTATTAAAGAAAGCTCGTGTTGTTGTATGATTAACCTGTGGCATTTGTATTTAATGTAAATTAGTAATCCACTAAAATCATGCTAAAACCATAAAAACAACAAAAAACAACAAAAAAAAAAACATTTATTTTCTATACTCTTGATTTAATTGTGAAAAAATATGTATCGATTTATCAATAATTTACAATACATATTTAATTATTTTTAAATAATTATAACAACAAACAAATTATACACGTTAATGTAGGTGGCAGCTCTGGCAGTTAATGTGTGGTTTTAATATATTCGTTTTTTTTTTTTATATAATTTTTATGATGATTTTTTCGGTAATATGTCGAACCTCTTTAAAATATTACCCATTTAACAAAATGTTTTTTTCTATTTTTTGTGTGTTTAAATTGATATTAGGTATAGAATGAAAGCTATTATTATTTTTCTTTTTGACAATTGTTACAATACACTGCAGTTTATGTTTATGTGTGGTTATCCTGGCTATATTTTTTGTAGATTATGTTGTCACGAAATTGTGTAAAAATTTAAAAGAAAGGAAATATATTGACTTACTTTTAGGTCTAAAAAAAACTTTTTCATACAATGAAAAAGTATTCTGAAATATTCTTCTATAGCGTTTTAATTTTAATACAATTTTAATTTTTGAAACGGCAATCCTCCACGTCTCAATTAAAGTATATCACTCTAAGGAGACTTTACAGTCATTGAGATCGTTCAAAAAATATTCATCCATGTAGGTAACTTGTAAAACTATACAATCAAAAATTTCTGAATTGTGCCAAAATGATCAGAAATCATTTTCCTTTTACAAACCAAAAATTTAGTTTAATTAGAGGTGTTTTTTTTTGTATTACATTCAGACACAGATAGACAGGTGGACTTAGATTATTTATTATGCTTTCTGAATTATGGTTTGTCAATATTTACAATTCAGTAGTAAATGTGTGTGTGTGTGTAAATGTGTATTAACTACATAAAAAAAAAACAAAAAAAAATTTTAAAATAAAACACTTGTTAAAGTGCGTTTATTTTTCCAAAATTAGTAATGTATAAAACCATAAAATTCCTTAAAATAATTTAATAAAGGTAAACGCATACAACAACAACAACAACAGCAGCAACAGCGTAGCCATATACAACAAAAAAGCCCGCAACAGCAAATAAAATTAAATAAAAAACAAACAAAAGTATCGAGAGGAGGAGGAGAGGGGACATATACAACAAATATAGAGAAGTATTTAAATCACGAAAATGTTTACAAAGTCAGACAGAAACACAGCACATCAGCAGCAACACAAAAACAACAACAACACAACAGAACCACAGCACCAGCAACAGCAAGATAAAGAACTAATCTGAGTGGTATCTCATAAGCTCGGGAGAAAGGGAATTACTACTTCTGCACTTAAAACAGCTATACATAGACCCCGATGGGCAGACAAACACGCAGCAGTGGTGGCAGCACAAGCACCAATACCAACACAGCTAGCAATAATACAGATTACAATATTGGTGTACATCAGCAACACAATCATCACAACAGTCACTTACATCACCATCAAACGTCGACAATAGCTGGAGCAACGACAGTCGGTGCAGCATCATCGTCAGCATCATCAGCTGGAATTGTAACTGGTGTTTTATGTGGTGGTGGAGCAAGTAATCAAACTGCAACAGCTGGTGGCCTCAACCATAATTTATTAAATCGTACGGGTGGTGTTGTCATTGGACCACCACCACCACCGGGTGTACATTCCAATATTACACAACAACAGCAGCAGCAGACACAACAACAAGCGGCTCAGCATTCCACAAGTCACCATCATACGCTTATTGCGACAGCCACACATTTTCCACAACAACAGCAGCAACAGCGTAGCCATATACAACAAAAAAGCCCGCAACAGCAAATAAAATTAAATAAAAAACAAACAAAAGTATCGAGAGGAGGAGGAGGAGGGGGACATATACAACAAAATATAGAGAAGTATTTAAATCACGAAAATTGTTTACAAAGTCAGACAAGACAACAACAGCAACATCAGCAGCAGCAGCAACAAAAACAACAACAACAACAACAACAGAACCAACAGCAACATCAGGAACAAATACAGCGAAGAATTAAAGAACGAA
Source organism: Sarcophaga peregrina (assembly GCA_014635995.1). Classification (NCBI taxonomy): domain Eukaryota; kingdom Metazoa; phylum Arthropoda; class Insecta; order Diptera; family Sarcophagidae; genus Sarcophaga; species Sarcophaga peregrina. The sequence goes on along the minus strand of CM025789.1, from coordinate 106,798,143 downwards.
TTCTTGGAGGTGGTAGTCTCAATCATAACCGTTTAGCTGCGGGAGAGGCCAGCGAGGGAATTACTACTTCTGCGACGTTACCAATAACAGCTACAACGACGGGCTACAATAGAGCCCCGAATCTGGGGGCACGACAAACACGCAGCAGTGGTGGCAGCACAAGCACCAATACCAACACAGCTAGCAATAATACAGATTACAATATTGGTGTACATCAGCAACACAATCATCACAACAGTCACTTACATCACCATCAAACGTCGACAATAGCTGGAGCAACGACAGTCGGTGCAGCATCATCGTCAGCATCATCAGCTGGAATTGTAACTGGTGTTTTATGTGGTGGTGGAGCAAGTAATCAAACTGCAACAGCTGGTGGCCTCAACCATAATTTATTAAATCGTACGGGTGGTGTTGTCATTGGACCACCACCACCACCGGGTGTACATTCCAATATTACACAACAACAGCAGCAGCAGACACAACAACAAGCGGCTCAGCATTCCACAAGTCACCATCATACGCTTATTGCGACAGCCACACATTTTCCACAACAACAGCAGCAACATCCTACAGCCCATTTACTGCAGCATCCAAATCAAGGATCTCAGGCTCATTTCTTAAGCCAACAAACTGGACCAACATTTTACACAGCTGGACACAGCCAAACCCACTTACAACCACAACCACAGCCTCAACAACAGGTGCATTTCTATCAAACGTATCCAGCTGGAAACTCCGCCTCATCGGCTGCTATTTTAAATTTAAATTTAAGTTCATATCCAACAGCAGCTGGTAATAATACTGCGACTGTTGTTGGGGGTGCTCCTTTAATTTATCAAGTACAGGCGCCCCAACAAGGTGCAATATTAAGTCAGCAACAGGCAACTCATCGTTATCATCATCCAGGACAGAATCTACATCAACAGCATCAACATCAGCATCATCAAACTCAAACGCATCCTACAGCTATTGAACTCACTCTTGGTGGCTCTCTACCAGTTGGTACTCACGATACTGCAAATATTGTATATCAAGCTACTAATTACAGCGCCAATAGTAGTCATCCCCATCATCACAGTCATCAGCCGTCGTCGCAACAGCAAAATTCACATACTTTAAGACGCAGTTCACGAAGCAAAACGGGTTCTTGTGTCAGTTCTGTACAGGGCCAACATCACGGCAGTGCGAGCAGCAGCAGTAGCAGTGGTAATAGTAGTGGTAGTGGTGGTAACACTAACCAACGCACTGCTGTCACAAACGCAGCCACTTTATCCGTAGTTGTAGGCCATCAATTGCAACAGCCGTCGGCTCCGCAGGCAGCTCATCAATTAACAACCGCCGTCGCCCATCAACATCAACATCATCACCATCAGCAACAGCAGCCGCCAACACCACATCACCAATTGGGCAGTCATCATCAACATCTTGCTCATCCACCGCCACCACCGAATCTGCATCCACATCAACATCAACATCATCAAACTGTTGCAACAGCTGGTGGTGCTGTTGTTGTTGCCATAACGCAACAACAACAACAACAACCGCAGCAACATTTATTACACGCTCAACCCCACCCACACTCATTGCCTCCACAACGTGCCACCATTGTACAACCGGGCTTTTTGTATAGTTATCGTACTACAGTGGGTGCTAACAATAGTTCAGCAACAGGTTCAGCCACCTCATCGTCATCTAGTGCTGCTGCCACTAATAACGTTGTCGCAACAAACGTGCTCCCACCATCTAACAACTCTTATTTAGCTACGCATCACAACGCCAACAAAACAAGTGGTAAGTGTTGATGTTTTTCTTAAGTAAAAACGAAAAAAAATAAAGAAAATAAAAAAAAAAATAAAGAAATCAAAACAAGAAAGAAATCATAAACGATCGAAAAGAAAAAACGAAAACACCAACACTTTAAAAGTCTTCTCTATATTTGCCACTCAGAGCTGCCCTCTAAATTAGGATGATCTTAGACAGACTATATAAGTACATATGAGTACAGGGAAAATGTTCTTAAGGCTAGGGTTCTAAAACATTGTGTAGTGAAGAGTATTTTAGATTTTGTTTTTGTGCGAATATCCTCTCCCTTTGAAAATATTAATTTTATTTGGTTTTATAAAAAGCGGTGCTGGTTAAAATTTTATAGGACATTTGTCGTATCCTCCTTATGATGGTTGAAATATTTTATATGACGAAGGTTTATTGTAAAACATATATTTTTAACAGGTGTTGGTCTAGGGATGTATGTAAATGTAAGATTTTTTTTTGTTTGTTTGTTTTTTTTTTAATATTGAATCATAAAGCCATTACGTCTCCTCTATATAGTACATACATATCTACTATACCCTACCACCATACATATTGTTAAAAGGTGTATGTATGCAAACATTGCTATTACCACCCTGTCCCGGTCCCCAGAAACAATCAAGTTATGCAATTGCTGATTAGTTTTAAGGCAAATTGTTATTGTTACATACATACGTACATACATTTAATATTTTTGTTAAACATTTTTTTTTTGTTTTGTTTTTAAATATGATGCATGATGATGTAATTTTTTATGTTTCTAAATTAAAATTAAATTTTCAAACATTGTTTGTTTTGTTTTTTTTTTCATGATATCTCTTTGCGTTAAATTCTTCGTTCGCTCGCTCGTTCGCTCGTTTGATTTAAAAAAAAAAAAAAAATTAAAATAAAACAAAAATTAAATTTTACTCTTAATTCGTTTAATATGTCCTCATACACATATATTGTTAATTACTATTGTTACTACTACTACTACTACTACCGCTCTTACTCCGATCCATAAAAATATACAATTTATGTATATATGCCAGCTTCTGGTGCGGATGCATTAAGCTATAATTTAATGGCACAACAACAGTCTAATACAGGATCACATCCACAACCGCCACTACCAATAACTTTACCAACAGCAACGTCCTATACAACAACAGCAGCAGGAGCATCTGCATCTGCTGTTGGCTTATCTGCTAACCATTCAGGTAATTTCTTTGCTCTTAATAAAACTTACTCTACTCTACTACCACTACCAATACTACTACTACTACTACTACTACTACCTCTACAACTCTGTATAGAACTTGTTGCTCTTCTAACAATTTCCTTAATAAATAGAAAAATCAAAAAAACTAAATACCAGCCACAGCAACTACAATATACAACGTCTCTCTTTTTTTTTTTTTTTTGATTGGTTTTTAGCATTTCTTTGATTCATTAATAATGAAAATATTATTTTAATACATTTTCATCATAAGTTCTTCATCATTATTGCGTTTTATTATCATTCATAATTTTTAATAACAAATTTGATTTATAATTTCGACAATTTTATACAAAAAAAATAATTTTTTTTTAATTTTTCACAAAATTTTTATTTTAATATGCAAAAAAAAGAAAGGTGACAGCACACTGTTATTTATATTTAATATTGTATGTAATTTTTTTTATTATTGTTATTGTTATTATTATTATTATTATTATTATTTTCTACACTAAACTTAAGCTTTTATTTATAATTTTATAATATTGATAATACATACATGCATATATTTATTTACAATTTCAAGTAGTTTTTGTTTATAGTACTATCGTTTATTTGCAACTAAACAGAAAAGAGAACAATCTTTATTACTACTTTATAAACTAGACTCTAGATTGTTATGATTTCATTTATTTCAACTCAACTCTAATCTACTCTACTCAATACAAAACAAATTCTTAATAATTTTTATCATTTCTTTATGAAACTAAAACAATAAATGTTGTGATTGGTGGTATACAACGTCGTAGAAAGGAATAATACGCGCGCTGGGGCATAACTAACTACGATATTTCACTACTCATGCTTGTCAATTCCTCTACAGCATTAGGAATTTGAAAAGAATTTAATTTTGAAATACTTTTAATTAAATATTGATTTACTTGAAATCTACATTCGGCCCTTGTTTCTCACGCAAACTTTAATGCATATGTATAAACAAGGCAATAGACGAGAGGCCATACACTAGCTATTTTCTTTTTTTTTCTCTTATTTAAAAACTTAGAATCTAAAAACATTAAATTACAAAATGAATTTGTTATTGTGTCCTTCAAGATGTCTTAAATCAGTTCGTATTTACCTTTTTTGGTTCTCCCACTTTTGAAAACTCTGAAACAGATAAACAAAGTGGTGTTTCCAATTGGTGACTGTACGCTTACCCGCCGTCTAACAGCAACACATACGGGGTAAGCGTCCTGTGGCAGTTACGGCAAAATCAAATCATTATAGTCATAGCCGCTTGTCTCCACATAGCTTTTAATTATTGATCTAATTTGTAATTTTCGTAATTCGCCTTCTGATCATCGAACGATCAGATCTTCCTATTTTTCGATCACCGGAAAAGATACAAATTTCACCCAAATATTTGAACATCTTTCCACGTGAACTGGTTTTGGTGTTCTCTTTGCTTTTCTAGCGATGTTGTATTTAGATATTCAGCTTTCGATCAGGCAATGAATAGACATTTTGTCGTGTTCTTTAAAAATATGATTGATTAAAAGGATATGAATTTTACAAAAACTTAAAATTGTGGTCTCTATTGGTATCGTAGTATGAATAGCATAGTCTTGTTGTATTCATATAAAGTTTTAACAAATAAATAGGAACTTAAGTTTTTTCCGGGTCTTAATTTAATTCTTTCTCTGCAAACTCTTATCGTTTTTCGCATCAATGTGTTCTGTTCTGTATTTGATGCATGAAAATAAGAGTGACGATAATCAATCGTCTACCAATTCTTTTTTTTTGTCAATTGTTTATATGATGATGATGATGGTTGTTGATTCTATGAAGTAAACTGTGAATATAAGATTTTTGTTTTTAATTTTCTGCGTCTAAATTTATAAAACCTGCACCCCATTGCTATTCAAACTTGAATTTTCCCTTCTTTTATGTCAAAGACTCGAATCGTCTTCAAGTTTTTAAACTTTTCAAACTAGCCACTAAATTTCTTCTACCATTTTTTTTTTTTTTTCAAAAGTTATTGGTGACGGTTTGTTTATGTTTCTTGCTACAATAGAAAAAAATCTATTTTCTATAAAAGGATTTTGTTTTAATTTCTGTTTTTTTTTTTTAATTTTCAGCGTCGTTATCCGTTGCTAACGCCTTGGGCAGCACAACGTCTTCGAATACCAACAACTCCGCTACAGCACCCGGTGCTAATATTAATAACGCAACGGCTGCGAATAGCGGAGCAGGTGGTACCAATAACACCGCTACAACGACGTCGTCAAATAACACGAATAGTAATTCACATGGTGATTCGGAAAGTGATGATAGTGAGGTGGGACGTTTGCAGGCCTTACTTGAAGCCAGAGGTTTACCACCTCACTTATTCGGCGCCCTGGGACCACGAATGACTCACATACTCCATCGTACAATAGGCAATAGTTCAACATCTAAGGCCCAACAGCTGTTGCAGGGTCTACAATCGCACGATGAGAGTCAACAATTGCAGGCGGCCATCGAAATGTGCCAAATGTTGGTTATGGGCAATGAAGACACCTTAGCCGGTTTCCCCATTAAGCAGGTAGTACCGGCTTTGATTACACTATTGCGCATGGAACATAATTTCGATATTATGAATAATGCCTGTCGAGCACTGGCCTACATGTTGGAGGCCTTGCCTCGTTCATCTGGTACAGTCGTAGATGCTGTACCGGTATTTTTGGAAAAACTACAAGTAATCCAATGCATGGATGTGGCTGAACAGAGTTTAACAGCCTTAGAAATATTATCAAGACGTCATAATAAGGCCATATTACAGGCAAACGGTGTATCCGCTTGCTTAACCTATTTGGATTTCTTCTCCATCAATGCCCAAAGGGCAGCTTTGGCCATTACAGCAAACTGCTGTTTGAATCTGCATAATGAAGAATTCCATTTTGTTTCAGAAAGCCTGCCGTTACTGGCTCGTTTATTGGCCCAGCAAGATAAGAAGTGCGTTGAAAGTGTTTGTTCAGCCTTCTGTCGTTTGGTGGAAAGTTTCCAACACGATCCCAAACGATTACAGGAAATTGCCAGCAAAGAACTACTGAAAAATTGTCAACAATTGTTAGTAGTTACGCCAGCTTTGCTGAATTCAGGCACATTCACAGCAGTCGTTCGCATGTTGAGTTTAATGTGTGCCAATTGCCCTGATTTGGCCATTTCCTTATTAAAAAGTGATATTGCTTCGACTCTGTTGTATCTGCTGACTGGAAATGCAGATCCTTTACCGAAGTCAGCCGCTATTCACGTAGAACTTATCTCTAGATCTCCTTCAGAATTATACGAAATTACGTGCTTAATAGGTGAACTGATGCCACGTTTACCTACAGATGGCATTTTTGTCGTAGATGCTCTACTAGATCGTCCTACCATTAACACACAAGATCAGGTCCAATGGCAATGGCGTGACGATAGAGGTACATGGCACAATTACTCCACTATAGATTCGCGTATGATTGAAGCAGCACATTTAAATTCTGAAGATGAATTTAGCTTAAGCACTTTGGGTCGTACGTATACTGTAGACTTTCACTCTATGCAACAGATTAATGAAGATACTGGTACAAATAGACCGGTGCAAAGGAAAATAAATCCAAACTATCGACCTTCAGCTACTAATAGCACTACTGCAGCGGGACAGGACCTTTCGGCATCGGCAGTGGCTACTGCTATAACCGCATTAAGCACGACAGTGACTGCCACTGCTACTGGCGGCGTTACACCTTCTGGTTCACAAAAACGTCGGGCTTCTGTTGATGCTCGAATTGCTTGTTTGAAGGAGGAACGCGGTTTGGCTGCAGAGTTCATTAAAAATTTGTTCAATGTTTTATATGAGGTTTACAGTTCATCGGCCGGACCCAATGTTCGCTACAAATGTTTACGTGCTTTACTACGAATGGTGTACTATGCATCACCCGAATTATTGAGCGAAGTTTTGAAATATCAACTTGTTTCAAGTCACATTGCAGGAATGCTGGGTAGCAACGATTTGCGCATTGTAGTTGGAGCTCTACAAATGGCTGAAATTCTTATGCAAAAACTACCGAATATATTTGGTACTCACTTTAAGCGTGAGGGTGTTATTTACCAAATCACTCAGCTTACCGATCCCAATCATCCAATATGTGCTAATCCCTCACCTAAACCGTTGGCTACAAATATGTCGGCAAGCGGCTCACAAAGTGCTCCAGCTTCCGCTTCGAGCTTACAAGTCAATCCGTTCTTTATGGATAATGTACCACCTCAACCGGGAAGTACATCCGCTTCGGGTACACCAAATACCTCAAAACCGCACCATCAACATCCCTACACAATGAAGACATTCTCTCACGCAATGAATGCTCTAACGGCTGCTGCGGCACAACAAGGCACATCACCTTCCGGATCGTCGAATAACTCTCAAAAGTTACCAACATCAATGGCAATGAATATAAATACCTCAGGTGGAGCATCAGCACAAAATCCAAACAATGACCTGCCTCAACAGTATCACTACAGTTCATCGGCACCAGCTCATACGCACATGGCCCATTCACAGCAGCAACAAAACTATTTTGTGTACACAACTTCACAGCAGTTGCCACCATTGCCGCCGCCTGGTACAGAATATGTTGCCTATAATCAATTGCCACCATTGCCGCCACCAGCCACCCATTATGTAGCATCAAGTGCACAACAATATCATTCAATGCCTTCAACATCTTCGACGACGCCATCACAGGCCAATGTACCGTCAACGCCTGTCAATTCCGCAGGCGCAGGTTCATCATCTTCTACATCAGCATTGCAGCATAAAATGAGTGATATGCTTAAGCGTAAAGTCCCACCGAAAAGAAAATCACAATCTACAAATCGATCGAAATCTCGACAAGAAGATCAAACTTCCTCCTCAAACTCAACGTCCAATGCACATGGTGCGGCTCCATCATCATCAACTGTGCATGAGTTACTCAGTAGAGCAACAAGTTTAGGAGGAGGATCCTCAACCTCGGGATCAGCTGGTCGTAGTACACCTGGTACTTCGTCGAAAGTTCGTTTTAGTGGCGGTCATCATAGCTCCTCTTCGGGACAACAGTCCTCGAAGACTTCGTCGTTTTTGGCCTCCCTTAATCCAGCTAGATGGGGACGTCAAGGTTCTCATCACAGTTCGTCTTCAGGAGCCAGCAACTCAGGTTTTACCAAAGATTCTACCAGCAGCAGTAGTACAACGTCATCGCATCATAATCACAGCCATCCGAATAGTAGCGCCGGTTCAAGTGCGGGTCACTCTATGACTGGTTGTTCCTCATTGGCTGCCCAAAGTATCAGCAAAAGTATATCGCAAGCCAATCTCATAGCAGCTGGTAATCGCGAAAAAGCTCGCCAGTGGATACGAGAACAAGCCATTTCATTCATCAAGCGTTATGCTTCACAAGACTCGAAAACTGGTTTAACTGCAGACGGGTCGGCTTCTACAAATGTCCTACAACGTCTATCCTCGGTTATAGGCAAACTGAACGGTAGCTTCTCAGATGTTTTGGAAGCTCTATTAGAACTCAAGACGATTTTGCTGGAGAGTGATATATCGCCCTTTGAGGTCAATCATTCGGGTCTGATAAAGGCCATGCTTAACTTTATGACTGCCGAAGAGGGTATAGTGGAGCGTGACGCTAGACTAAGAGCATTTATGCATGTATTTGCCAGCCTACCCTTAGAGCCTATGGTGAAGGTGGGAACTTTACCCACAATAGAAGCATCTGCATTTGCGGCTTTCGTAGCAAAATTGAATGCCTGTGTTACACAGTTGGAACAATTCCCCGTAAAAGTTCACGACTTTCCCGCCGGCCCCGGCGGTGGTCGTTCGAATACAAGTGCTTTGAAGTTTTTCAATACTCATCAATTAAAGGTAAGTCTTGTCTTACGAACTAGCGAACTACAATTATTGTTTAAACTGTTTTGATTTCAATGAAATAATTTTTTTGTACATTTTGTTTCTTTCTTTTTTTTGTTAATCAGTGTAATTTGCAACGTCATCCGGACTGCAATAATTTAAGGCAATGGAAGGGAGGTACCGTTAAAATCGATCCTTTGGCAATGGTTCAGGCCATTGAACGTTATTTGGTAGTACGAGGCTATGGTGGTATACGTGGTGACTCCGATGATGATTCCGAAGAAGATATGGATGACAATGTGGCTGCAGTAGTGATGTCACAGAGTGGTTTTAAGCACAAGTTACAATTTTTAATTGGCGAACATGTATTACCCTACAACATGACAGTATATCAAGCGGTTAAACAATTCTCGCCACTTGTTAATGACCAATCCGAAACAGATACGGATACAGAGACACCTTTGGGTAATTTAATTTAAAATATTAATGAACGTACAATACGAGTATTTTATTTCAAAATCATTGATTGTTTGCAGGCAATGCGAGCATATGGGTACAGCAGCATACAATATACTATCGGCCTGTGGAAGAGGAACCTATGGCTACTACATCGAGTAGCAGCAGTAGCAATAAATCAAATATACCAGGAGCTGGTACTTCCACCGCTGTACACAATGGTACTATGGCTTCTAGTTCCACCGGAGGTCCTTCCACTTCAGTGGGTAAGAAATCAAATAAGTCCTCATCGAAATTACTGCGTAAGAAAACAGAGTTGTGGCATGAGGGCATAGCTCCGTCTGTGGCATCAGCTCTTAAACCATTCCTAACTAATGCACTGCCCGCCGACGTGGTTACCAGCGTACAAGATGCATCACTCGACGCACTTTGTATGTTGCGCATTATCAATGCGCTGAATCGCCACTGGGAGCATCTGTACGGATGTGTTCACAGACAACCAATTATAGCACAATCTGAATTTGTCCATGCCAAGATAACGGCTAAAGCCAATCGTCAACTTCAGGATCCGTTGGTTATAATGACTGGCAATTTACCACAATGGCTGCCTCAAATTGGTATGGCTTGTCCATTCTTATTTCCCTTCGAGACAAGACATTTGCTATTCTATGCGACAAGTTTCGATAGAGATCGCGCATTACAACGTTTATTGGATACGACACCAGATTTGAATTCAGCCGAGTCATCGGAAAGAGTTGCACCACGTTTAGATCGCCGCAAACGTGCCATATCCCGTCAGGATATTTTAAAACAAGCCGAACATCTTATACAAGATTTTGGCCACTCAAAGGCATTATTGGAAATACAATATGAAAATGAGGTGAGTTTTTCTCTGGAAATAATTATGTATACGGGTAAATATTAAATTGTATTAACGAATTACTTTAACATTATAGGTCGGCACTGGGTTGGGGCCAACTTTAGAATTTTATGCTTTAGTCTCAGCTGAGTTACAACGCAGTGATTTAGGTCTTTGGAATGGCAGCGATAGTTATAGGCAAAATTCGGCTAATATTGTGGACGTGGTAAAATCTTCAAGTGCCACCTTACATATAGACGAAGCGCAGGATACCAATTCTCAGCCGGGCGATCATAATATTACAACTACAACAACAAGTCTGAATACAACTTCAACACGTACAACTAGTCGCAATAATCGCGAAAGCTTAGGAGTGGCAACACGCAGCAGCTTAGTAGCCACGAATAATTCTATTAATAATCAACAGCAACAACATTCGCCACAAGCTGCAGAAGATGCCTTAGATATGCTTATCGAACAACAGGGTGATTTAATCGATCAACAACACTCCGTTGGCGATCCTTCAATGCCATTATTAGATAATCCCATACCTATCACCACTACCACCGCCGCCAACACACCCACTCTTCAGGTTAATAGCACTCCTCATCAAACCTCTGTGGCCTACGTTAACGCTGTGCACGGTCTATTCCCATTGCCTTTGGGTAAATCATCGAAATTGCCACATGTCTCAAAAGTGAAATCAAAATTCAAATTCTTAGGCAAATTTATGGCTAAGGCCGTTATGGATAGTAGAATGGTAAGCGTTTATACTATTATTTAACAATATAAACACAGTTTTTTTTTTTTAACTAATTTATGACAATCTCTGTATTGTAACTTTTAGTTGGATCTACCATTTTCTATACCCTTTTATCGTTGGATTTTAAATGAAGAACATTCTGTGGGTCTGTCTGATCTAGCACGCGTAGCACCCGAAGTGCAAGCTACATTGGTCCGCTTACAAGACGTGGTACATCAACGCGAAATGATTTTATCTGAGACCAGTTTAGATGCCATGGAAAAGACTGAAAAGGTATGCAAGATGCAACCAACATCCAACCGACAGTAGTAATTTTATTTTCTTCGAATTTTAAATTTTCATTTTCTATTTTCGTTTTAGATTGAGTCCTTGGATTTGGATGGCTGCCCTATAGCCGATTTAGGTTTAGATTTTGTTTTACCAGGCCACGCTAATATCGAATTGTGTCGTGGCGGTCGTGATACTCCTGTAACTGTACATAATTTACATCAATACATTAGTTTAGTTACATATTGGTTCCTCGTTGAAGGTGTACAAAAGCAATTTGAAGCTCTGAAAGAAGGTAAGTTCTTTTAAAATTTCTTTTACATTTTGATTTTTGTTAGCGAATGAGTGAACGTAAAATAATAAAAATTTTATTTTTATTTGGTTTTTCATTATAGGTTTCGATTCAGTTTTTTCCACACAACGCTTACGTATGTTTTATCCTGAAGAATTGGAGAATGTATTTTGCGGCAGTGTTAATGGCACTTATCAACGTTGGGACATTAAAATGCTACAAGAAAGCTGTCGCACCGATCATGGTTTCAATCAAGATTCTCAAGCCATACAATTCCTTTATGAAATACTATCAACGTATACACGTGAGGAGCAACGCTTATTTTTGCAATTTGTAACGGGGTCACCTCGTCTACCTACAGGCGGTTTTAAATCACTAACACCACCACTTACTATAGTACGTAAGACATTAGATGCCAATCAAAATCCCAACGATTATTTACCCTCAGTTATGACATGTGTTAACTATTTAAAATTACCCGACTACTCGAGTCGTGAAGTGATGAGACAAAAGTTAAAAATCGCCGCCAGTGAGGGTAGTATGTCGTTCCATTTGTCTTAAATGGCAACAATACATACATACAAACATATATACATACATAATATATATGTATATGTATAGGTAGGCAGGCAGGCAATGATATGATATATTATACAAAGAAAAAAAAAATAAAAAATTTAAAAACAGAAAATATAATAACATACAATAGATATATATATATATACATATATACATAAATAAATATATGAAAATACATTTATAGATAGATAGATAGAGCAGAGCGCACATACACATGCATCCATAGTATTCTTTGTATAGTTGAAGAGAAGAATATACGTTACGTTTAGGATCTTTCTTCTATAGAGAAACGTTTTAGTAATAAAAACACAGAGATAAATAATAAACAAACAAACAAACAAATAAATAAATAAACAAAACAAAACAAGCAAACAAATTATACGTTGAATAACAAAATAATGGTGATAATTTTTATGATTTAATTATTATTTTATTTTTATTTTCTAATGTATTATTGTTTAAGAAACGGTGATGTTGCTGTTAGAGCAAATTTATATATATATATATATATATATATATATATATACATACATACATATACATATTAAAACAAAAACAAAACCATATGCTAAACAAAAATTTAAAAAAAAAGATATAAAATAAAATAAAAAAATAAAATATTTAATAAACTTGAAAAAAAGAAAACTATACATATAAATAAAAAAAAAATAAATAAATATAAAAAATATACTAAAAATAAAAATTAAAACTAAAATACATAATAATTTAAATGAAATTTATAATTAATAAATAAATCTATTTCTCTATTCTTAAAAAACATAACATATATTTCAAAACGAAATAATTAAAGAGGAAAAAAGAAACTGAAATAAATTTTAATTAATATACCCTAAAATAAAATAGAATTAATCAAAAAATTAAATTAGTTTTATGCATAAAAACGTCATGCAAGAGAAATCTAGAAAAGTTTTCATTTAAATAAGAAAAAACAATTTTCTATTAAATATAAAAAAAAAAAACAAAACAAAACAGTTCATACGAGTAAAATTTAAATACTTTCTTCTTAATATATATATTTTGTTCTTTTATATGCCAAACACCCTTTAACTACGTGTAAATCGATTAATTTTTACTTTATTCTTCAAATAAAGGGTGTTGTTAATTAAAAATAAATATAAAAAAATACAATAAATTTATTTCTTAATAAACTTTTGTGTGTAATATTTAAATAATTTTTTTTTTATAGTTGAATTTCTTTTGTTGATCTTAAATACGTTTAATAACTTTATAAATATTCTTTTTCTTTTTGTACTTTTATTTTTTAATTAATTATTCAATAATATATTGCAAAACTGAATTTTAATGAGTAAAATTTTGTTTAAAATTTAAAAAAAAAAAGCAATAATCAAATAAAAAATATTATTTGCTTTAAATTATATTTCTTCTACATATTTACGATTTTTTTTAATTATATTTCCTTTTAATTTTTTATTATTATATGTGGCTTTATATTATTTTTTAAATAAAATTCGTTTATATCAATTAAATTAATCTTTAGTTAATAAATAATAAATTTCAAAAGGAAAACTTCTCATTATATAGAAATGTATTCAACATGTAAACAACTAAAATGTTTAAAATCCAAATAATAATAATATATTATCATTCTTTTAATTAAATTTGAAAAAATGTTTTCATTTTCGAAATTTCATTTTTCTTTTTTCATTTAAAATTTCAGAAATACAATATACAATGCTCCTTTCTATGGCATAAGGATGTCTTACATTTTTTAATTGGTTTTAAATATGCATTAATAATTAAGACATGCATTAATCAGTTCTTTTTCATGATGTAACTTAAAAGAAAGAACTTAAGGGGAGGGACTGAAACAAGTTTTAACTGAATATAATCATATAATTGTAATAAACAATCGTTAGAGAAACTATTTTTATTTATCATGGAAGCGAGTGGTAAACCGGGACTATTGAAACAAATAAGATGAAAGTTAATATACTCAGCAAATTATCAAATTCAGTGATATTTTGTTGCACGTAAATGTGTTAATCTCTTGTTACTTTTAAACCGATATTATGCTATATTTATTGCAAATACATTCTACATTTAGATTCAAAATTTAAATCGATTAGAAGGAAATCATTAGTGGTTCAATGGCCATTTCATATTACCTCCACGTAAGATGTCTGTCTTGAAATTGATCATGCAGAAAATCCAATGTGCCATAAGCTTTATGACACAGGCCGATTAAAACCAAAATAAATTGGTTCTCAACGACCATTAAGTGTTCGATGATGGCCTGGCAAAGATCGTTCTCAGAAACATAATTATGCGAAACAGTAACTTCTTCGGAAAACATTGTGGATGGGTAACGTCCCAATTCGACAAGTTTGTTTATTGACATATTCATTCAGCTCTTGAGCTCTTAATTTTTCAAAATTTCTTCACGGAATTCTTAGAAAGGCGATTTACAAAAAACTTATTCAGAAATTAAAGATATAGGATTTTTATACTTAAACTTTTAATATTTCATTATTTGTTAAATGTACATCTTGATGATTTTTCGATGAATTTTAGGGTCGCGTAGGTATTTTCGCAAAATACTGAACAAACAATATGGATAATATCAAGGATAAAATTTGGTTCTGTTGCCATCCATAATTAAACTATTAAATTCACCAGTTCCAAATGAAAGCGAAGCTATAGTTGTTCCACTTCTTGATGATTTATTTATTTGAACTTAAAACTAATTTAAAAAGGTTGTTTAGTTCGTCTCAACTATGGTTTTACTTGTACAATACGTCTACGTGGAATGTTGAAAATATAGAAAAGGAAGGAGATATTTGTTGTCCTTTAGTCATGTGGAATAAAAAAAAATATAGTAGCAATAAAAGAAAATAATTATAATACCACTTTATTAATTCATTGGAATTATTTGTTCGATTGTTCCCTGAACAAACAGTCTCGCAAGCCACGAATTTCAATTAAAAGTGTCGGATTTTTTAAGAAGTTTATTGAAAAATTTTTTAACTTTATGAGAATAAAGAACGGATTGATAAAAATTGTTATCAACAAACATTTTCTATTAAGTGGGACGGAATAATTCAATTTCAATTTTTCCAAACTTCTTTATAAAATTCTTAGAAAGGCGATTTACAAAAAACTTATTCAGAAATGAAAGATAGGGATGCAAAAAATTCAATAATCTTTTCATTTTTATACTTCAACTTTTAATATTTTATTATTTGTTGAATGTGCTAAATATACGAACGATAGTATGAAAATCATATTCATAACTTATGAATTTGCGTTCTATAACACAACATGACAGAATAAATTATTTCAACATAAAAATTAAGAGAACATCTATAAATTTGACTAAGAAAAATTATGTATGTATGTACATACTACGTACATAAGAAGAATAAATGGAAATTTTCTAATGTAATCTATATATTATAATGTAATTAATTGAATTGTATTTAAATCAAAAAAATATATAATGGCAGTTTCATGACAGACTACAACAAAAAAAATTGAAAATAGAATTTCTATTACTACACCAATTGTCGTTTAAGCTTAATATCACTTAAAATAAAATCATTTAAATATAGTTTTAAAATTACAATAATAAAGAAAAGAAAAATATACGCAGAATGAGTAAATAATTTTGAAATAAATAAATAGAAAATAAAAATGATAAAATTTAATAGTAAATACATACGTATTGTATATCATAACACACAACACATACATATAATATAAGAAACGAATAAAAAATTAATTTTAATTATTAAATTTATTCAATTTATCACGTAGAAATTTAATTTAAAATGAAATAATTTAATTTTTTTCTTTCAATTTATTGTATTTTTCTTATATACAAATATATAAAATAAAAATACTACAAACAAATAACAAATAGAATTCATGAAATATTTGTTATAAATTGAATTAACAATTTAGTTTCTATACTGTAAGGAGGTATTGTTTAAACTAAATGTTCAAATTATTTTTGTGTATAAGTGCGTGTTATTATTTAAATGCAATATATCCGTATATATATTTTTCTATATAAATTTAAATTAAAAAAACAAAACACAACAACCAATTAATTCTACTTAAGGACAAACTATACTTTTAGTATAATTAATAATTTTAAATGAACATTTAAACAAAAGTAAAGTACATACAAAAATATAAATATGAAAATAAAATATACATTAAAATATATTCATACATACATACATACATACATATATATAACAACTATATATGTATATGCAAAAGAAAAAAAAGAAGAAAATTAAATTAAAAGTAATTAAAAAAAAATAATAATAATAAAAGATTATATTATAAAGAAATAAAAAAAAAAAAATAAATAAATAACACAAAAAATTTAAAACAACTATTTGTTTATATGTATTCATAATAATGCCAAAAAAAATGGTTTGTATACACTGCTATTATTGTAAGATTTATTACAAAATCTTTCACTTCATTTCAGGCTAGTCAAGGAATTTTATTACACAATTAAATGAAACAAGAGAATATTATACTTCATGATCCTATCAGAAAAAATAGGGACTTTCGTACTTTGACAATTGATAAAGAGCTATCTTTTTGAAACTATACCTATTAAACTAGTTGTCAGTCTGTTTTGCCAAATTATCATAGAAGGATAGAGCTCTCTTCTTGTCTTGTACCTGCATCTGTATAATAGTCACAGTTTCAGTTCATATTTCATAGAAGGCAACGGTATATACTAGATTATCAGGACACCCAACAGGAAAGTTTTACCTAAAAAACAGTTCATGACAAATTAAATATTCTGTGCGCGTCATTGGTAATCGTGGTCATTTCACATGGACGTGATGTGAATACAATTTGATCCTGTAAGACTTCCCAAACACACATACTTTGTTCTATTTAAATTTAAAGATAAACAGCTCTTGAAGAAAGATCTAAAAAACGTCATCAACTGCGAAAAATTAGGAAAAGGAAAAAGAATGGGGGAAAAGATCGAGATCATAGAGAACAGAGAAGAGAAATATGTATAAAATTTGAGTGCAATAATACTCAATTGAAAACAGTTTTCAAAGAATTGAAAAATGTGAGAAGATCGAAAAAGATTTACTCACTTGCATACAAAAAGTGAAATAAAATCAAACAATTTCCAATTTGTTTACAAAATTTAATACAAAACAAAGACCCAATAAAACGAAACTAAAATACGCATCGAAAAACATTTACAAAAAAAAAAAAAACTGAATCGGAAAGAAAATCAAAGGAAATACACCAAATGAGAAACGCGAAATACAAAAATTTCAAAATTTTTTTTCTCAAAATGAGAAAAATTTAGGCTGATTTAAAGAGCCATGTCAGTGGTGCTACATAGAGAGGTAAAAGTAAAATATTTTATGTTCAATTATGTATTATTTTTAGAAAAGAAGACAAAAAAAAACCAGAAAAATATAAGAAAATTGAAAATGAAATTCAAAATTTTAGTGTATAAATATTTTGCTTTGCGTCTGTATCATTTGAAAACGATTAATTTAAGCGAAGACAACGTGAATTTATTAAAGAATAATTTAAGAATTTTGATTTTTTCTTAAAAAAAAAAAGAATGAATCAGGAAATGTTTAAAATATATTTTGGAAAACGCAAATAAAAAATGGAGAAATAAAAAAAAGAAAAAAACTTGTATTCAATATAAATGAATTCAGTTAAAAATATTATAAAATTAAAAGTTTTAAAATTAAAACAAATTTATGAGTGCTTTATTAAATATAGAAATTATATAATTAAAGGAAAATTATTAAAGTTTATGAAATTATTAAAAAAAAAAAAAAAATATTTCAATTCTAAAAATTAAAAAATAAAAATAAATAAAGTTCGCTACGTGAAAAATGTGTTCAATGTCAGTGTTGTGTCCATTATGTGCCCAAACAAGCTTTTCAAGTATAGATGCCTTGCGTTGTAGCCTGATAAAGGCCGCAAATGGGCCATTGGCATGCCCCATATGTCATGAAATGTTTTTGGGTTTGGATAAATTGACAATACACTTGTTTAGTCATACAAATATTATGAATGCCGCCGTTGTCGCCACCACCACCACCACTAGCACTACCACCAACAATAATAATAATTTATCCGAAACAGAGACGATGCCAACATCTGACACCCAAAATATAAAAATTAAAGGAAAATTGAAAACAAAAGAAATAAAAAATCTCAATAAAAAACTACAAACAGAAAATAACAACATCATTAATTGCAATAGCGTTTTAAGAAATTCACCTAAAAATGTGGTAAATTTTGAAAATTCTCACCAGCACCAGCAACATACTCAAATTGAAAATGAGAAAATTTTATTGAAAAAGGCAAAAGTGACTGCGGAAATAGCAACAAGCAGTGTAAATTCTCCTACACAACAACAAGTTGTTGCTCTCCCTAGACAACAAACCGATACAAAAGACATTGAAAATTCATCAACATGTGATATTTGTGAATTCACTTTTCGCAATGAAGAATTAAAAAATATGCACATACGCTTGGTACATCAAAATTTTGATTGTCATATTGCGGCGGGCAGCTCTTGTAGCACTTCTCCCATAAACAATAGTAGCATTGACCATCAAACTACAGTGAGAGAACATGAGTTTAAATGTCATCTCTGTTCGAAAACGTTTAAAATGAAGGGTTCTTTGAGAGTTCATTTGAAAGTGGTGCATCTAATGGGTTTACCCTATATAAACAATACACCAAAATTAAATATATGTGATCGCATAAGATATAAGGAAAATAAATTATTGAAATCAGTCAATCCGGCAAATACAAATATACCCCACAATACCACACAAGCGGACAATATACCACAACATAACACCCCGTCCAATCTAATTGACATGCAACCCCTTAATTTCATTTCAAACCTAAACAGTTTACCAATGACTTCAAATATCAATTTAATAAATTTAAATCAAACTGTGGATTTTCAGCAAACGCGTATGGATAATTCTACATTGCAGCCGCCAAATGTTTTATTAGTTTTTAATACTGCACCACCACCACAGGAACTGGCCAATAGCGTGGCCAATAATGAAACCCAAGCGATAACGTCATCTTCACCTACCGACAAAGATACCTCCGTGAAACTTTTCTCTAATGTGAATGGTAGTTTAACTGAGAATCCGAAAATCTGGGAATGTGATGTTTGTTCGAAAGCATTTACCACAAAATATTTTCTAAAGAAACATAAACGACTTCATACAGGTACATACTTACAATTGAATAACCTTTAAAAAAAACAAAAACTATTATTGGTTGCCACCAGGCAACGTAAAAACATATTCAGTTGTTGTATTGGGTGTAGTAGATGTATCATTGAGTGCTACTTTATTTATTTCTAAAATATAATACAATTCTTTTAGGTGAAATGCCGTATACATGCGAATTGTGTGCACGCACTTTTACATTTCAACAATCCTATCACAAGCATTTACTTTATCATAGTGATGAAAAGCCTCACGTATGTTCAACCTGCGGTCGGGCTTTTAAAGAACTCTCGACACTGCACAATCACGAAAGAATACACAGTGGGGAGAAGCCCTTCAAATGCGAAGTATGTGGTGAGTAAATAAATAATTTCAATTAATTAAATTGTATATCGCTATCGTTAGTTGTTATTATTATTTATTACAACTTTTAGGCAAAAGTTTTCGTCAACGGGTTTCGTTTCTGGTCCATACACGCATCCATACCGGTGTTATGCCTTATAAGTGTGAAATATGCCAAAGAAGTTTCCGCTATAAAGTATCGCAACGAACGCACAAATGTCAACCTCTGTCTGCTGAACAATCGCCAAATGATCATGACGATACTACGATTGAACGTATGTCGGAAAACTTTATTAAAGAATTCCTAGAAACATCTACTGCTGCTGCTGCTGCAAATCAAGCCGAAGCACATCTTAACAAATCGCACAATTCACCTGCCAGCAATGAAATCGCAGCTATAAATGAAAAATCATCAGCAACATTAAACGAGCAACAAGCTTTACTTAATAAAACAATTGATGATATTGTTGTAGAGTCTTGCAATAAGCTGGGTATAGGCGGTAGGGGCAGTACTGGTTTTAGTTCAGAACATATCATTGATGAGGGTTCCATGTCACCATCACAGAGGTTACAAAATATGCGTTTATATTCGCCTCAATTAGTGACTCCCGATTTAAATGGTATCGATGGTGATTTAACAAGATTTTTCTTAGAAAATTCTCAAAATGGTAATAATTTATTGTAAATTAGATTTGTACATACGATAATATTTAAGCATAAGGTGTTTGTAAATTATTTAAATTAAATTTATCAAATAATGAACCCAAAGAAGGCCGAATATCTGCACTTATTTGATAAAAAAGTTTAATAAAAAAAGTATTAAAAATGCAAAGAGCAGAGTTTTGATTTGTAAGAGTGCATGAAAATTTAAAAATAGAATTTCAATTGAAATAATAATTTGTTGGATTTGGTTGAACTAGATACGGCGAGTTTTTACTTATGGGCACTAGGATAAACCAACAATTTCTCTTATAAACTTTAACCCTAAAAATGTAATACTCTTACATATGGGAACTTGAACTTGCAGCTTGAGAGAAAAATTTAAATAATATTGGTTGTTATGCTATAAAAATTGGAATACATATTAAAGTTTCTATAGTTAGCCTGTATATTTATTGACAAAACGTTCGAATAAAATCATTGAAAAAATTTATACACAACAATTCAGTGCCTTAGCAGACAATAGAACTATACGAACGAATATTAAATTGATTATAAGAGAAAAAAAAATAACTAAAATTCTATATTTGTAAACGTTTACAAAAGCTGAAGGAAGTTACATTTAACTTAAAATGGATGAAGACATGATTAAAAAGGCTATGGAAGCCATGAATTGGGATGCCTGTTCCGCAATGCCAATGGCTAATAAAGAAAATCAATTAATCTTAGAGACTTTAGCCGAACTAAAAGAGAAAAAAGACGAATTAATTGAGCAGCAACAGCAAACGGAGGAAAGATTACAGAAATTGCATCAGCATTCTACTAATGCTGAAGAGACCATTACCCATAATTTGGTAAGCTAATAATGTTAATTCTTATCCCTTAAAACCTATTATATAAATCAATATATAAAACTTGAAGAAACTATTGGATGCCTTTCAATCGGAAGTCAGAACAGAAGCACATCTCTTTAAAATTGCGGTACGCGAACATTCCAAACTTAGAGAAGATCTAACGAATGTGGGTAAAGAATGGCAGAATTTTAAAAAATTTATTGATTCCACCGAAAGTAAGTGCCACAATAAAAAAAATAAAAATAACTAATATTAAACAAATACAATAATTCTAATTAATATTCGATTCTAAAACTATATCTCCAACTACTAGATGAAATGTGCAAACGCAAAAATAGCATTGATAATTTGACCAACCGGATTAAATGGGCCAAAACAGCATTGATCGAATGGCGACAGGCCATGGACGATGGCAACAAGGGGTTTCGTTTAATCGAAATGTATTACAAGGATGATCAGCTTAAGGCCAAACAACAAAATTATAAACGCCAAAGGTTAATGGACGAAGTCGAACGAAAACGCAAAAAACTCATACACATGTATGACGATCAAAAGACGTTGGAATGCAATTTGGAATGTGCTGCCAATTTGTATCGCACAGCTCATGCCGAAAGACGACAAATGGTAGAAACCTGGAAACTAGCAGCTCAACAAATGTCACAAAGAGAAAAAGACATACACAATAGCGAGATAGCTTTAATGGATTGCCGTCGTAGAGTAGCACAAAAAGCCAAAGAATTGAAACATTTTGATGACAAACTAAATCAAATCATTCAAAACAATCGTGAGGTGGAGCAGGCAATAGAAATCTTAAATAAAGAGTCCTCAGAGATGAAAGAACAATTGCAAATCTTAACAGATAATATTCTACTAAAAACCCAAGAGGTATAATTTGCTAAAACAACAGTTCTTAAGGTTTTAATTTGTACTTAAGCCTTGTTGCTGTTACTCGTATTTTTAGGTCGATCTTTTAACAAAGGAATTACAAAATCTGGCAAATCGTGTGCAACAACAACGTGCGGAAAATCAACGTCTTTGCCGAGAAAAAGCGAATATAAATACAGAACTTGAACATGGCGAAGAAGTGATAAAAAAACTGATGGAGCGTTATAATTCTATGAACAATAAAAATCTGAATGCCCAAGAAAGGTTAAGAATCTTAGAAGAATTAATGGATGCTGAGGATAAAGCACAGAAAGATATAAATAAGGAGACGGATAGCGTAAACGGTTTAATTTATCGTTCCCAGCAGCAGTTAAATAAATTGAAAGGAGACGGTAAAATATTGACGGTGAATATATTTTCTTTTCTCTAGGAAAAGATTGAGATAAAGATTTATTTTAGGTAAGCAACCGTGGCATACTTTCACATATAAGTTCTGTGGGAAAAAATACCAGAGATATCGAAAAGGAAATCAAAAAGCAAACGGAAAACAGTTATGACCTGGTAAGTTTAAATCAAAATTTTAATTGTATGTATATATCTAGAAAAAAATTCAAAGTCAAAATGATATCGTAATTTCACATGTTATCGGCAGAGACCTCATATGATATGTCTGAAAGTAACATCAATAAGGAATGGAATAAAAATGAGAGGTGTACAACCTTGACAACCTCTATGGGTTTCAATTGTTTTTGGCCTAGAAATGTTAAATTTTGTTAAGGAGCACTGGTTATTAAATTAACATAAGCATTTTCAGGAAATTGAGAGCAACTATGTAGAATCATCTGAAACTCTGTACAGCTCTGAGAGAGATCTGAAAAATACTTAGGAGAATAATTTTTTCCAAAATATCGAATAGGTCGTATATCTGCTGGCTAACTGAAGATTACAAGTTAAACACTACTTTCGAGCGCAATTGAAGATTTTCAAATAAATTACAATCCGTAGTTATCATGCTACATATAAAGTTTCTCTCTTCACATACTTATTGAATCATTTCGCCCTTCTTCATGACACTGTTTTGAAACACTATTAAAAATAAAATATTTTTGATCGTGTTCGATTTCGTGTTAATGCAGTGACCCGCGTACCACATTTAAAAATGCAATAATCTTAGTTAAATAACCTTAAAAATTCAACTTCTTCTACAGGCCAGAGTGACATCAAATTCTAGTCATCCTATCTTATTTACGAAAAGTTAATTATTTTATGTGAAGCATAAATAAAACAATTTTAAAATCTATTTAACATTTTCAGTCTTTTAAAATTCTTAACTTGGAAAAACGTATACTTGCTCTGCAAGGATTCCAAATTGATCCAGAAACTGAAGAGAGGAATCTTAATTATTTAAAAGAATTAGAAGATCGAAATAATAAAATTCAGAAAAAATTACATGCCACTCAGGTTCAAAATAAGAAATTAGATAATGACATGCGTAAAATGACCACGATCTACAATAACGATATGAAAGAATTAGAGTTGATCTCTTTTAAAATCAAAGAAGCCCAAGCCTATTGTGAAGGCGGCATTAAGAGAGTCAAGGATGAAACAAGGCGTAATCAAGAGCTTATCGTTGAATTAAGTATCCTGAAGATGAAGGCCAATGAGTTTGAAAATGAAATTAATCAATGCGATGAGGGTACTTACAATCTGGCTAAACATCGTATGCATTTAAATCGTACTATTAAAGATCGTATGATAGAAATTAAATCCCAAATGGATTTATTAAATTTAAAGCGTAAACATTCAACAGAGGAACTAAGTACTCTTAGAGCCGATATAGGCGAAAGAAAAAAGCACATAGATGCGGTGAAAGCCAGATTCCAATTGACCTCAAAACTATTGGGTGTCAATGAAGATGGTACTTTGATAACAGCTACTCAGCTCAGAGTAGAAACGGCTCAAGAAAAACAAATGCTTTTAGATGAGGGCAACGAGTTGAATGAAAGAGTCTTGAAGGCTGAAAAGGAAGTAGAAGCTTTACAGAACACATTAGCTTTGCTGAATAATTGTAATGATGCCTATCGAAAAAAAATGCAAAGACAACAGGAGGGTGGTAAGTAAGTTTATTTAAATAAATAAAATTCAAATAAAACCCTATTATTCTCGGTTTTTTTTAAGAGGATGCTTGCAACGAATTAAAAGACTTGCAAATAAATTATTGTGGATCTTTAAATACTGTGAGAAATTTACGCCAGCAACTGCAGGATGTGGTAAGAAAAACACAAGAATCTCTAAAAGAAAAAACTGAATTGGAGAAGTTACTGAACAAAGCAACAAAGACAAAGTATAACTTCTGATAGTTTAAAAAAAAATTGTAAAGGACAATTTCTTATTGTATTTCTCTTTAGAACTGAAAATGTTGACTTCTTGTCACGCCTTCAGAAGGAGTTAGTGGATCAAAACAATAAATTGATACGGGCTGAACGAGAACTAAAAACAGCCAAGAAAGCAATTAAACAACGTATTATAAGCAGTGAATTCTTGGAATTATATGATCGTGATTTGGATCTAAGGGAACTGGAGCAAAGAAATCAAAATGTTTTAAATCAATTGGGTGATATTGCATATGCTGATGATGAAATGGGTCCAAAAATTGCACGCTACATATTAAATCGTGGCATGAAAATGCCTCACATGTTACAAAAATCTAGAAGTTCCATGTCATGGCGCAGTGATACTTCCTATGATGCAATGTCTGTTAGTTCATCGAAAGGTATGCAAAATGTTGTTTAAATATTAATACAACGAATTTACGAATTATTTAATACGTTAATTTTAAAAATTGTTTATTTATAGAAATATTTACCTCACGTTCATCTCAATCCGAGGTATCTGGAGTGAAATTTTCATCAACACGATTAAGTGTAATTTCTTTAGAATTACCAGAGAACAAAAAGAAGTCGGGCAAATAAATTGTTTTTCATTTTCAATCATTTATTTTTTTGTAGCATTAGAAACTTTTTTAAAATTTATGTGCAAATAAAAATTCTTTACCGATTTGTATGTTTAATGAAATACCATTAATCCTCTGCTTCGGAACCACTACCAGAAGCAGTACCGCTGCCGGAACCACTTGGTGTACCGCTACGGGAACGTGAAGGTGATCGGGAACCAGAAGCACTGCGTGAACGTGAGCGAGAACGTGAACCACTTTTAGATCTGGATCTAGATTTGGAGCGAGATTTGGAACGGGATGAACGAGAACCAGAGCGTGAACGAGACCCGGATTTGTGAGAAGCAGCTGGAGAAGCGGAACGTGATTTTGAAGGTGATTTACTAGCTGAACGGGAGCGAGAGCCAGAAGCAGAACGGGAACGAGATCGTGAAACAGATTTCGAACGAGAACGACTGCGTGATTTCGATTTTGAGCGCGACTTAGATCTTGAGCCAGACCTAGAAGAAGCTCTGGAACCACCAGAGGCGGAACCAGATCTATCGGAACCTGAACCTGAAGCAGAGCCAGAACGTGATCTTGATCTCGACTGCGATTTTGGATGGGATTTTGATCGCGAACGAGATTTACGGTCCCGTTGTATTTGTTCATCTTCTTTCTGGGCTTCATCGTCACTTTGCTGTTGTTGGGACTGCTGTTGGGTTTGTGGTACATCAGCATCCTCCTCCTCTTCCTCCATATCTTCTTCCTCCTCTTCATCACCAGGCGGTTCCAATTGTCGTTCTCGATAGCGTTGCATACGATGTTCATTAGCATCTAAAGGACGATGTTTAACAACCAATTTAGTATTGCTAGGTTGTTGTCCCACCTTCATACGTCTCTTGTTAAGACGCACACGGGTCTCCAACTCATTATAGAATACACCATCATGACGCATAACAAAGAAATAATTCTCTTCGTATCCTTTTGACGCCTTACTTTTAACGTTCCAATTATATTCACGAGCAATTTTATATTCGTATTCCTCTTCATCCTTGTACAAGACTTGATCAGCAAAATCTATGCGTCTCTTTTCTAAAGTACTCTCAGTAGGCAGGAAATAGGCTACAAATTGTTCTCCACTTTCATCCATCACACCACGAATCATAGCCTGAGACATCTCCTCCAGCTGAGCGGGTACATTTTTACCAGCCGGTGCCGGATCACTGTCGAAGATGACCTGAGCACAAGGATATTTCCAATTTTTGAAGTCGGGATATACTGGAAATACTTCAACCGGTACCACATTGGGTTTAGAATAATGTTTGGAAATTTCATTCTTGGAATCTTCGAACGTTTTCTCGATGGCTTTGATTTGAGCATCTCGGTCCAGATAAAGAGTCTCTTCACGCAATGATTTCTTGACATTGTAACCCACCTTGGCTTCAATTTGTTCCAAGTTTTGCGGTTGGAAACGCGTCTGTTCCGTTGAGATGTACTCCGATTTACGCAACCACGAAACACTCCGAGAATGCTGTTTCGAACGCACCGAATCGTGCGGTGTATGAACATCTTCTTCCAAAAGTTTCTCATCCGCTGGATCAAGCTGTGCAGATGGGTCAGCCTGATAAAGGTCACGATTAATCAAGTCAATGGTAACCCCCAAGTCATGTTCGGTTAACACTTCATACTTGTAATTACGTTCTAATGAAGTGGGGTTATACTGCACGAAGCGATGGCTATCGAAAGGATACTGCAGAAATTTCAAATCAAAGGGTATATCGGGTAAATTATTGCCATACTTAACGCGACAAATAATTTCGGATCTGAAGAGGATTTTAAATTTGAAAATAGAAATGCAAAAAATATAAAACAAAAATATAGAAAAACTTACTTTCTTTCCGCCTGTCGTGGTGGCCTTTTCTCTGTCGGAGGTGCAGCACTATTTATGGTGGGCGGCATTTCTCTCAATTTTTGCTGTTATGCATGTATCATTGAAGTTTTGTTTATTTATTCAATAATTATAATATTGTTTTACACTATTTATATATTTATTTTACCACTTTTTTTTGTAAAACCACACACAAATTCGATAATAACGCCGCCAACAGCTTTTGTTTCTATGTTGACAGCAAATAATACCAGAGTTGCTGACCTGTAGCGAGTTGAGTGTGTTAGATGAACAGGGTGGTTCGTAGATTATAAAGAAAAAATATTACATACAGATGGCACCACTTAGATATTAATAAATTAATAAGGGCCGTTATTACAATTTGCCATTAACTGATGTTTAATTAAAGGTACCTTCAGCTAAAGGGAACTGTAAAGTTACCGTTAAAATAAAATTAACTTTTTCAAAAATATGAGTGTGCCGGAGCACTGTCGATAACACTGCTCAATTAAACAAGTTTTTTATTTTTAAACGCAATGGCAATGGCGGGCCAATTAAATTCTACGGTTTACAAGCATTTACTGACACATCAAATAACAAAAAAATCCTTTGTTACTACCCCACTAATATGCTATATTGCCTATATTAGGTTAGGTTAGAGGACGTGTACTTGTCGACTGTGACAAGTACAGTACCCCGACGTTGAATTATCCCATTGTACAATGTCTTAGCTTCTCACACCACTCCTGCGTTAATTTTATACATGTGGCGGCACCTACAGTTTAAAATTGACTCCGAACGACAGATTTTTTTGAGAAGCTTTTCATGACAATTTTTACTCTCAGAGTTTTTGCCAGAAAACTGCTGATAGGAAGTCGCCGACGAAATATTTTCGTTTTGATGTCTGTCCTGGGATTCAAACTCGGGCCTTTCGTCTAATAAGCCAACACACTACCTACTAGAACTCGGCTTATATTAAAACCATAGCATTATTGACAATACCGAGCCAAACTTTTTTTTAAATGTTTCTGATGGTTAGTATAAAAATATAGAAAAAATAAAAAGAAGCGCCTTACTGTGGGCATTTCTTATGAATAAAAATAAAACTTGACCTAGATGTATCATATTGGTTATAGACTGTTAGCGAGCGAAAGCACAGCCTAGGCCTAGACCAATACCGAGAAAAAAGTTAATGCGAGATAATGCGATAGTTTAACCAGATAGGCCAAAATTTTAAATAGAAACAAACGGAGTTTTCTAACCGGTATGCCTTTATATATGGCTCTGTATTCGACTGCACTTAATCCCGCAAAAAAAATTACTTCACACATTCTCGAAGACTGTAAATACAATTGAATAAGGCGGGTCAATTATTGTTGCCTCTTTACTTTTGGGAAAAATTTAATACCATAAACCGTCTAATCTAATCAACTAGTTTTCGTTTTCGGCATTTGTTTCCCCTAAACGTTTTCAAAAGAATTTGCGAATACTAAAAATTTAAATACGCATTTAAAAATCGCACTCTAATCATAGCACTGCGGGGACACTTTAAATATTTTCTTGCTAGATTTACTATTTAAAAGAAAGTATTATAAGTTTATGGTATATTTGGTAACGTGTTTAATTTTAAAATTTCCGAATAGGTTTTCAATTTAAATTCTGTCTCATATGTTTATTCCGGTTATTAAATCGAAGCACTTTACGAAAGGATAACGTATTATTATTGTTGCCAATGCCAATTTTTCGAAAAATGGCACCTTTTTCGATGATGCGTATTTGTGTGTATACACAAATATGTATGTCGGATTTGGCTCACAGAAAATCCTCATGCATTCCATGTGCAACAAATTCACCTCAAAAGTCAGATTTTTTTTGAACATGAAGCCGACATTGCAAAGACTGTGAACGGTGAGACGAAGCTACATACCACACAAATTAAATCAAACATTTTTTTTCGACTGGCTATCAAGATCATGTGACTAAACGAAAGGTTATGCGAGTATGCCAGAAATAATTCCTGAGTTCAATTAGGAATTCCAACGCCTCACCGGTGAGATGATACAGCCTCATCTCTCTGAAATTGTCATGGTTCATGAATTAAGTAAAGGACTGTCGTAGGCCCCTGGCGATAAGTGATTGATATTTTATTCCATAATCAGAACATGTCGTCTTTATAATCTAGCAATTCCAACTATCTCTAAAAACTCGTGTTTTTATTTTAAAGTCAAAGTGCCTCAAAATAATCCTTCCCAATTTTCCAAAATTCGAATCGAAATTGAGCAATTTGTCGGGATTTTTTTTCACCTAATTTCGATTTAATGTCTTTAATTTTAATTACAAATTCCATTTTGCAGAGAAATGTTGGAATTTTGATGAATACTCTGAATATTTGACCGTTCTATACGTTTTCTATTTTCATTTATTTTTGAATACAAAAGTGGAATAAACTTTCAATAATAATTCCTCCGATTCAAAAACGTGCAGTAGAGTAGCAAAATATTTTTGTTTCCGTTTTGTTTAAACAATTTTAAGTGATTTATGTAGATACTTATTGTTATTATTATTTGTGTATCTATTGTATTATCTATTATTTGTTATTGTTTTCAAAAATATATTTATTTTATGGTATAGTAATTACAAATCATTTTAAAAAACAAAATTGATCGAAAATACATTTAATGATGACGTATTGAAAATATTTTAAAAAAAAATTCTTTTGTGCAAATCGTTCGTATATTGGGTAAAATAATACAGTAGAGAGCATAATCGAACAATTAATAAATAGAAAAACTTAAAGACATGTAGGGTGACTATAAAATGTCTTGTATTCGTAATACATAGTAACAAAATGTAACTGCACTTGAAGACTCTACCTACATAGCATACATCAAATATTCTTCATTTCTTTACGGTGCCCCTTCCGTATTCTAAATATACATAGTTTGGGCGAACATCATGGCTACAGATTGAAACAGGAAATAAGTTAGTGAATAGATTGTGGACATCAAAAAGACATGTTATAGACTACAATTCTAAAGACAGCCATAGACAGAGTCAACGAAGTCATACTTGAAGTCGAGAATTGATTACGAGTCAAAGGCAGTCTTTCTAATCTCAATATGGTGATCAGAAAAGATGTTGATGTTTATTGTAAAAAAAACTTTTGTTCAACACTGTATTATTTTATTGCTATTTTCAAATTCCCTTTTGGAAAAGAAGAAAATAATCTTATAAATTTTTTTCTATTATTATTCTGCAACATTTAAAAGAAAATTCATAAATTAGTATTAAAATTAAAGTGAAACCATGAAGAAATCAAAAATTTAATACTCGTATCGGCAAAAAAAAAAACACAACATTTTTCATATTGAATTAATGTTTCAATTTTGTTATTTTTAAACTGTAAAAGGAAGCTGCCGCTCTGACAATATTAAAAATGGCAAGCGGATATGGAAACTCTAGAAAAGATAAACGGATTTTAAGCAAAATAAAACTGGGTGTTAGCGGATAAAACTATAATAATAAAACACAGAAAATAAAATGCAAAATAAATGTATAAAATGATGGTTTTAGTTTTCAAATAAATAATATTAACAACAATGAAAAGTTTCTTAAATGAGGAGGAATTTCTACCACCAGGTGATAATATACTTAAGGTAAGTTAAACGTTACTCATTAACCTTCAGGGTTAAAAACAAATTGGTGCTTCAACATTTTATTTGATGCAACTAATTAATTTAATTTAATTGGAAAAAAAATTTGTCAAGATTGTAAAACCGTAGTCCGTGTTTGTTTGCTGTTTTAAGAAGAGTATATAGAGTCTTTTTAACTTTTTTTAACCCTTTTTTAAATTTAAATAAAATATAGTGCGTGTGTGTAAAATGCAGCTTCAACATGACCGTTATCAACTGTCAAGGTTCGGAACTGCCTGTTGGTAGACCCTTTATGAAGTATGTAGGTTTGAAAATCCTATTGAATATTGCTAGCAAAAGTTCGTAAAATTAAAGGAGATTTAATCAAGAAATATAGCAAACTTTTTCGGATGTAATTGTAATTTCTGTCCATCAACTACATCCATTTACGGTACTATTTTAGGTGTGCTTTCAAGCTCTATAGGATTTAATGCTTACTTACCACCCTGATACAGTGAAATTATATTTTTAAATAACTTGGCATAAAAATTAATAGAAATTATTGTTTGTATTTATTTCTGAAGAACATAACCATCCATACCTGGATAATTTAATTTCCAAATTTTATTCAAATCGTCGTTATGAGGTAACCTACAAAAAAAAAAAAAAAATAGTATAAAAAACAATATTTAATAACAATACATAATTGGTCATTACAACCCTATAGTCAGGATAACGACCTAGCTTCTTACACCACTTATGTTGTGTTCGTTAATTTTTATACATGAGTAGCGGGACCTACAGTTCAAGTCGACTCCGAACGGCAGATTTTTGAGTAGCTTTCCATGGTAATTTTTTTACTCTCAGAGTTTTTACCAGAAATCTTCTGGTAAAAGAAATTTTCGTTTTGATATCTGACCTGGGATTTGAACTCGGGCCTTTCGTTTACGGCGATTTAATAACAAGTACAAAAATTAATGCGAATAATTGTATATTCAAGGAAATATTCATTAATTTGATAGAAAGGAAAAAAACTTCAGCAAACAAAAAAAAATTTTAAATACAAAATTATAGACAGATAAGCATACAGTATGTATGTATGTATACACCTGTTGGATGTGTAAATATAAATGTTATGCTTATAATAAGTATGTTATTATTATTGTAAACAATAAATAATTTGTTAATAATAAATTAATCAAATAATAAAAAGAATAAAAAATAAATGAATACGATATGATCGAAAACATATTGCCAACGAAGTGTTGAGAGATCAAAACGGGAAGAAGTAGAAAAAACGTATTAAAATTTGTCAATCAACACGTGAAGTTAATTTATTATTTTAATAAGAAACAAAAATGAAACGAAAAACAAACAAAATATAGAAAGATCTTGGAAAATCATATAAATGATGATTAAATTATAATTAATAATGTTTTCAATTTCCACATTTAATAACCATAACCATCCATACTCTATAAATAGAATTTAAAAAACTAACTGTAACATCTGAACGCCTTCTTCGCAGAAGCGGAGAATATACTTTTTAATAATACCCGAAGCGATATTTTTGACTGAACTGTAGCTTCTTATCTCGTTATAAATCTGAATATCTCGGACTGGTGCTTCACTTTAGACTGAATGATGAGTGTAACGTCGTCCAAATAGAGATTTTTGCTCTTAAACGCAAAATTTTATTAGATCTTCTTTGACTATTAGGCCTCCCCGATTGGGTCGGCGTATGGTTGCGTCAAAGAGAAGCAATTTTGTGAGGGTAGACCAAGATCTCATATGTCCACCAGTCTTTGGCAACTATAACTTTTTTTCTCTCTAACTTTTAAAACGATCGCAATACATCATATGGTCGTCGACTGTACACGTTTTCAATCCCATCCTCGGTTGCAACCCCCTTCCAAAAATGTTTATATAGTACATCTGCTTCTTTTCGAAATTTACTGTTATTCACTGAAATGGTCTTTTTTTTGCGTAGATTAGAATTTTAAGTTTTTGTTATTATTTAATATTTTATTTACGTTAAAATAATTCTCGTAATATAGTAGGAAATTTCTAGACGAAAATTTTTAAATAAATAATTATTGATTGATTGATAAATAAATTAATTGATTGATTTAATATG
This sequence comes from Sarcophaga peregrina, assembly GCA_014635995.1. Taxonomy (NCBI): domain Eukaryota; kingdom Metazoa; phylum Arthropoda; class Insecta; order Diptera; family Sarcophagidae; genus Sarcophaga; species Sarcophaga peregrina. The sequence continues at coordinate 106,765,417 of CM025789.1, read as the reverse complement.
ATTTTAGTAGTAGTAAATGTTGTTGTTATGGAGAAAAAAATTTGCCAAATGCTGGCGTCGTTATATTACTATACACATGAACTTGACTTTTTCTCTGCGAATGTCTTTTAAATAGTGTTGGAAATTAGAATACAAGTCAACAATATGAATAAAAAAATTTAATCTCGATACCATAACATTTTAGAAAAGAATGAGAAAGACTAGCACATAAATATCGTAGAGGTTAAGCATTCATTACAAGTAGTTATCAACCATTCCTTCTTAGCTTAACGGAGCTATCATCTATTGATATCAAGGATATAGCTTCGTTCAGTCGTCGAAGCTTGATCGTGCTTGATCAAAAAATGACTGATTCTAACCTGTAACGAAACTGATAAAGTAAACGATTCAATTAAAACGTTTAGAGTTGAACAATAGAAAAGATGTTGATAACTCTCAAGAAGCTCAGAGAACATAGCTGAAAAGTTTTTATATACTCATTATATAATCCGCACATTTCTTCTTCAAATGATATTTTTTCGGTCTCTGTAGAACGGTTTAAATTGTGTAAACTTAAATTCTGTAGTGGCCTTCAAAGCGCTATTCGATCAGTTTTTTTTTTTTGCTAAGGATAGCCTCAGCTTTAAACGACAATATGTCTGTTATAAATCAATATGTAATTTTGTAAATTTGGTTTAAGCGGGATTTTAGTTATAATATTGATTTACAAAAAAATTTAGGATAATCTCAATTCTATTTCTGATCTATTCCCTATGAGTCTTCGAATTTGACCAAGCAATACTCTTTATACTTTAATGTCTTTTTTTTTTTTGGCAATCAATCAATGTATTTCTTGGTTTCAGTTCATCCTATTGATTTTCGCGTTCTAACACAAGTTCTGCTGTATGATATTAACCACTTTCAAATTGTTTCGACTGTTCAAATTTTTGTTTTTATTAACACATCCATCGTGATTGATTTAATTTTTTTTTTTCATTTTGTGTATCCATAATATTATTTTAAAAAATTAACACCCTTTAGTAATATAAAGATACACAAAATTATCGCCTAATGGAAGTTGTTTAGGGAAAATCATAGACGTTAATGATGTTGTCAATCGATTGACTTTAATTTCTATAATGACTAGTGAACTTTTTTCTTGTGATATTTTTTTTCCTTTAAATTTAACAATAAATACTGAATAATTGTAATAATAAATAGATCAGATGAGAAAAAGAAAGACGAAATAGAAAGAAAATATTTTTGAAAAACATTTTTCATAAATATTTACTTGTTTTTTAAATAGAATGTTTAGGAAAAGTTATACTTTTTTAAGATTTAATTAAAATCTTATGACCTTGGATATGTAATACGCAGTGCTACGGAGAGAATTATAATCGGGGATCTTTGGTACTCTTCGAGATTATAATTAAATAGGGAATCATCCAGTGTTAGCTTTTACTCATGTTTAATTTATTTTACAAATAATATTAATAGGAACTGTTTTCGAAATCGTATACTCGAAACCACTATACTCAGCCTAGCTAGTATTTGAAATTTCGTCTAAAAATAGTGTTGTGGTTTTCTTACATGAGGCGCTAAAAAAGGAAGAGTTTATTTATGTAGGAAAATTGATCTGAGCATGAAGTGCTCCAAAAGTAAAATATTTAGAGCTATTTACTTTTAGAATACTGCAGTGTAAATAAACGTTCGATACCAGTGAGCTCAGGCTTTGATTTCAAACCGCACAATAAGAAAATGTTTTATATTGCCGAGCTTATAGGGCCACGAGGTCTTACATTTCTCACAAAATGTAAGAAATGATCACATTTGGTTACACATAAGATAGGTAACATATTGTATTGTACTAAAAATCTTAAACCATTCGGTTGTCTAAGCTTATTTGCGAAATTTGTATGTACGTAGTTTCCTTATAGTCTGAGACAGATGCGCCTTCCATGTATCACTAGACTGTGGTGATAATTTATTTGAATTGTCTCAAGGTGATTGCCAATACGGATGAGCGTTTTTATAAAAAATGCATAATGGAATTACCTTCAATTCTAAATAAAGATGTTAAATAAAATACTCAATATAACACAAATATATTAAAATACCTTTTACAACGTTTTATATACGCATTTTAAACCAATTTCCCTAGCAAACTTCCAAATACTTTTGCTTTCATAAAGTAAAATATTATTAAAAAATATAAAATAAATTTGCGTTTTATTTTATTTGTATACAAACCACCTTCATTCAGGTGTTTTTTCTGTAATTATTTAAAACTCTCAGGAAGAACTCTACACCACTTCATTAAGTATTTTGTTTCTCTGTTTCGATATGTTGATGTTTTGTATGTTGATTTATATTGAAAATATTCTAGTAGCCTACTGTGTAGTGGGTTGGTATATCATTGTGAAGGGCTTTCCATTACAGAATCTGTTCTGTTCTGCTCTGGCACAAGGTCTGAGTCACTCTGCTCGTTATATTGAGAATATATTTTGTAATTGTATTGTAATAAGTAATGATTCATACTGAAATAAAAAATAAACAATAATAACCTATCATTATTATGTTTATGAAAATTATTTGTTGAGGAAATTATGCGATTAATTGGTATCAGAACGACCCAAAATTTCTCATTACTATATAGTAGGGTGTGCGAATTTAGGTCTATATCCTGGCTAAAGGGTTGTAAGTAACCAGTTAAGTATGTAAGTAGGTGAACAAGGCTTTATAATTTATAAGAAATATTTTTCATAAGCAATTATTTCTAATATTTTGGAGATTATGCAGTCACCGGGTGAGGCGACTTAACTATGACTTAGTATCAAATTATCAGTTAGAAGGCTTAAATTTGTTTACAGTTAAATGTTTGGAATTTTCTCTGTTCGCTTTTATATTTTATGTAATACCAGTATGGCAATAACAATTAGGGTTGTCATACATACATACATAATTGGTCATTACAAGCCTTCAGGTAGGACTTACGTTGCGTGTTTTAATTTTATACATGATTGGCGGCACCTACAGTTTAAAGTCGACTCTGAACGACAGATTTTTGAGAAACTTTTAATAACAACTTCTAAATCTGTTGAGAGGAAGTCACTGCTGTTAAAGCTAGCTCAAGTAGAGGTTTATAAAAATCGCATAGAAATGCTACATTTTAAAGTTGATTTATTTGTAATTATTTATGGTATAATCATATACAATAGGGACGCGGGACATTATCAATATTTTTGTTAATTTTTTTGAAACGTGTTGTTGAAATTTTGTTAATTGTTTTACAATAATAATAATATTGTTGTTTAATATTTTGCTACTGAAAACGTCATAATTAAAGAAATGAAATAATTAAAAAAATAAAACCACATGCAACAACCTTAAGATTTTTTTCCTCCAAAGTAAATACACATTTTTTTTAAATATTTTTGCTACAATTATTTAAACGACGAAATCATTTATTTATTTGTATATTTCATTTAAATAAAAAAAGTCAATAATTAATTGACAATATTTACTTGCAAATATTCACGGATACATACATACATATACATATGTACATACAAATGTGTATTTTTAGTTTGTATTTGTATTGTATTTCTTTGTCATCTTCAAATTTATAACTCGTTCGATCGGTTTAGCAACGTTTTAAACGATTTTCCATGGAATTCGGCGACAAAATGTAGATTAAAAATTTTATTAATTTTCGCAATAATTTACGAATATTTTCAGCAGAGGTGAAATTTTAACACCTGCTTTAAACGCGACTTCAGTAAGAGATATATGCCACTTTCAATTGGTCATTCCTTCTTAAAATTGTGCGTCTGTGTGAGATTATGATTGGGATTTATTAAGCCGAAAATCATGCAAATTCTACAAAAAAATCCCTTTTAATGTGTTAGAAAAAATTAAAATATTGTATGCTTGTATATAATAATTAAAGAAAAAAAAAGAACTGTTCTAAAACAATTAAAATAGTGCTTAATAATAATAATAATAAAACAATTAAATAATAATTTATTATTTATTTTATATAAAAAAAAAACCAGAAGAAATATTTTTTTTTCAATAAATTTAAAAGGATACTTTTGGATATTTGAATTGTTTTTAAGGTAAGTGTTAATTTAAGCCAGTCACATTTCAAGGTCATAAAAAAGTTAAAAAAGTCCTTTAATCGTAACTAATGATGTATTTTAGTTTAATAAAATGAATATTATTGTATGCATGTAAATGCTATCGTAATAAAAAACAGCCTGAGTTAACTTTAAGGATAATGAATGAATCGAAAACTTACATTTAAAACTTCATAGAATTACATACATACATACATAATTGGTCATTACAACCCTTCAGTCAGGATTACGACCTAGCTTCTCACACCACTTATGTTGTGTGCGTTAATTTTATACGTGGGTGGCGGGACCTACAGTTTAAAGTCGACTCGGAACGACAGATTTTTTTTAGAAACAATTTTATTTACTCTCAGAGTTTTTGCCAGAAATCTGGAAATCGCCAAATAAATACTTTTTGCATTTTATTTTGATGTCTGGCCTGGGGCGCGAAACCTGGCTTTAAGTCTAATAAGCCAACACATTACCTACTAGACTACGGCGATTTCATAATAGACTTACAACACACACGAAACATAGTTGGTGTAAGAAACTAGATTGCAAACCTGATTTCATATAGGGTTATAATGACTAATTAAGGAAGTAGGATATATCTATCATGTTTCTTTAATATCTGCAGAACTAATATCTTCCGAATTTTTCCTTTTTACAAATTAGAACAAGTTGCTTCGCTCACAGTGGTTTATGCCAAGAACTAGCAGCCCGACTCTTTTAAAATTTTTACTCGTTCCTTTAGACTTATCAAAAGGTCATACCGACGCCTCCATTCTATAACGTTCTAAGTGTACTTAGAACGTTTTTAATGTTCTTGCATTTTTAAATTCTACGTTGTATAACTTAAATACTGTCAAAATTTGGATAAGATGCGACCATCCGTTTCGAAGTTGTAGGGAAAAATCTACTTAGAATACACGTGTAGTCTTATGGCGCATGAAAACTTTGAGAGTTCATAACTCAAAACACACTTTTTCGACTTAGAATGTTATAGAACGGAGGCATCGATATGTACTATTTATAAAAATATACTTTATATCGAATAATCATATTTCGTTTTTTAATAATCGAATAAAGTTTGCAATTTTACCCCTTCGGAAGCTATTGCCATCTGTAAAAATTTTACTATTCTAGACTTTTCGAAACATGCATTATATTTCCGATTTCCATCTAAAGGATTAGTTTGCAATCTGGAAGGTGGTATGAATGCAAATCAAAATTGTATATTGATTTGAAATGGTTTAAAATGCTACTTTTTATTTTTCTTTTGTTAACATTTAAATATTTCTCAATCCTAGTTGTTGTCTGTTCTTCTCAATTCTTTTTATATAATAAATTGAAATTGAATTATTTTTAGAAAAAAAAAAAAAAAAATTAAAGAAACTGTAACTAGGAAAAAAGAAGACAAATTTTGGCTACAGAAACATTTGGCGGGTCTCATTATATAGTTGTCTCGCTGTCTACCAAGGCAATAGAAAATAAAATGAAATATGTACCCATATACATACATATCATCATTGCATATACATACATATCACCATTGTATATACGTACATATATTATAATGTTTTACAAAATATAAAATAGAAAAATAAAATAAAATAAAATAAAAATTATTTCCACTTGTTGTTATTCATAATTTCATAGCAGGTGTTTATTAACAATTAATTTTTTGTTGTTTTTTTTTTTTGTTCGTTTTTAATTACAACAAATGAATAAAATCCCATTAATAAAACAATTACTAAAATCAATAAATTTATTAATCAATCATGTTTAACGAAAAAAAACCAAAAATAAAAAAGGCCCAAAATCTTGTCAACCATCCAAAAATTCATGCATAAATAAATAAATACCCGTGAAAATATTTAAAATTTATTTTTTTTTTTATATATAAATTTTTTTCTTTAATTTAAAAATAAATTTTGTGTGTGTGTGTATGTATGAGAAAAATTTTATATGAGTAATAAACATTAAATCAGAAATTTTTATATTTTTTTCATTCAATATTTTCGTTTCCACGTCATAAATTTTATTTACGATACAATTTTTCTTGTTTCGTTAGCATTTTTATTGGATTTGAAAATGACATTAAGATTTGTGTTTGGAAATTCATTTTATTTGAAATACTCGTATTTTATTAAAAATCATTTTTAAAGAGTATTTCCATAAGCTATTTACAGTGGGTAGTAAAATTTAATAACAGTATTTTGATATTTAAACCATATGGATAGAACTCTGGAAGTTTAGATTGGTATTTGATATCTGTTCACAGAAAATACCTTTTCTTTCAAAATCATTTCCCATATTCGAACTTGGGAGCGAATGATGTTATTAAACTCCAAAATTCAATTCAACTTCCTTAATTAATCCTTCCGGTTAATAAAAACAGGGCGCAAAACATCGAGTGTAGTTACAGCTGTGTGGCACGTAGCGTCGTCCTTTTGAAACCAAATGTTGCCAATATCCTCCCCTTCAATTTTTGTGAACAAAAATTCGTTCAACATGGCTCGATAACGACCGTCATTGACTGTAACGGCCATTCCTTGCTCATTTTCGAAGAAAAATGGCCTAATTATGACTCTGAACCAAAATCCGCACCAAACAGTGTTTTGTTTTGGGTACGTCGGCTTGCCCCAAATGCAACAATTTTGCTTGTTTACATACCCGCCAAGACCAAAATGAGCTTCATCTGAAAAGATGATTTGTTTTTGCCAAAATCGGCATCTTCTGTAAGTCGATCGGAGGCCCACTTAGCGAAGCGAAACTGCATTGGATGGCTAATATTCGTTCAGCGAAAGGATAAAACTAATTATCTGTCAAATCAGAAAGGAGCTAAGTGTTATCATTCATGAAATAAGCACTAGTTGAAAAAATACGTTAGATGGCGGTCCCATAGTGTTTAACCAAATAATATCGTAGGTGTTAATAAGCCAATATCAAAAGTAGTTTTGTAATAAAAAATTTCACTACAACGCCTAAAAATACCAGATGTTGTTATAAATTGTAGTACAAGAAAAATAATGCGCATAATGTCATCGTTGCCAAATTAAGTTCATCTCTATTCTGCATACTCTCAACCTGCTCTCTCCTCTACTGTTTAGCCCTTTTTCGAAGAATCAAAAGAATTAAAAACTTTTTTATACCATTTAAATGCCTATTTTGTAATAAAAATTAGTGCAACCTTTGAGTAACAGTACTGTGTACGATTGAATTCATCTGAATTCTTGGTATATGAAAATAAGTTATTTGTTTAAAAAATTAAAGCCTTTATTTGGCATCGTTAGTATGATACAATTCAATTTTGTCTAATAAATTGTTGCCACTTTGATTGCAATTTCAATTCTATGCTCCTCCCATAGAATCTGCCAAGTTATCGGCCTCCAATATTGTTAGCTCTTCATAGAAACTAATGGTAAGCAGTTAGGCAGAGGTCTGGACTATAAGGTGAATGCATATTATTCTTCCAACCAAGAATTCAGGCTAACATATAAGATATAAATGAGTATGAAGTATTTGTATGATGCCACAATGACGTGCAATGTTTAATAGTGGGCTTGTTTACTTCGTATATCGGGTAATGTTTATTCTGTTCGACGTTTACTGAGGTTTGCAAACAGGTTGTTGTCAGGAACTGATTCTGGCATATTAAGATCGGATATTTAAGACAGCTACATCATGGTGTATAATTTTCTTTATTAATTGTATAAAACAGTATACTGTAGTATACAGTATACAGTATACTGTAGTACTCTATGTTTTCGATCAGCCTCAGCCAACAGTGGGTTTAGTCATTTGTATATTAAACATATGGGAATAATAAGTTTCAAGTGATTAACCTAATTAGCAGTTTACAAATTTTTTTTAGGTGCCACTGTACGATGCATCAGTCTTATCATGTCACGCTTTTATCTCGTTTTATATTTTTAAACGCGTGAATTTTTATTGAAAATAAAAAAATGAATAAACTTTTTGAGTTTATTTTAATTAGATAAACAGAAACGCCATAAAAATCATGTGGTTTAACCAAAAAAACACAAAAAAAAAAACGAAATTAATTCATCATTTTGATTAAACGTTATTAAACGTTAAAAACAATATTTTTTAAAGATAATTAATCAATATTTGCTATAAAAAGCACTCTACATCGGTAAATTGCGAAATTGAAATTATTTATTAAATTACGGAAGTTGGAATCGTCATAAACATTTAAAATAATTATTTAAAGATATTCAAATTTTCTTTACAGAATTAAAAAAAAAAAAAGGCTTAAGAGAATTAAAAATTAATGTTAATTGATCTGAAGTTAAAAAACTTCCTTGTTTTATTTCAAAATAATTCTATCGTATCGTTATTAAATCCTTAACTTGCCATGAGCTTTTTTTTGGAAATTTTTTAATGATAGGGTAGATTTTATTCGTATACAGTTCAAGAAAGCATATTTTTTTTTAACAATTTTTAATGTTTTTTAAACTTATAATTTTCCATTAGAAACAGTAGTCTCTTAAAGTGCGGTATAGAAATAAGTTCGTTTTAGCTATAGAAAAAGAAAACTTGAAACATATTTATTTCCAATATTTTCATTTTTTTTTTTAATAATGTTTATTTAAATTGGAAGATATGGAGAATATAAAATGGTTAATAGGTCCATACATTAAGATTCCACAATAATTGTTCATAAAGTTTAGTTTTTAAATTCTATCCATACTTTAATCTGAGACAGAACCTAACAATTAAGTCTCTTACTTACTTACTGGGCTTTAAACACTGAATTTAAAATATTTGGGAGAAGATTTAATTCAAATAATTGTTTGTTATCATTTTTGAACAATTTTAGACGTACTTGATCTAGTGATATACAGTGGCTTTTTCGTGTTCATAGGTGTTTTTCCACTATGGTGGATGAGGTGAAGTGAGAGCATTAAAACTTGTCAATCGCGATTAAATTCGTCTTCGAAAAGTAGATGCCTTGAAAATGTTTGGTTCAAACACCAAATGTTTTTTGTTGATTAATTTCACTTAACCTTTCTATGTTGTGTCAAATTGTAAGCAATAAAGAACAAATTTCGTTCCACAAATCTAACCAATTTTTCAATGATTAGCTGACTAGCGATTTATATTTTTAATGGTATAATTTCAACAACTTTTTGTGACATGAATGTTGTCTTAATATTAAATTTATTAAAATTGTTTTTCTATTTAAATACTTGTGATTGGATTGTATTTTTTATTTTTATTTTAAATAATTTTTTTGCTGTTGTTGCTATGCTGCAATTCTGAAAGTGTAATGCGAGTTTTTTCTTATTATCTCAATCAGCATATTGCAATTCAGATGCTGTAGGGAATAGAAAGGAAGAGGAAATGAAAATTTATTTATTTATTTATTACTTAACCTCGCAAAATATATGCTTTTATTTATTTTCTAATTTCATTTCAATTACGAATTATATTCTAATTACAACCGTCCAAACACTTTTGTGGGAATCGAACATACAACTCTAATAATAATGGGCTAGCACACTACCTAATAAAAAATTAACAGGATGGTCAGGTGGAGCTTTTTTTATATACAAAGTTTTATTTGGGCCCTACAAAGTATAAAAGAAGATTTTTCAAATCCATAAATAATAAGTTTTTGACATTTATTCAAAAATAGGTGATTCTTTAAATCAGTATATTACTTAAAAAATTATATTCAATATATAAAAATATTTTCTAATTATTATAATTAACATATCAAATACAAATATGCACTGCATATTGACAAATACAAGATGTGAGTAATAAAATAACTAGACGTTCCGCAAACAATTTAAAACAATATTATGGGTATACTTGAGTTCATTATTGTCTTTGTTATCAAATAAAAAAACTTCAATTTTAATTCTTTCTAATTAAAGTGACGTCAAATTTATTTAAACAATAATTAAACTTTAATTGCAAATACAACTAAAGGTACATATATTGTATTAATAAGTTTTGGTTTTTTGGACTATGATCAAATTTTCTCGACGATTATTTCTTAAACACAAACACAGTTAATAATAAACAAATAAATTCTATTTTTTTTTTTAAATGAAATATTTAAACAGTCTCGTGTTACTTTAACAAACAACAAATTAAAGGGGAAAAAGATTCTCCAAAAGAAATATACTATCTTTCTAAGATTGCTAAGATTTGGATCTCTTGTGGAATATTCAAGAACGTTTTCCATTTCATTTCTGTTAATAAAAATGTTTCAGAATATTCTAGGTCATAAAAATTAAATAGAAATTCTGTCTATATGAAATGAAACTGTTATTTCAATTTTTTACAATTTGTTTCACTTAGAATACCTTCCCCTTTTAATTGTAATAAAATTGAAAGACACTTTTTTCCGTTTGTCGTTTTTTTCTAATCTTGCCTGTACAATATGTTCGCCATAAACTTGAACTTGAATTCTACTCATTTCAATGAAAAGAAAATAAATTTATCAAAAGACCATATACACAAAGGCATACATTCACTTTTATTGGCACTTGTTAGCCAAAAAAGAGATTTTTGTTGTTTAGAATACACTCACAAAATAATGTAAAAGGTCCGCCAAATAATTTTTTGTGCGTAGCTGTATTTCATCAATGCCTTCACGAATATTGTCCTTTAAAGCGTCAATTGTCTCTGGCTTGTCGGCGTAACAGTTATCTTTGGTGGCACCCACAAATAATAGTCCAATGGTGTCAAATCGCACCTCCGAGGTGGCCAAATGACATCAGCTCTACGGCTGATAATGCGATCTTAAAAAACAGGGCGCAAAACATCGAGTGTTCCTGTTGTAACCGAATTGCAAAAATTCGTTGAACATGGCCCGATAACGATCGCCATTGACTGTAACGGCCACTCCTTGATCATTTTCGAAGAAAAATGGCAAAATTATGCCTCTGGAAATTATGCCTCTCCGCATCAAACATTGACTAGTTTTGTGTGCTTCGGGTTTTCTGTGCCCCAAATGTGACAATTTTGCTTGTTTACATACCCGCCAAGATCAAAATGAACTTCATCTGAAAAGATGATTTGCTTTTGCCACAATCAGCATCTTCTGTAAGTCGATCGAGGCCCACTTAGCGAAGCGAAAACTCATATACACAACCACATTCGTTTAGCGGATAGATAAAACTAATTATCTGTCAAATCAGACATGAGCTAAGTATTACCACTAGTTGACAAAAAAAAAACGTTAGATGGCGGACCCGATATATACTCGTACGTACATACATATGAGCTGAGGTAAATGCAACAATAGGTATGAAAGCATAACCGTAGAAGAAGAGTGTGTATAACATGTGCTATTAGGAAATGCACAAAAATAAATTAAAAAAAATTGCATTTTTATTTATTAATAAATTTGATTTTGATTTAAATGAAATGCTAACATTATTATTGTTATATGTACGTACATATTTATTTACTGAAATAATTCGAATTTAAATTCATAATTCAAATTCACTTGTCTTGTCGTCAAAATTAAAAATTAAAAACAAAAAAAGAAAAAAAGAGAAACAAAAACACTCATTTGGTGTTTTCCTTTAGTATAGTGGGATTAGTGGACTTGTTTAATTTTCTATTTTCTATGCTTGAAAAGAACAATTGTTGACTGTTACCCGCCCGCCTTCTACGCCCGCAATCGATCATTTTCGAAAATGTGTTTTCGAAAATTATTTCTCGTGTATTAGGGATTTTGTAAAAACAGAAGATGAAATTGAAAGAAATCGCCAATCAACAATTCCTTATTGTTTAATTTTATTCTATTTCATATATATTTTTTTTAAGTTTTGTTGTTGTTGTTGTTGTTTTCTTTGAATTTTTCTTTAACAATTTTAAAATGAATGTAAATCAAAAGTGTTTTGAGTGTTTCTTGTACCTCGGTCGTGTTAAAATGTTTGTTAAAAATCGGCGCGTTTTAAATAATTATTAAAAAAAAATTATAATTTAAACGAATTAATAATAATAAATTATAATTTAGAAATACTAAAAAATATTTAAAGCTGTTTTTATGTAATTAAAAAAAAAAGAACAATTTGAGGCATATTAACGAAAATGTGAAAAATATTAAAAATTTTGTTATGTGATCATTACTTATGAAAAAAGAAAAATTATGAAAAAGATGATTTTAATTTAAAAATAATAATAATAATAAAGAATTAAGAGAAAGAATTAAAATTTTGTGTGAAAACTAAAGCAAAAATAAAAGTAAAATTCGTTCAAAATGAGTGAAATATGGATGTATGGCCCTGATTTGGCCGATGATGATGATGGCGATTTAACTGAGGAGGAGGATGATTTTTATGATGATTTTGAAATACCCATACCAATAATAACAACAACTCCTTTGGATACACCGAATATTGATCCATTGGATGGAAAACCGAAAAGATTGGATATAAAAATAACGCTAACAAAAGTTGAGGTAATTATAATAAGGAATTCATTCTCATTTCAATGAAAATACTAAAAAATGTTGAAGAAATTACAAAAGCTTTTAATTTTTGATTAGAGATTGTAATTGCACTTAAACTGTTCTTAAATTATACACACAAAAATATGTATTTCTTTTGAATACTTAAGTAATATTCTTAAGAAATAATATAATTTATGTTATTAGCTGTGTATGTAAGAGCACTTACTTACATCTACATTATGAATAAATCGCGTTTATTTCACCAATTATTTTGTATTTTTATGTATTTATAGTCTATGATTTCGTTTAATCTGGCAATATAAATCAGATTCCAATTAATCAGACAATGCCATAATGACATAAAATTTATGTTGTAATAGCAAATAAAATTAATTCCCATTAACATTAAATTAATAAATACGACACACGATAGATACTCTCTTAACAAGCAAAGACAATTTTATGCCTTCCTTATAATGCTGAAGTGGATTTTATAAGCATGCAAAAGGAAAATACCATTATTAAGCTTATGCTTTATCAATATACGAGTGAATAATATGTACGTATGTTGTATGTTCAATTATTATGAATATATAAAAATATGTTTAGAGAGAAAAAAGCTGACGATTTTATTTGTCACTTTTGCAAGCAATTGCCACTTCATCAGTTGTTACTTTCGCGACCACTACCCTATAGATGGCCTTTCAGACCTAATTTTTCACCCACACTTTGTTTCAAGCGCAAATGACAAATGGCAAATCAGGTCACTTTTTATTCTATTTAATATAATTGGTTTCCAAGACAGCTTACTACCCAGAATAAAGACCACAAAGTGGACGAAAAGATGGCGACTTGAGAAGGAGTAGCACTCAATGCTTTATTTTTTTTAGTGCAGCCTTAAAGAACTTCAGCATACCGTAGGGTTACAGTAAAGATACCTTATTTTTTGATTTCCTGGTACATTACGTTGAACGTTGAGTGAGTTGGTTCTCTTTCAGAAAGTACATTAGGGGGAATAGTGCTGTTTAATTTAGGATTGTAAAGATTAATCATTGCCTTATATGTTATCTGTTAAATGAAGCCGAAATGCAGATCCTATGAATTACATTTCATTAGCTGTTATGTTTCTGCCCAATCGTCTACTCTCATGGTATTAAAAGTTCTTCCTCTACTCTTTAAATTACACTTAATGAGTTGAGCTGAACAATGTCAAGTTCATCTTTATTTACCACAACTACTGCTGCATTTCCACTGTGATAAGTGATTTATGCTTATGGAAATTTTTTTACTTTTCCAGTATCAACAACAGTCGTTACAACATAATTGGTTTTGAAAGCAACCGGCTTTAAATCCTTTCCTATGCTCTTATTTCTCCATTTTGCAGTGGCAATTAAGCGAAAATTTATGTCGTGTTGGACTGGTAAATAAATTAAAAGCACCTGTAGCCATGCTACAAAACACCATTTGACTAAAAAAAAAGAAAAAATAAAACCAAAAAGCTTTATGTATTTACCCTCGTAATCTCGAAGACAATACATTTCACATATTTTTAGAATAGAAGCAACAAGGAAATGCATTTCATTTCCATCCTTTATTGTTGGTAGCATTTGTAGAGTAACGAATGTAATCTCGGAAATCCCTTTCAAAACCACTGGATAAAGCAAAAAAAAAATGTACTTCATATACACACACACAACGAAATACCGAATTTGAAATATTCATAGCAGAGGAAATGTGGGTGAAAGCTTATGCTGATTATCCTACACTCATACAAACATTCTATTGAATGAATGGATGAATGAATCGAATGAATGGCGCAAGCAGTGACATTAACCTTTAGGAAATAGAACTGGGAGTAAAATAACAGCTTTAATGTTATCCAAAAGAGCAAATAACAACAACAATAACAATAAAATGTCAACAGCTGTTCCTGGGTAAAAGCTCTATTTCTCTGAAAGAGAAAAAATAAGTTCATTTGTGTATTATACCATAAGCATGATAAACAAAAAGAGTAGGCGAGAAAGAGAGAGAAAGAGAGAGAGAGAGGGAGAGAGAGAGAGAGCTATTTGTTAACACTAGTATTATAATTGGATTGGAATTCATATTTTAAAATATCTTTTCATGTAATGGGGTTTTTTTTTTTTCTTTAAATACAAAGAAGTCTGTGTGAGATATTATTTGAATTGTGTATTCGATTAAAATTTTCCATTACTCTGGCAGATAAATTAGATTGAATTTGACCATTGGCATGAGATATATTGGTTTTCAGGACCTCTGTGATTTGTTGCTTATTTATAACAACGCCTGCAACTTAAGAATACCTCACAAGAAACTGTCTAATGGGGTATAAACGCACAAAACCTCCATATGGTATGACTGTGATCTCAAAATGCTTGTGTAGAATATGCAATGTGGCACCTCCCCATTGGGACCACATGTTGTTGATATCGAAATGCTTAGACGGTTTCGTGATAGTACTTACGAGAGAAACACCTACTGCATAAGAATAAATTTGATTTTGAGACATTCGGTATGAAATTATTTAAAATGGCTAATAGAACAGCCAGTTAACACCGGTTAAACTAGTGTTAATGAAAACCGAAGCCTTTAAGTCTTTTGTTTATGGTTGAGAAAAAAATAGAAAAATAACTTTCTCTTTCTGCCAAAACAATTTTTGGCGCTAAAGTAAAAGTTTTTGAGTGGGTTTCAAACAATAACAATAACAATAAAATAAAAGCTTTACAGGACCCTTGCAGATTAAGCTTCATGGAGCGATTCAGTTGCCTTAAGGCTTTTAAAAGCAAATGTTGTCAATTCGCTTCTTATAACAAAATTGTGGTTTTTTTTTTTTGTGATAAAAAGGAGTTAAAAAAGATAAAAAAAATTCAACTTAAAATACAAGAAAAAAAATTATGCTTTAAAATAAATTTTAAAACAAATTAAGAGAAAAAAATCAAACAAATTTAAAATGAAATTATAAACACAAGATTTCTAAGACGCCTGATCCCGATTGTCCCTACTGTTGTTTTTCTTTTTTACCATAAATTATCTCAGTCCTGCTGGTTATTGTAACCTTTCACTGCTTCTGTTCCTTTTCATTTCGAACTAAACTAATGACGTACAAGTTGAAACTGTGACCCCATAAATAAAAAAAAAAAACAAAAAAAAAAAAATAATATATTAACGGGTATCCCCAGAAAGAGCTAAAATCTTGATAAATTCAAATTACACGCTTTAAAAAGAACAGAATTTTAAACAATCCTAGTGTCATGATTGAAAAAAATAAATTTTTAAATGATATCTTGGTGTTGGTGTTGTTTTTATTGAATGACATAAAAATTAAAGAAAAAGACAAGGAATAAAACATTAAATTAATGCAGTCATTAAATCGTCAACAATAGCAGATAACAGTTTAGCGGCAATAATAACAACGTTTACATAGAAATAATGAAAGCCATAAAATATAAATGAATGTTAAATTATGAAGAGACAAATTTCTAAAGAAATTCTAGTCAAGGAGTATAATAAAAATTAATAAAATTCAATACAATTCATAATCAATGTAATTAAATATTTAATTGCCATTTTCATGGTGTGTCATAAAGCATTCGTGAGAAGTTGAAAAGTTTAAAAAAAAATCCAATTCGGAATACATAGAAATATGGAAATATGTAATAAAAGCCATAAAATAATAATTGAATGTGATAAATGAAAGAAGAAAAATTAAAAAAAAGAGACAAAGTTCTTAAGAAATTATAGCAAATGAGTGCAATTAAAATAAAATGAAATTCAATGCAATCATCATCACCAATGTGCATAATTAAATATTTCATTATCATTTTCATGATGTGTTGTCTTATCATTCATGAGAATCATAATAAAAACGGAAATTAAAAGGAAATATATAGAAATCTAGACAAATTTAATTAGAAATAATCTTTTGCAACAACGCCTTAACAGCTTTTATCATGCTAATGGAGAATGGAAGTGGTGTAAGCGGCATTGTTGGTAGTGCCAGCAATGCTGCCGGTTCGATGGTTACTTGTAGTGCCGAAACATTAAGCCAATCAACTTCGGCGAAAGATCTCAACAACGATGAAGATGAGGAGGAAGATGATGAAAATAATGCAACGGTAATAACAATTTTAAAGAATGATTAAATTTTTAGGAAAGGATAAAAAAAATCAAAACGTTTAATTTTTTAATTCAATCATTTCTGCTTCCCTTTTGCTGAATATAATCGTTTTGAGACAAATTTTCCTTGATTACAATCAGACGGAGAAGGAACCCGCATTTTATATTTAATATTACTGCAGTAGATCTAATAGCCTTCAACTGAGAATTCCTTAAGAGAGGATTGTAATTTTTTCTTTCATTCTATAATTTTTTAACGACGCAGGTGATTGGTGTATCGTAGTAGAGTGACAGGGATTTGATGTAGTGATGAGGAATTTTAATCAAAACAATACGACTAGTTTCTCAAAAGGAAGCAATATTTGTTATTCAAATTATACTCATTGTTGTTGTTGTTGTCCTGCCTGTAGAAATAGGGATCAGGTGGATTATAAATAAAACCTTTTCGAAATTTGTTTCTCTTTTCATCTGTTGGAACCTAGATTGTACAATTTTGTAGACAAAAACTTTCACCATTACACTACGTTTATACACTACGCATATTCAAAATAATTGTAAAAAGCTGTTTAATATTTCATTTTAGTAACTGTTCGTGTAATTTAATGTAGGCACTGACAGATATATTATCCAAAAAAAATTTCGTAACCTTATTTGTCATAAATTATTCATAAATACTGTTGTTTTGTGAATTTTAAATTACACAAACCCAGTTTTATATTTCAATCGACTAAAGAATACAAAAAAAACCAGCATTTCAATTGGCAATTAACTGCCTGCTTGAATATTTAATCATGTTTAATGTCAATCATGTTCACTTGGATCTGTTACTTCTACGTATTTGGTTTTCCCCCTAAACATTTCTCTTCTCTATTTTATAATTGCTAAAGAGTAAAAACGAATTTTAAATATCAATTATTTTTCCATTTTTCTTCCCCACATTTTCATAATATTAACATATTTTTTGGTTTCATTTAATTTCTCTCATCCTTATTTTCTTTTTTTTCTCTCGACTTTCTGAGCACGCAGTCATGTGTATATAACGTGTAATTTGTTTAATAATTAGAAAATAATTATTAAATCATTTAGACTGCATGTCTAAATGTGTTTTCTTTTTGTTGTTGTTGTTGTTGTTTTTATTATTTATTTATTTTTATATTATTAGCCAATAATCTATAATTGTTTACAGTAATATCATATCGAAATAAATAATTGATTTATTATTCATAATCATTCAATTAAAATTTCTATTTGGAAAACGAGAATGATATTTTTCGATTACGAATATAGGAAGAAAACAATTGTGGAATTTATTAAAATTTCTTGCCATTCATTTTAAAAAATGTACTTAAACGTTACACTTTTAGGTCATATTTATTATGGGGTATTAAGTTTACGAATAATTGGTTGAATTACATCTCAGAAGGAAAGTTGCAGGCAAAAATATTGTTTCATTGGATGAAGGCGAATTAATACGTACGTGGTTTATTAAATGAAACACAGGATTTGGTCTTTGGAATGATTGGTATGCAGGGTACTCATAGTATTTATCAATGTTAATGATCTCATGAAATGTATTTTTCATGAATTTTTTCTAAACTCACGTCATAATCTTGAGCTGGTTGAGTTTTGACGAAAGCAATTTCGTAAAATGAATTCAATATAATTCGTTAAAAATTAGGTGGTTGGGAAAAAGTAGATTCATGCACAAAATTGATACGTTTATTTAAATTCGTTACAGTAATCCCATACCGATTAATTGTCTACGATTGTGTCTAAATTTACTTTTACTAGAGCATTATCACATTACTACTTGAGATATTTCTCATACTGCGTATGAGTAATAAAAATTTAAAGAGTTGTTCTGCTTAATAATACTCATACGACTGGATGGTCTTCAAAAGTTTTTGTTTTTATCTTAAACCCTTCGCATTACAATTCATTTAGCAAATCAGAATGATGAGCTCCTATACCTGAGCAATAGATAAAATTGTTCAAAAGATTTATACATTCTTACTGCTTCTCCCCAATAAAAAAAACTCGTGGCATTTATGTATTCAATGAATGATTCATTTATTATTAAATTTTATCCTTTTGTTACGCGACTATAAAAGACTTTACGAAATGTTTTATGTCACATTCACAGTGAGGCATGGGTAGAAGGATAAAATAAAATATTTCACAATAATTCCTGCTTCTCCTCATATATGTACATGTTATTTTGTACATTCCTCTGTTCATATATTGTCTTCTTCTTTTTGTTTACAATAAAAACAAGAAAAAAATATTTTAAGGTCATTGACTTTCTTTACTATTTTTTGTTTTTTTTTTTTGTTATTTTATTTGTATTGTTGCCACATTGTTGTGAGTTTTGCTTTGTATATGAAATACTAAATCAACTAATTTACATGAAATTTCTGAAAAACGTTTGTCTCATATTGTCATAGATTTGTATAAAAAGTTAATAATAATAATAATACAAACAATAATGCTTTTGTCTATACGACAAATAGTTTGTTTTTATTTTATGTAAATTTTGATAAAACTTATAAATGGAAAAAAGCTAAAACAAAACAAAAAATTAAAAAAGTTTTCCTGAAAAGAAAAACAACATTACGATTACAACTTTATCCATTTGTAGTAATTTGGTTATACGTACGGATCTAAAATGAATTGAAATATTTGAATATTTTTATGGAACATTTTTATGCGTAATTGCTATCAAGAGGTCAATAAACAGATCAAGAATACTTAAACTATAGTCAGACAAGTAAATGAAAATTATGATTGAAATTGAAAACCTCAAATAATAAAATTCTTATAGAATAATAAAAGCAGCTAACATGTGTATATTTATATGGTACTCTGGAGAATTTTCAAAGACAACCATTTAAACCTTTGTATGCAAAAGAAATACCAACGAGAATATTGAATTGAAAAGGTAAATGTCAGACATCCTAAATGATAGGTATCTGGTAGCCATTTACAGAATTAGTTGAAAACAAACAATTCCATTATTATTTTTTGTTGTTATGGTTCCAGTGAGGACAAAAATTTTGAACAGCAGTACCGTAGATGGCATCTTAGAGTACTAACCTAATAGCGTTTCTGATGACTATGTAGGAAGGATTTCCAGACTCACAAAGTCCATGAAAAAAATTCTATCAACACTTTATTTTTATTTTATTTTTTGTAAAGTGTATATGTGATCAGATCCTGAAAATTTCGGCCAAACCCTACTAATAGTAACAATAATTTTGTTAATAATTTTTATTCGCCATAGGAATAGATTACCTTTTCTTAGAACTGTTAAATTCACACCAGACTTACAATTGCTGTGGATTACGTCACTTTTCCATGTAATTGGATTCCTGAAAATAATACATCGGTAAGAAAAATATGGAAATACTTAAGTCAAAATCTAACGTCAAATAATGCATATTTAAACACTTGCGTATTTCATTTACTTCTGAAAGAAAATCTCTCGCTTGAGAGACTGTATGTTCTTGTTAATTTTAAATGTTAATTTCTTTGTATAGAAATTTATTTCATTTGGCAAATCTTTCTATTCTTTTACTTTCAAATATTTTCTGTATTTGTGTTGTATTGTGTTCAAACTATGTTATTATAATAGACGAAGTCAAGGGCGTCTTAAACAAATTAAATTAAATCAGGTTTCAAGATTTTTATTATTTTCTGTTACATTTAGAAATGTTTATTTAATTGGTAATAAAACCAGCAAATTGTATTGATTAATCGATTATACAATGTTCTGTATAAGAACATATACAGATAAATATACAATTATAAGATTGTACATCACCAACGAAACTTATTTATTCTTTACTTCATTTGTATTTGTATTTAAGATATTTGCGTAAAAACGGCGCATATATGAAGAACCAAAATTATAATTCTCATTTGTATCAACCATACTCGTTATCAAGATACGCAATTCCATATGTGATGCTGCTATCACATATTACAGATATGAATTGAATATAATTGGAAACGAAATAAAAATTTACACATTTCGCATTATTTTTTAACGGTAATGATGGCTTGTAATGTATGTTTGCAGTTCTGATAAACAGCATAAACATTATGGTAATCACTACATCAGTAGTCGAATAATCGATAAGTCGATTTAAATAATGGAATTATTCAAAATATTGAAAAATATTAGTTTTTTTTTATATACAACCAACCAACAGTCTGGAGATGGGAAATTAGATTCTGAGAGAATATGAATATTTGAATCTAGTTGGATGGGATACCATTAACAATCGGGCACAAATGAATATGTTCTAAAAAACAGTCAAAATTCATTATTATTCTACTAAAGAACATTTCATAGTAGCATCAATAAAAAGGGAAACCATTACTTTTTGTATTTTGTTTTGAGTTCTGGCCTGGGGCTCGAACCCTGGGTTTCCGTCTAATAAGTTAACACACTACCTACTAGACTACGGCGACTTCAGGGAAACCATTAACTTAACCAAATAATAACCGGTTAACTGCAATCTGAATTGAGTATCCACATACGCAAATTTCATTTTATTAGAACTAAGTTCATGGCATGATAAAAACTTCTTGCCTCTAAATGTGGCAACAAAATATGCGATTCATTGTTTGGTGCTGTTGATAATGTGGTGCGGTACTGTTGATGAACGAGAGAAATTTATTTTAATGATTGCGTTTTTATGCAAGCGTAAAACACACAAATATTGTAAAATGAATGAATGAATATACATTTTCTAACTTGATTTTACGATTCAACGAAGTGTTTGCAAATAAATTAATGCGCATTTTATTTTCTAATTTTTTTTTTTTTTTTGTTTGTGAACTTTAATTTTTCGATTTAATTTAAAACAATTGCTTAAAAGAAAACCATCAAATCATATGAATAAGACTTAATAAAATTAAATATAACTAATGCTCGTATACACTTTACTTGAAGACGTACAGTAAAATTTTACACGAGCTAAGAGTTAAAGAATTGCCCTCAGGAAAAAATTAATAATTGGAATGCACGTGCCATTTCATTTTGCTTTATGTTGCCAATTCATTATGGCGACTTGGACAATTTAAATACACAATTTCTTTCCCAGTTTTGTTTCAAATTTTAATAATTATTTGTTATACCTAATGGTACTAATATCTCAGAGCTCTTTATTTGTAGGCGGATAGTGTTCTGTAATACTCTTCTACATTTAAATAAATATGTGGCTTAATTGCCATCACTTTTCCATTTTCTCTAATTTAAATTTCTATTTTTAACGAAGACATTTGTAAAGAAATCCTTTTAATTTCACTTTTTGCTTTTGAGAGTAACAAAACAAAACTTTTAATTAAAAATAAACAACAACAATTTTAAAATTCCTTTCATTTTTGCATTAATTTTGTCTCGCAACAGACAAACTTTCGTGGCAATTAAAATGTGAAAATTGTTTTTATTTCATCATTTTAAGGCATACATGTCAGAGAGGCTTTCTGGCAGAGATAAAAAAATTAAAGCTCTTACTGTTGTTTACTGTTTGTTTACATTTACATTGTGGTGCATATAAGTATGTGAGTACCCCAGTGTTTGCCGATGCCTGTTTCTTTCTCCGTGCAATTGTTATTATTTAAATTTTTAATTTTTATTAGAAGCGTTACGTTTTCTTTGTGTTTTAATTTAACGGTTATTGTAGCTGTTGTTGTGCTGTTGTTGCTTGGCTTTTAAACCAATTGCGAAAACAAATACAATGGACTGGTTTTGTTTTGTGCGTGTCTGTCTATTTGTATCGTGTGTAATTAATATTGACATGAGCGTAACTATACTCACATACATGTATACAGAGTAAATAAGCAAATAAACAGGGTTTGACCTTAAATTAAAGAGTTGGAAGAATAATGTGTGTGTGTGTGTGTGTGTGTGAGAGAGAGAGAGAGAAAGAGAGTTCGACCAAAACATATAAAATAAAACACGTAGAATCATAGTAAATGTTTGAATTTCGTGTAAATTTATTTAATAAAATTACACGGAAATGCAGGGTATTGGGTTTTGGTTTGTTTATTGTGGTTTTTGTTTTGATTTTTTAAATGCTCTAAAGCACAATTTCAATAAAATTAATTAATGAAAAAAGTTGTTGGTTTTTGGCCTCCTAAGCCAATCTATAACACAAAGTTTTTATTTATTTTTTATTATTAAATTTTTTATTTCTATTATTAAATTTCTAATTTTATTATTTTTTTCAAAAAAAAATCGAATTAAAAATTAAATAATTCATAAGCTTTTTAAGCCTTTTTTTAATGTATTCGATAATAAATGTCTGTTTTAGAATTTATATCGAATAGATTTAACATGTTTAATATTTACTTTGAAGACCATTGGAAAACTTGTTAAGAACTATAAATTCAAGCGGAAATTATATTTCCATCTATGGAATTATTTTTTAAAGAATTTTAAATAATATCAAAAGATATTGCAAACAGAGGCTTTTATAAATGAATTTTAATCGATAGATTTCATTAAAATTATATGAAAATTTACTCAATTTTATCCACTAACATTAAGTGCAGTAATAACAAATAGATTATTTTTTTTTATCAAATTGAAGACTTTATTTATCATAGTCTTGGGTACCCTCATTTTTATTCGACTACGACACCATAAAAAGGCCAAACTTTTGCACCAGTACACCCAGTACATTCAATGAAAAAACAAAATAGCACGTTTCAAATAAGAGAATTCTTAGTTTTGGTCATGCAGCGAATGATTTTTCCAAAATATGTTGAATCAAGAACGAGGTCATCCTATACTTCTACTATATCGATGATTTTACTGATCTCTCGAGTTTAGACATTGGTCTTAGTACATCAATCAGAATCTTTAGAAGGTTCCAGGCGATTAACAACTGTGGAATGGAAATAGGTCTACAAAAAAACCTATAGTATGCGATAACTTTTCTGTTTGCTGGTTCCTATTTTTAAGAACGTCTTAAAAAAATCTTGTTACAAAATTTGTACAATTCTTTTACCAAAACTTTCTATTTCAAAATATTTCTCATGTTAAAAATAATTAATTTTTAAAATGTTCCCTTTTATTTGTAGGTGAGTGCCACACTATTAAAGATTTATGTTCTTATGTTCTGTGGTAAGATAAAGAAAAATTTATTTCTCGCAACAATGCAATAAGAATGTGATTTTCTTGATCATTAAAAAAAACTGAATGAAACATCCAAAAATTGTTTTGTATTTTACTTTGAACATCTTTTATTTTTGGAAATAATAATAAATAAAAACCAATGTTGAAATTTAATGTAGCAATGACAAACTGTACATGTTTATAATTTGTTTTAAATGCGTCCACCATAAACTGTAATGTTAAAAATTGTTTTTAAATAGAAACTTCAGGGGTCATTTGAAAACACCTCTCGCTCACAATAGCTTTAATTTCCTTTTAATAAACATGAACAAGGTGTTCAAACTTTATTCTGTTATTTAAACTTTTGCTGAACTTTAATATCAAAAGGCTAATAAGAGGTCAAAACAGAAGAGGATTAAATTTAATATATTTCACTCATTCTATATTATACTACATATACATGCATACATACTTATAACATATGAAAGTTATTATTGGCTTAGTAAGGATATTCGCAGCTAGAAAATACAATGGCATTGGACGGGATATCAAGTAAAAGCAGAAAGTTTTAAGGGATTTGCTTTAAGCGGTACAGGGCGTATGATTAATAAATAATTCTCACAAGCATTGCATTATGATATCACTTATTCGAATAGAAATAGAAATCGATTATTCGAGGAGTTTAAGTTCCTTTGCTTTTAAAATGTTTTTCAGAATTTAGAAGGCAAACCATGAGGTTAGAGTAACTTAGAAATCCTAAATTCACAGCATCCATTATTCCAAATAAACTATTGACTGCGTACGAATTTTTCATCACATGTTTCAATAACATGGTTTAAAGGCCAGATGAAAAAAATTACATCACACAGTCAGTTAACGCTTTAGTTAGAGGAAAAGACTGTCTAAATATACTTATATTGGTGTTATAAGTTATGGAATTTATTTTTCTCCGTAATGCAAACTGCAGGCAATCATTACGTATTAAATCATCGATCACTTATCTACAACATAGAACTTATCAACCAATTTACTACATAAATCCGCATTTATTGTTGGTTATTACAATTTGTCCGAGATGTCTAACCTCTCGTTTAATAAACCAACTTCTTGATAAGAACAGTTGAGCCAGACTAAGTGGAGGCTTTTGCACAAAAGTAAAGGATGTTGAATTTGTTAAGGCTCTATACACTTCATTTGAACGATGTAAATCAATCATTCTTTGCATTATTTTATATTTTAAATCAATTCTTAACACATTACACTATGATTTTCAGTGCCAATTTCATTATCAATAAGAACGTGATTTTATAAAAATTAACTTTTTTCATATTCCCCAACCTTTGTTGGTTTTAAAGTTTTCTAGTTTTTTTTTTTATTATTCAAACAGTTTTATCGATAATTATTTTTAGAGCAATAAAGACCTTAAGTACCATAATATAAACTTGTTGGTTAAACCATATGCTTGGTACCTTTATAAAACTCAAGGTTATTTATTAGATGTTATTGCTGGCAAAAAGAAATCTAAAAGAAAAAATGCCAAAGAAACTTTTCATTCATTAAAAAGCATGAAAATTTTTTGTTAAAGTTATAACACGGAAATGAAATATTTTTTGAAAGTAAAAGGAAATCTAGAGCTGTTACACAGAGGACAGAGGATATACGGGTGCCAGTTAATAGAATTCTGTTTGGATTTTCGTTTTTCTTCTTCTTGTTGTTGGCTTTTGCTTAACTTAGTTATTGATTAGAATAATAACAGGAATAATGACTATTTTTATATTTATTCTTCTCCTTCTTGTGCTTTGTATCTAAAACAACTCAAGCTTAAGTAATGATTAAGAAAGAGAAAGAGGGAACAAATATATCCTCAAACAAAGAAAGGAAGACAGTTGCAGTTGAGATGAGATGAGATGATTCAACTCATCAATTATCTGTGAGTAATAACTAATGGGATTTAAATAGAGACACTTTCATTAACCCCACATGTTATTAGGTAGACATGACAGATAATGAAACCCAAATTAATGAGATAAAAAACAAAAACCCCAAAAAAGAAATATTTCGTTAAATTGTTAAGAAACATGAAAAGTTTATAGAATTCAATAACATTCAACTTAATAGTTACGTTATGTTAAATGAAAAAATTTTTTTTTTTTTTTGTCAGTGTTTATTTGCAATCTATCTTATAATATTATTATTTGGTAAAATTATAATACTAATAACTTATATTATTGATCTTTATCAAGATCAACATCATAAAAACTAAACTGAGATCAAAATAGTTTGCTGGTAGAACAATATTTTATCATTAATACATTTTTCATTGGTTTCTAAAGGGTAAATCAAGAACATGATACCTTTTCAACCTACATAATTCATCATCATCATTTAACAACGAAATTGGTCACTTAATCTTTGTAAATATTGTTTTATCTCCGTTAATACGTAAGGAATTTTGAAATCATTATGTAAGGTGTTATTAGTAACAAACCATGGTGCGTTTGCCATCATTCTTAATGTTTTAGATTGAAATCTTTGAATAATTTCAATATTTGATTTACTTGTAGTTCCCCACAGTTGAATGGCATAGGTCCATACAGGCTTTAAAATAGTTTTGTAAATAATACATTTTTCTTAGTTTATTATCAACTTGAGTTCTTTTGCTTTTCACATGATCTTTCCACGTAAGCCTTCTGTCTAAGCACATTCCTAAATAATTTGCAGAATTACTTTTTTGAATAATTGACCCATTGAGGGTAATATTTGGACAATCTCCTTTCTTTAACGTAAACGTTACATGAGTAGTTTTTTGCTCATTTACTTTAATATTCCAGGTCATTAACCAAGTTTGTACCTCATTTAATTGATGTTGTATTAAGTTTGAAGCGTCAATTGGTGATATATTTGAAGAAATAAATGCGGTGTCATCTGCATAAGTAGCGACTGTAACTCCATTAGTGCAAGGCATGTCTGACGTAAAATGAAAAAAAAAAATAAAATAAAAAATAAATTTATAACTCTTTATGAAACTGAAACTAGTCTGTACATATTGTTTCACCAATAAATGCTTATTTGACTTTGTAATTTGTTTATTTAAACCAACAATTATTTGGCTATCGAATCCTACACTATTTCGAACCGATTATTATTTCTGATATCATTATCATAATTCGAAATGAGTTGGAAATGGGGGTGGGTGGTGGATTGTTAAATTAAAGTTTTGCTGCATAATGTCACTTTTACAGACGTTTTTATCTCACAAAAAGAGTATCGTAACTGTTCTCTGTTTTCATCTAAAAGTAAAACAAGAACTATCGATACAGTTGTAGGTTTAACTTGTTTATTCTTTCGATTTCACTTATAATCACACAATGAAATCAGCAGACTAGGCTAAAAACTTTGTGTTTTTGGTAGCAAAAAAGTAAAATAAAGATTTATTGACGAGTGGGAAATGTAAAAAAGAAAAGAACAAAAAGGAAAATCAAAGCTATTTATTAAGGTCCGAAATAATAAATTAAATTGAATGATTATTGAACGAGTATTAACATTATCTTGATGCCGTGAATGTAGCAGCAAGTTTGATGAAAAAGAGAATCTCATGTAACTATTCGGTTTAAACAAGATTCATGACGTTTAACATACGCCAAAAATGGTCATTAAAGATTTCCATTTTACTATGTAATAAACGAACACAAATAGTGCCCGAATGTGTTTTAAAGAGAGGTCATAGTTATGGCTCCCAATACACCTTAACATACACATTATTTTGTGCGGTTTGTGGACCGGGGGCAAAAGTTGTTTGTAACTCTTCAAGAACATACAATACGATGAAATAATTGAGAGACGTGTTCGGTGAGCAAATATTTTAATACCCCCTTTTGTAGCTGTCCATTGTTCATCAAGATCATGCGAGATAAGCCCGATATACAATTTTTTTTGTAGTGATACATGAATTTTGTCGAGTATATGGATAAACCATCCCTGGAAGACAGCTACAATTGATGAAATAACAGTTGAAATTGTAGTCGTCAAATTGCTTTTCATTTTCGTATATTGTTTTATCACCCAGCTCCAGATGGTTTCGACAATATGTAGGTCTTATGGATACGGTTTTGCCATTTTTTGTTTAAATCAAGGATTTCATAATTCTGGCGGTGGCAATAGATGCATTGCCATTCTGCAAGTACAGAATGTCGGTTCAAACGGCTCGTTAAAATGTGAAAGTGAAAATTTACAATAAATTTCTGCTGGGATTTTAGCCGTTTTTGTGGTCTCTTGGTGTAATTTTGTAATTTTTTTAGAATATTACGGTTGAACATAAATTTGTAAATTTGCTTGCTTTCTGTAGAGACTATTACAAGGATACACAAAGCGGAACAATTTAATATTTACTTTTAATAATTATGTAAACCACTTAAAACATATTTAAATAATATAAAAAAAAATTCTAATAATTTGTTTTGCACCTTTTTTTCACTCTTTCGATGCAAATAATTTAAGCATGTGTAACTACGCTTAATTAAAAATGAATTCTTTTTTTTTTTTGTTTCATATTCAAATGCTATTTATTTCGAATATTTATTTTAAAATAGATTAAATACTATCTTTTCATTAAAAAAAAAAGAAAAGGGAACAAACGCAAAGTGTCATTCAGACAACATTTTTGTCTTTCTTTTCCTTTTTTTTAATAGAAACTGATTTTCTTTTCGTCTGCATTTAATTAAAAATTGTTGTAATATAAACAAAAAAAAAATAATCTAAAATAAATAGAAATTTAATTGAAACAAAAAAGGAAGACAAATATTTTATTTTCTTTATTTGATCCAATGCCAATATTTGTGATACTGTCTAGATTTATTTTGTGTAGTTCGTTTCGTGTATCTTTAATTCAATTTTTACGTTTTGTTTTTCTTTTCTTTTCTAATCATCCTTCGGGTGTGAAACCATAGAAATAGAAATTGTCAATGGATGTAATTTGAATTTAAATTTTCTGCCATAAAGCACAAGACAATGTTGATTAGACATTCGTACATCCGTTACAGACTCTTACTCTGTCCCACTCTGCCGTACAATTCCATTTACTGTAGATTATGTAGTAACAAAACAAATGTCCCATGATTTTACATGTTTTTATCCCCTAACCACCTATTTTTTTTACGTAAATTATTTTAGTTTTTATTAAAGAAAACTGACGTAGTTTTTTTTTCTGATTGAATAGATGGGTGGTATTTATTCTCACAAAAAAAAAAAAAAAATAACAAAAGCCACCAACAAAGACGTCATAACCAGTGTTGCTGCTGTTTAAATCAACACGATTATTCTTGTGGTAACATTGGTCATGACTTTTTTACGCGGAAATAGCTATAAAACGTAACGAAAATTGTGCAAATGTTTCTAAATCTTTCATTTTTTTGTTTTCCTTTTCTTTGCCTCTCTATATTTGGCGGGACTCTTTAAAGAATTTCCGTAATTTTTTTTCTTTTTCGATTAAAAAAAATCCATTTTACAATTGTCTAATACAATTCTTCATAGTCTATGTATTCTGCATCTGCATTTAACTCAAAAAGAATCTCAAGACAAACATTTTTTGAAAAATTAGAAAAATTTAGATATTTCGTAATTTTATAAAAAAGAAAATAAAATGAAAGTCTTTTAAATGCTTATAAAAGTAAAGGTTTTTAATTAAATTTGTCGTGTTTTTTGATGAAATTGTATTTTTAGCAGATTTAGTATGGTTAGAGAGTCGAGAGAGAGCACATAATTGAAATTAATTTTCTTCCCAAATAAAATTCCGAACAACATGTGGGCAATTTAATTTTTTTTTTTGTCTTCATTGAGTTCAAATGAGGTCATATTAAAGTCCTATTTGTTATTGTTATTATTATAATATGATTTTATATTTGGAATGAATATTTTTCAATTGTTAAATGTTTATTTTTAAAAAACAAAAATTTTAAATTTGTGCGATTATAATTTGATTACAAACACAACTACCGCCTAGATTAGCTAAAAGAGTACAAAAGTGATATTTTGGAGAAGTCCATGTATAAAGGTCGCCATAGTCTAGTAGGTAGTGGTTGGCTTATTAGACGAAAGGCCCGAGTTCAAATCCCAGGTCAGACATTAAAACGAAAATATAAAATATTACTTTGGCTACTACCTCTCAGCAGATTTCTGGCAAAAACTCTGAGAGTTAATAAAAATGTAATGAAAAAGCTGTAGGTCCCCCCACTCTTGTATTAAATTAACGCACACAACATAAGTGATGTGAGAAGCAAAGTCGTAATCCTGAGTGAAGGGTTGAAATGAACAATTATGTTTGTATGTACGTGGGAACAGGACGTCCCACAAGGAGTGGCAACACTTGAAATACAGTAGAATACAACACTGACTCGATTACTTAAGTTAGATTGATCACTAGTAGTTTAAACGCCAAGAGATCACCAACTCTCATTTAATTCTAAATAAATATTATTAATTACACCAATAACTAAAAAGGATTTTATTTGGAAAAGGCATAATTACATGTATGTACTCCATGCATATTCTAGCTAAAGAAAATTTTACGAAATCATTTGAGTCATCCGAAGAAGTGCTGTTTTAACGCAAAAATAAGTACCTTTTGCATAGAAACATAATTTCATAATATTTACATATTTTTATCTTTATTCAATGATAATGGAACTCAATTCATCTCTTCCAGAAGCCTAGATCTGATATCGGCCAGTATATTAAAAAAAAAAGTCTGACAGCAGTTTATAAATGTTTGTGTAAGAAATGCTTGCTCATTAAAATTGTATTCCAATACAACGCAGCCAACCTTTTCAAAGTTAATACCTTTGCTAGTAAATTTAAATTAATAAACCAAGTAGACATACAATATTCCAATTGAAATTGATTTTCTTTTCTACTTAAAGCTTCTTAAATCGTTATTACACAATATTTATTTTATTTTTTTATTATTTCTTCATAAAATTTTCCATAAAGTAAAAATGTTATTGAACTTTTAGTTAATTGAGGCTTAAGAAGAAAAATCCTTTAATCATCTTTTACCACTTGACTTGGCTATATAATGAAAAAATATCATAAAAAATTTATCTTTTCGTAATTTTCCTATTCTGCTCTAATTGAATGTATTTATTTTTTTTAAGAATTCGTTTATTTTTATGATTTACAATACTTTTAAAAACAGTATTAGGTTGATGACGCATTACATGTGTGACAGGTGCGATGATGGCGATGGATTTTTTTAGAAATTATAGAATATCATGAAAGTAAATGAGAGCAGTAATTCGGAACAATTTGAAGTCATTCTTTAGATTAGTAAATGTTTGTATTGCCAAGTGGTATTATGTTATTGTTTTAAAATTTTAGAAATTAACAAAATTGTTTAAAACTTACAAATATTTCTGCAGTCAATAAACAAAAAATATTAAAAATTTCTACAGCATCCTGTCGTTCTTAAAAGACCTTAAAATTCTACTCACTATCAGCCCTCCTTATTAAACAGTCATAAGATACTGGTAATATGCTAACCAGATGTGTGAGTGTTAGGTGTTTGTCTCCAGTTTTCCCTCTACTTTGTTTCTATTTTGTTTTCTTTTTTGCTGCCTTTTTTATGTGGCCAACATTTTATGGTTAATAAATTTCTACCTCACACACTCAACTCGTAAAAATGTCTTCCCTCGAAAAAAGCACGAAGAAACTATAAAAAAAAATATTTGTTTACAGGCCAACGAAATAGTTGTTATGGCCGACCACTCTGCCAGGCTAGTCCTGTGAAGGACAAAAGTTGTTGATAAAGCTGAGAGTTGAATTTTACGATACCCTCAACACTTTAATAAGATGCTGTTGTTATCTTTTTTTGGGAACCTTGTCTTCGGTAAATTTAAACATCAACACCAACAACAACAAAAGTGATATACAATACCTAAAATATCGTTAATGACTATTGTTGTTGGTATTTGTTGTTCTAACAAGTGGTTGGGGAAAAATTAATTTCCCATAAATTTGTTTAAGACAAGAGAGTAAGAGCGAAAACAGAGGAAATAGAGCAACAGAGAGGGAAAGAAAATATTTCAATTTAAATATTTTGTTATTAAAAATAGGAACAATTTAAAAATAAATACTTGAAATGAAATTCAAAAAGCAATAAAACCAAACAATCAAATTAAGAGCAAGTGCCATAGGCTGTAAGCGTAGAAGTAATATTTGGTAACTCATATGGATGCTAATAAAAAGAAAATTATTGTTTGAATAATGAAAACACTTCTCCATCATAATTTGGTAAACCATTTCGAGAAAGTTTGAACAAAATTGAAACCGTGGGTGACATTTGGTCTTATATAATACAGCATTACGCAATGAATTAATTGCCAAATTCACATTAGATGGCGCATCTCTTATTTCAAATCTTCTAAGAGGGGCTTGGTAACTTAGACAGTCTCGTTGAAGCTGCACCTGTCAAATTAGTTTCATTTATTCGCTAAATGATCTTCAGACAAGGCGACCCCTTATCATGCGACCTCTTCAACTTCGTCATGGAGAGTGTTCTGCGAAAGGCAGGAGTGCATCGCAATGGCACTATCTTTCAAAAAAGTGTCCAATTGCTTGCGTACGCTGACGACATCGACATCATAGGGCGTACCAAGCGAGATGTTACTGCTGCCTTTAGCGCTATTGAACGGGAGTCTAAGAAGATGGGTCTGGCAGTAAATGAGGGCAAAACAAAGTATATGTTGTCGACAAGTAGAGACGTGCGGCGTATTGATTCTCAGATTACGGCCGATAACTATACTTTTGATACAGTCAAGGAATTTATTTATCTTGGCTCCGCCGTTACCACCAAAAATGATGTCAGTCTGGAGATCAAACGCAGGATTACTCTTGCCAACAGGTGCTACTATGGTCTCAATAGGCAATTGAGCAGCAGAGACCTCTCTCGTGCGACAAAATTAATACTCTACAAGACGCTCATCTTACCCGTGCTTCTTTATGGCGCAGAGGCATGGACCCTATTAAGAACTGATGCAATGCAGCAGCCTTGAGGGTATTCGAGAGGAAAGTCCTACGTAAGATCTTCGGTCCTGTGCGAGTTGGCGATGATTTCCGCATCCGATCTAACAGTGAGCTGTATGAGCTCCTCAACGACATAGATGTTGTGCAGCGTATTAATATCCAGCGGCTGCGCTGGCTCGGCCATGTCGTTCGAATGGAGGAGGATGCTCCGGCGAAACGGGTATTTGATGCGGGGATCTGCGGAAGTCGGCGAAGAGGACGACCTTGTATCCGTTGGAAGGACCAAGTCGAGGAAGCCCTGTCATCGATTGGTGTGACCAACTGGCGTAGGCGCGCAAGAAGCAGAGGCGCCTGGAAGGATGTATTGCGGCAGACCGAAATCCGTTAATCGGGTTGTTATGGCCAATGTGAACAAATTTGTTCAATTTGGGACGACTCAAATACATATGAGTTCCAAGAGCATCCAAAGCATGCCGAAAAAGTTAGTATTTAATATGAATTCTGAGTTGCCAACATCAGCGGTCTATATTTCTTTAAAAATGACGTTAACCAAGACATCAGTCAAGGCGAGCGCTATAGATGGATGACTGCCCAACATCTTTAGGCGTGAATTGGATTATGAAGACACCAATGATTTTAAATTTCAACAAGACCGCGGTTTGTGGGTAGATTATTTCTTTTGGGGTGTTTTTAAGTCGCAAGAGCCACAAACCCCAGCGGTCCTCAAACCCATCATAAACCTTGCCATTGATCAAATTCAGACTCATTTGTGAACCAGAATAATGAAAAATTGAAGGATATTTTAAGGATGTAATACTTCACACTCAATTTCGTCAATAGGTCTTTCAAGAGAATAAACAATAAACAATAATGATATCTCGTACACACCCGATATAGAAGGGCACAGCTGTCGAAAGTTTTATTATTTATTGAAAATCCTTTTTAAACTATTCTTCTCTAAACAATTACAAATAATATTTGAAATATAACAAACAATCGCATCGAATTACCATGAATTTCCAGACAAGAAAAATTAACTTTTTTTCTAATCAAAATACAAACGTAGAAAATAGGCTGTTAAAGGTAAATGAACATCTATTTATAATGGAAGCGCTTCATCACTGCTTCTATTTTTCTCGCTGATTAAATGCATTTATTTTTCTTTTTCTTCTTATTATTTATTATAATTTTATTATATTTAGGTTTATACTTTCTTCTTACTTTTGCTTTTAACTTTCACACAGTACAACGGCACAGAGACTACATAAAAATATAATTAAAAAAAAAAACACACACACACACACAGTGAAAGCTCTTAAAAAATGATGCCGTTAAGATAATAGTAAGATACTGAGTTTTAATAAAGTTTTCATCTAAGTTTTACTACTTTTCTTTACTTCAGCTCTTATTAAGCAGAATAAGCCTAAGAAATATAAGTTTTAATAGGATATTGTGCTATGAAGCACACGGATTTAATAATTATGAAAACTTTTGTTTTATTTTGACCGCGTAGTCAAGTGGCTTAAGGCAAGCATTTAATGTTTATTTGTGATAAAATTAATTATTTTGCTTATTATAGCTGATAATTACGATGATGATAGAAATGAAAGCAATTTAAGAGATAGACGGTATAAAGACAATGATTTTTAAATATTGAAAGCAAAAGATATTAGAAAACTAGTAACAACGATACCGAAGAGTTTCTAATAATAGCGTAGGGTGGGGCGTATGAATACTAAAGAAATATTAAGCAGCTTGAACAAGTAAACGTCCCCGTGTCTGTAGAAAATTAAAAGTGTTATTCTGTAATAATAAGTTAATTATAATTTTGAAATGAAGACTTTATTACTTTGTTTTCACTAAAATTGATTGGATTCTCAAGCTTACAGTGGACAAAATAAAATTTTGTTTATTAAATCCAAAATGCAATTTTCCTAGTTCCCATAATCATTCCATTCTATTCGTGTATTAATGATAATAGACCACTGGACTTTTGGTAAGATTTCGTTTCGATAAGATTGAAACCTTAAGTTTATTTAAATATGGGTTCAATTTACTTAAATTTTAGTCTGGTTTACGACCTAGCTTCTTACACGACTTATGTTGTGTACGTTAATTTTATGTATGATTGGTCGGCTCCATACGATAGATTTTTGGAAAACTTTTCATTATCATTTGGTTTGCTTTCAGAGTTTTTATCAGAAGACAACTTATATGGTTCACCTACCTCTCTGCATCTCTACAACAGCCCAACCAACTAAAAATATGCAATTTTCGCCTCAAGTCTGAAATCCCTCAGAAATCCATAATCAAGAAGGATTCTCATTTTTTAATATTATTATGCTTCGTTGTATAACAAAAATTGCACGACTTTATTTAATAGATTTTCCATTGTTAAAATTTCTGCATGGATTTGGTAGTGCTAATTAATTGGCACCCGTTCGGATTTTAATTATAAAATTACTGTATCTACCTACCCTACTTAAATATCCTTAACCTTACTTCAATTTACAACAAACAAAAAAACCTGAAAAACGTGTAATTAAATCTAATTCTAACTGAAACAGCTGTATTTCACCAATGGCTTCACGAATATTGTCCTTTAAAGAGTTAATTGTCTCTGATTTATCGAACGGTATCAAAACGCAGCCTCGAGGTGGCAAAACGACATCACCTCTACGGCAGACAATGCGATTTCCAAAAACAGGGCACAAAACATCGCGTGTAGCTCCGGCTGTGTGGCACATAGCGCCATCCTGTTGAAACTAAATGTTGTCAATATCCTCCTCTTCAATTTTTGTTAACAAAACTTCTTTCAGCATGGCCTGCTGCCCACAATCGATAATGTGCTTAATAATTGAATCATTTGAATGAAATTTTTTTCCATTATTAACCGGAAGGATTGTACTTTCAAATAAAAAAAGAAATTTGAGAAAATATTCAGTAGTTTTTTTTTTAAAGAATTTACAAAAAAAAAAGTTAGTTGGCGGACCCTTTACAAAGAGACTACAGGTAGAATTAACGTTTTCTAAGGTTGACACATCAGCTAATCAGTTTTTGTTTAATGAAAAGCAATACAGATTGATTACAGATGATGATGTTGATTTCCGTAAGCATTTCCATTGTATGCTATAAACGTTCAGCTAATTGAAACATCGCATCATTTCTCTTAACTGATTCGCATTGATTCGGTCAAAATATGTACTCGTATGCATATTGTGTCAAAAAACCACAAAACTTTCAAAAAAGAAGGCTAAAAACCCCAATACAAACTAGACTTATCTTTCGAACGACACCCTGTACGTTACTAAAGTCATCTGTTGAGAAAAAAAAGGTTTCTTTAAAATTTTTATTCTAGTCAGTTTAATAATATTGTTCGCTTGCTTTTTTTGCTTTTTAAACAACAATATTATGTAATTTTGTTGTTATTTCTTTTCTCTCTAGCTTTATCTCTCTATTTGTTTAACCCATTTTTTATTATTTGTTGCTCTTAGTTTAGGGTCATTATTGTTGTTATCTTTTTGCAATTTGACCCATTTTTTAAGTACTCTTTTGTCCCGTTATTTAATACATGTTCTATTTCTTCTATATTTCCTTTTTATCCTTTTTTTTTTGTAATTGAGTTAAAATGTATTATTTGCTGGAACTTTTCTCTCTCTCTCTCTCTCTCTCTCTCTTTCACTCCCTGAAAAAATATTTTTTTCTTGATTTTATTTTACAAATTACATATGCATACAGGGCGTATACACACAACTGACAGAGTGAGGGTGGCAGAGTGTGGTTCTGTAAGGAAACACTGAATATTTTTTGTATGAAGGTAATTTAAAATAAAAGTAAAATGGAAAAAATAAACAATTTAAGTTTTATTGTTTATAATTTTATTTTACGAAATTGCTTTTTTCCCGTTCCTGTAATTGTTTACTTGTTTACAATAACATCGTAAATTTTTTATTGTGTAAACTTAAGTTAATTATGTATATACTTGAACTACATGCTTTGTGTTATTAAAAAAAATTGTTTTTTAACTAGGAAAGTACACATTCGGAAGGACAAAAAAGTTTTTTTTATGGGAACTATGCCAACGGCAGCATAGTATCTTGACGATGATGATGATGTTGTTTTACTGTATTGGACTACTTGATATTGCAACAAAATGTCGCAAAGCGGCATTATTTTATAATAAACATTCAATTATTTTAACCTTAAAGTGGCCTGAATAAACGCATAACTCAATATGTATTATTGAACAAAGTTATTGAAAATATTTTTAATTGAAAAACCAACTTGCTTTTGATTATGATCTTTATGTTCTGAATATCTCTGCTCGATATACCAAGAAACCTTAAACAGTTATTAAACAATATTTACGTCTACATCGTAGATAATCCAAGTAAGAAGAAGGATTATTTGTAAAAGAGAAATCGCTTTTCATTTCAACTTAAAAAAAATAGTAACACCTCTTCTAGTCAATACCCTATTTAAATCAAGTGCATACTGCATACTAAATATTTATTAAAGACAATAACAAAATTGTGAAGGATGGCCAACGACTTTTTTAAACAATTTTACTTCGTTTTTTTTTTTTTTCTGTAAACTTATTAACAAAGAAAATAAATAAAACATAAATTGGCCTGTAGTATAGCTGAACAAAACTAAAAACTGTGTTGAAATATTAAACAAAGCCATTGAGAATATGGGTAAAACGCCTTAACTCGTTCATTCATTCATTCGTTCATTTATTCAATCACTCAATACTTGTCTAGCCCCAACAGACATTCGTTTCAGTCTTTAACAAAACAAATGCCCTCCAAAGCATTTCTTTCCATATTTATGGGTATATAAGTATGTACATATGTATATGATGGAATATGAAATTATCAATTTATGTGTGTAGGCAAGTGTTTTTTATTACAGCCCGACCTATTCATTAAATAAAATACACAAACGAACAGGACATTTAATGCCTGCAGTCAGATGGTGTAGTCCGTCGTCATCGGCTCTTGTAAATGCCACTGTCACTGTCATTGATACGGACCGTCTTATTGTTTGCTACTGTTTGCATGTATGTAGTGCTCTCGAACAGAACACATTATAAAACACATGCTAAGGATCAATTTATTTAGGTTTTATATACAAATGAATAACATGTGAGACTACTTATATTATATACACACATGAAGAGATATTTATTTATGCATATAGGAAACCAATAATATCGATGGCTTATTAAACAAAAAGGCTATATTTTGCGTTTTAAATTTAATTTAAATTAAATTATTGCGTGGATTTTATAAACTAATGACCAGCATATCAAAAAATAACAGATTCTGTCTGACCTTAAAGAGTTAGGCTTAACTTGCCGAAGAAAAATTTGATTTTACCTCGACTTAGACTAGAACTATTGGTGCGGTTGTTCGATTTCTATTAAATTTAGTACAGTTAAATTGTGAACTATATATCAGGTTCGATAACAGCCTGTCACATACAGAAGTTCACATTTCTCTCGAACACCTAACAAAATTTCATTACAGTTTTTACAGCTGCATCCACAAGATGTCCAAAAACGTACAGTACGCCCAAAAACTCTTTCAAAACGGTGTGTATTTATTCTGATTATGCATTCTTATCGTTAAAGAATAAACGCGTTGGGTTTAAGGTTCCGGTCCAATCAACGGCTTGGAAATTTCCCACCACTACTAAAGTAACTTAATTGTTGTAATATTTCAAAAGTTTAACAACCTTTTCTAAAAATTGTTACAATCAAAGTTATTTTATATTAAAAATAAATTTATTGCTTTAAAAAAAGTCTAATAGTCATCAATTTCTTATTTTCTTTTTTGGCTTCTAATAATTTGTAACTTATGTCTAGGCTTTACAAAGACCTGACAAATCATTTCCTCTATTATAACATCGTCATTTCTACAAATGTGTATTTTATACAGAGTAATAAAAGTATTCGTACATCTTTTGGTTTTTAAACATTATAAGCGTCAAAGTTGATATACGATAAAATCAATGAAAAAAAATATTTAATTTCACATAATGTTTGTATATTTTGTTGATGCACTGTATTTCCTTTAATAATATTTTGTACCCTTCATTAATTTTTTCTCACATTTCTTTTCCTTTTGGCTTATTCTTTTATTTATTTATTTGTCTCTCTTTTTTTTTTTTGTTTGTTTGTTTGTTTTATTTTTGTTGTTTTTGTTGGTGTCTATGTACATATATGTATTATTTAATATAGTATTTTTTTATTTCTCCTGATTGTGATTATGGTTTGGTTTTTTTTGAGAATTTCTGGAAAATCACACAAAAGAATAAAATGAGAAAAATAAATTTTCTAAAGGAAATTTAATATTTTATCATGTGGAAAACTGAAAGAATACCTTTTCAATCTAAAATAAAAATTACACAAAGCTACATGGAATAATAAACAAATTAAAAAAAACTTAGAACCAATAAAAAAAGAGAAACTTGAAAAGTTGTACTAATAATAAATATAATTTAATACAATACATTCCACACTTTATTCGGGATAGTTGGTTGACGAAAGGCCATAAAAATTTGCCTTGTAAGTGCCGCCATCTTTAGTACCACATAATTCTCTTGAATCTCTCTAGTAATATTTTCCGATACTGCATCGATTTATAATGAAAAACAAAATTGTTGACAATAAACCTCTAGTCTGGCCAATAAAATGGCTAAATTGTAAGTGTATAAAGTGCTTAGTTTAAATCTTTTAAAACTGCAAAGTATATAAACGTCCACACTTATTGCGTAGCTCATTTCCTACTTATTGAATCAGACGTATTTTCGTAATCCCCGACTACACTTATGAGTCAGCAAAGAAGACTAAATCTTTGATTAATT
Source organism: Sarcophaga peregrina (assembly GCA_014635995.1). Lineage (NCBI taxonomy): Eukaryota > Metazoa > Arthropoda > Insecta > Diptera > Sarcophagidae > Sarcophaga > Sarcophaga peregrina. The sequence goes on along the minus strand of CM025789.1, from coordinate 106,725,732 downwards.
TCTTCTATCATTTATTGCCTATATGCTAGATGTGAATGTATCATTGAAAACCTTTTTTCTCATCTCATGCTTTCCAACTTGAAGTATCAGTGGAGTAATAATATAAAATTCAAAGCAACGGCGAATTAATGAATACAGGAAAAGACTACTGTTGTCTATATATTATTGAACAGATGGGAATGACAAATATTCTCTCAACAACGGAACGACAGATAAAATTAGAAAACAAAATCGAAATTAGAAAAAACCCTCTTTTTTAAAATCGCCAATTAAAAAATAGGTTTGATATGAAATTAAAAGAACTACACATTAACAGATGCCAAAATTATTCAATTGAATATCCTTTTTAATACTAAAAGCAAGCAGAAATCTTTAGAATCCATTTTCAATGAATGTAAATAAATTTGCATATAAAATCCCACATCAAAGATTTTTGTTTGACGTTTTCTTTCAAATTCAATTACAAATAAGGAAATAGATAAAGAGAGAAACGAATTTAATTAAAGGCATTCAAATGTTTCTCTTGTTTATTAAATAAAAAAATAAAACACATTCCCATACTATTCTTCCATATACACACAATACAATTCACAAACTCTTTCAGTCACTTATAACAACATAAACAAGAAAAAGAAGAAGAATAGCATACCCTATGTTATTTATTCATTTGTTAACACAATACGCATGAAATATGCAGGAATTTCAATAGAATATGACAACGTTAACAGGCTTAACAGCAAAGTTGTTAAGCAGTGAGAAAAACAGTAGTGTTAGAGGAAAATGTTGTAGTTTTTTCTTTTAATGTGTGTATGTATGTGTTTTGTTTTGTATTATAAAATCCTTAAGCAAATTAAGTCATACGCAGTGTTGATTGTTAATGTTGTTTTGGCATTATGATTATCATCACAATCATTATTAACCTTAACATGATTATCATTAGCAATGGCTTTTACAATTTAAATAACAATAATAATAACAAAATCACAAACCAAATGAGAGCATGTAAAACATGAAACGGAGATGAGCAAAAAAAAATATAAAATCAAATCAATCGGTGATGATAAAACCAAGTGCTGCCAATGCTTCGCGTTAATAAAAGAAAATAATAAGAGTAATAAAAACCACTTGGTCACCTGGTAATAATTGGAATTATTACAAATCTGAAATATATATCTGTATTAACGGGATTAAATTTAATCTTTTGTTATACTCTATAAACAGGATATCGAGTCTAATAATGTAAATAATAACCTTTATTTACACATACTCGTATATTTTTCAAAAATTTCAAGGAAATGTAAAGCATAATACGTCTAGAACCCTTACTGAATTATCGATATCACTAAAAACATTGAAAAACTAGTGGATTTACATGTTCAACAACACAACTTTCAAAGAGGTATATTATAACAAGCGGGAAGAGTTTATAAGTTAAACCTTCATTAAATTAATTTTAAGGAATAGGTTCCTCTGTATTCCTATAATATATTGCAAAGGCACTTATTATATAGTCGGAGAACCTTGACGTAAACGAAATTGTATGCGGATTGAGTAAGCGTATACTCCTAATAAAGAGTAATCTTGTTTTACCATAATTGAACTGATGAAATCTACAACTTAGTGTAGATACTGTAGTACTATTCGATATTTACATTAGAGATGTTTACTGAATGCAAAGCCATATTGAACAAAACAAAAAGCTTTTAAAACATTCAAGTTGACAGCACTGAAAATAAAAACATCTCATGAATGAGTCCTAATCTTATGGCTCTTTACGGTTTTATTTTTATGACTTGCAAAAAAGAACTAAAAACAACAACAATAACAACAACAAAGAAAACAATATTTGCTTATCAATAGTATTAAATGGGAAATTGAAAGCTGGTTTCTAGTTATCGTCTTTACTTGGCTCGTTGATAGCGGGTTGTTTTATTGTTAGAAAGAAAGAGAAAACTTTTCCATTTTTGCGTTGTAATAAACCAGAACAGTTAAATAAATTCCTCAAGCAAATAAACTTATTTTCTGACACTTTACATACTAATTTATTTATAACATATTTTTTCTTTCATTCTCACTCTACTATATTTAATTTCTTTTTTTTTATTTCTAACAAATTTGAGTACAAATAAAATGTGATTTTCCAATGAGAATTGTAACAAATGTTGTCTGATATTAAACATAGGAAAAGTTAACAACAAAAAAAGGACATTTAACCAATTAAATGGGAATAAAAAAGGAAAAGGTCTTTCCAGATCTCTTGCAGAAAAGTAATTTGTTGTGGTTCCTTAAATTTGACCTCAAAAGAGTTATGTAATTAAGAGTTGGCGACAGCCAAAGAAATATGTAACAAGAATTTATAAGCATAAAGTGTAAACCAGATATGGCATGAGTTAATTTGTATTTATTTTAATAATTTAAATGCCTGAACATTGTAACCCTAAATTTATGGGCTTGTTTACCAAGAAATGCGGTTAAGAAAAGATTTTTCTTTCGATTATAGACATAATAATACAATATTTTATTAGCCTGCTTACAAAGGCTAATTTTCCAAATTTCAATATAATAAAGATAAAGAAATTTACATAATTTATTTTAGATTATCTGAAATTCAATTTATGTAATCAATTAATGATCCAAAGATTTTTGTAATTTAATTTTAAAACTCTGTCTAATTTCAATAAAGCACTCACGTCATCTAAGAAAAGTTTAAAAACTCAGAAAAACAACTCTGTTTACATTTTTACGTATGTATGTATATACTCACAATCTTATTCTACCCTCTTCCTGTATTTTTCTTCAGCAATTCTTTAAAGTATTTATTGTAAGTGAGACATGCACGTATCAAATTCTTTTAATATTCGTAACCACGTATTGCTTGTGAAACCCAAACAACAAAAATACGTTTAACCCTTTCAGACATTTGTTGAATATATTGGACATTTTAATTTTGAAGTAACGTAGCGCTGACGGTAGTAAATAGATTACAAACATAATTGGTCATTATAATCATTCATCCAGGATTACATACATAACATACTTGGTCATTACAATCCTTCAGTCTGGATTATTGACCTCGTTTCTCACACCACTTATGTTGTGTGTGTTAATTTTATATGTAAGTGGCGGACATACAGTTTAAAGTCGACTCCGAACGATAGATTTTTTTGAGAAACTTTTCATGGCAATTTTATTTAATATCAGGGTTTTTGCCAGAAATATGCTGAGAGAAAATCGCCGAAAAAATACTTTTTGTACTTTATTTTGATGTCTGGCTTGGGACTCGAACCCTGGCTTTACATCTAATAAGCCAACACACTACCTACTAGATTACGGCGACTTCATCCAGGATTACGACCTAGTTTTTCACGCCACTTATGTTGTGTCTATTAATTATATACATTAGAAGCCCGACCTACAATTAAAAATCGATTCCGAACGACAGATTTTTGAGAAACTATTTCATGACAATATTTTGCCAGAAATCTGTAGAAAGATAGTCGCCTAAGAAATATTTATTCATATTTTGTTTTGGTGGACAGATGCTACCTGTGAGAAACATGACACTTGAATATATTTGTACAATATATTAAGCATCACCTGGCAGCTATTCACTCAGATTCTGAATCAGCATCCTGAAATTAAATCACAGCAAAAATTTTTGGAATTTTCTCTCAACTATTTTCATTTAATATCTGAAAGGTTTAAAATGTTTAAACATGTTGTCACAATCTTAACCTAATTACGAATACACTATTCTACAGTAATCCTCCGATAACATGATGGATTGGTTCTGCGTTATAGGAAAACGTTTTGTAGGAGTATTCACATTTTGTATTAATAGGTTTAACGCGTTATATACAAATAATCAGGTTTAACTTTTTTCGCTACACACAGTTAACGAAAAAAAGAACTCCATAATGAACGAGTGCAAAAAATTGATGTGTTTAGTACAAAAAAAATTAAAAAGTTTATATTAATTTAATTTTAAAACAAACCAATTGACACAATTTATGAACAAAAATACGCAAAATATATTACGAACTGCAGATATTATTATAAATTTCACAATACAAAAAAGGTGGAAAAAGCCCCGTGCTATATGAGAAACTAAAATCAAGTAATATAAAAATGCGCTATAATAGAACCGTGTTTAAGGGGAGTCAACTGTTGTTAGTCTGTTTTCATTTTTATTTGTTGTACCTTTAGCCGTAAATGTTAATCGAACAATAACAAAAACAACTCTCAGCCATACCCGTACATAAGCTGGTACTTGCACAACTCCACTGAATGGAGAACACGTTAAACAAAATACCTGAATTCACAGCCAAATATACTGGATAGTCGAAGAAATATTTGAATAAATGATCGAATGAACTGAAACTGAAAAGGTGTCCTAATTTTGTTTGTCACATCAATGTGGCTCCTCGGTGAATAATGTTGTCTATCCAGGACCCAGGCTACAAGCTGGCTTAATGGTGCTCGTACTTCGATACTAAAACTAGCTAACAGTTTATGTATCAAAAATGTACCTTCAACTTTTGGTTGACAAGACTTTTCAGCAAATTTTATTTTTTCAATGAATCAGAATACCCGGTTAACACATTTATAAAAGCATTAATTTAAAACTGTAAAGTTTAGACTGAATTGCGTATTATATTTGGCGATAAGAATTCTAATTTGTTTGACTAAAAACAGTCAATTCTTGTTCCTTAAAGCATCAAAACTTTAAACTTTAAGTGGCTACAGCATTGCGCTCACTAAAATATTATACAAGAAGAGCTTGTTAAGGCCTTAAAACCTGTTGATTTTCCATCTGTGACGGAAAGAAAAATCAGATCTGTAGTGAATATTAGATCCACTTGGTTGGCTAGGATCGATATTAATTGAGTCTACAATACTCATACATGAACTGTGGGGTTTTTCAATTTCTACTTGAAATGTGACACTTTTTCATAAAGAAATTGCGATTTACTGACTGAATCCAAATTCTTAAGAAAATCCCTGGGTCCTTGTGGTAGTTGAAAATTGTTGACAAAATTTTGGATTTGTTGGATGAAAAGCAGATTATTTATCAAAAGAATTTGTAAACTTTTTCACTAAACTACACTAAAACTTATTTAGCCTTGATAGAAAATTAAGATCTTTATTTTACACAAGATACTGTCTTGTTCGATTCCTACTAAAATAGTTCCTGATTTCGTTTGTCGCCTTGGCTATGCATTGAAACTTTTGAATAGTACAATACTTTATTACGTTTGTTTACATTACATAATTTCAGCTGTTTTTATTGCAATAAATTTTTTTAGTTCCCTTAGTTTTTTAAATTATCGAAATTTGCTTTAAATGTTGAACATTTTTATTACCTTACCTATATCCTTAACCTAACCATTCATTTATATAATCTTCTTCACATGCCTCAAACTCTTGGCAACACATGGGAATTCTTTAAATTTGCGTGTAGGCATATTTAAATATAATGCGTGTGAATATTTACTATACGTGTGTGGACTTTATAAATTAAAATTTAAATTTCTTGTTGCGCATTTGTAAGTCAAAATTTAATGATTTTTTACTTGTTTTTTTTTTCTTTCTTTCTTTTTCACTCTTTTTAGGTAAGTTTAACTGACTAGGCATATGTATTTGTCAAATATGACCGTGAATATGACTTGAGTTTGTTATGCTCAAATATGAGGATACGCCGTGAGTAAATGTTTATGTAAGATAATGTTTTTAATTACATTTTTTTAAAATTTTTTTTTTCTTCTTCCCACTAGAATGCTTAATATCCCGTAAAAAAAATAAACAAAATTTATTATGCAAATAGATGTGGGTAAAAAGAAATCCCTTAATAATTTTCTCTTTAATAAAAGTAAATAAATATGTAAACGTATTATATAATAACAGTCACGATAAATGTTACAAAAAAATTTCAATTGTTTTTAAATGCGGACGTTGGAACTACAAGTTCAGTAAATTAACAAAAAATCTTGAAACAAGTTTTAGGTCTTTAGGATTTTATAGCAGATCAAGAACTAAAAATTTAAAAAATAACTCTAATTATGACATTTAATCATTTTTAAATTAAATATATTAAAAGTACTTTTCATCTTTAAAAAGTTAAAATTTTTCAACATTTATTCAGGACTATTAAACAAAACAAAATTTTCTGTATAAATCGAACAAAATTCGTTAAAATTCAAAAAGGTGCAGTTTTCTGACCTAGTGGGCTGGATAGCTATTGAATCAATGATTCCAGAGCAGTTGGGACCGGAAGTATAGACAACAATGCTAAATTTTTTAAACGAGCAAACAAAATGTTCCAAATAAATCGGCCAAAATTTGATAAAATTTAAAAAAGTGGACCCCAGTTATCGGTCGAGCTTTACTTGTGACCAGACATATTGGCGACGAAGCTAATTGTTTTCTTTACATGGGCAAGAAAAATGCTTTACATAAACCGGGCAAAATGTTCGCATTGCGTTTTTTCGAAGAATTGCTTCTTCTTTTGGTCGATGACTTACATTTTCTGCCCGATTCAGGTAAAGCATTTTGTTTGCTGGTATAAAAAATATATTTTAGTCTAGGTTTACGTATAAGTTAGAGGAGGCGTACTTGCCAATTGAGGCAAGTACAGTACCCGTATGTCAACTTGACCAATTGTACAAATGTCCTAAAGGGAAGTGGATAATAGGGGGGAAAGTGGAAGAAGGAGAATAAGGAAGCGGAGAACGGAGGAAAGGAAGAATGAGGAAGCAGTTAATTCTTTTCGAGTAAATTATTAATTATTAGCGTATCTCTTAAACAAACCGAGATAATTGTAGCATTAATCAGACTAAAATAATAGCTATAGAGACAGCAGGGCTTATTGAATAAGAAAATACAAAAAGGAACGAAAAAACTCTAGTAATTCATTCTCAGTATTCCATAAACGCGTTTGCTGTTTAATATTATTACACCAGTATATTTGCTAATTTATGCCATAAATTTACTAACGAGACTGTTACATTGCGCCTGTTATCCATTTGTTTAAAGAAATGTTTTAAATTTTTCCTACCCTTCGGCAAACAACGCTTAAATCACTTATTCATTTTCGATTTTTCATCCCTCTGCTCAGCTGCAGAGGGGTAAAAACAATCTAAATTTTATGATTTTAAAATAGAACTTTGAACAGCATAAAACAAAATCTATTAAAGCATGTTAAATGTAAAATTTGTTTGCGTAGGATGTTTAATTTTTTCTTTTTTTTTTGCCAGAAATTGAATAACGATGATAATGGCAATAGCACCAGAAGCGAATAGACTTATAATAGAATTCAAGAGACAAAAAATAAACATATTAAATAATACAACAGGAATGATAAATAAAAAAAGATATATTTTCAATGAAATTAAAAATATGTTCGAATTTTCAAAATATTCGTTAAAAACCACAAATATTTCAAACAAATCAGATTTTGTATACCTTTTCCAAAACAAATAAAGTTTTTAAAGTTTACAAATGAAAACATTACTTTGAAGGGAAAATTTTAAAAATTTTCAACAACTATACGATTTAACTAATGAAAATTGCAAACAAAACATATTTACTTAATTTGCACATCCCATGTACATATAAATTTTATTAAATTTCTTTTTTATAGGAAATCAATATGAAATTTAAATACAACAACACACCAATCGTGATTTATTTCTACCACAAATTTTAATTTGTTTTTTTTTTTTATTTTTTTAAATTTTCTTATAAAATTTCAGTCATAAATTGTTTATAAACGAGACAAATCAAATTGACATAAAGACCTTGAAAGTATATTTTTTTTTTTTTTTTGTTTTGTTGTATTTTATTGTTGTTTTATAAGCTATTCCTTTAGAAAACAATAGCAACATATTTCTTTATAAATTTTATTTTATTGATATACGTTATGTTATACGAGTATTATGTACGATGTGAAATTAAGAGGAAATAATTTATAAGAAAAATACATGATACATTATCTAAAGAAATATAAAATATATCGACTTACAACAATGGCATAATGTTATATAATGTTATATTCACATTGGAGCAGAGAAGAGAAATGAACTCATGTAAAAAAATTTATGAGAAAATTTTCCTCAATTCATGGAATTGTTTCCGTAGGGAGGAAACTAATAAAGACTTTGGAACTGTTCTGATAAAACTGTCTGTGTAACTGACAACAATCATCTTAAATAGTGTCATAAAAATTAGTGGATGAAAGAAATATTCTTTGAAGAAATATGGTCATAAATTTCTGTTCTATATAGTGTATTGAAGACGGATGGTGTCTGCTTTTATGTAATCTAAAAATTTTAAACATTAGCTATGCAAATGAATAAATATAATTTACATTTCGACACAAAATGCCTTATAGAAGGAAATCTGTAATTGTCGTTGCTGTCTGTACTTGACGCAATCTCAATCAGGTCCATACAAGTGTTAGAATAATACCTAATTCTCCCTAACAATAAAAAAAAAATTATTAACTACCATGTCAAGAATCTAAATTTTAATTGCGGAAGATCCCATGGAATAGCGTTTTCTCTATTCTGTGTTTTGCGATCTTTAAGTGAATCAAAATAAGATTGTGAATACATTGTAGTGTAAGAAATCGACAAGTCTCACTTACAGGGTTTAACTTCGTTAAGCGCTTCTTTTAGACATGACTATGCAATTCTATTGGCGATAACGAAAGGTGTTTAAAATACTGTTTAAAAATTCTGCTGAATTGCCTTGACTGTGAAGATGATATTTGCGATTTGGCAACGAAAGATGTTATAAGGGTAGTGCAATTATTTTTAGATCAGAAACACTGTAGCTGCAATAAAACCTATCACTTACAGCTAGATTTTCTTGTGAATATATTAGACTACAATATTAGATTACAATATTAGCTTATACATCGTGTATTTAATTTAAATTATATCATCCTTGGATATTAAAAAAAAATATTTTAATTTTAAACAAGATTTTAAGTTGTAATTTCCAATTTGTTGAATTTTTCTACGACGTAAAATGTTACTCTTATTGTATAAATGTTTCACTTTCAAAAGAGTCCTTCTTTTGTATAAATAATAACTTTATTTCTAATATAGAAAATAAAAGAAAATGTCCTTTTTCTGAAGGCTTTTAAACAGACACTTTTGTTCACTTTGAATATTTATTTGTTTATGGATCAGAAATGTTTTTGGCATCACAATAACCCACACATAAATAAAATGTTTTCTTCTTTAAAGCGGGATTATTTGGTTTGGAAATTTTTTATTTTTATTACCTCAACCAAACCTATAACAACACAAATCGGATCCAAGCAATGCGGTCAGAAACATGAACAATTTAAAGTTAGAAATTAATTTTAAAATATTTCTAAAGGACAAGTATTTAAAATAAAATGTTAAAAAGGACATTTAAACATGTTAAATTGTGTTTTTTTTTGTGGTTCTACATTGTTTTTTTGACAACAAGCTACCAAAAAAAGTCTTAAATTAAAATATTCAAAATCTTCTCTTTAAAGCGCTTTTTATTATCTTTCATCCTTTTGCCATCCTTACGCCAATGGCGTACTTCTTGTTGTTATTAACTTAACTCTTTCGACGTTTCTCTTATTATTTATTTATTTGGGCATTTGAAATGTAAACATTTTTGTTTTGCAAAAGAAGGTCCACATAAATCTTTTAAATGGTATTTTGTTGACGTTAGCTAAAATCTAAATGAAAAAGTTTGTTTTTGTCTCTCACTTCAAAATTAAGGTGGTTCAAAGACTAAACTGAACTTTAATAAACTTCAAACCTGAAGAATACACAAGAAAAGAAGAATCTACAGAGTACATTACAGCGTACAAGAATAATTTTCGTAAGATGAGTACAAAATCAAATTCTATATCGGTTGAAAACCGTTAGAAAAAAATTTTAATTGAATTTTCTAGCTTTACAAAACGTATAACACAACCGATGAGAACAATTTCTGATAAATAAAGGAAAAATGCAGAACCGTGGCCTCTCCATGGCAAGCATTTTGAACTTTAATATGGTATACCACCCACTCTGGAGGAGCATTCTGAGCTAAGGGTTTTCAGTTTAATAATTAGTGGGTATATATCTGCACACTTCAGCAGCCCTCAAATCCGGCACAATTTTCTGAAGAATTGTTCGAGTTTCAGCATTGTCGCTAGTCGTCAATAGACTGAAGGACATTGATTTTATAAGACAAAACGTAATATAAAAGTCCACATTTGAAAGCATTTTCAAAGGATTCTATTGCCGTGGCATTGCCACAACACATTAGCAAATTACACTGGCATCGCGTACTCTGTAATAACTATGATAATAGCCTCACTTTCAGATTGTCTTTTCGGAAGAAACGGATCCATGTTACAGATGAAACGTATAAGCATGGTGGATAATACTGAATGTAACGGGTGGTACACATTTTGTTGTAGTTGCCTAGCTAACATAACTAATCTCAGAAAAATATTGCGAAGAGAAGATTACATAACATTGCTAACGAATAAGGAAATAACAACAACAATTTGCCATTGTCCAAAAATCTGCCTGTCAACACTAAGTTGCAGAAGTATTATAATGGGCTTGAAACATTCAATCTAGTCCACAGGTAAACAAAAAAGCATTTTGAAAGAGTATACGATTTTTAATGGACCCCAGAGGATTTTTCTATTTTTCAATAAATATTTTATTGCTTGCAGGCATACTTTATGAAATTTCCAATATGCCATTCATCATACACTTGGGGGACAGCACAAAACACACATGCCGCCATATATCATATACCCTTATGAAGGCATATGTATATGGAGAAAAAAAATCTTATTGTAAACAAATTTATTGTTATGATACAGAAATATATTTTAAAAATTTACAAATATTATGCTACCGTTTGCTTTTAGCGTAAACAAAGAAGATGAAAAAATCATATTTTATGTTCGTAAATACAAATACAAATTGTTAAATGGTACATACATATATGAAATGTAGTCCAAGAGCCAACAAGGATGAAAGCAACACTCATACAACAATTGATTTTGATATACACGTGTTATGACTGAAATGCCATACAAAGAGAAATGAAACATTAAGTAAAATGTAAGCGAGAGTGGTTAAATGATTCTGTTTTGATACTTGGCAATGAAATGGTTCCTACCGTGGTTTCTGTTAGGCTGTCATTAAAATTTCTAAAGAATGAAATTGAAACCAATATTGTGCCATAGCGAATGATGTAGTACTTAAGTTCTTAGCTGGTATGGTTAAATGTCTTACTTACATTTACTAAAGTAAAATATGTGAAAGTCCTTTACTTTTTATATTGATTTCCTTTAGGAAATTTATTTGTTATTGTATGTGGTTAAAGCCTTCTTTCACTCCACTTCTAAAAGATATCTCAAAAAAATTATTGGTTATTTTAGTTGAAATTACTTTCTACTTTGTAGCTAAAATAAAAGGTAATAACGAAATAAACAATTTAATTTGAATTATTTAAATACGCATAAAAAATTAAATTTCTATTATAAATCATTAATTAACCATTACCTTTTAATCAACCTTTATACTCCAGTCAAGGTTTTTTTTTCAATTTGGCACTTTTACTAGCAGGATTTTATTTCATCTAAATTATGATCCAGCAGTTGCGAAGCCTTAACGGGTTTATACGTTAAGCATCTAGTGTTAGTATAAGCTTTTAGACAAATCTGCCTACACTCTTGAATCGAGGAATGAAAAGTCAACGTTTTTGTGTAGCACAGTGTTATCATAATCTGTAGATTTTTATGATTGTTATACTTTCCCAGTAAAATGTTTGGAGTGAAAAAAGCATGACTTTTACAATGGACTATAAAATCTCTAAGATAAACACGAAAAATTTCCATAAAAAGTTTTCAAAAGCATGTGGTTTTTATTTTACAAAACTGAAATAAAATTCATTTTTAAGTTAAAAAATAAAATAAAAATGGTGTGATATTATTGAAGTAAAAAAAATATTTTCTATAATTTACTGTAAAATATGCTTTTAAATTATTATAAAAAATTGTTTAAAGAAGTATGCAAACTATATTTAAACAACCAAAAATATGCTGTTTTAAAACAAATTCGTATAAATATGATATCAAAATATTTGCATACTTTAGGGTTTTTTACAAAATTTTGTTTTGAAGCCTTTTAAATGTAAATCAAAATATACTCATAGAAATGTGTTGAAGTCCTTTGTAACTGCAATAAAGAAGAAAAAGAAAAGAATACGATTTTTAAAACAGAATTTATAACAAAAATTAAATCTATGCTAAAGCCTTAATAGCAAGAATTTCAAACCTTGACTATTCAGCAAGTATTTCTCTAACGTAAGACAGTTAAAAAGATTAGAATTTTGTAAATTAAAATCTAATTAAACGCCATTAATTTACATGGAAATGCCGCAATGAACAAATTTAATTAGCATACTTGGAGGCGTATTATTTAAAATATATTAAGATAGGAAATTAAATGTTTAATCAATTTTTTTTTTCATTGACATGAATTGTTATTTTAATGGCAAGAAAATAAATTTTTTCACTTACTAGAATAGAAATTTAATATTATTATTGTAAACCATACATAATTACAATTGCTAATCCGTAGAATATGCTGTTAAAAATATACGCAGCCTTTTATACATGCAATGAATTTTTTATGAAACTTAATTTATTCCCTTAACTTGACTATAACATGAAGTTTCGGCAATATTATGAAAATGCTTTTGGTTAATGTAATAACAGGAAAAACCAATTTTCACGCATTTTTCCATTAAAATTGTTAATTGAAATTAAATTCCATTTCACACATAATTTTCCGTTCATTACAAGTAAAAAGCAAAAGAGAAGGAAAACACGCTTAAATTAATTATTATTTGGTGGTAAAGCATGGATAAATTTCGTGAAAATATTAGAAGGAATTCCAATAAAAATTAAATAAATTTGTTAAAGTGTTTTACATTTTTATTTATTCCACTCAAGCCTAAGTAGATAATTGGGTCGTAACAATTTAATTACTATGATTTCTATTTAATATACAATCTCTATTTTCTCTTTGTGAGTAAATGCCGATATGGTTAAAGGCCGTGACTAAATTTCGTCGCCTTCTATCGAAATGCCTAAAGTTCACAAAGAGTAAAGTGATTGGAATTAGTATTTTTCTGCATTTTCTACCCAACATTAGGTTTGCCTTTACATTACTTTGAGTGCATTCAATAAATAAAACATTATCTACCATTGTTCCATCTTGTTGAAGTTGTGATTTGCATGGACGATCATAGACAATGACGTGTGTTCGGTGAATAAGCTCTGAAGTAGTCTGCAAATGCCCATAATTATCATTGAAACCATACCAAACCAAATGAGAATCAAGAGGTATTTTATTGCATCCTAAAATGTCATTGGTTGGGTTGTCATTATCCGAATATATAGTTTTTTATAAAAAAAAAACGCCGAGCACTAAAGGTCGTTGATTACCAACTATCTTGGGCCGATGCCACATTAGATATTCTGAACAATCAAATGAACAAGGCCTCGGTGTTGATGATGCGATTTGTTTTTGAAGGGTTTTCATAAGTCGTAGGTCTCCATTGTTAAATCTTTAACAGCGAGAATTAGTTGATAGAAAAATAACCCGCTATTAATGTTTTAATTGTTACAGTATTTAAGTTTCTTAGTTTGTTTAGAGGCAGAGAAAAGCTGATTTAGATTAAAGCTCATCCATTTCATATTTTTAATATTTTCCTCGCAAGCTATATATTGTTCAATATATTTGTCTCCTTTAAACGTCTACTAGGAAGGTATTGTTAAATTTACAATTCCATTTCTTTCAGTGTATAATAATGTCTCTATAACAATTTATAATTTGATATAGTAATAGGATATGTGATTAATCTAAGATTCATATCAGATAAATAAATACAAATCGTTATAACAAGAAAATAAATGACTTATTAGAGTATCGTATTTAACCTCTAGTCCTATTTTTTTATAATATAATTTTATTTATTGTCATATATAATAGACACATACATATATATGTACATACGTATTTATATTCTTAGTGAATAGCACATATTAAACCGTTTTGACTAAATTCAAGCATTCGTATATTTATTCACCAATAAACACATGCAAGTATTTATTAAGTTATTGACATGAATAATTCAATTTCAAAACAACATTATCGAGACGACAGGTATTCAATAACAATAACAACAACAAAAACAACAATGTATTAACAAATCAACATAATATTACCAATATGGTTAAATGATAATAAAAGTAAATTTCAATTAACATTAAAAGCTAAGACCAAAACAAATAAAATCCACACATTCGTTATAAAGGAAACGAAATACAATATTTAATGCCATTTCAGCTTTAAAACAGTCTAACAGCCATATTCTTAACGCCTTTATAATCAGTCTGCTGCTTGATTTGTTAATACCTTGTTGGCTTTGCTGTTTGCTGATAGGAATGCTCCTTAAAGGATTTATCGTTTGTTTTCTTAGTTGGTTAGTTGGTTTGTTACCCCAGGCTATTTGACTGTTTGGTCAACTACTACTCATTTGTTATATTTTCTTATTCTTTTTTCAGCATTATAATCTTTTTCTTATTTTTTTTTTTATTTCATATTATAACAGTAGTTGTTGTTGTTGCGGTTTTCGTTTTATAAATAAATTCTCTTTTGTTATTTTCTTTTCATTGTTAATAAATCCTCTTTAAATGTCAATGTCAAACACTTGAGTATGGGATTCATAAGAAATTTCTTGTACTTCATTTATTTAGTTGAGTAAAAGACATGTGTTACTTAAGATTTTTACTACAATCATTTCGAAATGTCTTAAGATTAATATGGCAAAAATAATTAACAATTATATAATGAAGGTTAGTTAATTAAGAGGAACAAAACCGTTTATATTCATTTTTATTCGAATTTATTCAGGATTTGTGTTCTATCGTATTCTTTCATTTTTTTTTTCCATTTATTTAACATAATTCATATCTTTAATTTATAGAACAGCAGGAAACATTTCCTTTCATTTAATCTAGAGTATTTTGAAATGAACTAAACAACTTTAATATTGTGGAACTTTTTTAATTAATTATGATTAAACATAATAATCCTAAGAGTAAGTGATATACGACCTCGGGGTTTTGTTCACACTAAAAACAAACTCATAGTTGTAGTTTACCTGCCCTAAACGAGAATTTCGTGTTCAAACATCAGCTCTCATATTTTGTGTAAAAAATAATTACAATAAAAATTATATAAAGGATCTATTATATTTCTATGAAGTTAAAAGGTTTTAGGCTACTAATGAAGCTGACTTTCACCACCAATATTGTTTACTAAGGAATAATGGTGCGAAGTCTCCCCAGAAAGTAACTTCGCAAATAAAAGCCATGAACTTCACACGAATCGCTATTGAAAATTGTGTCCAAGCATTATTATTACGCGACCCTGTTTTTCTGCTTAAAACTTTATTCACTTTATTAACTAGATATTCAATTGTTAACTGAATAAGTACGAATTAGAGGTTTGTTTTGACATGAGCTGCTTTCACCAATCCCATTATAAGTATAAGCTTCCTAACTATCAATTCTGAATTCGTTACCAATATCCAAACTCAATTACGATATAAAGACTAAATTTTAAGTGCTACGCTTTTAGTCATTTTTACAAAAAACTTCTTCTGTTTGCTTTCACATTTAGTCAGATTATAGATCAGAATACACCATTTACAGTCCAATACTGTTTAAGTTAGGATTTCATCTTCAGAAAAGAACAACTGACAGATATAGCGTATAACTATTTCTGAAACGAATTCAATATCAAAATTTTGTATATCTAACAACACCTAACTAAATATTTCTCTCAGATACTAATTGCACTCTATTCCAAAAATTTTTGATTTTTTCATACACATTCTTTAAAATTAGTAATTCGAATTTCATTACATTTGTACTAAATTAAAGCATTGGTGCTCTTTCGATGTGTCTAGCCGATCTTCACAATGCCAGCATCCTTGGCTATAGATAAAATTCAGTCAAATCTCACAATTATTTTAAAAGTATTCCAGTAATGTTTTGAGTGTTAAACAAAATCAACTATTTTACTTATTTTTATACACTCACACTTAAATTTAATCCAACATGTACGAGTCTCTTAATTAAACAGTTAATGTATGACATTTGTCATCATGCTTGTACAATATGATGTCATATTTTCAGATATTGTAGTCATATTTTATAGGCTATTTTATGCGGAAACGAAAAACAAATGAAAATGATTATATGAATAAAGCAAATGCCTGATGTGTTGATGTGTTGAGCGTATGAGTGATATTAATTGCCTTGCATTAATTATAAATCATGTATACGCCCAGTGTGATCAAATATTGTAATACATATGTATGTAGTACAACCTTAATAATGTCATCCATTTCAACATACATATTGAAGAAATTTAAATATATACATACTGCTGATTAAATTTGTATAATATGCAAAGTTTAAAGTCTCATTATATGTTTAAAAAATATGATTAATTAAAGACATAAAACTAAAAAGTTTCAACTAACTAAAGTCATAGAAAATTCTAAATTTTAAAATGTTCAAATGTTGTGCTTTAAAAAACTTTATAATTTCCAAAGATGTTTTAAGACAAAGTTTCTTAATGTTTCCCAAAAATTCTAATATACTGTCATACTACCATCAAAAAAAAAACATAGAAACAGTGACAAATGACATCAACAGGATTTAAGATCATTACATTGTCACATGAAACACTTTTAAATGTTTATGAATGTCAGAAAAAGATTTCAAGTATAGGCCTAAATTTATAAATAACATGAAAAAATCTTGTGTTTCTTTTATTATGAATAACGTTCAAATAAACTTGAATTGTTTTCATTTGTAAAAAGTTTTATTTCTTCGAAAACATGTTGAAATATTTTATTCATTAGCGTTGAATTGTTTTCACTTCCAGTTACATCGCCTACAAAATAAATTCTTTTTCATTCTTTTTTCGCTTAATATATCCGCCATAATATAAACTGCGTCAGAAGATTAATATACGTAAACATTTAAGTGGAAAACTTAATAAGGAATCAAGAAACAAAAACAAAAGAAATCACATCCTAACAGTCAAAACCAGTTAATCAGTGATTTAACGGAAAACTGAAAATGAAATTTAAATCACATATATGTCCATATACCATAAACTTGATACAACGCAAGACAATGACAGTGATAATAAACGAAAGGCTCCTTTTCTTCTACATCATTGCACCAACTACGAAACTCATTATCCATAAGACGCAATCTTCTTACAATAACTTAACAATGAACAGTACTCTACCTCAATAACTTGCCTGTCTTAATTTAAATATAAAGATCTGTAAGCGTATATTCGACCGCAACTTTAAGATAGGTAAGAGTAACACCATTCCATTTAAAAAAATAGACGCTCAGGTTTCTGCTGTAGATGAACTTTCGCAATATGCAAGCAACACTGATGGTAAATGGTAAAAGATAGCGAGATCCTTTTGTGATAGGGGGTAACCTAACAAGCTGCAACATTTATGTTATACACTCTATAAAACATTCGTTAGTTGACAGTTCTCCACTAACTGGATGATTGCCTCTTTGACAAACAGCTCCAGACTACAACAACCCAATCAAAAGTTTAAACCCCTTAATCTAGAAATATAGATTACATCTTGTACTATCTAGTTAGTAACTACTGATATTTATGTCTCAGACATATGTATTGTGTAATATATTAGGATAACAGTAAAATTATAATTTTACCTCTATTCAAGTAGAGGTCATATCTCACCTGATATAGAAATGCGAGTGTTCGTTTCGTGTTACCCAAGTAAGTATCATACATTGTGAATCATGTTAGAACTATACAGTACTAATAAACAGCATGTGTTAATCAATATCTATTAGTAATTTACACTGTATCCTCTATTCATATTAACTCTGTGAGAAAACGAGATGAAGCTTTATAACGATCATTCTGTTTTTTTCTATTAATTACAACAACAAATACTAAAAAACTGCGTCTTGAAGCTATTGAATAATCTTTATTGACTTTAACTATTATTTCTATAGCAATTATTGAACAAAATAAAATAAAAATAATGAATAAAGGCAATGAAAACAATTATCAAGTCTTGATTTATTATATCATATACAACGCTTCAATGATTATTATTGTTATACCGGTAATTTAAGCAAAAAAAAAAAAAAATCTAATCGCTTTGTTTTCCACTCGATTATTAATTAAAATATAATATCTTGGGTGAAACTTTAATCCGATTTTTATGAACCAAACAACCCAATATTAAAGATGAAATATTTAAAGTCACTATTAAAGTTATCATACTGAATACTAACGATACCCAATCATTTGATCTCGGTGGCCAAACTATTCTTATTGGAAACGTCTCATGCAATTAAACCAAAAATGGTCGTGTTATGTAACTTGTAGTACCGCCTTCGTAACACCAGATACCGTGTAGTTGATGATATTTAATTAGAAGGCAAATAAAGTCGATTGTCATATGGTAATAAAGTTCTGAATTGATAGTAACCGTGCTTTCAAGTTAACAACATCAACAACAGTAATCACCGATTAGATTTTAGTTAGCTTAGAATTTATATGGATGGTGTTGCAAAATTAAATACAAAATATGCCACAATCAGCTGTAAGGATTAGTTAACAGAATTGAGAGTAGCCAAAGGCTTTAGTAACTATAAATATCGGTAATCTATGTTCTAATCAACATCATACACAATAGTAACAAGTCAAGCAAGTAAGTTGGTGTAAAGTAAAAAATTAAATCAAATTAATTAATTTAAATGAACATTTGTCTTCAATACTTCGATTATGAAAATTTAAGCCGCTATTCAGGATTTTGTTACACTCAAATTGGAAACGCCTTTCAAATGTTTTTTCAACAAATGTATTCAGTCAGTTTCGCGGAACAATTATTGTATTTCTCGCTGACCTTGACTAAACGAGTATAATGCCAAAAGTGACGTTAGCAAATGTTTTATAATAAAGCAATAAGTGTTTTATTTTCCATCAGCATGACTGCATACCACAACCACAAATATCACCAACTAAGACGTATATATTGGTATTCCAATAATAATACCACCTGTTAAATTCATTTCTGCTTCCACAGTTTAATAATTTTAGCTTTTAAATAAACGCTAATACATAACAACTCAATCCTACGTGCCATCCATCCAGGAAGTCAACAACTTTATGATTGATTTCATTTTTGGTTTAAATTGAATACGCATTTCTGTCATAAACTTGTCATATTACCGACTGACATCTGTATTAATGGCAGATAACCATAGCAGTGTGAAAATGAATGATAACACGTGGAAATTGTAACACCCCAAAACAAAAAAAAAATACCGTAAAATTTGAAGTGGCACCAATTGAGGTAACCAGTAATATCGTCACAATAAACAATTTCGCAGATAATTTTTTTTTTACATTAATTGTTGATAAATTACAATGTGTTGGTTGGCCATTTGGATTAGAGAACATTCAATGTGTGTTCTAAAGATGAGATTGGAATGGTTGCCATATGTATGGTACATGGCTGTTTTTAAAACAATTATTCCCAAATGTTTTAATTGATTTTTAAATTTACTAATTTATGGCTTACAAAAATCTTACGAAGGCCAGAAAACAAAGGAAATACTTTTTAAGAAAAAATTTTTCTTTTTCTCTTTGGACTCAAGAGGCTTTTGTTAATTTTTGTTTTATATTTTCTTAAGGCTTCCACAACTTCAGTTCACACTTTTATATTGTTGACCAGTAAAGAATAAAAAACAAAAAAAAAAGAACAACAAACGAAAAATTATTTTTCTTTCATAACTTTGTTGTTTATTTTTTCAGGCCGACCAACTTCTTATTACAAAATAAAAGTCACTTGAAAATAAGTGTTAAGAAAGTGGCAAAAAGAAAAACCCAAATAATTAATAGGCGACCATTTTTTTTATAAACATTTAGATGAACAGAAAAGGAACGACAATATTAAAACGGCAACATAAAAACTTTTATTGAATAAAAATTGAAATCTAGCCTAAAGCCAGTATATCATTTGTCACTGTCTGGTTTAAGTTAAAAGTAAGAAAGAGCTGCTATCACCAGTATTTGGTAACTTCCGTTTTAATAAAATCCTTATGATTTCTTTTAAATTCGCAATTGATTTAAATTTTTTTTATTTCTTTTAGCTTTAATATGGAACATGTCTTAGTCATTGACCTTGACTATTAACTTTGTTTATGTTATTTGTTTATCTCAATTGAGATTAATTTATTTGAATTGTCATTGTTTTGAAATGCAAATGAAGATAATTTCTTACTTTATCAGATTTTGAGTTTATTCAACCTACTCTAAGAGATTAAACTAAAAAGTGGCCATCTTTCATCACAGGAAGGAAATGAACATCGATAAAATGGAAAGCAAACATTATTTTTATGAAAAATCTTTGTGCAAAAAGTAATTTTAATAGAAAATACTAAATACATAAACTGTATCATGGCTAGAACTAAAGCTTTAAAAATGTTGATTATATTTAATTCGATTTCTATTTACGGAGTTTTATAGTTTGACCACCTATATAAATAGATTCTGTTCAGTAAGATTTGAAAAGCCATTGTGCATTGTTTAACACCACATAAACATTTACAAATTGTTGAAATTTGTTTTAAAAAAATGATAAAATTCGTAAATTCATAGAGCACTTCAAACAATTTTCTTCCTCTTAATAGACCTAGCAAGCAAGCAATTCGTGCAGTCATTGATCATTTGCATACTAATTTTACTCTTCAACAAAACAACTTGCCAACAAGAATGAATGTGCTCAACTAAAAACAATCCTCAAGCCTATAACGAATCATCATTACATCCCATTAACTAACTCTACTGTGCGTTTCACTCATGCAGAATATCAAATGTTTTATGAGTTGTACAGCTTTCTGGGTAATCCTTTTGAAATCATATGTCATTGGTATGAAGTCGGCATAGTTTAGTGGGTAGTATGTTGGCTTAGTAGACGTAAAACCAGGCTTCCAGCGCCAGGCAAAGACATCAAAACAAAATACAAAAAGTATTTCCTCAGCAATTTCCCCTCAGCAGATTTCTGCCAAAAACACTGAGAGAAAATAAAATTGCCATGAAAAGTTTCTCAATAATATCTGTCGTTAGGAGTCGACTTTAAACTGTAGGTCACCATAATTGGTTAATAATCCTGACTGAAGGGTTGTAATGGCCAATTATGTATGTATGTATGTATGTCATTGGTATTCAGTTCATTCAATTCAGACCAAAAAAAGTTGAAATATTTTACATATATGGTAACCGTTGACAATCATGAACTGGCCAATGTCGTCCTCAAAAAATCGAGTTTAACATCGACACCAAGCGGTGATTTTTTCGATATTCATTGAACGCTCTTTGAATTTTAACTGCTCACGTACACATTCAGCCAGAAATCACAACTAATTTGACAACTGATACAAGATAATCACGGTGTTGTAAAAACCTAAATATTTTTTTAATGAAATCAAAAGTGGTCAACTGTCTAGCAGAGAAGAATAAGTGCTAGAATGCTGAGTAGCAGCCAACGTGTGGCTTAACAGATGATTTTCATGCAAATTCTTACAATTAGAAACTTTTTTCAATGTATGTTTTAGGTAAGTAATCTGTTATTAGATTCAATTCATTTGTTAAACTATTTTAAGTACACTAGAATGTTATATTGAATGCCTAGATGCTGATAATGAAATGAATAGGGTGTTTAGTTTATAAGTTGGAAGGGAAGGGAAAGAATAATAACAGAATGATGATAACACTTATAAAGTGATAGCATTTCACTTGTAATGTTTGAATTAAATAAGTGTCTATCAATTTATTTGGTATTTTTAATTTCATTTTGGCCACATTATTATCAAGCATTTACAAATTTTTCCTCAATTTATAAATCCATTTTCCAGATTTTCGTTTACGAAAATTTTCATGGTTGCAAAAGCAAGTTGAAATGCTGATACAATCAATTCATATAATTTGTTAATACATTAAATGTCACATAAAATTGTTCATGGTTTTAAAAAATTCTATGAAATTTCGAAGAAATATATTGAGGCAACCATTCATTCACCATTAATTTTGTCTAAGAAATTTTAAGACATTTTCATTTCTCATGCAAAATATTTAACAGCAACTAGAACGTGACATGAAATCTTAAAATGGAAATGTTTTTATTGAAGAAAAAAAAAAAAAATAAGACAAAATTCTAGGGAATAATTAATGGTAAAAAAAAACAAAGCCACAGAATGAAAATTAAGAAGTTTTTGTCATCTCCTTTTTTTTCTTAAATCTTAAGCTTAAATACGTTTTAATAATATTGAGTGTTCTTTAAGTGTAATTATTAAAATGTATGAGGAAATAAAATGAAATTGTATTAATTTTTAAATTAAACGGTTTTCCAGGAATGGTTACAAACTCAAGCAGAATTTTCATGGTCATTAAAACATTTAAATTGAAAATAATTAGAACTGTTTTAAGAAAAACCTGTCTTTTTTAAAAGTGATTTTAAAATTTTCCATTTTGCTTTTGTGTTTGTGTTTTTAGGCTGAATCACCATTACTTCCCATTAAAGAGCGCAGTTTAAGCGAAACAAATAACAATAATAATAACGATAATTCGGCAGCAACAACAACACCACCTACTGTTACCACCACAACAACTCCAGATAGTGATAAGAATACCTCAATTAATAACATATCAGCAAATAGATTATCACCGGAACTGCCTACGACCCCAAGCGATTTAAGTCCAGCATATAGTGGCAACCGTAAACGTTTTTCAATACCCTCCCTACTACCGTCTGCAAGAAAATTATCCATCGAGAGCATAACACACCCGCTACAAACTCTGCTGGGCATAAGTGAAGAGCAATGTCGTCGCCGTAATTCCCAGCCCAATCTTAAAAGATATCGCACTCGAGACGAATCCACACGTCGTAGTCGTTGCTATTCTAATCAGTTCTATACAAAAACCTCACCCTCACGCAAACATTCTCACAACTACAATCTCTATCCCAAGGATTCGTTTTATAATCTCGAAGGTAAAGCTCCTAAGCAATCGTGTAAAATGCAAGCGAAAGTTGATGCTGTCGGTCGTGTGACCGGCGAATGGGGTAAATGGCAACTGAGAACGGTGCTATTGATTTTTCTATGTAAAATACCCTCCTCTTGGTTTATGGCTTGTATTATATTCACCGCTCCGGCTCCCAGACATGGTGAATTCTTTTGTAAACCTCCTCCACAAATAGGTGCTAAAAATCAAACGGCTTGGATAAAAGTATCACATCCGCAAAAAGAGGAGGTAGAGGATCAGGAGTTTACTATAGACTTTTGTAATGTCTTCAAAGATGCCCAGGAACATGCTCATCACTATTACAACTACGAAAGGCAAGAGGATGAACCAAAAGTTTGGGAAGAACCACTAAATTCTAAGGATGTTATACCATGTCGGACATTTGAACATCAGGCCGAATTTCATTCGGTTATCACGCAATATGATCTGGTCTGTTCGCGTGACATTCTGGTATCGGTAACGCAATTTTTCCATCTTTTCGGCGTCTTGACCGGTGGCATATTGGCCAATCACTTACTAAAATAGTACGTTAATTGACAAGAAATATAATCTTAAAATTTAATCGAATTTAATTCCAAATTTATTTTATTATTTTTACAGTTTTAGTCCCCGCAATGTCATGTTATTTGGCATGATTACACAGATCTTTTGTGGCAATTTAACGGGTCACGTGGCTTCATATGAATTGCATGTCTTCTTCCGTTGTCTTTCGGCCGTATGTTGTGCTCAAATGTATACAGCGGGCGGTATGATCAGTAAGTATTTAACTGCAGTAACCTGTTTTCCATTTGTAATGTTGATTTGCTTTTCAGTGGCCGATATAACTGGTGGTACTTATAAAACATGTGTATCAACTTTGTTTGAACAATTTTGGTCTATAGGCGTTATAATGTTACCCGGCGTAGCCAGCTTCTTTTCTAGTTGGACACATTTATATATGGCCATATCATGGCCAACTGTGATACTAATTTACTTGTGGCAGTAAGTTTTATAACAAATTTTAGAAATTTTTAATTTGTGCCCCATTGAGCTCCTAAATTGAACAGCTTCTCGAGTTCAATTTTCAACAGAATTTTTGCTGAGTGGGACATGTTAGACATAATTTTTAAAGAATGGGGTAGAGATACCTTTCTCCGACATTTGGTTAATTTCTTCCTTGACCATGTTTTTGTATTTTCTGTTAATCATTTTACATTAAGATTGCTCTTTTAACTTTAACATTATCTGTATTAATATGTTTGGCTTTTGTCTTTGATAATTAAATTCGAATTTATCTTCACACACATACATATATCCAATACACTGTGTCCCCCAAACATGGTTAGAATATTGTTTTGGCTATGAAAATGGATTGGATACGTGTTTCTCTTTTAAATTAACGTCATTTGATATAATTTTTTAGATGGATTCCCGATTCTCCCCGTTGGATGGTGGCTAGAGGAAGAGTTATGGAAGCCAAAAAGATTTTAATAGAGGTTAGTTAAGAAGCTGAATCGATTATTACTTAATTAAGGGACTTCTTCTTCGATAGAAGAAATTTGCTTTTAAAATTTAATGCAATAACACTTCGTTCCTTCTCTTTTTACAGTGTGCTGAAATGAATGGTACACGTTATAGTCTTCCTCATGATATTGATCAACAATTGCAGTTGCAGGCTCAAACCGCTCTAGATGCACCGCCACCGGGCAATTGGTGGTCGATTTGGAAAGGTGAAAAGGCTGTTAGACATATGATCTGTGTACATTTGTGTTGGTCCATATATATTGTTGTCTATTATGGCATGTTATTGAATATACGTTCGTTTAGTCGTGAACATTTACAAATTAATACTGTGATAGCCGGTATTTCTGAAATTATCGGTACATTTATTGGTCTATTTCTAATACTAAAGACAACACGCAAATGGTTATGGACTGGTTTATTCAATATTATTGCCGGTTGTATAGCCTATATGGGTTGGCTGGTGCCGCATAATAGTAAGTTTTCACCGTGATGCAAGGAATAGAGACAGTTTAAAAGGTTTAACCAATTCATTTGCATTTATTTTAGTTGATTTAGATTCACGCGTGGCTTTGTTAATGTTATCGGCTATGATATCAAAAATTGCTATCTCCTGTACGCTGGCCATACTCACTACATGTACCGTTGAACTTGTTAGCAATGAGAAAAAGAAAATTTGCGCTTTCTCTACAATATGTTGGGCACGATTTTGGCTTTTGGGTGCACCATTTATAGGTGCCACCGTTGTCTTTGGCCAACTAATACCACAAACAGCTTTTGCCTCGCTCGCCATAACGGGTGGCCTTTTAACCGCACTTATCTCCAGTCCGCGCACCATTCCGAAGAAACGTACCTCTCATGTTACCAGCAATATGACAGCTGCTACACAAATGTCCTCGACCGATGCCGATGGCGGTATTGATAATAAGGCTTACTCTAAGGGACCTATTTTTAATAATATTAGCGCTAAATTGACCAAACCACAATCTAATCTACCTCCACAATTGATGCCTGGTATTTGGACCACCAAAAATCATGAAGAAACACCACCAATATGAGAGTCCACCTATTTCACCGCCCTTCGAATAGCGAAAACACAACAAACAAAAAAAGGAAAATATCAAGCAATCAAAAATAAAAATTCTTTACCAGATTCCACCCTTAGAATCTCAAAAAAATAACGGGTAATTATTAAAAATCTAGAATAAATTTTTAAAAATATAAAAAACAAAAGCTTCAAGCAAGACAAAACAAACTTTAAGTAGATTTTCGAATCTTAGCGATTCATTTAAGCTTACGAAACAAAATATCCACTGGCAAATTCGAATAATTCGAATGATTCGCTATTAATAGAACAATTTTATCTAAGATAACATAAAACAGTTTAAAAATAAATATGTTAGAAACTTATTACAAATATGTCTTAAATTGCCTAAAATTAAAAAAAAAGATGATAAAACTTATGAAATGAAAAACAAAAATAATAATTTATAAATTGTAATAATAATAATTAGCAATTTCATTTTGCTCAATTAAAACAAAGGCCTCTCTAAATACTATAACTAATTAGACAAAACAAATCAAATTCCTTATTTAAGAAAAAGAATGCTTACAAAGTTGGGTCATTATATGTAATTTCATTTAGAATCCACAATATAAAATTAAATTAATTTTATAAATAATTATTTTTATAATTTTAAAAAACACCTTATATTTGTTTTCTAAATTAATAATTATAAATTCATTATTTAGAATGATTCTATTTACGTTAAACATATTTCATTTGGAAGGAAATCGCAGTATAACTTTCCCATAAAAACACTCGTCCATTCCTTAGCGTCCACATAGAGAGGCAGTTGAACCTACTATGGCTACACTCGCTCCTTTTGAAGCTACAAAGAGTATGTGTCGAATATCAACAGAAAAGATAAAAATGTTGCTATAGTTTCCAATGTCCTCCAACGTTCTGTGTGACTCCAAAGCTCAATTTACACATTAAGAGTATACAAACATAAAGTCAGAGAGCACCTACATATTACTTCAATTCCTTATTTTGATTCTCCAATACATTTCATAAAAATACTATTTTAAGTTTTTAATCACTTTAATATATAAACGTACATACAACGTATACATACCTACTACATACAATTACAATTCCCACCAAACCTTCTCTTCCTCGAAGAACTGTATTATATTTTTTATCCTTTATTAGAAAACCAATTTTGTAAACATTCTTTTAAATTGTTGTTTAGAATTTAAGCAAATAAAACTAATTGCTTTAAAGTTTAAAAACAAAATTTAAAAAAAAGAACATTTTAAATGTTTTCTATAAAACTTATTAAATCCTAAGTAATAATTTACTTAATTTTGTTTTCTATACTTTAAGTAGTTTTAATTAAATGAAATTATTTGTTAATTTCTTTAGAGTATAAAAAAGAAACAAAAAACAAAACAAAACAAATCTTACTTTAATAAAACCAAAAAAAGACGCTCGTTTTTAAAAAGAAATTGTAAAAATATTAATTAAAAAAATTTAAATTTAAAAACAGAAACTGTTACAATAAAAATAAAATATTTTAATTGTTATTTTTTTGCGAAAATATATGAAAAATGAAAAGTAGTTTTATATATATAATCCCCTTAAGAAAGGTATACAAAATAGTTCCAGAAAAAAATATATAATAATAAAGAGATGTATAATGTAATAGTAAACAGAAGTTACACAGGCAGTCAGTCAGATGTACTGATCACTAAGTGCACTCTATCCCAATCGAAGTCATTATTTCCTATACTCAATTTGCTCCCCTCTGACCTTCTATTATAAAGCAGAGAGCTGAGATGGTGACAGTACAACAGTAAAACAATGCAATCAAATCCTGACTCCTGTTACATAGGGTATGAACATGCTGCTATTCTGAGAAGACATGGACATTTCCTGGACCTTAATATAGTTATTTATTATTTTCTGATTTTTAAATTCCAAAAATCCGTTCCCCTCCAGTACCATTGTGGTTTAAACCGATGGCCCAAAGACGCACAACAGGGTGAACTGTGGTATATTTACTAAAGGTTTTGATGTTATATCTTCTCAAAGGCTGCCAATGACCATTGTACTGTTTGCAATGCTTGTGTGGTTAAATAATTTTTCCACAAAATCCTTTGATTTCCTCGAACAGTCAGGCTGCTATTAGTTCTTAATTAACGAATTTTCAACATTCAAAAGTAAATCTCATACAGAAATTAAATATGTATATCGAAGAAAATTCCCCTGCTGGGAAAGGTGGCGACACCTTTCCTAACCTTCTTTATGTATAATGCACAAGGGTGTTGATTTACACTTAATGGTGATAAAATGATGATAAAATTTATCTAGTCCCTATAGCTGTGTGGTCATTTTCCTTCACGAATGAGTAAAGTCAGCAAAAGATCCAACCATTTACCACTCTGAAGGAATATGCCGATTTCACGTAAGTATTTTTCGAAATTAATTATTATTTTAACTATTTTGCGAAAGCTGGTGTTGGTTACCTCAAATTAACCCAAGTCCATGAAGTGATAAATGCCTGGCTATCTCCTCCAGAGACTCCCGAGCTTTTTGAACAATATTTTAGGTGTGTTGTAACAATTTCCCAATTTATATATCAAAACGTTCAAAAACAAACAACTTCAATAAAACAGTAACGTGTCCACACCCTTTTAACTAATACTAATAGAAATGTCTGGAACCACAAGACTTTACCTATTCTACTTTATCTATTTTTATAGAACTTATTGGGCTTTTAAGCGAACAATAAACATATTTTGTGATTTCTTGAAATGTAAACCAAAACTTAATTTTTAATTTTTAATTTAATACACATGCACACTTCGATCACATGTTTAAATGTTAATTTTCGAACTATGTTTCATATAAAAAACATAAAATAGACCGTTACTTTTATAGAAAGAACATTGGAAATGAATATTTTATGATGCAATACCTAAAACCGCCATTTTAATTTAATACAATTGTTAATTTTAATTCACAGTGGCCTATTTTGTTAATTTTACAAACTTGGTATTACCTTTTGCATCCTGCGCCCTGTATACGTCAATATTAAATTTCATTTAATCGGTGAATGAATGCCTGCACTAATAGATGTGAAAATTACTTATTCTGGACATGCACCGTCCAATTCACAAAATACAGTACATTTATTTATGATAATACAGTACTCATTTGGAATAACGGCACTTTGGTGAGTTTCGATTTTATTCACCACACCGAATAAATTCACCACATTTTATAAAAACTCACCGCACTAGAAACTCACCACACCTACAAAATTCACAATTCAAAAAAATTAATTTTTTCCATTTTTTTCCGAACCGGACCCGGGCCGGTCCCTCCCCCTCTTTACTAAATTTGTTTTAACCACCCACCCACCCCACTCACTACCCCCACCTCTACCGTTATTTTACAAAGTTTGTTTTTGTCATTTTGTCCTGACCTGGATTTGAACCTGCCTGCCTGGTTGGTCGTCTACTTGAACTTTCTTATTAGACAGATAGACCACATAGTATACACTAAATAGGCGGTTAATTCATACTTAACAAACCCGAGAACGGAAAAAGAATGTTGGAATTATTTTAAAATAATTTTATTTTTTTTGAACAAACAAATTTGATAAAAAAAAAATACTCAAAGTTGCGACTGCATGCAGTACGAAAAGAGTACTGAAAAAATACAAAAGTACTAAATATTTCAACACTGATTCAAAGTTAATAAATATTAAATTTTCACATTTTTACCGCGTTAAATGACATCTCCATGTTGGCTACACTGCTTAGTTTGATAGTGCAAAAAACACACACTCCTCTATTGTTGTTGGTTTTTTGTTTTGCTAAAGCATTCAAATATAACTGTGGCGAAGAAATTGTAAAAATTCTATTGTTTAAACATATTAAATAGTTTTTTCTTTGGTTTTGTTACAAGCAAAATATAATATCTAATTGAAAAAACTGTCGTAAATAAATTTTAAATACCACTAGTGAATAATTTTATGTAGAAATACTTAAAACATGAGTTTTTCCTCAAATGAATTGAATTTAAATGGCGGTTCTTCCACACATTTGAATGCATCATATGGTGTAGCGGGCAGCGCTGCTGCTGCCTCGCCAACTTTCGGCAATAGATCAGTGTTGAAGGAATTAAATACAAATGAGCACAACACAATGGTAAGTAATTGGAGAGATGTCTTTAAATTTTATTTCATTTAAAAATTTTGCATAATTTGGAGGAAATTGAAATGATCTATTGCTCAATCAATGTTTGCCATATTTTTCTTGGTATTTCTTTGTGTTCTGTCAAGTTCATACTACCATCTTATCCTTTTAAATTAAGTTCATTCTCTTATTATTTTTTTTTTTTGTTAATGATCTGAAAAACAGAATTTCTTATAAAATATCCGCTTGTCTGCAAAATGTAAAACTGTTCATGTAATGTAAATTACCGTTATTAGTGTTGTAAAGTTATCATAATTAGAAAAATTACTCGATTATATAGAATTATGTATGTATTAAAAGAAGATGCGAAGGAATAATATGGACGAACTTGTTATATTTTTTTTAAGTGTGTTTGTGTTTAATTTTTGTTAAATAGAATTCGTATATATTAAGAGTATACTTGCATACATACATACATAAGTATTATGGAAGTAAATCTTAACTATATCTGACGTTCAGCCTTAAGAGCATTTATATGTCCATGGCTATGAACTTCTATCCTACTGAAATGTATTATTCTTCTCACTAAATATTTGTACTTCCTTATGAAATTTGAACGTTCTGCTTATTTACATCGTTCTTGAAGGGCTTACAATTTCGCTATGCGGCAGTTGCGATAACTATGATATTTTAAAATATATCTGATTGACGGCTCAGCCTCAAGGATTTATCCTTTCGAGTTAACAAATAACTAGATGATGACGATGATGTAGTTGCTCCGAATGGTGGGTCCTAATTGTCCGTTTAGGCCCATTCGCTGGATCTATCTGGTGATGGTTAGACCGATAATTATTTATGGTTGTGTTGTTTGATAGTACCTCAGGCAAGACCTTCCAACGGAAGACCTTGGATAATATACAGCGAATTGCCTCCTTGAGTATCACCTGCGTGAGGAAGAGCTGTCCTCAAGCTACGCTTAATACTATACTCTTTCTGAATACGTGTGATGGAATGGAGCTGTTGGAATCTGCGCTAAGTAGGACACTCCGGAATTCTGCATACCGTCTTTCCTTTGAGCTGGAGGAACCTTTATTGTGCCTTAGGCAATGTTTCAGCCTGCTTTGTGAATGATTCTATCGGCTACGCCATTATTAAGTATACCCATCTCCATAGCAATCTTCGTTGACAGTCAGATTAAGTATATGTACACATTTATAATGTTAATATTCCATTTTATAAATTATAAGATCTGTTTGCTTTAATACTTTAATAATAGCATAGTAAGACTTCACAGGAGATTTATTACAATTCTTTATAGACTTTAACTTTAATCTCATCAGAAATGATAAAGAGAATGTAAACAAATTTTACTCTCCTAATAAACAAATCGTAAAAGCCTCAGTAAATAACTGTCAGCTAACTAGTTTCCAAAAAAAGTCACGCTGTTTATAAATTTAATAAACAATCGTTTACAAATTTCTCTTATAACATTTATTTTATTCAAGCAAATTAGAGTTTTCTAAAGGGTTTATTTTAATGAAAAGAAAACATACTTTAATGTATTTTGTTTACCAGCTTTAATGGCTATCTTCAATATTTAAGTTATGGGAACTGGTTATATGGAAGTCGAGTGTAAAATTGTTTAAAGGCAAATATTATTATTTACTTTATTTTAACTGAATACGACAGCTTAAAAACTGGCAGATTAACAAGAAAAATAGCAAAAAATCTTCTATTTAAAATGATCTTAATCGAATTTAAAAAACCTCTTCATGTACAACGTATGGATATTTCAAACACAGAAACTTTTAAACAATCTATTGAGTTGATTTAGCCAAAAGAGAACAAATTTACCTTTTTTTTGGCATTATGTATTAGAATAAATACAATAATAAAAAGTGAAATGGTTCTGTATTTTGCTTTTTGTCTACTTTTTAAATACTACTCGAACTGGCAAATAATTATTTCTTACGCCAAACGATAATCGATGAGCGTTTACCATTTTTAATAGTCATTCTGTCCTCATGTTAGATGTACTGACGCAAAAAGAGAGGGAAAGAAGGTTTTTAGGTGTTGCGGATGTAGTGGTATACTCCTAGTCATTAGCTGTAATGTTTTGCAAATATCGAAATTCTTTTAATAAAAGGCTTACAGAGAGTTTCTTTTATAATATTTTATTTTTATTTTAGTATTTTATTTAGCCCTATAGTGGTGGTTCAGTTTGATTACTTATTGATGGATTACTGACGTCTTGCGACCCATACACAACCGATTGATTAAACGATCGAGCATTAATTGTAAATAATAAAAAAAAAAGTATACTACAAAATCAGTTGTCGTGGACATCGTCTTCGGCTTTTTGTGTATTTGTTTAAAAAAAGAAAATTGTTTAATGTTTTTTATTTTGCATTATTACGTTATTTTCGTTTTGTTATTGGCCGCATATGGAATTATCGTTTCGAATTGTGCGTTACTCTCTTTTTGACTCATAATTTTTTATACTCCCGAACGAGACATTTAATAATTATTTTCGATTCTGAATGGCAGAAAATATATACTTGTGCTAGATACAATGTTTAAATATTTACTGTAATAATAAAATGCAAAATGTACGCAGTTCAAAATTCTCATTATTCGTATAGAGTGAAATTTAAATTTGGAAAAATAGAAAATTAAATTACCTTGACTGCTATTTGCAAGCAACATTTGCATAATTGTGACATACATATATTATATGTTTGGTAGAAAATTGAAAAATTAAAAAAAGAACAAAAACAAACAAACATTCAAGTGATAAAAAAAAGTTAATTTTCATTATGGGAAACAGAGGCGCCAAACACAAAACGCCATCGCCCGAAAAACAGGTAATTTTCATTTATTTTTCTATTTTGTGACGATCTCTATTTGATTAAAAAATGTTTTGCTGATCAATCTTATTCTACAGTTAAAGTATTAAGAAATATAAAATCTGTACATTGAAACAAAGGATTTGCAAATATTAAATGCACTTTTGTATATAAAATGTACACTACCCTATGCATACATATATATTTTTTAAAATGGCAAGATATCTTTTACTGAAATATATATAATATCGACGCCTTCGTTCTATAACATTCTAAGTTGAAAAAGTGTGTTTTGGATTATGAGCTCTTGAAAGTTTTCACGCGACATACGACTATACGTGTATTGTAAGTAGATTTTTCCCTATAACTTCGGAACCGTTCGGCGGATCTTAACAAAATCTTGACAGTACTTAATTTAGAGAAAATTACATTGCTTTAAAATAGGGAAAATTTATGAGATGAAGCAAAAATTTACTGAGACTTGGAACGTATATATGGTTCTGCAAACTCAAATATTGAATTACTTGATTGAGCACCGTCGACTAGGAGATTATTAAGTATTTCTATTCGAAAGAAAATTCATTCGAATTTTACACTGTAAAACATGGCGGTCCACAATTATTCTATCGGAAAATAAATTAAATCCCAGTGTTTTTGGATAGTTTTTAAAAACAAAGCAATTGCACAGGCAATTGACTGAATTCGATCACCACTTGAAAAACGGCTCAGTTTAAATTGTATATGTATATGCGTACATAAGTATTAAATATTAACACTTTCGAATTTTTAACAAAAAAAAAATATTTAAACAAAGTTGTAGGCATAAATTTTTGAAATATCCGTAACTCATTTGCAATAAAAATATGAACACATTATATCCAGCAAGCATTTACTATAAATTGTAAGAAAAACGAAGATTAATTGAAGATCACTGTTAGAATTAAAATAGATGCCCTAAAAGCTAAATTTATTCGAAAAACAATTTCTTGTTATATTCATGTTCTCAAATTTTGCAGGCCTATGCCAAATTTATAGTTTTAAACTTGGTAGAAAAATTATTCAACGTTAGTTGATATAACATACATACATATTAACATAATAATTTTATCGAATAATAAAATCATCATTAAAAATTATACACGCGTTTGTGTGTGTATCTACTTTTCCCGAACATAAGTCACTCGCCATATGATAATAATAAAAATTAAATAAAAAAAAAATATTGAGGGAGGTTTCACAAACAAGCAAATAAAATTTACTCACAAAAATCAAACAATAAATAACTACACAGTGAGAGAAACAGTGATTTGTCAGTCTGATATTTAATGATTTGGAGAAAAGACAAAATGAAACTTTGAAGCAAAACAATGTGTTTAAATTTTTTCCTTACTCATGGGGTCATGTAATTTAAAGCATTGCAACTATTTAAGTCAACATATGCACTATATGTCTAGTTATTCGGAAATAAAATAAACAAAAAACAATAAATACAAGTATTGTATGTAACACTGGCACATCGAAAAATAAAATTACTAAAAATAGAATTACCAACAATAACAGCAGTAAAAAGAATATACAGATTCAATACCCTCTAAATGTTTTTATACAACAGGCATGTCCCAGCTTCAATTGTTTTTCTCTATTCTTTTCATATTTCTTAAAAAAAATTTTTTTTTTGTTTTTAATTTTCGGAAAAAATTAAATCCGTATGTATTTTTATGCTGCTTTCGCACTTCTTCCTTTTCATATTTGAAATTATGTACATATGTACATGCATATGTAAAATGAACTCTTGTCTTGAACTGTTAAAGGAGGAAGTGAGTTGTGTTCCCCCATTGGGCTCCAACGCCATAACTGTAGACAATGAAGAAAACGACACGAATTTTTATTATACGTAATTCATTTTAATTTTTATTTTTTTTTATTTTCTTTAACGCATTTGTTGTGTGTTTACTGTTTTTCATTGTATTGTTGTGGATTTGTTTACTGTATTTTTGTTGTATCTCCCTATGTATTCAAATATTTTTGTTTATGTTCCAATTTTTTTCTTCCATAGAAAAGTTTTCAAAGCTATTTTTTAATTTTTATTTACATCATCTACTTTTGCTGCATATGAGTGAAGTAAACAAATTGTCAAAAAAAAAAAAATAAAACGGAAAAGAGCTCTGAAATTCGAGTTTTTGGCTATCAGATAAACTTTCCATATGTGAAAGGAGAGGAGTGTCGTGTCGTATGAAAATAATAGTTGTTGACGCCAATTTTTCACTAAACTTCAGCTAAGCACAAATTGGATCTCATACGATCAAAAACGCACAAAAAATTTGCTTAAAAAATTAATAATATTTCATGTTTATTCCGATGCTAACAGTCTTAACCAGAACGCATACTTGAAATCTGTGCGCGGTTAATACATTTCATATGGAAATACTGCTTATTAAGCATAAGGCCTTACTAAAGCTGATCAGTATTCTAAAGCATTCAGGGCATCTGGATTAAGGTAGATCTTACATAGATTAAGAGTCGGATACAATAGATAGTGTGGTCTCACCACTGACGTAATTATTCGTTATTCTGGTTACGTTTTTTTAAGTAGCTACGTGGGTATATCGGCGAAGCAACTTTTGGTACTTATGAAAAAAATAAAAGGGTACACACAGTAGCTATAGTATTATCCTATTCTAGTCATGATAGTTTAGAAGCCTAACAGAGCGAGAAATAAAAATCTGGACCTCTACTTCTTGGATACATCATACTGATTAATAGCCAAACGAATTTATTCAAAAAGTTCAGTTTTCCGATTAATTACGTTACGAAGATAATGAAATCAATATCTACTCTACTATGCCGATGTACAAAGTCTATCATGACTAGCCTAGTCTCAATGATCCTCTATAAAGTTCTGTAATTATTGTGCAGCTTTAAACCAGTTGTTGAAAAATATTTTAAAATTATGTGCATTCATTCCATTTTATTATCAGACTCTACTTCTTGTAATGATACTGCTACCGAAAGTTATAATTAAGTTGCTTCAAAAACTGTCTGGCTGATTAGATTTACTACGCGTATCAATTTTAATATGTTAATAAAGTAGAGTATTACCATTTGTTCATTCAAATGTGGTAAATTTCACAACATTATGGTAAAATAAGAACTTGAATGTTATAAAAAAAAATGCATTTCAAATCTGTTTTACGATACCAAAAACAGACATCAAATCAAGAAGAAATAACAATTTTATTTTGCAAAAGAAAAAGTAGATATTGTTGAATGTATTCAACCTTAACAAGATGCAAGAGGAGACAGGCACAAATCTTTAGGACAGACAAATGAATAGACATGGATGAAGAAAAGAGTGTATTATAGAGGCTCCAATGCAAATTTTTACTAAAACATACAGTGAAAACCGTTATAAAAGATACGAAACTGGATCGAAAACTCTTAATAATAATAATAGCAATTAACAAGTAATATAAGGTCCATCAAATAAAGATAGATATTTATGAATTTTGGGCGTTGTATTATCGTATCAGATAAGAATATGTATTAAAGATTGTCGTTATAATTTTTTAATTGCTTGTTACAGTACTAAGTACAAAAATGGGTAGCAGAAGATTGAAAAATTAATGCATATTACATAACAATCCACAGACAGTCGTGTATTGCTATATGCTGGCAGCAATTGTCTGTCTCATCGTACCTTCGCCTAACTCGAAACCTAATAACAAGTAATTATCACCAACTTTTCAAAAGACAGGAACATTCCCTTTAGAAAATTGACTGTCACGCAGTCCCGAATAGCAATATTCTAATTAAGCTTAATATTTAAACCTAACTATGTTCGACGAAAGCTTAACAATTGAAAATTCAATGATTCGAAATAGACTGATTCCCAGTTTAAATTAAGATTTTTAGATTCAAACTGTGAGATTTCTTATTAGTCACACTGTGTCTTTACAGTGATCTTTAATATGTGAAATAGTTTTTTTTTTCTTAACAAAATGCATACAGTTCAGCATGACGTTCACGTTAATTCACACCCGCCTTTACGTTGTAGTTCTCCTTTACTTGTAGATTTTTTTTTATTTTCAACCGCCTCTTCCCATTCTTTGGAGTTAGGCTTTAAAGCATTCCATGGTCTCAGTCTAACAATTAGTTATAATTTGAATTACCCCTCTAGAAGAAAATAAGAAAATAAAAGAATAAATGTGTAGTGTTCTAGTTTAAAATTCTAATTACTTCTCAACGGTCTTTGTTGGTTTGTTTCGATGTTGTGTTGTTGAATAGATGTTGATGTTGTTTGGATGGTTGCTTTTTGGCTGGCCATTGTTGGTATGCATTTTCTTTCTCAGTGCTATCTCTTTGGTGTTTTTGTTATGTCTTATAAGACATTTAGGTCTTGAGCTGATTTTGTAATATTGTTTCTTGTGGGGCTGCTGCTGCCGCTGCAACAGCTGCAACTTTTGTTGCTTTGTTGTGGTAGCACCACCAGCAAAAAGGTGATGTGATGGTGGTGTTTGAGTTGTTTTAGTAGTCAGTTTTATTTAGCCGGCTACATTCAACGGTCGTGTCGATTGTATATTTATTTGCTTGTTTATTTACTATTATTTTAATTAATATCATTAATGAATTTGATTATTATTTGTTGATGGTTTAATTAATTTATCTTTTAAACGCTTTTAATTGTTTTGTTGATTTGGAAAGTGAAAATATTATATTTTAATCGTTTTATTTGTAGTTTTTTAATTATTATTTAAAAGAAAATGTTAATGAAAAATAAATTTTATGTTTAAACATTTACTTTCAAAACCAATGCATGAAAATTAAAAATTAATTAAATTAAAAATTTACAACACGAAATAATAATGTAGGAAATATTAAAATCAACGGAAAAAAATATTTTTTTTTAATCCCTGCATTATGTAATTTGTGTCGAAAAGCAGTAATGTTAAATTTTCTGCAGCATATAATAAAAGAAAAAAGATCAATCGCCAAAAATGATATCTTCATAAAGAGCATGATCCCATATTTTCTTAAATTTACACTTTTGTCATTTACTTTTACGGTCACACTACATTTTATTGTTCCAAAGGGCTTATATTTAGAAATGTATGGCCTACATTTAATCTGGGTTCAAATTTTCTTTAAGCACAGAGAAAGGGAAATGCTAATTTAACACTAAAGCAGTTAAATAAGCTGTCAAATTGAAATTAATATTTCAAAAAATATTAAATATACAAAGGACATTCTAATACTACATACTCGTATGTAAAGAGCTTTGAAGAATTATATTTACATGAAGAATTTACATTACATGATTTGTTAACAACGTTTTTAACAATTGACTATTCGAAGTATATTAAACATCCAAGTACTGAATTAAAATATCCGTTATAGCATTAGAACAATAATCACTATTTAAGGTTTCGGGTTCTTAGCGAAGAAAATTGTTAAATACGACGTATTTTCTCTTTGCTGTTGACCATTTTAGCTATGCTCTCATAAAATTGGGAGAGGGAGAGCCTACTGTAGACATATGTTGAAAAGATAATGCATTTCTTTTTTGTTCTATTTTTACAAAATACCCATAATATGCATACATACGTTTATCTTAATATTATATATTGCATACGTACATAACACTTTAATAAATTATTGGTTACTTAAAATTAATATCCGGTTGCCTATGAAATGTTTTTTAACACTAGACAATTTCAAAGCCCTCATAGAGAATATTTTTTTTTCGGTTGTGGCGCACCCCAAAAGAAGAAAAAAGAATTTTTTTCTTCATTGCCCCAAAACCAAAAGATTAAAAAGAGACACAAAGAAAAGTAAAAACAAATTGTATTTGAATATTGGAAAAAGCAGATCCAATTTATTATCAACAAAATATATGTAGCATGCATCCGACAGACACAGAAGACACAACGAGATCAAGAGCAAACTAAAGCGAAAGTAGACTGAGACTATAGAATACTGCTTATTTCTAATAAGAAAAAAAAACATATGTATATACCTTAATACGTATATATGTATGTATGTAGAGTTTAGCAGAGATGGAAAATAGTGAATATTTTTAATATTTACAAACTACTTCTAAAAATATTAAAATGATTCCTTTCCTTTAGACTTGTAAAAAAGTAAAAATTTCAAATCTTTAGTAAGAAGCACTAGGTGGCAGTCAGTCACTCTGCGCAATGAAATTAGCATTCTATTCAATATTACATTTATAATGATAAGGAAAAAATCGGATTTGTAATGTATCTGGTATATAGAACATATGATGATGTACATAGTTGCTGTGTCTTTGGAAGGGGAAAAGGTTTTCCTGTATTCCAATTAGTATAATAACAAAAATCAAATATATTCTGTTTAATTTTGTCAAAGCCTTTTCTAATCAAAGTGATACTATAAAATAATGTAGTAAAAATATCAAAATGAATAGAATTATTGCATTAGCTTGTAATCAGTTTGTTGTACATCATTATAAACGTGCACGAGTATACAAAGCTTAAGTAGAACATATTTATGTATTTATTTCTACTTGGTCTGGATTTCCATCTCTGATGAAAAACAAAAAAAAAAAAAAAAATTCGGCAGCTGAACAGCCCACCAAACAGAAATACTACCCAACAACAATTAAAACAAAACCAAAACGATTAGAAAATTTTGTTCGAAAAAAAAAAAAACAATAGCATCTCTTGTGTGAAAAAAAAAATTCAAAAACACTTGAAAGAAAAGAAAATCAAAAACAATGTTTAAAACGATTATTCAAAAAAATACAACAAAAATAAGAAGAAAAATTAAATACTTTGCTCTTTCAAATTAGTACAACACATATAGCGTGAAATCATAGATGCGCAGCGCGGATTGTCCAAAAAAAAAAACAAAAAAAAAAAAAATAATTTTCAAATCGTCAAAACAAAATATTAAAAAACAACAAATTTGACAAAGAAAATTTTAAAGAAAAACTAAAGAATTTTCATTTAATAAATTTCAACAATAATTTTGAAATTAAAAAGTCATCACTTTTTAAATTAAAAAATAAAAATAAAAAAGAGTTTCATGTGTTGTACAATTTTATAAAGATCATTGGCGATCAGTGCCATTAATTTAAAATTAAATTAATCAAAGAAAAAATATATATACGAGCATATAAAAAAATGAAATAAAACGTATGAACCGTAAAATAATTACGTGATTTTTCTGTCTCAGTGATTAACTAAACGAAAAGAAACATATAAAGAAACAAAAAAAAAAAACGAAAAGTTTTTCAAACATTTTCCACAAACAGAAGCTAAAGAAAAAAAACACATTTGTTTTTAAACAAATCGATTCCGAAAAAAAGTCAATAAAGCGTAACGCAAGGAATTAATCATTAAAATTCGTTAACGCAAAAATTACCACCTTTTAAAGTCAAACCAACAAAGGTTTCCTCATAAACCATCATACCAAAAAGATAATAGAAAATGGAATTTATTTCAAATTTAATAAAAAGACCCATTAGTTTAGTTATAAACGAAACGTCAAACTCAATGGATAAGATTCCAACGGCGGAAACATCACCATCATTGCCCAATAACATCAGCAATTTAATGGACAACTCCCGGGTTCCGAAAAAATCCGCCAGTGAGGAACGTGAAATAAATCATAATAATAAAAATTATGCTACAAATATGTCTTCTTCTTGTCACGCTGGTAATATAACAGACTTTATTGGTGTACCCGAAGGATATTTGGGAGAATTTGAGGATATTCTACCACCTCCCCCGCCGTTACAAAACAATTCTCTTTTAGACATTGAAATTACACGTTCATTATCAATAACGCCTCCGCCGCCACCACCATTATCGGAAGAGGAAATATCTTTCAGGCCTTCGATGAAGGCCTCCCAAACTATTGATGAATTGTTATCTCACATCACTGACAATCTTGAACAAGCTGGCCTTAATGACGACATTTTGGCCATTACCTCATCATCTAATATTAAATCAGAGGTAATTTATTTTTTTGTGGTGAAAAAAATTAAATTTATAATTAAATAGTGTTTTTTTTTTTTTTTTTATATAATAAAAAAAACTAAATTAAGAGCAGAATTAGATCAATTAAAAAAGAAAATATTTCACTAGTGAATCCAAGCTTTTAAGCGTTTACAAAAAAAAAAAAAAATTATTGTTACATGCTTTAAGAAACTCCATTATCCACAGATAGATGGTTTTATTAATCTATACCTCGAGTTGAAATATGTAGTGTGATTGGAGGCTAAAACTTTATATTGACTTAAGATTATTTAAGTTTTTGTCCAAAATTATCGCAAGAAACACAAGATAATTTTATTAAAAATTCCATAGTGTTTCTGAGTCGAACATTATAACGTGCAATTTTAGTTTTCGGTGACTTCATTCCGGTAGTTTGTATGTCAAACATGCTAGACACTTTAAGTTAAACTGCAGTACGTTTGGACAAAACAGGCGTGAAGAAAAAAATCACCCACACGAGATCCGATTAGTACAGCTAGATAGTAATTTTGTTCTATAAGATCAGCTACACACCTCTAAAGTGGGTTCAATAAGCCCCTCTCAATATTTTATTTAGTATAGCTCAAAGTTGCAAGTAAGCATTCATTTAGACGCATGCCAATGTTCTTAATGTGATTGCCACCGATTAGTTTACTTATTAGCTTGTTTTCTGTCCAAATCCAAACTAAAGGTATTTCTTTTGTATAAGTTGGCTTTATTG
Source organism: Sarcophaga peregrina (assembly GCA_014635995.1). Classification (NCBI taxonomy): domain Eukaryota; kingdom Metazoa; phylum Arthropoda; class Insecta; order Diptera; family Sarcophagidae; genus Sarcophaga; species Sarcophaga peregrina. The sequence continues at coordinate 106,684,208 of CM025789.1, read as the reverse complement.
AATGTTTTGATTGACTGATTATAAAGTGTTTTGATTAGCACTTTATAGTATATTTATCCTTCTTCTTCGGACTAGTGAATAATCGTTGTAAATTATTGGTTTAATTAAAAGAAAATCGTTGGAATTTCACATTGTTGTGCCTTTGTTAAATTTTACCTTTTTTTTGTATTTTATTTTAACCTATTGACCATGGGTTTCTTTTTCTATTTTGTAGTGTCATTTGTTGTTTTTCACTGTCTACATTTTTCTTATTTTGCACACACATTTGTCACTTTCAATTAAATTATAATAAAAAAAAGTGATTTTAATGTAAATTTCTGTACGTTTGTTGGTCATCGTTCACATTTTTCTTTTTTAACTCGCCATAATTACGTTGTTATTTAAATTTAAATTATAATATTCTCAATAATTACAAGTGCGGAATAAAAATACTCTACAAACTATATTGTAATATTGAACAAGAAAATACATACATGAAAACTGTCACTATAGTCTTACAATGAGGTTTGAATTTGTTCCCAATAAAAAGATGTCGTAAATTTGGGGCCAACAGTTGTTATTCAAATTGTAAAAGGAATTAACTACAAGTGTATGAAAAGCAGTGTGGAATTGAGATTTGTAATTAATGTATTGAAAATTGTAAATCGCCAAGTTTTGTTGATATGTTAATTAATTACCATTTAATTAATTCACCTAAACTAATATAAGTTTTTAACCGTCAATACTTCCAAAATATAATTTCTCATCAGTATTATTTAAAGTTAAAGAAATTTAAAACGTTTATTTATGATAAGGCACATTCTTGGATAATTATAGATAAAAAAGCACTTTTTATTAAACAACATTTAACAAAAATCGATACAACATTCCATATCTATGACGCCACAAACAAATACATACACAATATATAATCAAGTTTAACTGTAATACTCATCCGAATGCATCAGGCGTCAACTATTTATGTCTTGATTATAGTAGAATGACATAGAAGCCATAAATTCTTGAATACATCAACCTTATTATTCATCTGAAAAATATTTATTAATCACTTCAATGATATTTTAACAGAAAGGGTGTTTTAAAAATGCTAAAAGGAATTAGTAAACTCTCTATCTAGCTGTTATTTATGTTATAATATTTTACATATTCCAATCTTATTTAGGGAAATACAATATAATATATCCATAAATAATCATTATCCTAAGTATAAATAAATCAATCAATCAATTTAAATAAATCATTTACAATTTTATTGTTTTCTCATAATTTTTAATATTACACATTTCATTAGTGCACCATGTAGAGGGTATGGAATTGCACCCTTCTTTTTAAAACTAACCGCTCTAGATTAAATCATTTAAACCGCCGTAGACAATTTACAGCATTTTTAATTATAAATTCAGATTTTTTTCTATATTAACTCAATAGCATGAATCCAAAAGCATCTACCACCGCAATATTCCATTTATTTTTAATGTTATTATGAAAAACTAAATAACCGTATATGTACGTAAAGAGTAAAATAAAAAAATGTTTTTCTTTTTTTTTTATTTTACAATAAACGTTAACGAATAAACATTGTAAATTGCACTGCCGCTGCTGAGTTCATAGTTTAGCCTTGTTGAAATGTAAAATGCATAAACGAAAGTTTATTTAAAGCTATTTTACAAAAAAAAAAAAAAGAAAAACCTCAAAAGAATAGTTTGAAAACATTTATATATACCTGTTATCCATACGTATGTATGTATGTTAGTTAACACAGGTCATTGATGAATATCTAGGTGTGGGTGGCTTAATTGTATTTCTAAATTATTGAGTTGGGGTTAATGTTAGCCGACAAGAATAAAGCATTTTATTTTAAGGAAATGCTATACTTATGCCTTAGATATTAAGTAAATCTTTTAAGGTACGGCGATAATAGGAATTACCAGCATTTCTTTTTATTTAATGTTTTCATTAAAACAACTTAATTATCTGAATGCAATGAAAATTGCTTGATAATTTAAATAAAATTATCAATTCATCAGTGATAAATACATTTTATATTCTTTAATGCAATTAATAGTTTCTTTTTAATGCCAATTATACATACAGCTTATATTTTTGTTTGAATATCTAAATAAGCCTGCCTTATATATGCTGAATAGAGTTTGGTAAACTATACACTTACAACAAAGAAATTACTTTAGGATTATTTTGCCTTGGATTCTGTAACTAGCACTCTTCAAGGACCTATAAAGTTTAAGATTAATAATATTGCATTAATTACAGATTATACATATAGGGCTTGAATAAAATTCCTATTATAAAACAAGTATTCTTTGGTACTCACTGAAAAACCAGTTACTATCCCCAGCTTTCCTTTAGAGTTTCTTCCTCACAGCGCGGGTTAATTGCTCATCGGCACAAATTTCCGAGTGAAATGTGATAACGAGTCGGGTAGCAGCTTGTCTGTCAGATAATATTGAGTTTCGAGTTGAATTGAGCATATCTTTTAATTGCTTAAACTTTCTCTTGAAAGCATCTGGTGAGTTTCTCTAAATGCTTTGAAACGCATATATCGCTTCTGAGGAATAGAAGAAGAAGTTGATGTATGAATTGGCCACCTATTTGGTTCCTATTAAGGAAGCCTTGTTAAAACAGAACAACAAAATCAGACCATTTTTTATCGGAATATTAATGAGTTGCTTAAGACAACTTAAAACGCGAACCGCCACGGTATACCGGCAGAAACGGTAACATAAAATGTTACTGTATGCTTAATGAGATAGAGGGGATATAACAATTGTTATGTCAGATGAATGGAATTCCCCACAAGCGTATATCTTATAGAAATAAGAAAGAAATTGTGCTATAAAATATCATAGATAAGCTAGGGTTTATTTGAGAAAGTCATGTATAAGACGATTCATATAAATTATGCCTTTTATTTTATTATTCGCTTAGCTAATTAAGAGATTATAACACTAATTAATCTTATTTCTATGGTATTCTATTCCCTCTCGCTTTCCTTTGCGCTCCCTTATTCGTTAGAGCATTAAGAGATCCTTAAATTACATGGCACTTTTATTAATCATCAAGCTGAGAATATTTCTTTTATTGTTGGTTGTTCCCAATTTTTCTTTACAATTCATTTCATTTTTAATTAATTTTATATGACGGCTTTGAGAAAAATAAAAATTTTTCTATTTAATTGCTACAGTTGCATGTTGGCAACCGGGTTGACTGCCTTATTTACTGGTAGGCCCTTTTTAAAAATTGTACTGTTAGACATTTGTTGGTTGTCTAGATTTATTTAATTTAATTTTTACCAAATGCTGTCATGATTGCATACAAAAACAAAAAAAAACTTACATACTATACATACTGCATACATACATATATGCAAAAAAATAATCAACAACATTTTTCAAATTTATTTCGTGTATGAATTTAAAATTTTTCATTTCGATACAGATTGCATGTACGAGTATGTATAATATAAAGCCAAAGATTGTTTTCTTTCTTACTTTTTTTTTTAAATTGTAAGAAAATGTAATAAATTTTCTTGTATTGCTTTTCTAGCATAACTAAAACATGCAAACTGTTTGAACATGACATTGAGTTTACGAAAATAATAATAAAAAATTGTTTATGCTGTAAATGATAAAATATTTTCATTATCCTACACATTATATGAAATTTCTTTTTTCTATTTATAGTTAAATAACTTGACTGGTAAGGCGGTTTTGAATAACTCAAAACTATCAAGTCCATCAGCTACAAATTCTTCCAACTCAGATATTAAAACAGCCTCAAATACATCTAAAATCTCTACAGCGGCTGCTGGCTCGGCCGCAACAGTTTTCGAAAATAATTCTTCTTTGAATAAATTTCCTATCGATTCGGAATTTGAAACAGGTTTATATGATGGCCTACATCAAGAACAAAATCATTTGAAAAATCAACACCAAAATGTAATCAACAAAGATCTGCTGAATAATTCTGGCCTAAATAGGCCTTCAAATAAGTTTGTGGGTAAGTGTATAACCATTATCTTTGATTTTTTCATTACAATTGTTTTCGATTCAGGCTTAACAGCATTCGATGAAACCAAAATACCGGAATTACCAGGTGATTTAAATCCTAACATTGAAGGTAAATTAAGTGTTGTGTTTGGTAACTTCTTTAGTTTTAAAATTAAATTTTTCAGTTTCAGAACAATATAATGTTACATTTGAAGAATGTTTTATTCCAACTTTGACAGCCCAACAGGAAATAAAACGTAAGCATATTTATTACTATATATGTTCCTTATATTAAGCTTCAGTTTCCATTTCACTTCTCGCTACTTATAGTTCCTGAAGAATTTGCAATCGATAGGACACATCTTTTATTGCCCACAGAAACAAATACAGTTTCTTCAGACAATGAAGCATATGAGGACTTGCCATGATGAAAGAGATCCTTTGGGAGCAACATTTGCGGAAACTGGTGATTTGGATGCCACAACAGATTTAGAGTCTTATCGGAGTGCAGTTAACACAATCAATGGTAATCACAATGACACCATGGAAAATATTGCTGATTTAACATTGGAAGCTGAATCCCAGTCATTAAAACCTCAGATAGTGCAAGAGTGTCAAACTGGAACATAATCAACAATCTGTGGTTACACAAGAAGATGAACCCATGGATGTAGATATGAATGCTACCATGGAAATGATACAACAAACTTCGAATAATATACATCATGTCGAAAAAGTACTACAGCATGCTGAAAATATTTTACAACATATTGAAGAAAAGATCCCCGTTGAAGAGTCAAAAGAAGAAAATTCATGTAAAAATACCCAAAATGGAGAAACAGAGCATTCAAAACATGAAGTGTGTTTAAATGAAACTATTGAATTATCATCAAAACCGAATAACGTAGGTTCAGAACTTTCAATAGAAATAGCAAATAGCAATGCAGAAGATTCTAAGGAAAAAAATAATGAAGTTCAGACCTCTAAAATGGCAGTAGAAAATAACCTTAATCTCTCACTGAATTCCACGAACTCTAGCATAATCAGTAATTCATCAGCAAAGTCTGCGGATGATGTAAAAGACGAGGCAAAATTGAATTTAACTCTTAACTTAGATAATTCGATGACGTCTCAAAACAGTGCCACTCCCAGTTCCCCATCTTTTCCTATCAAAAACACACAAAATGAAGGTTTTCCACGTTCTCCAAAATCTTTGGCCAATAAACAGCCTCAATCACCTTTCTTGGAGAAATCAAATTATACGGATAATAATTGTAATAGTTTAAATGGCACTTTTATGGAACCATGCACTGATTCTAATCAACAGAACTGAGACTTTTGTGGAACATACTGTAAGTGAAAAATCCATAGAGCAGAATAATATCGACAACAATAAACGATTAACATTTGGAGTGGATACTTTGAATCAAGAATTGGGAACAATTTCGGCTGAATTGAAATCTCCTACGCAAGAAATGAGTATGCAATTTCCTGCTGCCATCGACAAATCACTCGATAAACGTCGTACATTTTGTGTTAATGAGACAGCAACTGATTTCGAAACTTCAACGCAAATAACTCAAACATGTTCAGCTGAGAATGAAAAACCCCAAACACATAACGTTCAATCAGAAATATCAACAGAATCAAATATAAAATTCACTGCTGCTGTGGGTAAATCAATTGATAAACGTCGTACATTCTGTACTGATAAGACAACAGCTGATTTAGAAATTATATCCACAGAAACTAGTCAAACATGCTCAGCTGAGAACAAAAAACACCAAATTCTTGACCCTGAATCACAGGTGTCACAAGGAAAGACTGTTTCTAGACGTACTTTCAATGTAACACCGAATGAAATAGAAACTGAACAAAACGTTATAAATACCAGTTTCGAGCCGATGGATGTTGAAGATATTATGTCGGAAGATACCACCGAGCCCAATAAAGATGAACAGTCGCAATCTCTAGCTGAATCTTTAGTGCAACAGGGAAGATCTCAATCGCCTACCTTGAATACAGTGCAACAAAGATCACAATCTCCTGTAGTGTCCGCAATCCAGCCAAGATCCGAATCTCCCTTTTTACCAGCCAGACAACAACAGTCAAATACTCCTCCTTTAACATCTGGGGAACAAACATCACAATCTACTTATGTGCAGGAGAGAACCCATTCTCCACCATTGCCAACCATGCAACAAAAATCGAAATCTCCACCTTTGCCAGCCATGCAGCATCAAAACGCTAAAATTAAACCTGTTGCATTATCCACACTCCAGGAAAAAACTCTCAATATTAAAATAGAACCAGTATCACCAACACTTGTAAATGACACCACAATCATCATCATCATTTAATCCACAATCACAACCTTTACCCACACTCATCCAAAAACGGCCTCCAATACGTGAAGTGCACGTCAATCCTGACGTCCTCTCAGCAAAAGAACAAAACAACATAAAAGTCAAAGATGAAAAAGATATTTTCGTTGAAATATGTACACCGTCTCCTGTGGATGATGTCGTCGCTTTTACTAGCGTTTCGTCTACATCGACAACTCTTACTGCTAATCCATCAGGATTTTCAGAATTTAATCAAACCTCATCCTCTTTGTCCTCATCATTGATGACCAATAATGGGGAAAAACAAGATCAAGAACAACAAAATTTTGAAGAGCAATTTAGTGGAAATAATAATAGTGAGTATTTTGTTTTCTTTTTAATTTGTTATTAATTATTTACTTCAACAGTGCATTATTATATTAATTAACTCGTATATATGTATGTACAATGTATTTAGGACATAACAAACTATATATGGACATTTTTATTGATTACTTTTATATACGCACTTAAAAAATCTATCGTCTAATGCATATTATAGATGAATGAATCGAAAAAATTCCCTCAATCAGAAACTTAAGAATCGCTCAAATAAACATACGAAACTTCAGGCGACTCGTTTTCGATATGTCCGACATTGTTAAAATGCAACACAATTTCGCAACTATTGACCGCTTATTGAATTGGACCGTAGGTAGGTGCTCAGCTCCATTCTAGCTAGATATTAGTACATGGGAGATTTTTGCTCCGATTTACTAGAAGTATGGACCATGAGGTTTCAATATTTTACCCTGGGTGTAACCAATTTTTAAATGAAATTTCGATATCGTATGGTAGAGTGCTTATCTATAGCAGGAACAAATTAATCCTATTCCTTTATATATTTTAATGAAATATTGGTTTTAATCCTTCTCATAACTTAATATCGTATGTGCGTATGTATTTATATTTTAAATATTTCTTATGCACTTATCAATCTAACATTCTACATGTCGTTTACAGATCTGATTTTTTTTAATTTTATTATTTCGTAAAAGCATATAATGTGTATGACATTTTCATTGTTCACATTTTAATATGTTCAAGAAATACACTAGAAAAGTTTAAAGTTCAGGGACACACTCACCACAAATTTTTCAAGTTCAATTTATTTTTTTTATTTTTTTTTTACCTATTGAGAAAGAAAATATCATAGAGGTTGGCAAATTAAATTTGTCATTGCAGTAGAATTAGTGTAATTAAATTGCACCTCCAATATTTTTCAAAGCACCAAAATCTTGTTTTATTATTAAGAAATTGTGTTTTGTGTAGGAAAATTTTAAATAAAATATTGTATCTGTGTTAGCTCCCCATGTTAACCCTTTATTGGTATGGTTTAGTTCATTAAATTGAAAATTGGTAGATAAAATTATGAAGAAATTATGGTCATTCCACATAGTTCGATTTCTCTATACCTTGGGCAAATAACTTACATTTGCCAAGAGGTTAGCTTCGGATGTCATTAGATAAAGATAAAGGCATCAACGTCATAGCAAACTTACAAAACTTCTATCTGCGATAGAATATATATAAAATATTAAAAATTTATTGAGGTGTGTAGTATGAAAGTTAAATATTTACTGTTTTTTTTTTTTTTTTTTTTTTTTTGGACTTTTGAGGGTTAATTAGGTTGAATATTACCTAAAATGTGAATGCTTCTACATGCGCCTATATATATGTGTGTATGTATAAAACTCAAGTAGACACACTTAAGTTGACATGGAAGCATGTATGATCGTATATACATGAGTTGGAATTGTTGTCGTTATTCATTGCCAAAGAGATAGGCGGAGAAAGAGAGGGGGGAGATATTAGGGAATTAAGGCATGTTTTTATTTTCGTTTTTGTTTATCAATTAATTTAAAATTTTGAAGTCATCACATTAAAAATACAATGAATGGCGTGCAACAATACATAACGTAAAACGGCACCAGAAACAAGGAGATACAACGTAAAAGAGAAATTCTAAAGAAAAACAACATGAAACAAAAACAGAATTAATCATTTGCAACAACATAAACACGTGGGAGAATAGTTTCAATAACAGGGAACTAGTGTGTGCATCAATAAATAATGACGTCATTAGATTATGCGAACATTCAAAAGCAACAATAACAAAACAGCATAATCTATAATGTAAAAATAGAAGAATTGAAATAGACATTAAATTGATAGAGTAAGCAATTCAGTTTATCTATTGTTGACATTTGATGGAATAGTAGACAAAACAATAATAACAACTTGGTTGTTATCGAATGTATTAGTAAACAGTATTTAGTCTCATCCAACCTAAAGATCAATGACCTCTTAAACTTTTCCTTTGTAAATTGAAAAAAAAAACCTGGGAAAACAAACAACAAAACCATCCGCTCTATTTCATTCAAGTTTTTTCCTCAGATTATACAATCAAACCATCTAAAGACCATTTAAATCCTTTACATTTATTTTATTTTTTTCTACTTTTGTTGGTTTTTCTTTATTCTTTTTTTTATTTTTCCCTCTTTAAAGCATGTCAGTGTATTCTTTTTGTATTTCTATTTAATATTGTGTAGAGCTGGTAGTTGTTTATTTTATCGGAAATGCAGTTAAGAAATGCAAGGCAGGGCGGCGTTCATTGTTGTTGGTCTATATTTTATATTGTTATTGTTGTTGGATCCGTGAGGATTATTTTTAACAGAAGTGGATAAGAAATAAGTGTATTTAGAGAAGAATGTCGGGATGTATGTGTTTAAAAAATGCTTTTCCTAATCAAGTGTTATGTACAAGTGACATATTTTATTATGACTCTGGAGTGCGTCTAATTTTTTTCTTGTTCATCGAGGATATCTGAGGTGATAGGTGACATCCTTATTTTACTCCAGCGGTAGTTTGAAATGATTCTGCATATAAAGTTATAATAATGGACCTAAATTCGTATTCGGGGCGAAAATTTTACTTATTTTCTCAATAAGATGTTATAAAATAAATCTTTTCATAATTTTACCATTAGGAAACTGTAATCTTCGTAATGGTTAAGGACTGTTCTGATTTTTTCGTGATTAAAACAGAGCAAAGAATTAACAAAATGCGAAACTCTTCGAAATATAAGCTAAGAAAACTTTTCTATGACGTTAAGACCAATATATTTTCATTTCCAATAATACTAGCATATCGTACTTACTTAGAAAGAGAAAACGTTTTTCTCGACAAAATACGATGAATGTATTTAGCAAAACTGATTTACGTTCATATTCCTCTAATTTTAGTCATAGAACCAACTCCATTTCAAGGAAAAGTGCCTTCAAATTTATGTCATAATATCAGTGATTATATTTCAAACACCTAGTTATTCCCTGATTCTTCATCACTTTTAAATAAATTAAAAATAACGTTTGTTCGACTTTATGAGTGCTGTTTTGTTGTCCTTTGCTGTACGCTCCATTGTCTAGAGGTCTGTGTATGTGTTGATTGCTTTCACACTGTTTTTTTTTTTCATATTCTATAAATGAAGAGAGAAAAATAACGTGCTCTTTAATATTACGTGACGTTATAACGTTTCTCATAAAAATGTAAATGAATGTAAAAGTGTAGAATGTAAACGTTGTACACCAACAACAACGACTGTAATAAGGAAATGCAAACAACAACGATAAAAATATCACCAACACACAACCTATGGTTCATTTCGTAATTCAAGTTCAAAAGTCGTTGGTTGGATTTTTTTTCCTTGCTATAGCCGCCAACGAAGGCGAAAATTTATTTCTGAAATTGAAAACAAAGGAAAACAAAAACATACAAAACAACATTACAAACATTAGTATGGTTTTACATTTTTTATTTTTGTTTTTTTTTTGCATTAAACGATAGGATATTTTTTATTCATTTTTTTTTTTTTATTATTATTTTGCATTCTCTCAAGGACTAACGATTTCATGTAAAAGATTGTTGTAACAAGTATTCGATCTATGAAAAAAATATCTATAATACATATATTTGGGGGAATGTTTGCCAAGGTACTGAAGTGAATTTAAAGCGCATAAACTTGGGTAAAATGAGATTAAATTTGTGTAGGGGTAAATAGCACATAGTTTTCCAAACACATGACAGTTTTGTCGTATACAAAGTGTGACGTACACGCCCAAATGAAGTTCAGATCACTTTATGTAAGACTAAAGTTATTCATTGCTTGTCTAATATTAACAACACTCTACGTTAGTAGAAGACAACTTCTCGCGCGAACTTAAAGATCTTTGTTTATAAATTTGTCAACTTGTGGAAACTAGATAACGGAAGAACTAATATCAAGAAGATAATCAAAGTATAGAAAAACTTCGGAATGGAAACCGACAAGGTCTTCAAAAGAATACATGGCACCGTCCGACTCTGCAAGCAACAGGTCACAGAAATTGTTTGAATTGTAATAAAAGCAGCAATAGCGACGTTATTGCGCATTATTTGACACCAATAACACATCAATAAATTAAAAACCTAAGATTTATTGTATATTCTCTGCTTCGTAATGCCATCAAAAAAAAGTTAAAAAACTTTCAAACCAACTCAATTAAATTGTAGTTGAAACAATTTTTATTGCATTTAATCTTGATAAATGAGTTTTACGTTTTACAACAGTAAATAATAAAGAAAACAAAATCTGACAGACTACAACTGCGACACCCGCCTAACCACGGAATTGAGCCAGACGCAGACAGGAGAGTACACTCACAAGCAAATAAACGATTTACATTTGCATATGGAATATTACCAACAATAATAATATTGTTGTAACCCATATACCTTAACATTAATAACCAATAATATGGGATGAACCTATACTGCAATGCGGTCACCAATACTAACGCACATTCATTCATTTCTCCTATATAAAAATAAAAAAACCCCTTTTTCCATAGACATGTATTTGTGTGTGCGTGTGTTCTCTTTGTTTTTATTTTAGACCGCAAATGCAGTATTGGATAAAGAAAGAAAAGAAAACATAATATTACAACAACCTCAATCCCTAGAATACATGCAATACACACCATATTATGATTCTATTGTTTTTGCCGACTTTTTACACTCGCGTATACACAGCAATGGCATATACAATGAATGGAAAAAGACAGCTCAAAGCAAAATCAGGAAACAAATACTTACTGAAACGCTTATTGTTTGTGTTTTATTTGCATATTGAGGAGGAGGAGGAGGAGGAGAGTTCCCTAAACAAAGACATAATTATTCCTCTCTAAATTAACAATATCAGTTATCGTTGATGACTATTCTGTTTTTTTTTTTTATCAGTCAATCGACCGTCCCGAACCGTCCTTAATTCATTTGATGTTTTAACTTTTTCTTTATTTATACTCGTGTTATTTTTATTAAAGCCTTTTGTTTGCTTTATTAAAAACTTTCACGAAAATAATGCTTTTTTTTCTCTTGCAATTTGTTTTTAATTTTCTATGTCTGGCATATTGTTGTTATTGTTGTTGATGCTTTAAACCTTTTATCGAATATTGTTTGTGTACGTACGATAAACACCCACTTTTGGAAAAACAAAATATCTTTTTTACTTGTTTTATCTTTTATCGCTTTTAAAGTTTTTGGATTTATTAACGGTTTTTATGTTGTTTTACATTGTTTAAGTTATGAAGGAAGCTATTGTTCTTATTTCAAAAAATTTTAGGCGTCCAAGGCAAGACGTAAAGTAGTAGTAATGTGTACATTGGCCATAGTAAGCAATGCAAACCAATCGCAGATTATGAGAGAACACTGGGTTCTCGGTTGGTTCTAGAGAGGAGATAATTTAAAAAAGATGGAAATAAAGGAAAATAAAGACAGTGAGCAAAACTGGAAAAAATTTAAAACAGAAGGATCAACTAGAACTGGATGGTAAACATAATAAATCTCATGAGATGGCCAGACAGAGAATTTGGAATATTCAACTTCCACCAAGAGCTGGACAACCACAGCGAAGGTGATCTATTATCTCCAAGTCCTCATGTACATATATTCTCATAAAACCTTGCTAGAATGAATCCCAGATATCACCCCGTGAGCAAATACCACAATGACTCGAAAAAAACTCAGTTATTTTTCTTACGTCGGGCTTATTGAGCCCCAGCCGCAAAGCAATATTACCACCGCCAATCGATATTCAAAGCTTCCCACTTCCATATAAAATCTGAGATATCGTTCTAAGTCTTTGAGCTTTCTGTGGTAACTCAATGGGACACTCATCTCAAATAGTCTACTAACGACATCAGCATTGTTATTCCCAATCGATCTGCTTTAAGGATGTTTAGAGCCATCACTGTCGCGAGCCACTCTCGGTTTATACCAGGCCGATAATATAGCAAACTAGGCAGAGAAAAATTTTTTATAGAATTTCTTTCGTTATTTGACTTGCTCGGTTAAGTGTAACAAATCAGACTCTAGAGGGAAATTTCTTTAGTTATTTTCTATATATTAGTTTTAAATGGAAAAACGGTGAATGTCTCGAATTGAATGTGCTACAGATGGTTGTCCTCCAGTTTTTGCATATTATATTTATTTCTTTTTCGATATTAAAATATTTTATATTATAAGGTCTAATGATAAGAAAACATCTGCAGAGTGCTCAAACAACGCTGAGTTTGGTAGGTGTGAAAACGCTCCTCCGCTTATAGCCCTGCAATTGAGAGTCAAACAATCCACCTTAAATTTAAGAAATAATCGTCTGAATAAAGCTGGAGGTCCACACCATGCGTTTTCGCGTCAAAGCGTTACGAGCGTTTCATACGTTCTTTGCGTTCTACGCTTCAAGTTACATGCAACACTTTTTACGCGCCAATGTTTGTTTTGATCAGCTGTTAACAAAATAAAAACATTTGATTGAAAATACTTGAATAAAACATTTCGTACAAAAATTTTAATTTCATTAAATTTTTAAAGAATTTATAGAATTAATTGAGTTTGTGAATATAATATTAAAAAAAAAAAATATTCCTATAAACAAGCGAGCTTTTTTTATATAGGACTTCATGTTTTTTCACAGCTTCGATTAGTTTTTCCTCCATTGTTCTTTGAAAAATTTAAATAAATGAAAACAAAACAACTTGTCAAAGTCAGCTGTTTTGTACGCGCGCCGCTTGTGATGCTTACAAAAGTAGATTTACTTTACGCGTTCTATGCGTCATGGCATCCTACGCTTTTGTGCGTGTAACTTGCACCATATAAATACATTAATTCTACTTTTTTGACAGCCGCGTAGAACGCGTGGTGTGGACCTCCGGCTTAGGAATATTTAACTTTTTAGCAATTAAATTGGATGTCTTGTGTGCAACACTGTATACGGTTTTTGTTTATACTACTGAATTGATGCAACCGTGCTATTTGACGTTTTTCATTTATTATAATCTCCAAAATAAAGACAGAACATTCTCCACTTCCAAAAGAAACTCAAGAGCGTAATTTTGAACGTATCCCCTAAAGAGAAGAAATACAAAAATTGTTTTCCTCTTTAACACTCTCTTTTTTTTCTCACTCATTGTATTTTTCCTTTCTTATTGGAATTCATCGTAAATAAATTTTTGTCTCTTTTTCATTGCATTCGTCATTATTATCATAACGCAGTATGGGTGTGTTAGTGTTGACAAAACCATGAAAGAAGAAAATGTAATAAAAAATATTTGAAGAAAAAGAACCCAATAAGTCGACCTTAGCCACGGCCTCCACACCGTCAACCACATGATGATTATAATGGTGTTTTTATTTTCTGTTATGATAGTCATTTAACTTTTTTACTATTATTTCATTTTGAGAGCGCGAGAAAACATAGAGCGAGTGGGTTTTATTTATAAAAGAGATTGATGTTTGGTGATTATGCGCACTCTTAGATCCCATTTACTCTATAAGCGTTATCGAACATCTCTGAGTCACTTTTTTCTTTCTTTTTTTTTTTTAATACGTCCACAGTATGTATGAATTGAACATTTGTTGTGACTATTGCTGCTGTTAACTGACTGTCAAAGTCTTTTGGACTCCAGCATTTTATGTGGAGTATTTTTATTGGAGAATTTTTTATATTGCTTTAGTTATTCTCAACTTTTTGTGGTCATCGTAACGTTCGTTACTTTGTTGTCGCCGTAATAGTCATCGCTAACGTCGCGTCGTGTATATTTTTTCTTCTACAAAGAAAATAAATTTTCAGCCGTGTTAAACAAAAATTGTTATAAATTTAAATGTAATAATAATTAAATAGTTTTTATTAAAAAAAGCAAAATAATTTCATATGTTTTAAAAGAAATAATAGCAAAAAAAAATATGAAAAAATAAAGTGAAAATATGCCAATTTTCCAGTGCAGGTGTTTTTCCAATTTCTTTAAGGCATATAAAATGAGTTTCATTCTTCTTCTTCGTTTATAGACGTCGACAACAAAACTCGTCACACACTTTATTTATATAAAAACAAAAAAAAAGCAAAAAAGAAGTCGACGTCGTGACACTTTAAGCATACACATACGCATACATACACGCATTTTCTCTATCCCCTTGCTGTACCTCCCCTCCGGCAAAGCTCCACTTTTATATTTTAGTTATTTTTCTTTGTAGTACAACTATTATGTTATGTTCTCTTCTCTTGCCTCTCTTTCTTCTACCAATACTTTGTTGTTATTGTTTCCAAATCTTAAATAAGCCGTAGTTGCGTATGTGTTAGTGTATGAATGTGTGCAAGATAATGTGTGTTAAAAAAAAAATAAAAAATTTAATTAAAGTTGATTAAAGTTTTAATTATGTAGCCAGAAGCAATGCAAAATGTGGGCGTTTAAACGAAGAGTTTTAATAAGAGAAATTTTCTTTATTTAAATAATAAGCAAAAATCGAAATAAGTTAAATTGCACATTAAGAAAAAGAGAAAATCCCTTAAAGAAATCTTGGAGTAAAATTTTTATATTTTGTTTTGAAATGTGCGTTGAGTACGAGAATCAGAGTTGCCAGTTTAGTGCAATTTTCATTGTTTGAAATGTTTTGTTATTGCGATTGTGAAAGAATTTCAAATAAATGTTATAAAAGAATTTTATTTATTTTTTTTTTTTTTCTTTTTTTTTATATCATCTTGTATACAATAAAGACAACTCTTGAACTGAAACCGAACAAACCAAAATCATTTTCACTGGTTTTCATTCAGTTGCTTCCTGAATGAACATGTCTCGTAGGACTGCAACACTAGTTTTCAATTAAAATTCGTTCTTCTTATGAATGTTTTTATTTTTTAAATAAAAAAAAACTTTAAAGTAGTGCTAACTAACTGAAGTACTACTTTCCTGTCAAATTTTGCAGAAAACTAATTCCTTTTTTCCAAATGAAGGGAAACAACCAAGGAATACGATAGCGGCAACACTGTTGACATTATTTGCTTATTCTCTCATCTTTCTGTTCTCTTAGTTTCATATGTATTTGTTTTGTTTTCCCTGCTCTAACAATAACAACAAATTAGCAATGTGTTTTCCTCTCTATTTAGTTACATTGTAATCGTAAGTTAAATAAAAGAAGTTTCAAGCTGAAGAAAAAAAATGTAAATAAAAATGAATTGTCACATAAAGAGAAGGAACTCCCTTGGTTGAATATAAATTATAACCAAAAATTCTTATGCATTCCTTTTTTTTGTTTTGCGTATAATGTTGGTTTTGTTTTTTTTTTTTTTAGTTTCACTGTTTTTAATCAATATCAGATGAGAGAGTAAAGGATTTTATATATGAGTGAATTATTATTTAATATCGTTGTTGTTTTCGTAAATATATATATATATATATATATATCTGTGTGTGTAATAGTATGTTGTTTTTGTCGGTTTTATCGATAAATATCCATTGATGACGTATCGAATGTTATAAGAGAATAAAGTAATAAAAATAATATTTTGTTTAGTCATATAAAAATAAAATAAATTCTTTGCAAAATTTAATTCATTTCCGTTGAACTATTTATGGTTTTCAGTAGTACCAAGAGCTATATTTTATAAATAAAATTCATCAGATGTTTAAATAAATTTGATGACGTATCTTGTTCGAAATCTTTAAAATATTGCTAATAGGTACATACTCTGTGATAAAATTAAATAAAAATAAATATCTTCCGACTAACCCCGGGATGCCCCATCTATAAAGGCAATATTAACCAAGAAATAATATATTTTTTTATTTTTAGAAATTATAAATAATTAAATTTTATGTTTTATTTGCAATCAATTATTATGCTTAAAAAGCTAAGTTTTTGAATTTAAAGCTTTTTAATAAAAAATCGTTTTTAAATAAAAAAAAATAAAAAATAACGTAAAATAACTAAACAAAAAAAAATTAAAAAATAAAGAATTATAGTTTAAAAATCATATCACTAGGAATTGTTTTACAAAAACTTATTGTATACGATGGTGTAGAAATAAAGCCATTAGTTTTGTATAAAATCGAATGCTCTAGTTAGCATTGACACTTTTTAATGTTGATTTGTTATTTAGAAGGCATACTTAATAGCCCCTTTCATCTCTTAGCAAAACCAAAAGAAAAGGAACTGGATGCATAAAGAACGCCTAATTGTATTTGAGTTTAGTCGCTTTTGTTATGTAGTGATGGAATACTATGTAGTTATGTCATATTACCTAAACAGCCAGGAGATCTATTTTTAACGCTATAGACTTAACCGGCTTCACTTAACGTTGCTGGTAGGGATTAACTTCACTTCAATTATGCATTTAATTTCTTTTTGTATCCATCCTTGTTAAAGGTGTTTCAAATGCTTGTTTGTGAAATTTTTGGAGTTTCGTAGTTACATTCTAGACTAGCAGCTGCGCCTAAATTCGTAGGTTGCTTGAGTCTAACAAGATGACGTTGTAAGAGCGTGCTAAACGTATGTAAGTACGTTGCGTGAACGTTTGACTTAACTATTGAAAATCCACTGGAATCGTTTTATATTTGTTTATAACCCGCTAAAAGTAATCACAAAACTATTTATTTTAATATTTTTTTTTAATCATTAAATACGATGTTAAGATAAAGTTCAATAAAGTTATCTGTTGAGAATGCATTGGATTTCATTAGCATTCAGCGATTTACATATATTTGTTGAAAATCGATCTTTCACCATTTACGCATTTTATCCAATATCGGGACGTACATATAGCAGAAATCGTAATATTAAAATTAGCAAATAAAATAAATAAAAACTGTAAGAAGAACTTTAAGACTAAATGACGTCATTTATGAAAACAAAAAGAAAGTGGTGTAAAACAAAAACAAAAAAGAAACAAAACAAAAAAATGTAATGTAATTTGTAAATTCATGTAAAAGGAAATGTTGTATCAAAATAAATTTCAACAATTGTAAAAATACCTAAACAAAGCCTAAATAGTGTAATGAACCCATTTTTAAGAACAATAACAACATGAATATGAATCAAAATGAAGAGTGTCTTAAAGATAAAGATGAAAAGCAAATAAATCTAAAGCCTTTTTTTAAAGCAAACCTAAACAAATACTCAAATAACAATAGTAAAAGCCCTTTTGAAAGTATTATGAGAGAAGAAAAAAGCCAGTACCAGCAGCTAAGCCGCCAAGTATGTGGAAGAACGGCATTTAAGAAATAAAATCGATTTTGTGCCAAAAATGAGAAAAAAGAAAACTAGAAATAAATGAAAAGCAAAAAAGTTATGAATATAAAAAGATATGATATATATCATCATGTAAATTGAAAAAAAAAAAATTTCTTTTTTTCAAATATAACATGCAAACCTAAATGAAAAAGTAAGAACTCGGATTTATTATCGTCTCATATATGTTTTTCTAAAAAAAAAAAACAAACA
This sequence comes from Sarcophaga peregrina, assembly GCA_014635995.1. Classification (NCBI taxonomy): domain Eukaryota; kingdom Metazoa; phylum Arthropoda; class Insecta; order Diptera; family Sarcophagidae; genus Sarcophaga; species Sarcophaga peregrina. The sequence goes on along the minus strand of CM025789.1, from coordinate 106,666,009 downwards.
AACAAGCAAGTGAGTGTTATACGGTATAGAATAGTATGGAAAGAACTGTAATAAAAATGGTAATATTCGTTCATAATTATGTATTTGTTTCCATTCTTATTGATGATGAATGGACCTTGTGTGTACTGTTGTTGATGATGATAGAAAGAGATTTACTAGTATGTTCACTAAGGAAAACCACAAATATGGCATCACAACAATGGCGACATCAGAAATTAAATGCAGAATATGATATGCAAAGGAATATTAATTATTTAAATGGCAAATATTTTTGAATTAATGCCAGAATAAAAATTATTTTAAATAACAACATATTTTTAATTAAAATTCTAAATGAACTTTATCCTCGAATCTTTTATAAAAAGGAAAAAGAGGTTCAGATATTTATTTATAATATTCCTTTTATTTCAAAATGTCAGCATACACCATACAATCATTTAAAATGTTAGCCCGTGTGGAAGGAGGCCGGCCAAAATTATAGAGCGCTGAAATACGTTGCAAATTGTCAAATAAGTAATCAACAAAGAGTATACTATACACCTTTCCAAAGATATGCGTTATGATCTTGGTTGCAGATTAAACTGTGCCTGTCTCTTTGCCTCAAGTGTAAAGTGCCGGACACATAGCCCATTCCAATATAAAGAATTAGTACAAAAACATCATACTGAAATATATTCAAAACTCTCTCTAATATGGCGAATTCTAACTCATAAATGCTTCCTTAAAATTGATTGCACGCTAGCGGACTTAATACTTCCATTTTCTAAAGATACAATTATTGTTATAGATAGAAAGGAAGTCCATTATCTCCGCATGGAATAGTAGTATTTAGCACAGTTGCTAAGATAATATATGCATACATACATACATAATTGGTCATTACAACCCTTCAGTCAGGATTATTGACCTAGTTTCTCACACCACTTATGTTGTGTGCATTAATTTATACATAAGAAGTGGTGGGACCTACAGTTTAAAGTCGACTCCGAACGACAGATTTTTTGAGAAACTTTTTCATGGCAATTTTATTTACTCTCAGAGTTTTTGCCAGAAATCGCCTAAGAAATACTTTTTGTATTTTGCTTTGATGTCTTTCCTAGGGCTCGAACCCTGGCTTTACGTCTATTAAGCCAATACACTACCTACTAGACTATACATTCTATATAATATCCATCCTCATAGAATAATATGCAATAAATGTTTAAACAACACAATATATCAGGTGGTAAGAATTTGATTACAAATTCTGGTTGGGCTACTATTTTGTAGTTTCTGGTAAACATTTTTTAATGTGCGCCAATACTACCAACAATACTAATTCAGGCAATCAAAAAAGATTAAACAGGTTTTTTTTTTATTACAAAATCTTTAATTTTCTAATACCAACTAGTTTGATCCCATTGCACTTACACCTTTGTCTAATACAGCGCGCTCGCACAAGTTCCTAAAACCATCTATACTGTACCTTTTTAGTGTGTTTGTTTTGTTTTGAACTCATTTCTAATATAAACAATTCACTTTTTTATTAAATAAAATAATTTTCTGTTTACAGAAGTACTTTTCTAAATAACTTTTCTCTTAGGATCTATACAATCCTGAACAATCTGTTAAGTTGAGAAATTTTAATTAGGCAGATAGGACGTCAGTCCCTCTAGCATTAAACTTAAAATACTCATACATAAATCAAAATTACAATAGAATTGAAGAATATGTTTTCATTCAACTCCTCTTTGTTTTGTTTGAGAATGTTATTCTCTTCGAAAAAATTTCCGTTTATCTCCATATATGAGTGTAAAGTATTTCTCAAGTGAAAAAAAGAAAACAAATTACAACGAAGAGAATAACAATTCGCTCTTACAATTAAATATGAATTAAATCCATACTTAAAAAAAAAAACAGTACATGTGAGATGTGTAGCAGTGAAGTTAGTTTAAAAGATAATCAACGACTATTTTATTTATATAGAGGAGGAATACAAATAAATTATTTTGCAATTATGATGGTGAATAGAAATATGTATGACTTAGAATAAAATTTAATGGTAATGTGAAATCATGTAGAAAATATGCCGATATACGGCTTAGGAATAAGTGGCTCTTTACTCTGTATAGGTACATTTGAATTTTGCTTTTGTTTTTTACCGGAAGGAAATTCAATACAAATAATAAGCACAGGACAGACACAGACTTTTCAAAATATCTATATTAGCAGTAGTAGTAGTAGTACTGCATACTGGTACTCTATATAAGGGAATGCAACATTATTATGAGTCGTGTATTAAATGGGGAGGTTTTTCAGTTTTTTGTCTTTCATTTTTATCTTGGGTGTTTCTTTTTTCATATTCATTCTTAATTTTTTTTTCTGTTTTTTTTACTTTATTTTGTTTTTGTCTACCAAATTTCATTAACATTTCCGTACAAGTTGTGAGTCATTAAATGGATTGAAATTTGTTATTGTACTTCCCTCTACGCCATTCAACCAATTCCCAAATGTATTTCGTCGTACCCTTTTTAACTACTGAAACTATAAAGAAGATGCATACATATTAATAATACAAGAGTAGGGAACAAGTACAAACATATTTTGTATTTAAAAAAAGAAAGAAATTGGTTTCCTTATAAGTTTGGTTTGTTTTAAAATTGAGCAGAAATGTTCTTTTTTAAAGCATGAATAATTAATTGGAAATCTGGTTTTGATATTTTTATATTATTTTTGCTTTTATTTTATTGACCAATAAAATTAAATGAATGGTTTTGTCAAATCAAATCAAAAAGTATTTAAATATTAAAAAATAAAAGATACTCATTTAAAATTCAACAAAACCTGAAGTGAATGTTTCATTTTTAACAAAATATTTATAATTTATTTCTCTTTAGATAAGCTATTTATGTACAATATTTATTCGCCCTTAATTCTGCATCTTTTTCTTCCTGAAAAGTTCACTATTACTTGCAAACGATTTACATATTTTGATTTGATTTGTAGCAATTATTTAAGTAGAATTAATTACGTTGTGAAATCCGAAAATTTTGTAGCAATATATAGATGGCAAACCCGCCTTGAAGGGCAAGTTCAAACTTAATCCAGAGTTGAAGCGGATTGTTATGCGGTTAAATTACAAATTCTACAAAACTTAAAAATAACTAAAGACTTTTACTTCCCTCCAAATGATCCTAGTTTCCATACAATTATCTCAAGGCATACTGCAGAAGACCATTATAAAGAAAAAAGCAAAATTTTTTTTTTGTTAAAAAAAGCTTCTCAAATCTTGCCACTCAAGGATAAAGCTAAAATTCATAACATAGGCAATATGAATAGCTAGGCCATAATAATAACTAAAAGGTTGTAATGGCCAATATTGTAGGTTATACATGCTTGTGTTATCGTGTAAAACTATTGTTTTACATTTTATATTTGACAACATTAATATAAAATACCATGAATCATACATACTCGTACATATTTGCAAAATGTTTAAAGTCTAAAATCCTATGGTTATCCGAAAAATATTATAATAAATACGGAAATTTTGTTTACACGGTAATACAGAATATAATGGTATATTTATTTTCTTAATCAGCCCTAGCCATAGTAAATTGTGTCTAAACAAATATTCAAATTTCTAAATCCTTTAGTAAATGGTTAAAATTAATTAATATGCCACTCGGCATTTATGCGTCAAATCAAAGATATCAGAGACATGCATAGTTTGACCATTACTTATTATTGCACCACAATCATATTATATAATTAAGTGTTTGTCTTTAATCGTTTATGTAATTATTTTTTCACTAATCGTCTTTAACTTTGTTTGTTTGTGTCTTTCTATATCTAACATCCTTAAAAATTTAACACATCATCACTACTACTATCGTAATAATCAACAGTTATATTGAATCCATCCGATTTTGATTATTTGCTAACCAAAGGCAATAATAATACACACGTGGATCGTAGTTCATTGTTATTGAAATTTGATCCTTTGCTTGGTGTACCAGTGCCAGTTAATCAGGAAAAGCAACAACTACAATTACAAATACCGACTAATACTATTAATCCTTGTTTAAGTCCAACACTTGAAGAAGACGAACATAACCACAGTAATCGTTCATTTGTTATAGAAAAACAAGAAATAAACGGTGACGCAGCAGTAGCAGCAGTAGTAGATGGTGTTGTTGACAGTCTAACAGGAGCCAGTGCCAAAGTATTAGAAGAAAAATCACAGGCAGTAAAACCACAACTGCAGTTAGGGCCACAAGCAGCCCAACAAAATAGACGTCAATTAATACAGGGTGTGAATAAAGTAAGAAAATTGTAAACCCATTATAAAAACTGTAATTATGATTGAATTTTTTTTTTTTTGTTTCATTTATCAGAAGAATGCCACTATGAGTGTCGATGTAATAAAGGATATGAGTTTAGACAACGACTGTAATAAAACATTCGAAAATTCCAAGTGAGTGTTTACAGTAGTCGAAAAATTAAAATCGCCTTAACCTTCTAGTAATTTGTTATTTAAATATTTGAAATTTTTATTTTTTCTTTTTTAATAAATGTATAGTTCCACACAATCGGATGATAAACAGATCAACTATAAAATGGATGAACTTGAAAAGAAAATTAAAAATGAAGTGTAAGTAAAATGTTTTTATTTACTTTTAGTTTTGTGTATCCTATAGGGTATTCACGTGTTCTATTTGTTTACTTTTGATTTTTATTATTATTATATATATTTTACACAGTTTCCAAAAAGAAAAAAATATTTACCGAAAAATATTTGTAATTATAATTAATAATAATACTGGTTGCGAGTTTTCCAACATGAATAAAATCTTCAAAATACATGATAAAATTATATCCTAATATAATAACATTCAAGCCAATTTCAAATTGACCAATTGCAGGCGATTGCTTATTTTACATTAGAATTATTCCCAACGTACAATTCAATATCTTTCTTTAAAATTCATCTTGGTTGAATTTATTTATTAAAATGTTAAAATATTGTTTGTTCATATATTTCTAAACATTTTTTATGTAAGGTTAAGCTTACGTCGTTCAGTAGTAAAATGGAACGAAATGAGGAAATCAAAAAGTGCACCTGTTACACTATCGCACATGTATGGCAGGACTATTGCAAAATATGACAAATTCTATTTGCTTTGGTAACCATTTTTAACTTAGATCGGTCACAAATTTTCAATTCATTCCAATTGCCTTCCATAAGACATAATGCAACCGGAGATATCAGTTCCATGCATATCTTGATTACAAATCAAATTGTTAAAGCTAATTTCAATTAAGCAATCTTTATTTAAAAATAAATACATTTAAATTGCCAAATTCCTTATACTTTATTTATTTTTTTTTTTTTATTATTATTTCTTATTCTTATTATTAAAAAAACCCCATTCATTTTAAAAACAAATAAATTGAAGGTCAATATACATACACAACATCAATAATAATAATAATAGTGTATAAAAAGAAAAAAAATATATAAACTCGCTTGATTTATGATCAATATTTTTGGCATACGAAACAGTGTAATAAGACCCCACTGCATCAAACACTAAACGAAAACTAATCGTTATTTGCTTTAAGCGAATAAACAATGTGATTCACTACTCACTATTGATTTTTCTTTTGCACTTTCCCTGCACAATACCACACATCTTTATCTAAAAAAAAAAAAAATCTTAATTAAAGAACACAGAACTTGTTGATTGTTATTTTTATAAAATTTTCTTTATTTTTTTTTTTTTAACAAATTCATAATGCGTAAAGGCAAAAATAACGTATGTTTTGGTTTCTCCTTGTTTAATTTATTTTTAGTCTTAAAACAGAAGATATTGAAAAGAAACTTAAAGATGCTGAACAAAGGGAGGAGGCTTTAATCAAACGTATTACAGAAAAAGACAAAACGGTGGCAAAAATGACGTGAGTTTTGTTATAAAAAAAAAAAGTAAAAATTGTTTGTAATATTTACAAATTAATTTAACGATTATTCTTTATTTTTAGTGGAGTTATTGAAGCCTATGAAAAAGCCATAGCTGAATTAATTGCTGAAAAAGAACAATTAATACAGAATTATGAAAAACAATTAGCTGAAGTGAAAGCCGATCGCGATTCAAATTATCACCATTTAACATCGCTGGAAACAACATTTTCCGATTTGCATGTGTAAGTAAATATTCGTCCTACATCTAACATGACATGACATGAATTTATTTGTATTTCTTTTTTTTCTTCTTTTTCTTTTTTGTTGTATATAGAAAATATGAAAAGAGCAAAGAAATGACCTGCCAATTAAAAGCAAGTGAAGAAGCTTTACAAGCTGAAAAAAGAAAGAATTTAGAAAACCTCCACTTACAGGAACAACGATATGAAAAAATGAAAAATCATGCAATACAACAATTGGAAATGTAAGTTAAATTAAATTGTCTTCTTTGGCTAAACCATTTCAGTTTATAAAAAAAAGGAAGGAATTCTTACTTATCGCTGTGCTAGATTCCAGTATTTATTCTAACGTTCAATCAGAAACAATTTTTCTTCGGGGAAATCAATTTGTAGGGCATTACTAAATTTTGATTGTCAATAACAATTAGCGCGTGGAATGAGTTGATTTATATATTTACTTATGCGGTTTCTGTTGTCCAATTATATTGGTCATAAATCATTTATAAAAATAAAATTTTCCTTCGTAAAGCTATTGAACTTTCTATAAATACTTAGTTCTTTAGTTTATAGTACAACATAGGCCCAGACAAGAAATGATTATCCGGCTTTACTTTAATCAATCGTCACCATTGTTCTCTATCTGACACCTTAGAGTGGTTATTGGTGTTCAGTAGAATGGCTTATTATATCGACAATAAGTTCTATAAAGATACATATATCTCAGCCATCTAAATTTAAGATAATTTATATCCCACCCTAAGTATGTTTGGCAAATTCGATTCCACAGAAAAATTTTTGAAATTATTGCAGACTGGAATATTTGATAATCTTGTTGCTCTCAAAACTTTTTGGAGCATACCATAATCTTGTTAAGCCTTATTATTAACTTCATATGTAGAAATCCAGAAATATTAAAAACAATCAACGTTTATTGTAAGCTACCCCATAAGCTGGGATAAAGGCATGACTTGTAACGCAGGTTTGGTCAAGCGTTCAGGAAATAGTTGGATCTTAGCTTTGTATCTGAGAAGACGTGGGAGAAAAGACAAACATCATCTATTATTGTCTAGCCATAGTCAATACCAACTACTTTATGAAATAATGATTGTGATAGAACGCATACTTTTGAAGCTCTCCAATGTTTTTTTGTATGGATTTACTTCTTCCTTTGTGGGGAATTATGGATTAAGACATAAAAGATCGATTGGACTACATTACTTTTGGTCAATAGCAAATTATGTTTAATCAAAACATCGGCAGGCCACACAAGTTGAAATCGAATTGCTAAAATTTACGGCAACACTGTTGTGAGATTCGTCTGTATCCACAACATAGTTCGAACGTATTACCATGTACTCCAGAAAATAATTGTATTTTTGAAGCTGTTGGATATCAATTGGTATCTCTGATATTGGCAATAGAGGATAGATTTTCAATGAATAAATCTAATAGTTAATGGCATCTGTTCAAAGGCACCAAATGTAAAGCAAAATTTTTCATATAATAAGAAAGGACTAGATATTTCTATATAGATATGTATGCGATAGGGGAATCATTTTCAAAATGGAAACGACTAGCTGAACCTTAATGGAATCTTTCAATTGCGTTAAAAGCCCCTTATTGTCCGATAACGTAACTTTTAAAGCTAAAACTATTGTGAAAAAATGGCTAGTGATTAGCAAATATTCTTTGCAGTTTGATAAAAAAAAAACAATATGCTTAAATAATATCCGATATATGTATCGATTACAAATAACACATTTAATTCTATCTTCATTCTTTCATTTACTTTTAGTGCCAACAAGAAACTTGAATCTCTGACACGAGATCATTCAATAGAGACAACAAAACTGAAAGCCTTACTTAAAAAAGAAGAAATCGCCCGATCATCCATAAATGAGCAACTGGCGCAGAAAACTAAAGAAAACGCTGAACTGGTTAAGATATGTGATGAACTGATTGCGAACCAAGGAAGTTAAAGAGAAGATGGGATCACATTTTATTTGATCCATTTGGTTTAATTCTCCCCTAAGGAGCATAGAATGATATTCTTTTAATTTAATTTCATTAACTCTTAATACTAATTATTTATTATATGTTTTCTTATTTGTATTTTATTAGTTTCCTATTGTAAGAATGATCGAAGACCTCTAGAAAACATACTCTAAAGCGCACATTTATACAAAAGAAAAACAAAAAAAAAACCAAGAAAGCAACCAATTAATAACTATCCCCTCCCTCAATAATAATTATTACTTAATTATTAAAATGTAATGTTTTTGTTGTTGTTGCAGTTGAGTATCCGGTTGTGTTTCTTTAAAAGGCGCTTTAATTTAATCATTTGTTTTTAGTTCAGAAGAGTAAATTAAAAACTCAACTCATTAATTGTAATGTTATTTTAAGTAACAAATTATAATAAAAAAAAAAAATAAAATATAAACAAACAAAAACAAAAATGTAATCCATTATTCATTAAGGAAAAGGAAATCGTATTCAACGTTTTTGACGTCAAAAAAAAACAAAAAAAATACACAAAAATCGTTTATTTTTATAAACTACAAATGGAATATTATTTTGCTAATGAAGCTGTTTAGTTTAGATTTTGTTGAGTTTATTTAAAAAAAAAAGTAAAAAATAAATTTTTTTTCGTTAAATATAAAGAAGAAAAAAAATAGAAAAACATGTTGCAAAACTTAAATAAAAGCAACTGAATCAGAGAGTTGCAATTCCCTACTAAATCATATTATTTTTTGTTTAATTTAAAAATTATTTTAACAGAATTTGTTTACAAAAAACTGTATTTAATTTTAAATGTATTAAAAAAAAAAAAAAAACTTATTTAATACTAAAATAATTACTAATAAGACAACTAATATTTAAAGAGACAATTAAACATAAATGAATGAATGTGTAATGAAAAATACTTAAATGTTTTATTTTAATTTGATTTGATATATTTTTATTTTTTATTTTGGTTATATGTTTGTATATTTGCGGATGAATTTTTTTGCTTAAAACAAACTATTAAGTAAAATATTTCATATTTTCCAACTATCCTCCACTGTATGCATTTAATATATTCATTTAAAATTGAGTTATGCTGACACGAAGCTAATACGAAAAAGCAATTCAGGCATTTTAATAAGCGTTGATTTGAAATCTAACGGCCTGGTTGTTTGTAAAATTGTTTAAGGTTGAACTGTATTTTGATACATATGTAGAGAAAATTGAAATTAGTACACGACATCTGAGTTTACCATACATCTTCCTTAACTTTAAATTTCAGAATGTTTAATATAAAGTGCGAACTCTTTACTTTAAGTATATTCATGACTAGACAACTGTAACAAACGCCTATATCAGCAATATATTTTGAGATCCTATGAAAAAAATCAAAACAGCGCTTTACAATTTGTATGAAATTTAAATTAAAAGTAAATTTAACAATTTCGGAATATTAATTAAACTGCGACATTCAAATATTACTGTTCTTGTTATGTAACATCTACTAAATACAAATGGATACCGTGTTCTAGTTTTTTCTGTTAATCCACATAAAAGCCTGCCTTTAGACATTTCCTGCACTTTGTTGTTTCCCAAACACAATGAATTAAAATTTTTAAAAAAATTTACTTATTAATAAAACTAAGTTTACTATTTTCAAACCTACATTTGTTTATATATGTATGTATATGTATGCAATATACATATATGTATATGTGTGTATAAAGGTTTAATTTGAGATTATTTTGTTATAAGTTCATGATATTTTTCCGTTAAAAACTTCCATTACATATGTATGTACGTATGTATGCAGTTTTTAGTTCTTCATTACTTCAATATAGTTTGACTTTATGTCAATAATTTTATTTTATTTTTTCTAACGTGAAGCACTACAATTATATGCACGCCATTGCGTTTTCACTAAATACAAATATATATCCGCTTACTTTTTTGCTGTTTTTTGAATTTTATGTTTTTTCATTAGATTCCTAGAATTTCGCTTTCATTTTAATGGCTTAGGAAAAAATGAAAGTTATGTAAATTCTTAACATGTATACTTTATTTTAATTTCATCATCAAACATTTTTTCATGAAAAAAATTGTTAAGATTAAAGAAAAAGAAAACTAAAGTGATTAAACTTGTTCGTTTAAAAATTTTATACCTATGTTTACATGGATTAATATGTTTACTAATTTATTATAACGTATATACTAAAACTAAACCTAAAGACTTATTTAATCTTATACTATGTAAAATATTATTTAGATTTAGTGCATATTTCCAACAACACAAATAAAAAATTAAAAAGTAATAGGTTTACGAAAAAAAAAAATTAATGTAAATTAATTGTTTAACAAATTAAACTTTCTTTTTAATGAAATAAAAAAAAATACAAAAATCTACCAATCAACTACACATTATGTTAGTTAACAAAAAAAAAAAGGAAAACAAAAACAACACATAAATTTATGTAATAATAAGTAAGAAATCTCTCAATCATCGCTCTATCCATTAACACTTAATATAGAATAAATACACCAGCTCACACACTCTCTTTATAAGATAAGCTCCTTATATAAAATGCAGCTTTGTTATAAATGATCATCATTTAAGAACACAAAAACCTCCTACAGATCCTCTTTCTCCTATACGTACATACATATAGTGGAAAAGTTGTTAAAGTTTTAAAAATAAATTGATAGAAATACAAAGAAATTCTCCCTCATTAATGCAACAAACAAAATCTAAATCTTAAATAAAACTAATAAAATGAAATCAACAAATTAACAATAAATTAATATTTAAATGCGTATATATATTTTTTTAGCAAGTATAAAATATAATTAAGATAAATCACTCTCTAATAATATACAAAATCTTTATAATCTTTGTAAATTTCATTTGCTTTTCTTAGGTCTAAATAATAAGGAAAAACTCCTAAATTAACCTCGGCTTGTTTTAAGCATTCTCTCTATATGAACTGTAATTTGTTAGTTTTTTTTTTTTTTTGTTTTCCTTAAATATTAATTTAATTTGGAATTTATTTTAATTAGAAAACAATTTTTAGTTTTAATTTAAGTGAAGGAAATAACAAAAAGAGAAAATTAAAATAGCATATTTAGAAAAGTTAAATATGTATTGTACTGTATGTATTCAAAGAAAGAACGTAAATTTAAAATTATAAACAAAAAGACAAAAAACCCACTCCTTTGAGAGTGAAAATAAATAAAAGAAAAAAAATATAATTATAAATAATAAAAATTATTACATTATATACTAAACTATTGCGTTTAATTATTTAAAATGGAAAAAATAAATTTTTCTAAATTAAATGCTCTACTACTATTTTAAAACACTATTGTATAGTTTCGATATTTGCTATTTTAGCATTTAATCTGGGTTAAAAATTAATTCCTGATAGTAGAAAATATATCGTCGTCGAAAATCAAAAAGTACGTAACAAACATTTTTCTAATTTTATAGGAGAAGCAAAATAAGTTATAAAATAACAAGTACTTCATATGTAGAAACATTTTGAATTATTGATATAAAAACGTTATTTTTGGTCGTAAAAATCTCGAATCATCATCAACCAAAAACTCGATTTTAATTTTTTTGATGTTACGTAGTTTTGGATTTTTGACGACGATATTGTATTTTACAGCCTAGTGGTTCTCCCAAAACTATAACAGCCAATTATGATTTAGTATCGGTAATGCTAATGCCAAAAGTTTTATAACATCCTATATGATCAATAGTCAAAAATGGAGGCAAATGATTAATGATTATAACATTAGCACATTAGCTTAACACTGCGTCATTGAAATCACTTGTCTAAGACAGGCCAGTAAAAGATATCGAAACACGAGTTAAGCAAAAAACTTCATTCAGAGATTATCGATCTACATTCAGAACCAAATCAAATCAATCAACAAATCAACTGAAATTGATGCTGATATCTGAAGTGACTATAAGTTCAACTAAAAATTGACATGACCGAAATGGCAGCAGGATGTTTTACCAGTGTCCTAGTCAAGATGTAATGTTTGTGAAGATGTTGCAGGGCATTTAGATGAACTGAAAAGGATTTGTTTGCTTCACTTTGATCAAACTCTGAATTCGCGCGTAGTTCCATCAACATTAGCACCATCTGAGTGTAGTAATAGTTCATATGCGCTCGGCTGAAATCCTGAGAAATTGATTGGGAGGTCCTTCGGCTAGCACCTTATAGTCCAGATCTAGTATAACAGCCTCTTGCACTTGTCTGTTGCCAATAATTGACCGGTGGTACTCCTATCAGGCAACACGAGAGCTTTATGACAGTGTAAATTCTATTTAAATTCTAGATTCTCACAGGCGAAAAATTAAGAAACACTCTCCGGTAATAATTATCAAATTAACTAAATTTTCATTCCATCTCGATGGTTTCTTCTACCTGATGTCACAATGAAATCCTGATGTTTTCCAAAAGAATAACAGAAGATACATAAGAGCAAAACAAAACCGAATAACGGATAAGAGAAAAACAATTTCTATCTATTTTTGACAAATAACTCAATGGGATAATTGGCAAATTAATCAAATTTTTATTCCATCTTGTCAAATAGGTTTCTTCTACCTGATATTTTCCATAAGAATAACAGAAGATACATAAGAACAAAACAAAACCGAATGAAGAATAAAAGAAAAACAGATTAAACATAAACAGAAAGATAGAAACAGAAAAAATATATTTGTACACATACATACATATGTATGGGTATGTAAGTATGTATGAAGTATTTAATAAATTATCAGACGATCGCTTCCAGTGCTCAACTTGTAGAAACCATCACAGTAGAAATATTTTGATTGCTGGGGGTAGACACACAACACAGCTCCGCAAACAATTACGCAACTTAGTAGAAATAAACAAAATTAGAGCGTTTGTTTCTGTTATCGGTATTCCATAATCGACATAATGAACTTTGCGGGCAAAGTAGTTCTCATTACCGGTGCCAGTTCTGGTATAGGTGCAGCAGCTGCTGTTAAATTTGCCAAATTGGGTGCTCTTCTTACTTTGAACGGTCGTAATGTAGAGAACTTGGAAAAGGTAGCCAAACAATGTGAAGAGGTTGGCAAGCAAAAACCTCAACTGGTAGTTGGTGACATTTCCAAAGAGGACGATACTATAAAAGTGTGGCAAGAAACTATTAAGCATCAACACAAATTGAATGTTCTAGTGAATAATGCCGGCATTATTGAGACAGGCAGCATTGAAACTACCAGTTTGGAACAGTACGATCGTGTAATGAATACAAATCTGCGCTCTATGTATCATTTAACTATGTTGGCTACACCGGAATTGATTAAAACCAAGGGAAATATTGTAAATGTTTCGAGTGTAAATGGCATACGTTCGTTTCCCGGCGTATTGGCCTATAACATTTCGAAAATGGGCGTTGATCAGTTTACCCGTTGTGTTGCTTTAGAATTGGCTGCCAAGGGAGTTCGTGCCAATTGTGTTAATCCTGGTGTGACTGTTACGAACCTTCATAAACGTGGTGGCATGGATGCTGAGACTTATGCAAAATTCTTAGAGCATTCAAAAAATACTCATGCTTTGGGACGTCCTGGCACTGCAGATGAGGTCGCCAATGCTATTTGTTTCTTGGCGAGTGAATTAGCTACATTCAGTACTGGTGTCAGTTTAGCTGTTGATGGTGGACGTCATGCCATGTGCCCAAGATAAATGAAAAAAGATTTGTTGGAAGCTGGTTTAACTGACGATAAAAATTGCATTTATTTTGAATATTTTAAACTTCTTTTTTTAAATAAATGTGTTCTATAATATAAATTACAATTAATCATATCGTCTATACTAATATTATTAAGTTTAAACTTTTTGGATTTCTCTCATAAATGAAATTTGATACAAATACATATAATTTTAAACTTTTAATAATCTATATTTCTTTGAGAGAACCTAAAATAGAACATAAGTTTGTGCGAACATAATTGGAAAATTTTTTATTACTGAAATTTGTTTTGATAACAAATAACTAAGTTGACCTTTGCAAATCAAAGGCATATTCTACATATAAAATTTGTTAAATATGTTTTTATTTATTTAAAATATAAAAGTTGAAAGTGGCCGAATGAGATTATGTAGAAATTAATTAGATTCAGCTACCGCCAATAATGTATTGCTTTTAACACATTTGTGTATTTTTCACAAATGTATTCTACTCAACTTGTATTTTAAGATGCATTTCAGTGCGAAATGTTTGTGATTAAAATTCTACGTAAATTTTTGCCGTTCTGTAAAATAATTTTGAACACAATGCAATGCCCACTACTCTAACAGAACACCCAGCTTCTTATTATCAGTTATAATTTCAATTCCTACTAGAAAACTCGTCTTTTATATTATGATATTTATTGCCTAAACAAATTTTATATAAATCATAGTAGCTAAAGAGATTTACAAATAATGTTAAACATATAATTTTCAGCGCAAATTTCACAGCTCAGAGTATTTGTTACAATATCCATTCATCAATCTACTATACATTGTTACCACTATAAGAACAATGTTTATCTGGGACACATAGGCATGTCTGCCGCCATCGACTGGCATATTAACGCCTGTTATAAAGCTAGCCATATCACTAGCTAAAAAGCAAATTACACCAGAAACTTCATCCACTTCACCAGCTCGTCCCAAGGCATGGGTGGCCTTGCAATGTTCCAAAAATTTAGCATAGGCTTCTTCGTTCATACCACCCCGTTTATGAAGTTCCGTAACAATAACACCAGGATTGACAGAATTACAGCGCACCCCATACGAAGCCAATTCAAGAGCTACACATCGTGTAAATTGGTCCACAGCCGATTTAGAAATGTTGTACGCCAATACATTAGGAAAAGCTCGTAGACCACACACACTGGATATATTGATAATATTTCCCTTGGTCTTCTTCAATTCTGGCACAGCCAACATGGTCAATTGATATAAAGAGCGCACATTTGTATTTATAAGACGATCAAATTGCTCAAGGGAAGTATTTTCAATGCTACCATTTTCAATAATGCCAGCAGCATTGACTAGGACATCTAACCTATTGAATTTCGCCACTGTTTCGTTTATAATCTTTTCCACATCTTTTTCGTTGCACATATCAGCCTGTATTTGAAGATGTTTACTGTTATTTAGACATTTTTCCACAGTCTCTTTCAACTTCTCCACATTACGTCCAACTAAAGCTAATTGAGCGCCTAGTTTTGCGAATTCTTGGGCTGTTCTAGCTCCAATACCGGAGCTAGCTCCGGTGATAAGTACAACTTTTCCATTGAAATCCATTTCCGTAAATAAATGATAAAGAACCTTGTATTTGACAAGTGGAATGTGACAACAATAACAATCAACCAAAATTTTTTTTTTTTTTGACATAAAACGGTGTTTCAAATATAAATAAAAAAATCTTTATTAATTGAGATACCAGATTGCAATTATTAAAAGTTATTACAAGCTTTGAAATTAAAAAAGTATGTTTGAGGTGACTGTAAGACCCTAAAAGATCTAAAATAAACAAAAATACTACATAACCTTTCAGATAAGTCGCAAACTATTTGTATTATATAGAAAGTACAAAAGTCAATTATAATTACAGTATTCCCTCCATTTACGTCGCCTCTGTTGTTTATAAACAATATCAGGAGAATTCCCTCTTTAAAAAATTTAAAACATAGAATAAAAATTTAATTAATTTTGTAAAATGTACATAAATAAATGCATCTGATAATATGAGTTCTTTGAAATTCTATTCGCATCGTTTCGATTTACGTCGCCTTTTTCCAGAACATTCTACAACGTAAATCGAGGGAATACTATATAGCGGTAAATGTAATTATTCTGACAACACTTGTTTTTTATTTATTTTCAACAACAGGGTGTTCAAACTTTTTTTCATAAATACAGTCATACTCGTTTATAACGAACTCGGTTATACCGAATTCTTGATTATTACGTAATATTTTCAAGTCCCGACGTTTTAATAAAAATTTTCATACAAAAAACTTCGCTTATTACGAACTTTAAATGGTCCCAGTAATTAAATTTCATACATTTTACCTTTTTTTATAACGAACCCTCAGAAATAACTTTGAAATGTGGCAATAGTCTATACTTTTATTTAATATGGCAGCATTAAATTATAACTCAGCCTCTTTAATCGGCAGATATATAAGAAGAATTAACACATATTTTTGGTTGTTAATAAATAAAATACTTTTTGTTTTTAATAAATGAAAAGAATTATTTGTATTTTATATTTTCTTTAATGACTTCACCCCGTTTATTACGAAAATTGCATATAACGAACTATTTTTTCTGGTCCCACGGAGTTCGTTATAACCGAGTTTGACTGTACTCAATATGAATTATCATGATCATTTACCCTTGAAATCTATCCTGTAGTGCGTGCAAATTTATTGATAATATATTATTATCTATAGATTTTGATTAGAGTACATACAGCACATTTGTAAAAAATATGGAGTTTACTGGTAAAGTTATTATCGTAACTGGCTCTAGTTCTGGAATAGGAGCAGCTGCAGCTATTCACTTTGCTGAACTGGGTGGTGTTTTAACTATAGTGGGTCGCAATGTGGATAAACTGCAAGAAGTGTCCAACAAAATTAGTGCCATTAAAGGTCAAGCGCCTTTAATTGTTCAGGCTGACATGGCTAACGAGGAGGATGTAAAACGTATTTTAAGCGAAACATTATCCAAATATGGCAAGATTGATGTCTTAGTGAACAATGCTGGTGTATTAGAAACTGGCACAATCGAAAATACCAGTTTGGAGCAGTATGATCGTGTTATGAATACAAATATTAGAGCTGTTTATCAATTGACAATGTTAGCTGTGCCAGAATTAATAAAAACTAAAGGATGTATTGTTAATGTATCCAGTGTAAACGGCATTCGTTCTTTTCCTGGCGTATTGGCTTACAATGTCTCCAAAGCGGCTGTTGATCAGTTTACCCGTTGTGTGGCTCTTGAATTAGCCTTAAAGGGTGTCCGTTGTAATGCTGTAAACCCTGGTGTTATTATTACCGAAATCCATAAACGAGGCGGTATGGATGAAGAGGCATACGCTAAGTTTTTAGAGCACAGTAAAACTACACATGCCTTGGGTCGTCCCGGGAATGTAAATGAAGTGTCCGGCGTTATTGCATTTTTGGCTAGTGACAAAGCCAGCTTTATTACCGGTGCAAGTTTACCTGTTGACGGTGGCCGTCATGCCATGTGCCCTCGTTAAATTTGTTAAACATTATTTTTTTTATTAATTTGAACTTGCCGTTGTTATTGCATTTAAACGAAATGTATGTTGTTTTTGTTTGTAAAGTAAGATTTAACATTTAAGCCGTTTGTCGCTTTTAAAGGTATATCTAATAAAAATCATAACTTATTGTTTAATGGTATTATTTGATCTAAAGGAATACAATTATTGTGGTAAAATTGTTACGAAATATTCTGCTAATAGAGAAATAAAATGACAATAACTTTTGATATTAAAAGTTGTTTCTATTTCCCTGTATTAAATGTTTAATCTACTACTCTTCGGCAAATCTAATATTTATTTATTAGAAAAGAGAAGAGGTTTTAAAGTTAAGGCGGAATTCGTCTCAACGGAATATATTAAAAAATTAATGTAATAAAATTTTAAATACTTTTTAAGTTAAAGCTGTAGCAAAGACATTTTAAAAATTAAAGTTTTCAACGTACAAATTCGAAATAATTAAAATAAACATACATAACTATAACATATATACATTAGTAAATAGGATTGATTGGCTTCTTCGACAATAATTAATGTTCCAATTAAATTTTCCGTTTATGGTACCTAATAATATCCTACACTGGTCCGAATATAATGCAGTCAACTCAAAGGAGATTCTTATTGTGACGATATAGAAGTGAATAAAACTATTAACCAGTACATCCCGTTAAGTTAGTGTAAAATGTAATGAATGTTTTAATCAAATAATCTAATCGAAAAACTTTTGTACCCAAGTTTAAATAAACATAAATCGCATTTGTTAAACCCACTAGATAGATAAAGTACATTCCATTTGTATCTATTTTTGACAAATAACTAAATGGGGTACAATCTAAACTTAAATTTTATAGCAGTTATCAGCATTTGAAATAAAAACTCTAGTCAGATATAAGAACTTAGTTTTAACTTATTTTTTTTTTTTATTATTAAAAAGATGGGCTTTTTCAACCGTCCCTTTTTTCCTTCAAAAAATACATGTTCTTATGTAAAAAATATCTTCACACAACTAATTATAGAGAAAAAGTATACGAAATTTAACATTCGTAGCCATAGGACTTGATAATCTTGTTGAAGGGTTCTGCTTGTTTGGCAATATTTTCGCGAGCCTTGATGGTCAACTTCTTCATGAGTCTGTTGTGTTTCAAAGTGACTTGCAATTTAGCCTTACGTTTACGTTCCAAGCTCTTGACAACATCACCGTGATGCCAGCCAACTTCGTTGGACAAACGGCCCAATTGACAGTATTTGCGGTCTGAACGCAAGGTCAAGATGCGCATAGCAATGGGTACACAGACACGACGGCGCTTATCATAGGGCGATGGGATACCATCGAAGACGCGGAGGCGGGCCAAAGCGGCTTGACCGCGCTTGGTTTTGTGTGGGATCATACCTGTAAAATAGATTTAATATTTTATTAACTCTCTGATACTGTATGACTACACAAAGCAAATATTTTGTTATTCCAAAAATATCAGTTACAAAGTTTGTTTCATAGTTTAAACATCAAATAATGTAGGTAAGAAGTTTATGTTCATCATAAAATATCCGGATGAGATAGTAATTGTTGTTTTGATAGAAAATACATACCTAAAAATAAAAAGAGAAAATTTGGAATTAGAAAATTATTTCCATTCATTAAACTATGATTTTGTTTTAAAATTACAATTCAGTGAAAAATTTGTTACATATTTTAGAATTCAAATAATGTAGGTAAGATAAAATTGTTCATCACTTCACTGCTTTTCAAAAATATAATGTACATATTAAAAGTTACGTATAAACAAATCTTTCCAGTTTCTTGTTTGTGATGATAAATGCACCAAGTGAATTAAATTAATAAAAGCAACCGCGCGATAATGCAATAATTTGTATTTGACGAAAGAGACAAATGTTGTAAATTTCATCTTGTCGAGCGTTCAGCTGATTTAAAAGTTTATAATTTTTATGCTCCAACGTTCAGATTAAAATATGAAATAATTTCCGAATACATAATGAAAAAACTTGTTTACAGTTTTTGTTATGAACATCATAATCTTGAAAAGCATCTGATAATCTATTATTTTATGACCCTTTAAAGGGTTTGAACTTACCTCTAACAGCTTTGTAGAAGATTCTGGAAGGGGCACGGAAGTGGAATGGGCCACGGGCAGGATTGACATTGCAACGTTTGCGCAAGTAAGCCAAATACTTGATCTTGTTTCTGTAGAAATGACCAGAAAGGTTCAATTCTTCGCAACGGACAACAGCAACTTTGCCACCTTGCAACAAGTATTTGGCAACAACGGAAGCCAAGCGTCCGACCAAGTGGCCACGACCATCAATAACAACGGCCTAAAAAGATTGCATCTTATTAATATGACATATAATTAGAAAAAAAAAATAGTCAAAATTGTGAACAATTGAGGTTAGACAGCTCCACTAAACAAAAAAAAAAAAAAAATAAAACACATAAACAAAAGCTGCAAGCACTAAACTCCTATTAAACACCGTCAATTTCAGCTGTTTAGGTATCTGGAAACTTTAGATATGGCTTTTAGCATGTCTATTTACAACTTTTGATATAAATTTTAGTTTGTCGTATTTTTACATCTCCATTTTTGTTTAATACACAGGCACTTTTACACAGCAGCACGTGTAAGTTGACATTAGTTTTCTGTCAAAAATCATGTTTCTTTTTACTAAAAATTTTTACTTTCAAAACACATTTCAATTGTTACTAGTTTTGGCACAATTTTATTCAGTTTTCCAACAATTTTTCTCATTAAATTGGCGATTTTTTCAAAAAATATCACCACTTACCCTATTCGTTAAACCAGTCATGTTTAAGAACCGCACGGAAAGAAATGGACGAGCATAGGTTTCATAGGGCGGAAACGGCCATGTTGAAATTTATGACATTTTGCATGCTTGTACAAGCATTTAAATGTCAAATTGCATACAGTGTTGTATTGATATAGAACAGGTTTGTATTTTCCTATTGAAGACAGTATTCTGTATTCATATAACATGTCTGTCTTAAAACCGGCTATGAATTACAATAAGTAAACGAAAAGAAGAAGAAGATAAGTTGTCAATTGGAGAAAAAATAGAAAACACAAAATTTCATTCTCCTACATTTAAATTTACAAAATTTTTAGTAATATTTAATTTTCTAAAATTTATTTAAGCTTATATTGTGCAAAAATTAAACTAGTATTACATTTTTCGTTTGTTCTAAGGTAAGCTACTAAAAAAGAAAACAATTAATTTCTTATTGGAATTAAATAAAGTCGGAGATTTTATTTATGCCACTCCCCATATAAAGAGAAACAAGTGTATTTTGTTATTTGTGTGTCTGTCAATAGTTGGTAGCAGGTCTTTGTTATCTTTATTTTGAATTGGCCTAAAAATGTCTGCTTCATAAATTAAAGATGACTAATCGGCACAGTAATCTTTCATATTGAACGGTACTTTAATATTACTAAGTATAATACAGTGTCAGTTATTTCTATTTCTTACATAAAGAAGAAAATTTAAAGTAAATAAATTATGTGGAAGGCCACTGCTGGTTTACAAATACAAAATACCAACACAACAGCAGAAGACGATGACTGGGAAACAGATCCAGATTTTGTCAATGATGTTAGTGAACAGGAGCAAAGATGGGGTTCCAAGACCATTGAGGGAAGCGGCCGCACTGCTGGAGCCATAGAGTAAGTATAAAAAAAAAGTTGATTTAAAAGTTCATATAATTCAATTATTATATCCTTAGCATGGATAAATTGCGAGCCGAAACAGAAAAAGCCGACCAAGATAAGAAACGAAAAGAAATTGAAGAGGTTAATCCTGGTTATGGTTATGGTGGAAAGTTTGGCGTCCAGACCGATAGGATGGACAAATCAGCCGTAGGCCATGACTATCAAGGCAAAGTGGAGAAGCACGCTTCGCAAAAAGACTATGCCACGGGTTTTGGTGGCAAGTTTGGTGTACAATCAGATCGCGTTGACAAGTCGGCTGCTGGTTGGGACCATATTGAAAAAGTAGAAAAACATGCGTCGCAAAAAGATTATGCCACAGGTTTTGGTGGAAAGTTTGGTGTACAAACTGACCGCGTTGATAAATCAGCCGTGGGCTGGGATCATGTGGAGAAAGTGGAAAAACATGAGTCACAAAAAGGTTTTGGTTTTTAACACTTATTTAAATGGGTTTTAACAGACTAAAATTATTTTTTTTTTTTCAGATTACTCAAAAGGTTTTGGTGGTAAATTTGGCGTACAAGAAGATCGTAAAGATAAATCTGCAGTGGGCTGGGATCATATTGAAGCGCCTCAAAAACATGAAAGTCAAGTAGATCATAAAATTGTAAGTGGAAAAAATGTTTTTATATACGATATTAAAATTATTATTTCTGTGAGAAATTGTTAAAAAAACGTATTTTTTTTGTCTTCTGTTCTCAAAATGTTTTTTTTTTTCTAAAAACTTACTCAACGTTTCAAATGTTCTTTTTCAAAAATATTGCACTCAATGCAAAAATATTACAATCCTGGACTTAAAAGCTTCATAAACTACATGAATTTATTATACAATTAGCTTCTACATTATTTTCTTTATCAAATTACAAAGATGAGTAATACGAGAAACGACAGAAAAAATATGCAGACAGAAAAAATATGGCTTTGTTTTAAAAACATAATGAAGGGATAGAAACTACGAACAATGTGGTCGCTACTGTAGTCAGTATATGTCAAAAAGTGCTTTAAGGTTATTAATACATTTGTTTTTAATTTTTCTATGATGAAAATAAGAACAAATTTTAATAGATTTTAATAAAACAAGAACGTTTACATATACAGACATATTCTTTAAAGATAATTTTCTCTCTATTAGGGTTTTGGTGGTAAATTTGGTGTACAAAAGGATCGTATGGACAAATCGGCGGCATCATACGATGATGGTGGCAAGCAGCAAGTGGGCACAAATTATACTAAAACTAAGCCTGTAATAGAGGGTGCTAAACCATCCAATTTACGCGCCAAGTTCGAGAATTTAGCTAAAAATTCCGAAGAAGAAAGTCGCAAAAGAGCTGAGGAACAAAAACGTTTACGCGAAGCTAAAGATAAACGAGATCGGGAGGAGGCGGCAAAACAAACTGTGGTAGAAAATAAACCTCTACCAGCAGCAGATGAAGCTAAGCAACCACCACCTAAGGGGGCACGTTCCCATATTGTTACAGGCCGCGAGGGTGGCATAGGAAATGCTATAAGTGCATTTAATCAAATGCAATCACCTACTAAAGAAGATGCACCACACGTACGTAAAGAACCTATACACATTCCAAGAGATGTAAAACCGGAAATCAAACAGCAAGAGCAGATTAAAGAAGTCCAAACGCAAGAACAATCAAAACAACCTGAAATTATTGAGGAAGTTAAGCAAGATGTACAACAAAAAGTGCTGGCACCCCCACCTGATCTCATACCATCAATAGAAATACAAACTGTGGCTACTCCACCAGAAGTGCAATCACCTGAACCACCTCACCACAACATAGATGTCACTAGTGTTGAACAACACCATGAAGCAGAACCTTTATATCAAAATCAAAGTGAAATTCAGCAACAATCTATTCCTAAAACACCAGAACCTTCATCGCATGAACATGAACAACAGCTAACAGCAGCAAACTGGTGATGCTGTACAACAACAGGAACAAGTGGGCAGTAATGATGTTATTTACGCAAATTCAGATAATTTGGCTGATTATATAGAAGATACCCATATTCATGCAATTGCTCTGTATGACTATCAGGCTAACGATGATGATGAAATATCCTTCGATCCAGATGATATAATAACACATATTGAAATGGTAAAATATGCATTTTGTTTATGTTTAGATAAAATAAATACTTCTAAATTTCAACGTGAATTTACGTTAGAAATGTTATTCGTAACTAGATTTTTTAAGATAAAAAATTGCTATATTTAATATATATCTTGCAAATCTTTCAGATCGATGAAGGTTGGTGGCGTGGTTTATGTAAAAATCGTTATGGTCTGTTTCCGGCTAATTACGTTCAAGTTATTAACAACCAAAATTGAGTCCTTTGCAGAGAGCAAAGATGAACAGTGTCAGTCAGCGACTATATAAATTTTTATTTAAATTCAATTTTATTTTTATAATTTTCAAAACAACGATTTTTTTGATTTTTTTTTCCAAAAGTATATTTACATAATTTTAATGTGTATTAAATAAACATTCGTTTTTATGTTTTAAACATTCATATTTATATAAATTCTATTTTTTATACATGCAATATACTATATGTTTTTAAATTATTATTTTAATATTTGATTTGTTTTTAAATTCTTATTAAGCATTTATAAAAATGATAATGTGTATATGTTTCTTAAATTATATTTTTATCATTTGATTTATTTTTAAATTCTAATTAAGCATTTACAAAAACAATAATTGTTATTAAGAAATCATTACAAAAAATCATGTTTAAAGGCAAAAGACTATTAGTGTCAAAAGTTTTTCTCATTATAAAAAGTCAGTAACATAATAAAAAAATACAAAAACAACAAAGAAATTATACAGACTGTATTTAAATAAACGTTGAAACTTTAACTAAAAATCAAAAATAATATGACCATTTATTTTAGCAGAAGAAAAACGTGAAGAAATGTTCTTATTTTTTTATAAAAGTACTTGCTTTATATGTACTCTAAGATAATGTTTTCTAAAGTTATTGATTCTAATTTACAACTTTGAGTATAGGGGGCTTATGATAACAATTACGTGCTTTTAAAAACGCTACCGACAAATGAAAACATTTGCTTTGTCAAGCGCTAGACATTTCAACAATGTGTCAACTTTGTCTATTGTTGTTGGGAGAAGTCTTAATGTTTATTTTGTACTTGTAAAATACCAATATTCTACCTGATTTTAATATCTTCAGATGCTTTTTTTTTAATTTTATTGTAAATATATTCATCAAATGTACATTATTTATAGAGATTAAATATTTTCCTACAAGCACCTCTGTTTAAAGATACTTGAACTTGTTGCCAAGGTTCCTTGTACTCTCAGATAAAAATTCACTAATACCTGGTATCTTCATATATAGTTTAGAAATTCCAACAGTGAAAATCAATTAATTGTTGGGTTAGGTAGTAAATGAAATGTTATGTTTGTATCCATTCTATAATAATCTATAAACCATGAAAACAAAACTTTACTGTGGGGTAGGGTAGGTTAAGTTAGCGGAAAGTTTTCCGTTTATAGGCAAGGTGACACGATGTTCATATGGTAAGGGGGTGTGGTAATCGCCATTATCACGATCATTAGTGGTACGTTTAAACGATACCGAGCTTCGGATGAAACCGGCCAGTGCCCTTATTGGCGCGCAAGCATGCCAAGACCTTAAAACTTTCTATCACCCAAAATTCTAAAAACTGATGACGTTTTGTCTTAAAGTTCAGTGCACTGGTGCACCGATTCTGTTTCTTCTATATAATGATCCTAGTGGAGCAGACCGTGTTTGATAGAATTGCTGTTAGAATGCGAACTCTATTGCATTCAAATTGAAGTTTTTAATATTTGTAGGATCATATCCGATCATATCGGAACGAATCACATAGGTGACTTGGTGTAGTCTATACAATATACTTGCTGGACCTAACTGACGCGATAGACTGCTTCGATTTTTGACGGATACATGAAAATGCAGGAATTGAGGATAATTTAATAGCAGATATATTGGTACTGATAAGGTATGCTCGTACAGTAGGTTGGCTGGGATGGCTAAGACAGACTGCAGATTTCCAGCTTCGAGCATTGTGCCTATGATCGTTCTTTGACTTTTCGTACTTAAAGTTTGAATATGCAATTATAAAGAAATTACAGACCAGACCACACCTTTGAATAATTTGACAAACTCAGTCTTGGTTTTGTTTTGTAATAAATTAAAGAGAATAAACAAATATTTTAATCTATTACAAATTTAAAATCCAGTAATTGTAGTAAGGCTGACTTTTGTCACCTCTGTACATTAGATAAAACTTATCCAGAATAAAAATTTACAACTTCACCTTCAAATACAAATATATAATCTATGTAAAACAAGCATTAATAATTTTTAAGGACATAGAGAAAGTTCTAATTACTTTCAAATATTTCGAAATCTTTGTCAAAAATTAACTTATTATAAGCGACGTAGCTAATAAAATGGTTGACAGGTCACGTAATTTAAATGAAATAAACGACTGATAACTCTTAAACTATGCCCAGCAAAAACAAAAAAAAAAAAAAAGAAATTTTGCATGTCACTGAAACAAAAATGAATTTTTTAATAACAATAAAATCAAGTTTGTTGCTCTTTCGTATTGTTGTATTTCTTTAATACAAATATACATAACTACATATTTTTTTTATCAATAACTCAATAAAAGTTATGAATAAAATACAGAAATAGAAAAATTTCCCTTTATCTTAAAAATCCCCATTTAAGCACCCAAAAAAGCAACACTGTTATTTATTTTGCCTCAGCACGACTGTAACACAGTTATAAAAGCAAAATTTTAACTTTGTACTCTCTTAGTAGTTTGACGTTTACCGTTGGTTAGAGTTGAACTAACGTGAAACTAAAAGTAGCCCCCCCACTCGCCACTCTTAACACTCGCATAAGAAGAAAAAAAAGAGAAGGAAAAATTATTTTTTATTGGAACTGCGAACAGTGGTGTTTTTAAAGGAATTTTACTTGTTACTACTTAAACAAGAGCAAATTATTAAAAATAAGTGATAAAAGATTTAAAATTCCCACTAAAACATACTAAAATTAAAGAAATAATACTTACATATGCATATATAAAAGTGAAAAGCTGTATAAATATAAAGAATTTTTTAATGACTGATATTTCTTTTTGTTCCCTAAGTGATATGCAAAATAAAGAATCGTATATGTATTTCTTTTAATCTGTTCTCTTTTTATTTTTATCAAAAATTATTATTGTGAAAACAAGTGTTAATTAGTTTATGCTTGAAGATAAAAAATAAAAACATTAAATGTCAATTTAGTAAACTACAACAAAAGAACTGCCTATTTAATCACTAAAAGACGAGGGAAAAAAAAATAAAGAACGCATTTTACATACGAAAAGAAAGGTAGAAGTGCCAACGTTTTCAATTCGTCAATAAAATAATCGACGCTAAATAAAACAACACAGACGAAAAACTTTTTTATTAAGAATATCGAGAAGCACAACAAAAACTTTAATAACAAGGAAATAAAACAAAATTTGATTGTTTTCAAAACAAAGAGTTTTTAATTTCTAATTTGTTGGATCATAAATTTATACAAAACACTCCTCAAAAGTAAGTGTTTTTTTTTATAGAAATAATTTTAAAAGTTTTCTTACTAAAGTGAGTGTAGTAATTATAAATGAATTTTCTTGTATCTTTTTTACAATGACATTCTAATTATGTATTGTTATTGCCTATAATTCGTGTCAAAATTTATACATACGCAATACCAGCATTGAAAACAATAACAACAACAAGATGAAATTTCAATAACAAAGTGTAAATTCATCTTTTGTCTGTAAAGTGCTTATTAAGTGTTGTCTAATGTCGGCTGAACAAAACTTGAAAATCACCATACATATTATGTTATTAAAAACATCCATCTTTATGAATAAAAAAATATATATATTTTGTTTTTTAAATGGCATGAAATAACTAATAATATTTGAAATTTCTCTTACCTGTAACAATTTACATCTCCTCGCAGTGACATGTGGACCTGTTAAAAACAATTTTCTATTTTAGTTCTACCAACTAATATGCAAATAATTGGCATTAAAATTTCCGATAGAAGCAATAAATTGCTGTATTTAAAACAAACATTAGTTCCACTTACAAATTATTTCACCAATTTATTAATATTTTATTTAAATACTATTTACTCTGAGTGGCTTACTTTCCTAGGCTCTTTAAGTTTTATTAATTTTTTAATTAAATAGACAATATATTTGAAATCAATTATTTCTTAAGCGTTAATGTAAATAACTTAATGTAATAACTCTAAGCCACTGCATGTACATATACGACATACATACTCAAATTAATGCCATTTCTTACAATGCGAATTTTAGGCTTAAAAGTTAAAAATTACGCCAACGCTCTAAATTAAAAATATCGTATAAGTCATGTATGTACATATGTTGTATAGAGATTTCCAAACCACCAATATCTGCACGTGATTCCGATTTGTTAGGCAGATAAGAGCTGAACTTCAAATTAAAAGCTTCAAATTTGAATTTCTTTATTCCAAGTTGTTGGTTTTTTCTATTTAGTTTTTTCGATATAGATATAAGAAACAATAAATTATTTACTTTAATTAATTTTCTTAATTAGCATCTCACATAGTCTTTCGTTTATGTGCAGATTTGAATAAAGATCTTCTAAGAAATTATTATAAGGTTAGACTAATTATTTAAAATAAAAGTGAATTTAATTTGATTTCTAATATTTTTGTTTGAAATTAAAAATAATAAAATGGCTATGAGGGCACTCTTTATTAAAGCTTCTCTCTTTTTACCTTAAGATATTTTCTACAAATTGTTGTAAAAAATTAAATCTGAATTAATAGCGATTTTGGAAATATTTTAAGCAAAGTAAAATTTACCTCTTGTCCACCACCTTTACATATAGTATTTCTGAACGGCAACACTGTTGCATATTCCCTGCTCTTGTGTTCCAAATGCTTAGAAGAGAGCGTATAAACATAAATCGGCTCTCTTAATTATACACCTAAATATAATTTTTTTTACTCCAAAGAAATGTTAATATTAAGAAAATTTTAAAGGAATAACATTTTATTTGTCTATTCTTTTTTTATAGTAATCAATCATGAAAAATAAGTTTGTGCATGTCTATTGTGTTTTTATATTATTTTTGTTTTCATTTAAAATTTCTCTGTTAAAAATTAAATATTTTTCGTCATAACTTTAACAAAAACAATTTGCATATTAAATTGTTAAATTTATTAAACACGTTTTGTTTTCAGCCATGCGTAAAACCTAATTTTTATATTTTTGTTTTTTAATAAATTATTTCATTTTATTTCATTGAAACACATATTATAAAAAGAAAATAATTTCATTAAAAAAAATTTTGTGTAATCAAATTGAAAAAAAATCTCATTAAATTCATCAGCAATTCAATTGCTGATAAATAAATAAAGAACTTACAGCGTATTTAGAAAATTGCACAAAGACTGGATTTGGTTTTATTAGGAATTTTGATATTCACTACATTTTATGTAAAAAATTTCAACAAAACAAGGAGACTGCTTGAGTTAATGCTTTCTAAATTTATTTTAATTTTGTTTAATTATCTTAACTTATTTTGTATCATTCTCGATGTAATGATAAAAATTGTGCACAAATAATAATAATTATACCAACTATATTTACTCTTGCTATATAGTATATACATAAATAAAACACACTGCTTATGCTAGACAAATAGTAATTAACGGTACTAAAACACCCACATCACCTTTAGAATCATTCATTAGAAATTTACACACTGTATTTTTATTATTAAATAATTGTTTCTGATTTAAATTCCAATATCAATTACACATGTTTTCTATTATTGCTAGATTTTCTTTTAATTTCCATTACTAATAACCTTCATTTAAATAACAACAACTGTTGCTTTACGTAGTTACTTAAAAACCCGATGTGCTTCACTGCCGTTAATACAGTCTGCTTAAATAAAATTTAACTAATTCATGTCAAATATATGTATAGTCAACAGAAAATAGCAATTCTTTAGTTTTATTGTCGAAAAAGTTCTACAAAATATTTGTCAAGTATATTCGTCGGCAATAAAAAAATAATTAAGCATAAAGTTTTTTTTGGAAACGAAATTAAACAGTTAATGGCTAATATGAAGGTTATGAAATTTAATTTAAATTGATATCTTCACAATTGTATGTTCCAGAGCCTTATAACTAATGCGCTATTCTGTCAGACTCTTTCCTGCTACATTATTATTATTATGTATCCACTAACTGAAATTATGTTTGTGAAGTAAGACTTTCTTCCTTGAGTAATCGACATTTTCAACTATTATAATAGCAAATACAATGATATATATGTATATACATATGTATAGAGTATTTATAATATTAAACAAGGTAAAATATCTTACAAACTGTAAGATTCTATTACAGTATTTATGAATTGGAGAGTATTAAATAAGATTACAAGTCATATTTTCCGCTGGTGTGTTTTCCGATTGTTTACATTGTTTCCTTTCTGTATGACCGTCGCTTTAAATTAGTCTCGCTTTTTTAATTTATGTACTTAAAAAACTTAGAATAAATTAATATACATAATACAGGCAATTTTTATATAAAAATATTATCTTCATATGCATATATGTAGATATGTATGTATATATGTATGTACTTGAAACCTTAGTCAGCAACACAATTTCTAAAATCTAATTTTCATATCTTCTTAGAATAATCTTCATAATGCACCTCTTATTAAAAAGAATTTTGTTTATATTATAACGGTTAAGAAGGTATTATATTGCTGTCAATTTCTCTGTGAAGTAATTTTTTAATCTAATGAAGATTATTTTTTATTAATTATTCTAAATGATAATGATTACGTTGTGACAGGGCAATTTAAATAATTATTTTTAATCGTTTTAATGCACTGTCTCGCTAATAAAAAACTGTTTAAATTATAACAATATTATGGCGATTGCAACAATCATCAAAACGCTGTCAGTAAAATAAATTTCTTGTAGAAAAAGTTACCTTGATGACTTTAAAATATTTTAAAGAATCTTTCTTTATACATTTTGGACACATTTTCAGATATTGGTTTTCATATACAAACCAAGCTTTAGTTTTTTTTTGTATTTTAAATGAGCTGGTTCCGAACTTATAAAACAGCTGCTAAAATATTTAACTTGAAAGTAAAATAAATGCATATTTTTTTTTAATAAACAATCATAAACTCGCATTATATTGCTTTTTTTAAGAATTGACGTTTAGACAAAAAGAAATAGTAGTAAAAACGTTTGAAACACCAATCAAATATTTAATTATTTTAACATATGAAAATACCTTTCAACATAAGTGTAAGAAATAAACTCAAATTAATTACACTTAAATAAATCTACAACTAAATATACAGATATTGTTTAAGCCGAATATCTAGAAGATTGATCCCCATTTTATGGTAAATTTTTTCCTTAAGGAATAATTAAATTCGTTTTTCTTAATCTTCTTATTCAAACTCTAGTTTTTCCTGGCCGTAAAAATAAGCAAAAGTTCATTAGTCATGCTATTTCTAGCCGTATATAAAAATTTAAATTTGGTAAACCTCATCTAACCGAGCAATGCGTAAGGTCTCCTTCGTAAAATCTACAACTAGTATATGTAGGTGATATATGAAAATAATCAGAAGTAATGCCGTTTACATGTGTATTACCACGAAAAGTTGTTAAATTACTAAGAAGATTTAATCTTTGTAAATCATTCTGTCGGACAATATAGTTTTTAAACAAACTATTTATATTGCATTTTACCGTCTATAACAAGTTTTAATAGGTGGACTGAGAGAATTCAGCATAGTAGCAATACTCCTTCGCTCTCCCTTAAAATTATCAGGAACAGTGTCTACTAGACCACGGCGACTTACAATGCATAGATTCTGTGCCAATTCCTCTACTAGCTTTATAAATTGACTGTTATCAGTTATTTTAATTTTCTTAATATGTAATCGCCTTTTTTATATAATTTTATGTATTTATTTTATATTTAAATTTTTATTTATAAATATCAACATAAGACCGCACCAAAAACGCCTGCGATAAAATAAAAGTCAATTACAGACAACATTGACAAGAATTTTCCTTATATAATGCCAATATTAACAGCTAGGATACCGAATTGCAACAATAAATAAAGGTGATCACTACTTATTAATATTAACTTATTTGTAATTGAGAGCGTTTTCCCCATTTTTATCAGATAATTTTTAAACGTTTAGTTCCAATTTTCAAACGATCGTATAAATAAATTTCTGTTCTCTAATTAAAGGCAAGCCTTTTTGTGTAGTGTAGCCACAGTGGGTCAGAATGTAATAGAGTATAGTTAGTTCATTCTTTTAATTTCCTTAAATAGTGATTACAACTTAGTTGGCAGAATTAAAAAAAGAAGTTTTCCTATTCATGATTAACAATCATCTTGAAGGTAATCAAGTTTCTAAATTCATCAACAGAAGCATGTAATAGAATGTATTGGAAAAAAAGTGTAATTGAAAAAAAAAAATAATTTTTTATACATTTAGAGTTACTCAACAGAAAAATCCATAACTTCAAACAAAAGAATTACAATTTGTGCTGAAAGGAATATTGCTTTTGCTGTGAAAAATAATCAAAAAAAAAAAAAAAACATTAAGAAGCTAGTTGAAATTATTCTATCTACTGACAAAGACGTGTACTGTGCAGAGGTTTTTAATATGAATTCACATTAAAAAATAAACAAAGATTTTTTACGCGTTAAACAGGTGTAAAAGCTTTTTGATATAAGTCGATTAGTGAACCAAATAATAAAAAACAAACAAAATTAAATTTATATTTAATTAGTGTAATTTAGTGTATTCTACATAGTTTAAGCATATGTATATACTCGAAAAATGAAAATTTCGAGTTGATTCACTTTTGTACTGGGTGTGCGATATGTATTTTACTTTTCTAATATTCAATTTGTGCAATACATTTTAATATAAATAGGTATAATTCTTTTTTTAATATTTTGTTTACGAATTTATAAATTTCACTACAGACAATATAGTAAATATTAAAGAAATTAGTCATATTGCTGGCTGCTGTAACAAAACAAAGAATTTCTCCAAAGGGAAAGCTTAACCATATTGGATAACATTCTAATTATCTACAAAAAACCCTTACATTTTATTGTATAATTACAAATAACTATAATTCAATCGTGATTCTTATTGTCGTTATCAAATAAAGACATTTTTTTATATTCACTAATAAGCCAATCCAATCTTTGTGTTGTTTTTTCAATTATTTTTCAAAAATAAATGCAATTTGTATATGCACATTTATAATACTGTATGTATGTACATATATGTACTTTAAAAATATTTTTATATTATTGCTCATCAGTTCAATTGAAACATTATTGTTGTTGTTGTTTGTTATTGTCCAACCGATATTATTTTTCTTCTTTGAAATTATTGCTGTTGATACATGTCATATTTATTATTTATTTATCACAATTATCGACATTTATGAGATATAAAATTTAAGGGATCATCACAGATGTATGTCTTCCAATAAGAAAGAATTCCAGTCTGTTTGTCTATAGCTATAGCAGAAAATCAATTTTAATCATAATTTACTTATGATTGGAATATTTGTAACACCATATAAATGAAACTATCAGATGTAGAATATTTGTTTCTTTTTTTTATTATTTACATGATATTCGTCTCTGGAACTTTTTTGTTTCAATATTTTCATGGATTATTTATTGTCTTAATATTGTATATGTATTTGCAAATTTCTTTTTTCTTTATATTCCTTTTTCTATTTTGTTTACTTGTTATTAGTCAGTTATTCATTTAATGAATTTAGTTAATTACTAGCAGATTGTACCCGGCAGTGCGCGGGTTTTAAAAATAACAATAGATAAAAATTCTTAAAAAAGGCAATTTTTCAAATTATTCGGATACCGGTTTATCAAACATCCCAGTTTTTTGAATACTCTAAGTCCTAAATGTAAATGCTTGCAATTTGCCCGTTTTTGGTCCCTTTTCCCCTTTTTGGACCCCTTTTGGTCTAACTTTTTAAACGGAACACCTCCAATAGCTAATTGGGAAACTTAACCAAGCTAAATCGTAAAAAATTACCTATTACCATTATTTCCCATTTATCCCACTTTCCCTTCCCTTTTGGTCAAAATTTTGAAAAGATTTATAGGCTATAACCTGCACAGACATAAGCTCGAACTATATCCCAAATTTCAAGAAAATTGGTCCAAACGTTCAGGCGTGATTGGCTAACAAACAAACAAACAGAAAAACAGACTTACAGAAAGATTTATAATATATATTAGGATTAGGATATTAGGATTATGTACATATTATGTAAAAAAAATATAAGATAACTCAATTAAATTCTCTGGAACAACTATCAACTAGTGTTACTTTTATGTTTGTTTTAATGATATTTTTCATACACGTTCTTATATGTTACAAATTTGTATTGAATTCATATGCAATATATATTATTAAATGGTTCCTTAACTTCTATCCTTAGCGAATTATCGATTTTGGTCTTCCCATGGCATCATCAATACAATCCACAAGAGACTTTACGCTCATAATTCTCTAAAAGTCTTGCCCAGAGAATGAATTTGTGATATTGTGTGTTTCTATTACTTAAAATAAGTAGGTATTTCCATAAGAGCTATTTGCAATTTAGCTGTAATTCCATTGTTGGTCCATATGTCAGGACAGATAACTAGTGTGTCATTGGCAATTAACCTTAAACAATAATAATTTGCAGCGTTATATGCATACATATGTATATACTCTTTAAATAGTGCAGATAGAGTTTCAGAACCTTCGAAAGTTACATAAAGAAATGCTTTCGGTTGTAGAATTTGTTTTAGAAAGACTTCAAAAGATTTTATTAAATTTCTATTAAATAAACAACCGCTCTTTAATTCATGTAACCATTTGAACTGTTCCATAGTTTAAAATAATATTGAAAAATTTTAAATATATTGAGAATGGTTTTGGTTTAATATAACATTTTAAATTAAAGTCCACTGTATAATTTTATCTAATCTTATTTTCAGTTTATATTCTCACCAATCTTAAATTGCGCGTATAAAATGCGAGATTAGTAAAGTAATTTTTTGAGAATATACAGACAGATTTTTTTTATTGTTTGCATGAAGAGACATGTATAGATTCATTAAATAGTTATAATGCCTAATATTCTTAATTAATTATTGATTTGAATTTTTTTTTTGCAATTTAATAAAAGTAATAATGAGAATAAAATATAAAAAAGTAAAATTAAAAAAACTAAATAAAATGACAAACAGATAAGTAAAATTCCCCTAAAATTACTACAATATTTTATCTCATTTATTTATTATTGTACATTTCGTAATTCATTGTTTATTTCTCAAAAGGGAACCACATGAAGTAACAAAGAATACAAATAAGGAAATTATTAAGCATTTTTAAAAATGAACAGAATAAATATCGAAACAGGGTTTTTTTTTCAAAATAAACTTTAAATATAAGACTTAAGTTTTATCTATAGGTTAAAAAATTCTATAAAATAAGTAATTTATTAAAAGTAAAGAGAAAAAGTTCATTTACTAATTTTAATTACAGAAAATAATTTATTAGATGGGAAAATTTAAGTAGAATCACGTACTCTTGTAATGTTTTGCTATTTATTGTTTCATTTGTTTTTGTTTTTTTGATATTGTGAGAATATTTTCAAGTAATAATCTTTGTAAAAGTCTTTCTTAATATTCGAATTATTTAAATATTTTATCATTGCAATAGCGTGTCTCAAAAATAAAACCGTTTTGCATACCGTTTTGCATTTCCATGAAAATTTATTATAATAAATGCATGCACAAAAAGAAAAATAAAACAAAAAATAAACTAAATAAGTAATCAAAACAATATTATTGTGTTTATTATATATGTACTGTCATTTCCTTTTTGTGCTGATAAGCTGCTTTTAAACTGAAATATATCTAAACAAACAATTAAGCTTTGAAAACATTTAACAAACGTTTTAACAAAAACAGTTTTATTTACAGACAGAATACTGAAATTGTTTTGCTTTATTTTTGTGTGTCTTCTTTTAGATTTTTACTTTAAAAGTACGAGTATGTCATCAAATGATGCCTATAATCGCAGTGAAGAACAGAATGGTGGTAACGGTTCAATTGCATCATTTAGTGGCAGCCTTCCTGATGCAAGTAAAACGGGCACACAACAGCCACAGCAACAGATAGTACCCAACGAAGAGACTCATTTGAAGGGTGGCTCGAAGCAGGCATATTTTAGTGATGAAAAAGTTCTAATTCCACAAGTAGACAAGGTAAGTTATTAAAATGTTCAAAATAATTAACATTAAAAATAAAAACATAATTTTATTAAAGTTGGGCTTCAGTTGGCGCAAATTATGGGCCTTCACGGGACCCGGTTTTCTAATGTCAATTGCGTATCTTGATCCGGGTAACATTGAATCCGATTTACAAAGTGGTGCAGCAGCAAAATATAAAATTCTTTGGGTTTTATTGTGGGCGACCGTGTTGGGCTTGTTAATGCAACGCTTGGCTGCAAGGTACACACATACATACATATTTCTTATAAATGCTCTTTCTATTTCATAATTCTTTTATTTAAATCACTTTTTTATGGTTTAAATAGAATTGGTGTTGTAACTGGTTTACATTTGGCTGAGTTATGTTATCGTCAATACAAAAGAGTACCACGTTTTATATTATGGATTATGATTGAAATTGCCATTATTGGTTCAGATATGCAAGAGGTTATTGGTACAGCAATTGCAATATATTTATTATCAAATAAAGTGTAAGTTTCACAATGTATTCTTAATTTATAGTACATATTTGTAATTATATTGTTTTATTTTCTGTCTTTCTTTGTAGGGTTCCTTTATGGGGCGGAGTATTGATAACAATTTTCGATACGTTCACATTTTTGTTTTTAGATAAATATGGTTTGCGAAAACTAGAATTTTTGTTTGGTCTTCTTATCACTGTTATGGCTGTGACATTTGGTTATGAGGTACGTATACAAGCATATTACATATTGTATATTCTTATTAATTTAATTAATTTATGTTTGAACTTTTTCTTGATAATATTTATTAGTCTACTAAAAAAATCACACGTGCTAATATCTAATTTAGATTACATTTTAAAACACTTATTTCAGATTTAGATATTTATAACGTGAAGTATAACCTTTTAGATAACTGCTTATAATAACACACTAAAATATATACTTTAGAGATCATAATGATTAAAGGAAAATATTTTCCTCTATTAATTTGTAAGATTAAAAATTCACATGACTATTCTTTCAGGACGAATTCGATCTTAAACTTCATGAATTTGTAAAAAGATGTATACAAAACAGAAACTAAAGTACTAACTGTAAAATGTTACTCCTTTAAATTGCCGGCAGTTTTATACACTATTTGAATCAAAAAAGAAGTTTTTCAGAATTTTTTTTAAATGCATTAAACCTTTAGCGAGAAAGTTCCTATAAAATATTCATAAATGTATATAGTAGGGTCGGTTTAGGAAGGGTGAAGAAAATATGAATTATGAAAAATTTCCGTTAAAGAGTAAACTTTTACAAGACTCTTATCTTAAAATATTTAACAATTTAATTATAGAATGATATGATACCCACACACCTGTCTGACAGGTTATTTATTTTTTAAGTTTGAAGAATGTTGTAGTTTGTTATCTCTAAAGCAAAAATCAAAAACACATGCACATATATTGTTAGAAATTTTCTGATGCTAAATAAATGTGTCAGAATTTTATATTCTGCAAATATTAAATGTATGACAACCTTTTTGTACCTACGTTTGTTTCTTCTTGAAGTCCTCTTAAATTGTATCATACATAATTGATCATTACAACCCTCCAGTCAGGATTACGACCTAGCTTCTCACACCACTTATGTTGTGTGCGTTAATTTTATACAGTGGCGGGACCTACAGTTTAAAGTCGACTCCGAACGACAGGTTTTTGAGAAGCTTTTCATAGCAATTTTTACTCTCAGAGTCTTTGCCAGAAATCTGCTGAGAGGAAGTCGCCGAAGAAATATTTTTTCGTTTTGATGTCTGACCTGGGATACGAACCCGGGCCTTTCGTCTAATAAGCCAACACACTACCCACTAGACCACGGCGACTTCTTAAATTGTATCATCACTAGTAAATCAGTAAATTCAATTTTGCAGATGATAATCGGGGATGCCGTGGTCGCCAATTTTTTCATTAAACTTATCAAAACGGTATCGCCAAATGAATGAATTTTCTTTTGTTGGCTATTTAAACCTTAAACGTTATTCAGAATTTGACCCGTCTGGCTGGCGTTTTCTCCTTTTGTGGAAGTTAATTTCGTAATTCTTTTAAAAGAAGAAAAAGAAAGTATACAAAATTCTTACGCGATCTACATATGTATCTATGAATACAGCGCGAAATGTAAATTATATAGTTATCTAAGGAAAAAAATTGATTTAAAAAAAAAAATTAAAAAATTCTTGGAAATTTTATAAAATTATGATATTCCCAAGCCGAAAATTTTTATTTGCCATTTTTTATTATACTTTTTTTTCTTTATTTTCAATTAAATAATAATAAATATTTCTGTATTTTTAGTATGTTGTTTCGGCTCCTAATCAAGTTGAGGTATTGGAAGGAATGTTCATACCTTGGTGTAAGGACTGTAACTCCGAAGTTTTACTGCAGGCAGTAGGCATAGTTGGAGCAGTTATTATGCCG
Organism: Sarcophaga peregrina; assembly: GCA_014635995.1. Classification (NCBI taxonomy): domain Eukaryota; kingdom Metazoa; phylum Arthropoda; class Insecta; order Diptera; family Sarcophagidae; genus Sarcophaga; species Sarcophaga peregrina. The sequence continues at coordinate 106,627,871 of CM025789.1, read as the reverse complement.
CATAATTTATATTTGCATTCGGCTTTGGTCAAGGTTAGTAACAAAATTTAAAGCTCATACTTTTCAATTCAAATAATCCCTTAACTTCAATTTTAATTTGTAGTCTCGTGATATTGATCGTCGTCAACCTGCAAAAGTACGTGAGGCAAATTTTTACTTTTTCATTGAAGCGTCGGTTGCATTGTTTGTGTCTTTCATTATCAATTTGTTTGTGGTGGCAGTTTTTGCTCATGGCATGTATGGTAAAACCAATAACGATGTGGTAAGTTGAATGAATGTACATAATTAATGCTCGTAAAGCGTGTGGATTTAAAATAATAATAATAATACATTTTCGTTTCGTTTTAAGCTACAAGTTTGCCAAAATCAATCAATGTTTGAAGACGCTAAACATTCATTTGTTGACAAACAAAATGGTACCGCTATAATTGATGCTGATTTATATAAGAGCGGTTTATTTTTGGGTTGTACTTTTGGCGTAGCCGCTATGTATATATGGGGTGTAGGTATTTTGGCTGCCGGTCAATCATCCACTATGACCGGCACCTATGCTGGCCAATTTTCAATGGAAGGCTTTTTGAATCTTCAATGGCCCCGCTGGCGTCGTGTTTTGTTCACTCGCTTAATTGCCATTGTTCCCACATTTTGTTTGGCTCTATTTAGTAAAATGGAAGACTTAACAAATATGAATGATATTTTGAATGCAGTTATGTCCTTGCAATTACCATTTGCTGCCATACCAACGATAGCATTTACGTCATGTGCCGCTATAATGGGAGAATTCGTTAATGGAATGTGAGTATACAGATATACAATAATGTTTTAAATTTATGTTATACTAAATTTTCATACATTTTTCTTTCTTTTGTAGTGGCAATAAAATTGTTTCAATACTATTGACAATTGTTGTGATTGCTGTTAATTTATATTTTGTTATTAATCAAGTTGAAGCTTTGAATATTGAAGGTGGAATTTTAGCTGTAGTTTGTAAGTATTCAAACTATAATCATAAAATATTATTTCTAAATATTTGTTTCTTAATATTTCCAGGTATATTTGCCATTTTATATTTATTATTTAATTTATACCTTGTGATACATATGGCCGCTTGCATGGGCAATAAATATCTATTAAATAGTCGGGTAAGTAAAAAGTATATGTATGTTTTGTTAAATAACTTTAAATATGTATTAAGAAAGTTCTTATAAAACCCTTATAAGTGAAAAGTGGTTTACATTAATAATTTATCGTATCGCTTAACAACACCTTAATTTTTTTTGGGAATAATTTAAAGGCAACAGTATGTTTTCTTAGAAATTTGGACGTTTTGTTAGTTCGCAACAGTAGTACAAAATATTTTTTTATTTTATAAATAAAACAAATTTTTAATAATTTATGATGGCCTTAATTTCATATGATTTAAAATGCTACATTCAAATATGCATTTACAAATTGACAAGGCTATTAATAAGACCCTTTAGTCAAGTACTCTATGAAAGATAAAAGTCGTACTATTAGTAGTCACGTACTATGAGAGGCATTAACAATTTTGATCTGATAATGAACAATGTTTATGATAAAAATACATTTTGATTTTAAATTAACGGAGGGGATTTTGTTGAAAATCTCTAGATACAATGTTTATTGACAGGTATTTTTATATATTAAAAATATATTTCATAAAATGAAAAAATGATGAATTAATTTTCTCTTTTAAAAAATTGTTGCAAAGATAAAAAGTACAAAAAAAAAAAAAAAACATGCGGCGTTTTATTCTACAAAGTAAGTTATTTAATATTGTAAATTAAAATTGATAATGCTTATCAAATTTTAGATGACATGTGTTGAAAGTAAAGATTTTCATGTTTCTAAATGAGATCGATTTAATTTATTTTAGTTGTTGTTTACGGAATTAGATTATCAAATTATGTACTTACACAATAAAAATTACACAAAAATCATAGATATTTTTAAATTTATGTTCCTTTTTAAAATTCAAACTGGAAAATATCCTCAGTTTACACTCTTACAAATGTCTGTTCATTGTGGTGAATAATGTATTTCAATTAAATTTGTTTGAGAGAATCATAGCAGATAAACTTAATTCTTTTGGGATATTATTCAGACAAAGAATTTTCTTCAACAATTAAAAAAAAAAAAATGGAAAACATATCAAATGGTAATAAAATTCATTTGAAAAAGGTTTTCAAAATTCTAGTCTATGTTGAATCAATAAAAATATATCTTAAATTTTAATAATATTTTCGCATCTCTTTCTCTTACAGTGGGTCCAAAAATATGTACTGCCCAGTCAAAATAGTTTTTCAATAAAAAATGCCAATTCTACATATGCAAGGTAAGTTCATTGATTTTTGAAATTTCAATACTAAGTGTATATAAAATAGCACACTACTCACACCAAATGTTAAAAACATTTTAAACGTTACCACAAAACTACTTTTCGCACCACTTTTATGCATACAAATTGCACCTTTTTACATCATTACTCGCACCGCTGTCACTTATAATAGCTGAGCTTAAACTCTAACTCTAAACTAAATACACAAATAAAAAAAAAATAATAAGAAAGAATAAAAAGAAAAAAAAGAAATAATTAAAGTCTTCTATGTATTTATTTCCTATTAATTAATGGAAATGCGAATTTTTTCTTTTCGGATTTGCATTTCTTATCCAGTTTCTAAATAACTTCAACTTTCTGCTTTCCTCTATCTTCCGTGGTATGTCCGTATAACTAATTTAATTTTAAAAACATATTTTAACACGTTTTCGATTTTTTTTCTAAACAGTGATGTTTCCATAGAAATAACAAATATTGCAATTTGTCCACCTATTAATACAATTTCGGAAAAAGTTCCTAATCATTCTGATTAATTAATACTCATTATTAGTTTTATTTCCTTTTATTATTTAATAAATGGTAAAGTTAATAATAAAAGCAATATAGTTTTATGCATGCGTATGAATAATTTTATGTTAATCCTTTACTAACATTAAAAAACTGTATAAATTATATTTGTAAATACACATAAATATGCTTTTATATATGTTTTTTAAGCAATTAATGTGTGATAATTGTAAATATTGTATATATTATTCTCTAATATTATTATATGTAAACAGATCATATATAAAATTTTATGTTGTTCTATTTTAAGTTATGTTGTTAACAATAAGGCATCTTGGTACGATTTTACTATTCTATAATATATGTATATATAATATATACAAATGTATGTACTCGTAAATACTAGAGTCATATTTACAAATGATCATTAAACGTTGGCTGGGTCATCCAATACCAAATAAATAAAATACGTACAATATAGTATAAATAATGAACTAAATGTTCAGAGAATTAAAATACTACTGCTTTAAATGTTCTTTCAATTTAAATATTTGAGTATTTAATGTTTAAAACATAAATTAATTTTTAAATAGGTTCTGATTTAGCGCAGAACAGCAATCGTTAAAGTACTGACATTAATAGACGGATACCAAAAGACGTGTCCAATATGTATGCTATCCAGTATTTTACTTCATGATTATAATTTCTTTTATGCTCAAAAATGATTTACATACTTGGTGATGGAGGTTTTATTTTGAGCATTATACATTTTATACAAATAGGTTTAATAAAATCTAAAAAAATTTTAAATGGAGGAATGTTTTAATTTTTTATCGCTATATCTTGTTACCAGTTCGTACAAAATATTCATAAAAATTTTTTGTAATAATTGCACATGTAAGTATTCAATTAAGATTTTATTGGATGATCCTGTTCAATAAAGTTTAATGCAATATACAATCACCATCTAAGTAAAGCACACTTTTTAACACTGAAAGCAGTTTTATGAATGTAATATAAAAAAAAAAAAAGAATTGCTTAACTTCATTAAATATTCGGTATAAATTTCCTCAACAATCTTGGGAAAAAATAAAGGCCATATGTATTATATACTACATACATATACATACATATATAATAGATGTGTATATGCATACTTATTTTTATTAAATTATTTATAATAAGAATTAGTAAAAAATTGTTCATAAATTATGAATAAAAAGAATATTACTAGAAGCATTTAAAAACTTAGAAAAATCACAAAAGGCGATACTCAAATATTTCCAATCATAAATACTGATATTTTTTTAAGTTTGCATTGCATTTTTATCGCGAATGAAAGCATTGAGTTGATTGTATGAGTCGCCATTCAAGGTTCATTGAGAAAGTCCAACGGGTTGAAGTCCTTTAAATATAATGGTTACTACTGTGAGGTGGTCGCCGTGGTCTAGTAGATAGTATGCTGGCCAGGGTTCGAGTCCCAGGCCAGACATCAAAATAAAAAAAAAAATACAAAAAATATTTTTTCGACGATTTCCCTCGGCAGTTTCTCAAAAATCTGTCGTTCAGAGTCGACTTTAAACTGTAGGTTCCGCCACTTCTGTTAACATTAACGCACACACAACATAAGTGGTGTGAGAAACTGCGGATTTCTTGGGGACGATTGCTGTAGACTGTCTAATGGTGAAGGTATAGCACTGGCCATTTTATACTGTCACCAGTAGCAACTCGTTCCCTTACCGTTCGTATCTTCCTTCTTTCCATATTTCCTAAACCTGCACAATGCACTGGATGAGTAGGGGTCATCCCCTGAATGCTGGTTCAATAAAAAAAAAAAAGATGTGTAGGTTACGTGTGGCATAGTTTTTCATTACCCCTAATCCTGAAACCATCCGGAGCTTCCTTGAATGAATGCTCCCTTTTTCAAGGCCAAGATTAATTCGTCTCGAAAGAGTACGCGTTGTGTCGAGCGTAGTCCTTTGGTGTTTGAATAAATTTTCCGCTCGTTCTTTACTTAGTGGTTTTCAGATTTGGTGCACAATGTTGATGGATTCTATTTCTCCATTGTCAAGCCAATCCATTGTCAATCTGAATAGTGTCCGATTTCGAGTTTTATCTTTAGTTACTGATGGTTTACAGTCCTTAAACCGTAAAATTTTTCATTTGAAATGATTATCATTTAAGAGTTGATATTGGAGTTAAATTCTCCAATTTTATTATGCGATTTACATATATTGGTTTTTTATCGGATTGAGAGCGACCGATTGTGCTGCACACTTTAAATTATCAACAAGATTAAATATTTATGAATCACATTTTAAGAATTATGACTTTTCGATCGTTATCGAGTTGTACCTCCTGCAAATGGTATTTCATTTTTTCGTATACCCTTATGTATGAAACTATACATTATAAATTGCTGCTATCCCAGAAAAATACACCCGAACCAAAACGATTCTGCATTCCTTCTGTTTTATACATTTAGCATATTAAGAATTAAAACGTTGTCTTTAGATTTGCGTACTAGCTTTAACCTATTAGATCTGGGGATCTAAACTGTGACTTTTTCAGAGAGTATAGTTTTCTATTGGATTGTATTCAAATTTAAGTGCTACTTGCAAATTGTGCTCGAAATAGTTTCTTTTTGTTAGATTTTTTTTTGAACTTCGATACGATTTTAGTTGACCTTCAACAAAATGTCTTTTTATGATTTGTATCGAAAAATTTAGTTGTAAATAATGTGTAATAGAGCTAGTTTTGATATAAAAGGTTCAGGGTATAGTCCAGTATGGGAAAATATGTATGGGGGTATATGAGAAAAAACGTCAAAATAAGATTGTTTCTAATTATAAATTAGTTTACAATCATTATGACCAATTTACCTTTTTCAATAGACTGTTCGTTGTCGGTCTTTTGCAATATTTTATTTCTTCCTTTTGAATTTTAGTTTTAATAATAATTTTTTTGGTTTTAATTAACCGCCCAAGGAGTTCCATAATTTTTTGATTTTAATACTCCATCATATACATTATTTCTGATATTTTTCAATGTCTTTACATACATATATATAATTGGCCATTACAACCCTTTAGTCAGGATTACGACCTAGCTTCTCACACCACTATGTTGTGCGCGTTAATTTTATACATGAGTGGCGGGGACCTAGAGTTTAAAGTCGAATCCGAACGACAGATTTTTGAGAAGCTTTTCATGGCAATTTTTACTCTCAGAGTCTTTGCCAGAAATCTGCTGAGAAGAAGTCGCCGAAGAAATATTTTTCGTTTTGATGTCTGACCTGGGATTCGAACCCGGGCCTTTTGTCTAATAAGCCAACACACTACCCACTAGACCACGGTGACTTCAATGTCTTTAATTTTGTTAATAAAATGTTCCATCCCATAAACTAAAGAGTTGTCAACTGTAAAATTTGTAGACGTGCTTAAGTTAGGAATAATTAATAATTATACGTATTAAATAGTCACAGGCTCACATGTATTAGTCTACGAGATTTTTAGCCCGTTCGTTAATTTAATGCTGCTAATTTTATGCCGCCCAGATATTAAGCAGTAACTTTTTCGACTTTTCTTGGTGCAAATTTGATGTAATGGATTTTGATAAATTTGCAAATAATTTCACAAACTTAAAACATAATGTCAATATGACAAATTCTCTCACCTATAAGTATTATGAATTAAGCACAAATCCTTGAGTATAATGAGATGCTCTTTTTTTTAAATAAGCACTAAGAGTAAATATCTTATTTGTAATGGTTGATGGTTGTGGTTGCTGTTAAGATTATTTCGTTTACTTCATAATTTCATTTATTGTCATTTTGTCATTATGGTGTGTTTTTCATGAGATTTCATTAAACCAAAGCTTAAACTTGTTAAATATTTTTAAAATATTTTTTCTGTTTTATTTCTTCTTTACAATTCTATAAAATGTCTTTACTTTTGTGTTTCATGTTATTATTGTTTTGATTTTAATTGCAAATACAAATAAAAAATAAAAAAACTGTTTTAAACATAAAATTTGTGATAATTTCTACATAAATTACACGTACATACAAACAATACTTCACTTGTACAATACATATGTTTAAATGCAAACTAATAAAAAAAAAAAAACAAATTAAAAAAATAAAATAAAAACACAACAAACATGTCAAAAATATAATTGTGGTTGATGCTGACTAAAACTGCTGATGAAATTTGATGATCTCTCTCTGGAATAATGGATAAATTTGAAATTGTCACTACATACTTTGGAATGAATTCAAAATTCAAAATTTTTGGATTTTAAATAAAAAAGTAATAGTGTTTCGTATAATTTGCAAAACTACAATTAATTATTGATTATAAAAACAATACAAAGGAAAATATTCGTACATACATAACTAATACTACTCGTTCTACGTACACACAAGTGTTTCCTCTGTTCGTTTCTAAATTGTTTCTGTGTAACTTTATTTTGTTTATATGGATAATTAAAAGTTTTCAATTAAATTGATACATTTTATATGAATTTCTTTTCATTTAACAAAACAATATAATTTGCCTTAAAAACATAATATAAATCGAAAATGAAATCAACATTATTAAATCATCAAATGGGGATTTTAATACAAAATTTTAATGGAAATATATCATCATGAAAAACACAACAACGACATACATATATGCAAATATAATATGTATGTGTGTATATAATTGAAAATTCTATGAATTTTCAAAAAATCATTTTTAAAAATATCTGGCACGCTTATTGAATCGATTTCAAATTAAAAACACAAATAAATAATATGGCCATGTGGTATGGAATATGAATTTTTAAATGATCCCCTAATGACTATGGGCCTTGCCAATAAATTATTGAAAAAAAAAAAAAAAATAATAAATAAAAAAACGACACCAACCACCACTGACCATCATTATCCTCTCCAACCCACAACCTACCTATATCAATCCACCACAATTCGACTTGTTTTCACCATCATTAATGCTTGTTTGCTTAAATGCCTGACAATACTCATCCTGCCTGCTGCCCGAATTGTTAACCAACCGTCCAACAGTGAGCTGACACTATACGATACCGAACATCCCATATTTTCCGTTTCCTATCGTAATTATTAATGAAATTTGAATTTTAATGTGTTGTTTTCAAATAATATTTTTCGCTTTAACTATCATTTTGTTGTTTTATTTTTATTGTAAAATAAAAACTTTTAAAACTCGCATCCATTGTTATTAATAATGTATACATACATACATTAATTAGCTTTTTTGCTCACATTTAATATATATTTTTCAATCGTAATTTTTATATTTTTTTTTGATCATTTTTGAATTTAAATTTTTTTTGCCTGTTTATTTATTTATTTTTTTATGTACAAATTATTGTAGTAGTTTTAATTTAATTAAATAAATTTATTTACATTTTTATTGTTTCCTTCTAGCAATTTATTTAATTAATTAATTAAAAAAAAATATATATATTACAAAATAAACTATGATTTTAGCCATCTTGTTTGTACTGTTTGTGTTTTATTTCAAATTTATATCTATTCCTGTAGATACAATATTTTATTAAAAACTGCAAAATTGATTCATGCTTTTGTTAATAATAAAAATAAAATAATTTGTAAATAAATATTCGTAAGTATGTTAGAGCTTAACACATTTTCTTTTTTTATACTAAATTTAAAACCTTAGTAACATACTCTTCTATTTTAAAGATAAAGATAAAGAAATTTATTATTCTTTTTATATTTATATAGTTTTTATTAACAATATTAATTTTCCTGACCACAAATTAATATAACAAATCATTTACGACGTGAATCTAAATATATTAATAAACTCTTTAATAAACTTTGCTCTCTGAGTTTTCTTAAAAAAATCACAGTATTAAATAAGCCTATAATTGAGACCAATTTTCAAGAGTCTTTTTAGATAATAATTAAAACTTGGCGATATTTTCTTCTTTTAAATTAATTAAACAAATATTCAACTTATGAATCTTTAAACAAAAAAAAAGGTACTCCATGCGACTTTACTAAATAATGACAATGAATGAAAATTGTTAATCTGATATCCCCATTAGATTACATACATAATTGGTCATTACAACCGTTCATTCGGGATTATTGACCTAGTTTCTCACACAACTTATGTAGTGTGTGTTAATACCTTCAGTTTATAGTCGATGCCAAACGACAGATTTTAGATAAACTTTATCATTTTGTTTACTATCAGGGTTTTTGCTAGAAATGTGCTGAGAGGAAGTTTCTTTGTTGGAGTTGTTCGAACCGAGGCCTCAGGTCTTCTAGTTTATCAAATTAAATTCATAATGTATGTTGTAGTGTACTTACTTAATTATTTTGTCATTTCAATCGTTAATTTTATCCACAAGTGGCAGGAGCTATTTAAGTTTAACGTCGACTCCGAATTTTTATTTCTTTTTTGATACCTTTCGCCAGGAGACTGCGGAGAAAACTGCGTTGTAGTATTTTCCCATATTTCGTTTTATTGGAGATGCCTGAGCGAGGATTTGAATTGCATTATATATAAAAGATTACCTGAAAAAATTCTGGTTTTTCACTATTTTATCAAAATCAGTGTAACGTATCCTAGAATATGTATTAACTTTAGCCATTTTCTAGATATTAACGATTATCAGCCCATGACCTTCAGACCATACAGACTCTAGAAAACATTGACATTGCAGTATTATAGGTGAATGAAGAAGAAGAAAATCGAATTTTTGTTCTCATACCTTCATTATAAATGACTGTGCTTTGTACTGGGAGTTGCAATAAAATGTATGATAGGTTTTTTGTTGAAGCTTATCTAGTAGGTGACGAATATAATAGGTGCACTGGTCCAAGTAAAACCTTTTAACATAACGGTATAACAAAAAAATGTAAAAATTAGAATGAACAAAACGAAGCTGAAGGACTAAATGGAACTGAAATTCACGTGCCTAAAATAATACAAGAGGATGTCAGTTAGCCTTTCGACATTTATACCTGTTAAATGGACTAAACAAAACAAAGTTAATTGCTAAAATTTAATGTGTGTAAAGTTAGCTACAAAAGTTATATTCATTTTTTATACTGAATGTTAAGTTAACATAATTGAAAAATTTGGAAAAGTGATAAATAAAATAAAAAATTAAACGAAGATAAAGCTACACCTTTCGGTTATTATTAGCTATTGAAACAAGGATTCCAAAACAGGTTTTCTAACAGTCTGGAGTTACTGGAGACCAGAATTATAGGCGACGATGCTAACTTGTTTTTTCAAAACAAGAAAACTGAAGTGCTCGATATAAATCGGGAAAAACAGGAAAAAATGGACTCAGATGGACCTAGTGGGCTGGATAGCCATTGTCTCAAGTATTCCAAAACATGTTTACTTAAGATCGGACTTTACTTGGGCCCGGATATATAGGCGTCGCAACTAATGTAAATACGGATACAAATGAAATTGTGTGGAAATGGACTTATAATTTTTAATAGTTCTCATTGAGTTCATATGCATTTATATATATAAAAGATACAATAAAATGTCGTATTTTTCGAATTTCTTTGGTTGATGACTAGCATTTTTTGGATGTTTTCGGACGTTGATTTGTTTTTTTTTTTCGGTCGATAACTTCCATTTTTTTGGACAATGACTTCCATTTTTTTTTGGACGATGACTTGCTTTTTATGGTCATTACTTACACTTTTTCGTATTTTTCTTGGTCGATGACTTGTATTTTTCGGTCAATGATTTGCACTTTTCCTTTGATGATTTGAATTTTTTGGTCCATAATTTGTATTTTTGGTGTTGACGACTTGTATTTTTTTATCGATGACTTGCATTTTTTTGTGAGCGATGATGGCATATATTAGTTTCGTTAGCGATGACTCCCAGTCCTAAGTAATTCTCAAATGTAACGAACGTTTCTATTGCTTATTCTGATTCATTATTATTTTTTGAAAAATTACTGATTGTCAAACTTGATTATCTATGATGAGAAAATAGTTTTATTCATATTTGTTTCTTTTCTTTTTTTTTTTGTAAAATTCAAAAGCTTTCCTCTGCGTCATTAAAATCGATTTAATTATATATTGCAAGTTTTATAAAAATTTGAGTGAAATGAAGCAAACGAATTGCAAAAAAGGAATTTTCGTAGTGTCGAATTCTTTTTATACTTTTTGAAAATAAAAGCATTATTTATGCCAAATCGATTTTTATATTTCGAAATTATTCGCCACAGACATATAGAAAGGTATTTACCACTTTTTTTTAGTCCTGGTCTCTAAGGTGGATGGATCCAATCCGTAGAAAGTAACTTGAGCGGCGTTATTGCCATGAGTGTGCCTTACGTTTTCCCGATGGAAAATAATTTCATAAGTGTAGTCCAATAGTACGTTAGTTTACTAGACAACGGCTTAGTCCTCAAATAAAAATTGAAAATGGAGTTAAAGCCTCCTAATTCCTTATCAGTCTTCTGGTGAATTTTTAAGACTAACTTAAATTATGGCGCAATTACGTGCAAAAAAATTTTGAATATCGAACGTTGGCAGTTATATAGTAGCCTCAATTCTTTATGGCATCATCACGTTTCTTTTAAGCACTCCCTGAAGATTCTTAATCGGATTGAGCTTATCATCATTTTATAGACGTTTTCGTTAGGGTGCCCCGACTGCCTAGTAGGTAATGTGCTAAACTTCAAGTGCCGAGGTCATTAGATTCAATTCCCGCCATGGACACTGGTTGTTTTGTAATTATCTGATTGTTTACGTTCAAAAAGGAAGAGAGCATGTACACTGGACCAGGAGAGTAGTCGTTGAAACAACCGTTAGGCTTTAGAATTATACAGATCAGCTAGTTTTTTTTAACTTAGTAATAAACTAAACTTTTCTAAGGTTCTTGGTACACTGAACTCGGTTATATACTCAGAATTGTTGTGTTATCTTAGCTTTTCGAGAAATATTCATGCAAAAGGAAAAAAGCAAGGCATAGAATCAAATACTACTTTAGAAAAGTGTGGTATAATTTCTGGACCTAAATTTTGTCGACCTGTGGAAAAGTTTAATTCATTAACCAATAGCGCATGGATATGTAATTTGGTCTATAGGATTGCAACAGCCCTATGGCAGAAGTACAAAACTATATGTACCAAACTAGCCCTAAACATGGGTAGGCGAGACATGAGATCTATTATTGAATTCCTAATGGGGCATGGTTCCTTTGACATTGGGTTAATTGATGAAATGGAACATTTCTGCTTTCTGTAGGCTATGTGAAGAAACGCAAGAAACAGAAACATACGCAGTCCTTGTGTGCAAGCTGGGTAGTCGATTTGTTAAGAAACTAGAATCTGAGGAATTGCAAAATTAATAACCATAAACGGAATTTTCGTCATCCTCTTTTGCAGCAGCACGAAATATTTCGACAGTTACCAGTTACCCAGTTACCAGGTTAATAAGACGATTTAAAAGCAGGCTCGTTATCTAATCGATCTTATTGAGAATTATTAATTAGTTTTTTTATACGCAAAGAAAACATACTTTACAAAATACTCTGAAATATAATTTTAATGAAGCAATTTCAATTGATTTCGTTTATTTACAGAATTTCCACAAATCCAGATGCTGAAATTGACATCAATAATGAAGATGAAGAAGATGCGTAGCCATTACTGTGTAGTATGGATTCGGATGACAGCAATGTTGTTGACAATGATAATGATGGCGGAAATTTAAGTTCACTTAGTAGTTGCAGTAGCAACAGTATCCCTTTGTTTAACAATGAAACATTAAATGTCATTATTAGCTAGCATTGGCGGAATTCGAAACTGCAATTCAATCATCTGGTAAAACAAACAATTCATAATTATTTCGTAGTTAAAATCATGTGTGTAGATAAATTCAATTTAAATCTAATTGTTGCAACACCAAAGGTATAAATAATAGATAAAAAAACAAAACAAAACAAACAATCATAACATTAACGTCACTATATTGGCAAACTAACTAAGCAGATAGAAAAATCGAAAAACAATTGGAAAAAATAAAATAAAATATTCCAAGTAAATTATATTCTAAGTACATATATTGGAAAAAAAAATAGAAAAAAAAAACTGAAAAAAAGAAAAACAAACAATAACTACTGCATTAATGTATTAAAATGTTTTAAGTAAGATACATATTTTTTAAGTTCTTTTCTCTTCTCTAATTTTGCTCTCTATTTAAAATTACTAATTATTTACAAATAGAAAAATAATTTTAGAACAAAATTTCATAAAATGTGGTTTACAGGTTGGGTTTGTTTACTACTGATTGACACAATAAAATTAATTCACTTGGTGAATATCATAAAATTTTAGAATTTTTGAAATTGAAATATGTTTTAATTAAAAAAAAAAACTTTAAATTATCTTCAAAAAGATTTTGTTTCAAATGATTTTTTAGTATTGTGTTCACAAACCGTGCATTTTCTATACCAGAAACGTAAACTATTTTAAAAAATATGTTTTTTTTTTAAATTTAAAGTATTTAATATGTACAATGTTAACACAACTGTCATTAACCAATAATATCTTATACATACATACATACATAATTGGCCATTACATACAACCCTTCTGTCAGGATTACGGCCTAGCATCTCACTTCTTATAGCGATTGTAGAATATATTAATTTTAGCTTCTAATGATTTTAAAAACTTTTTAAACAGTATTTTTTAAATGAAATAGAATACTGGCATGTTACATGTTACGTTTTTTATTCATATTTTTTCCCATTTGAATTCTTACGAAGAGAGCACAATTGGATTTGCGAAATTTTTTCTTTTACCACAAAATTTTTGCAATAGTTAGGGAAGTCCAAAAGACTATGAAAATATAAAACCTTACGATTGCTAGTAATTTGCTTTAATTTTATGTCGCTATTATTAATGTTATTATTTTGTTTTTTTTTAATATTTTTAACAAAATTTCTTAATTGATTTAAAATTTTTATTTTTAAAATTAAATTTATTAGTGAAATATATCCACAATTCTTTAACTAATTCTTGTATAGCTAACGGCTGTGAAAAAAGTTGTTTAAACTATCCTATATGATTAAAAACTAACAACAATAATGAATTATACTATGTTTAAAAAACGTTTTTTTTTTCTTTTTCATAATTTTAGTTTTCTTTTCCTAATTGCTTTCTACTTAAAATAAAAAAAATTTGGAAATTTTGTTTACTTAAAAACGCAAACACTTTAAAAAATTTACTTAAAATTGTTTTAATTGAAATTTTAAATTTAAGTTAAATTGTATTAAACACAAATCTTTTATTTTATATTGGTTCTACAAATCACAAATGCATTGTAAAATGGTGCGTGCAATGAATGTTATTTATTGACTTAATCTAATTAGCTAGTACATGTTAGTAATTCATAAAATAAGTCCCATTTCAAAATCAAATGTAAAAATAATTAAAAAAATACATCACGTTTTATCAATTTTGTATTAAAATTAATTTAATTAATTCACATACCATTAATATTATGTAAAGATGATAAAGAAAAAAAGCAAATATAATAAAAATTATCTACAAGTAATATTGTTTAATTTTTTAATTACAAAGGCAACTCGCGTTATACAGTTACAAGCAAAATGCAAAGTATTCCAACTGTTTAGGATGGCTCATGCCAGAAAAAAAAAACACACGCAAAGGTTACTCCTTTTTAAATCTTATTACGCGTTATTGTAAAATCTTATCTATTTTCATTTTTTAATTAACAAAAGGTAGTTGAATACTCTATGCAATAATATTATTGGAATTTTTTCACAGCTATACATAGAGTTTTATTTAAATATTCGTGTACTCGCGTTAAGAATAGATCTTCTACTAACTCTGCTATTACTACCAACGTAAGTAGTTTTGGACCATTTTTATTTAATTATTTTGCTACATTGTCATATATTCTAAACATTTATAGTTTATTTGACATTTATCTAAAGAAATGAATGATATTTTATTGTAACTAATGAAGTCTGCTTTACTGTACTTCAAATATAAGATTAAATTTTGTTGTATAGAATGGAATAAGCAAATAAATAAATTAATTAAAAAATTGCAAAAACAATTTCATTTAAATATAGTTTTGGTAATTACGGTTAGACAAAACCGACTAAAATGAAACTACCAACAATGGGATAAATTTCCCAATAGATGTTTTGATGCAAAATGCTTCTGTAAGTTTAGGGCAGCGAACAAATTTAGTTTACACAAATTTAAACTTTTGCATTTGTGTCAATAAAATTGAAATGGATTGCCTTGGCCCATGTCATGAAGGCAACTTTAGGCCAACAGCCATACCTAGCATACTCAATAGTATGATATCGTACTAAAGCAACCAATTGGGAAAATAATTTAATAATGACCGAAAAGCAGGTCATTCCCAGCTTGTGCGACAGAAATGCTATGGTTTTACGGCCTTAATGACAATGTAGGACTTGTGACTAGTTCCAGTAAAGGGTTAGTTACGATTCCCTCTGGAATTTTTGCTATGTTTTACGCCCTTCGGCCTCCAGCAGCTTTTGAATGTTAAAATCTTTTATTTATTATTTTATTATACTTCCTTGCCGTATCAGCACAATAATAGTTTTAATAGGCTCAATTTTCAATTTCTTATTCTCACAATAATTGACAACTAGATTGAGAGTTTACGTCACATTACCTCTCACTTATACTTTGGCTTATTTAAATAAAAAAGATAGGAAATGCTTAATGAAAGAGCCGATATTAATAAAATATAAATATAATAAAATCCTATTAATATTTTATAAATTCAAATTATTAAAGTTTTTCTTCGCCGTTCGATTGTACACAATTAAATTAAAAATCAAAATTCATAAACAAATTTCCGCGTTGTTATTATTATAAATTGTATAAGTTTTCTTTCATTAGGTAGTATATTTCCCTATATTGCTGTTGATATAACACGTCACTGTTACTATAAAATTAACATTTTACAATATTTATTAATTATAAATATGTACTACATTCACTTCTTTATATGATTGTAAGACCGGCTACTCTATTATAATAATATTCCAGCGTTTTCGGTTGCACTATTTTCTTATGGTTGCTTTTCTTGATATTTCTTTTGAATGCGATAATTTCCCATCTGTTGTTGATCATCGTAAAATATATGATCCTGATAGAGTTCATCGCGATGGTACATGTTTTGGTAGCCTTTTGTGCGATAACCCTTTTGAAAGTTCTTTAAATCATTAAAGAATTTTTCTAATTTGTACACGGTTTCGTTGGCAGCAACTGGATTAGTTTGTTTCAGCTGTTTCAAGGTGTCTTGGACGCCTAAATATTTAAGGGGACCGTATTGCGTATCTTCCTCATCCACAGGATCATCGATAAAGTCATCTGGCTGTGAAGTAGGCTTAATGGTCTGTGTTAATTTTTGCGCCTCATTTATGGTGGTGCTAAGGGCCAGCGAATCGTTGTTTACTTGCAATTTATGCACAATGGGTACGGGATAAGACGTAGTCGTTTGGTTCACTATTTTTGAAGGATTTTGTATCAGCAACTTCTTTGGAATAGGCGTCTTGTATTGTTCTTTCTTCAAGTTTTCGTTGTTGTTTACCGGTTTCAAGTACATGACGTACGGTTTGCCCATTCTTATTTTCACAACTTTTATTACTTTTACTGGAGGCTTTAAATAGCGATAATCCACTTGAGTATTAAGCTGAGAACGCGGTTTAGCTTTTATCATCTCCTTCGCTTTATCTTGGTTTTCACTGTGCCTACCCACTATCATACAAATTGGCATATCCTTGGGCGTCGGTATATTTAACGAAGATTTGAAAGGACATTGTAGAATATAAAAATCCTCACTAGAGTTTGGTGTCTTAATTGTTGAAGTGGGCAAGCGATAGTACGAATGTAAATTTCTTTCCACAATAATGGCTTGTATAATGAAGTCGTATGCGATGTTGAATACGATTAGCGTACATGTTGTCTTCAACATGTTAACCGTAGCAAATCTATTACTGAACTTGAAATCGTTGCATGAATTCAATTGGTTTTATTATAGATTTTGTTTAATGTTTTTATTTGCTTTATTATTTATATTCGCTAAGCTGGACTGGAAATAATGGTTGAATGATTTTCTTTATTGCACCAAATACTACGATTATATAATTGCAATAATTTTGTGGTTTTAAACAAAACTTTCTTTAGGAAAAATTTGCCAGAGTCTGTAAATTGAGGTAATTTGTAGAATAAACCAGGCTTTGGAAGATGTTAAGATGTTTGTTAAAGAGCACTTATAACGATCAATTGAACTTTTGCGATATCCATTCAATGTGGAATTGCATAACAACCTAAGGACAGACAGATAGTTTGTTACAGCTCTATGTTAATTACAGAAACAGAAAAATTATTGTCAAATTGAGGGCACAGATATTTGAATTGTTATTGGTAGTCAGAAATCAATGAAATCCATGTGGGTAATGAAGAACTGTCTGCGTAAGACATATAGCACTTAGTAATTTCTGATTTGCTTATTTTAAAGTGAAGATTGCATGCTAATAGTGATCTTGCAGACAATATAGAAGCAGTACTAGGCAGATCTGATTCTTCTTCGATAGAATCATTCGGTCATTTGCATTTCACTAGCTGAAACTGAAAAGAACCACATACATAGTTTTCTTTTTGACTTTAGTTGTTTTCCAATAAGGGACAATGAGAGAAGAATTGATCTTCCGTACAATATTACAAAAGTAGCAGGTAAAGATGTAAAACCTGCAAACGTAAGAATGTTGTACCTAAAACTGGAATAATTTTTAAGGCAACTTGTTGCCCTATAATTTGTCAGGAAGTGTTTATTACATTTAGCATATATTTCGCGTGTTTAAATTTTTTTTGTTTTTTCTGCTGCAAACTGAAAAAGGTGAATGACTCTTAATTGAATATTTGCATGCCGTGTCGTTTTTGTTTTATTTTTAATTCGGTTTTTATAAGCATTTTTTTACGCCAACATTAATGCAGCAACAGATTCAAGTTCAAAGTCATTTTTATATGTAAACATTAAAAAGTGTTGCTAAGCATTTCATTTCCCAGCAACATTGTGCGCTTGTATTTGGTTGTTAAGTAAACAATAACAACTTGTTGCTTAATAAACAAAGAACAACCAATCAACATGTGTGATGGTGTAACAGTAATCGTTCGATTAGCATGTAAGCATATCGTTGCCATACACAATTTGCTATCGAAAACCTGTTGCTTTAGTATCAGCAAAAGTGGTTGTTAGTAACGAATTGTATACAAACTTGTTGCTTAGTTATATGAAATGTAATTGAAGCTTAGTATGCATTTGTTTACACATTATAAATTACTGGAAACTAATGCAGTCCATCATAAAAGTTTTAAAAAGTTATTTCACTATTACGGTCCTTAAAAAAAAAAAATTTCATATAATTTTTCATAAAATTTTCGATTCCGAATATAATAATAAGCACATACTATATATCGTTGGTTGCATGTAGAAAAGCCCTCACACTTTTTTCGAAATTGGTGTTTTTGTGATTCCAATACATTTAATACAAATACATACACCTCCTCATAAAAATTTACTAAAAAAAATAGGCGAGTTAGGCCCTTCTACATGAGACCAACGATATTTTTTTTACAGACATTAGTAATATTTTTTGAATTCGAATTAGCTGCGTAGAGATAGTCCAATCTCCTGCTCCAGTTGATTTCTCCATTCATATGCGTACCTTTGAATACGTCTTTGATCTTGAGGATTCCAATTTGGACTAGCGGGTTTCAGCTTTAAATGGGTTTGGCGCTTAGAAATTTAGAGCGTGTAGATCAAAGGATGCTACGAAGACAAGAATGTGAAGGTCCCACATCCATATATTAGAGGAAATTCATACTACTTTCAGGAACCCAAATGACTTTGGATTTTTGATTCTGTCCTTAAAGTCATTGAAGGATTAACTTGTTTTCGAAATTATAACGCAGAGGCGAATTAAAGTCTCTATAAATCCAGATTGTCTAAGCAGTCACAGAGACTGTAACGAATGTTTTCATAAAACTAAACCACTCTTTCTTAACAAGCAACTCTGTCAAATACTCTTTTCTTCAGTAACCGTGTTGATGTATACGTTTGTGATACCCTGATTAAAAACTATTTTAAAGTCTAATAATGCAAAGAAAGAGTATCTTTACTACTTGGATGCGAAACATTAAACAGAAAACCTTAAATTTTAACCTCAAAATCTTTAAAGAATAAAAAACTTGCACAAAATTTCCTTTATCACCTTCTAACGATTATTGGCAATAAATATTGAAAGGTGAAATGGTTCTGATTATTTTCAATTACCATACACATAAGAAAAAATTGATTCGTGCAACTTTTGTGTTAAGTGATAAGAATTTTTTTTTTGATTTTCCTAATATTATTTTCTTATTGAATACTCCTTTCGTGTTGAAAGTATCAACAAGTACGTATTGTAAAAACTTTTTTATTAGTTCATCTAATTCAATTAAGATACTAAACACAAATACTTTCGCATAGAAAACTAAGTGTTCTAATCATAAGCACACTAAATAATTCACTATCAACACATTAAAACTTTGTGCAAATAATTGCACTTCAACACGCAATGCGAATGAAATAAAATCAAATGAACTACTCACAGTTACTTTAAGTAAAGGTATGCTGAAGAATAAACAACCGGCAATTCAAATTCCATAACATTAGGGTTGTCGTTGCTTGGCAAAATAAATAAATTCTTTATATTTATTTATTGTTATCGAAAACGGATCACATTGCACTTGTTGCATGCTATTGTTTAAGTCAAAGTAGAATGTCATCGATAAAATAATATTTTGTTGTTAAGGTACACTCACATACAAAAATAAAACTACATTTCTATGTTGCTTATTTTGTTATACATATATGAGCTCGGCGTGCTTCGCTGTCATTAGTATAATTTAATTATTATTGTAATTTAATTAACGTGACGAGAGGTTCACCGAAAACCCAAATCGAAAAGCAGTTTGGCATCATTATCAATATCTTCAAATTGGATAAAGGTCTACTAAGCGAATTTTTATATGGTTTTTTGCAAAATCTCTGGTTAATCCGAGTAAACCATAAACAGAGCTTTTGAGTGCCTTATGGCTTAGTGGGTAGTGTGATAACCTATTAGTGTAAGTGTCGTGGATCCAATTCCCATTAGAACTTTTTTTTTAATTATATTCTAAAATATTTGTTAATTACAAAATAAATAAAATTTCTAAAGCCAAATCCGAGATCCAATCCTTCATCTGTGGGATACAACCACACCTCTGTGCAAAAGGCACATTTGCACATTTTCTGAAAATCGTAAGGGCCGTGACAGCCATTTACATACAAAACATAATTGATCATAACAACCCTTCAATCGGGATTACGACCTAGTTCCTTACACCACAACATATGTAGAGTGTGTTATTTTTAAATATTTATAATGAAACACTGTATTCGCATTGAGATACGCTTTGGTTAATTTCTATGAAAAGTGGTAAATATTTCAAACAAACTAACAAACAGACACTAAGTTTTATATTTATTATGAATGTAGTATACACATATGTATGTATGTAGATTACATTATTTATTTTGAATTTCGTGACAAAAAAGGTATAAATATTAACAACGGAAACGGAAAACAAATCATATCTAAGGAGACAACAGCGAATAAAGGTAAGCGTTTATCATCAAATAACTCAAGTGAATAATATTCTAAAAGACAAATACCTTTACTCAAAAAGTTATGTAATTGTGCAAAAATTTTAAAAGAAAAATTTGAAAAAATTAAAAAAAAACTGAAAAATGGTGTATAATTTAATAAAATGTGTAAAAAATGTTGTTAATTAATGAAAATAATAAAAAAGGAAATGGTAAAGTGATTGAAATTTGCGGTAGAAAATTAAAATAGTAAATGTACATACAATGTTCTAAAAACTTTAAATATTTGTTCAGAATTTAACTTAACTTAATAATGAATGGAATATTAATTTTAAATTAAGTTTTTCACAACTACATTCATGTAAAATAAAATAAAGAATATTTAAATAAAATAAAATAATGTACTTGATTATACAATAATTATGCAATAATTATTTGCTAATTATACGTAATATTTGTTAATTATATTACAATCAAAAGAGTCTTTAGAAATCTAATAAATCTTAGAAATTTATTTAATTTAGTTAAAACTTATGAAATCATTTTACAAATCAAATAATTAAAGACAGAAAAATCTGATTACTTATTTTGATGGCATCGATCTAACAAACGTATTTTTTCAAAGCCATTAGCGTAGGAAAATCTTTTAGTAGGGGTTTGTCCTCTATTTATTTGTTTATTTTTTTTATTGTTGTTCTATATACTAAAAAAAGCAAGCAATGTGAGCACAATCTTGTAAAAGCAATCAATTCTACCTTTATTTACGTATACATTTAAATTTCTTTAAGCTCGATACAAGGCTCAGTGAGACCAAAGATTCAGATCTTCTATAGAAAACCAAACAACTCAATTGGGTAAAAGAAGTAACCATTATCCAAATCTTGCGTGACAGGTAAATCGAATATCTGAGTAAATAATTCCACAGGATAGCAGTAACTTTAACGCCATATTAAACCGGAAAACCAACCACAATAGGAAAAATTTTACATTTTAAAAGAAACATTTTTGCTTTGACCCCCTTGAAAAAATATTTTACCTACGCCAATGCCTTATGACAATATGTAGCGAAAAATAAAAATAATATACAAAGTTACGCAATATTTATTAGATAATAAGTATGTAAAAGCTGTTATTAAAGCAAAATTAATTTTACTTTCTTTTGGGAGATACATACCCAAGAAAATTAGAAGAATTCAACAACTATGCAAATGCGCTTAATTCACCGTAGTCAAGAAGTATATATGGCGGGACAAAGCGATATTATTTGAAAGTCAGACCGTCATCTCAGTGCATAGTTACATACTACGACGTTGACGCGTGGTAGACACGAGGTTATTAAAATAAGCTCAAACAGCTGGAAAGGTCATAATAGAGCAAGATAATAATTTAAAATAAGACGAATTTGAAAGAATCTTAATTTATCCTGGGTGATAATAGTGAGAAGAGCTTCGAAGCTTGGCTTTGTATACTAGAAGATCATTCGTAGAAGAAGAATCGCTTCAATCCCAATAAGAGGTTTTTGGTGATTACGAAAACGAATTGCCAGAACATATAATTGGTATCTGTGCGGATCCACAGGCTCCAATTAGTCCGGGGTCCATAGCAAATATTAAGGAAGGAGTTGCCCTTACTGAGAAGCATCCTGAATTTCGTTAGGTCAATAGCATAATGAAGTTCGTCAAGGCAGCAAGGTTAAGGGCGACACTATAGGGTAAATTTATATAGGTTGAGGGGAGTACAATAGATTGCCTGGTAACAGGGCTTTGTTATCCACACAATAATATAATACTATTAAGAGCCTATTGAGATGCTAAGTGAAGTACGTGAGTTATTCGAGCATTCAACTGTAATAGAAGTAGTTTAAAATTCTACATGTTCCGTTTTAATTTTTTAATTTCAGCATTTCTGTTATGGACCAACCATCGACTAGTGCCGAAGCTGCAGCAGCAGCTGGTAATGGACCAGATCCTCGACTAGAGTTGATGGGCTCCTTTGTTATTAAATCTCTCAAATTGAAACCAGAAAAATGGACTCGCGTCATTACTGTAGAAGAGCACAAGGGGATTATCAAAGAGTTTCTCGATCGTCCCACACCAGTAGTTTTGATAATAATCTTAACACCAGCAGCACAATTAGTACCGTCCACCACTTTTCCTTTATCACAACTTAAAAGCAAGGGAGTGTATTTCATTAAGAAATACGCTTTGCCAATACCACGAGAGGATTGTAATAATTTTATAATCTGTGGAGATTTAGCAACACGCACCATTGATCAATTGTCGGCTTTAGTAGAGGAGGTCTTAGTGCCGTTGCTATCGAATGAAGACAATTACAAGAGTTGGCCTATTATGGTGGCTCAAGATGTTCAAAAGCATGTGCACAGCTTAAAGAGTACCGTTCACCAGGTCAAGGGACAAGTTAGCGGTGAAACAATTTTGGCCATGCCCGTTGGAGTAGAGAAAATTGTAAAGGCGGCCAATAAAATTAGTGAAAATCCTCATTTGCAAATTGATTTGTATTTGAAAAGTGCCATAGAAGGTGTAGTTATTAAGTGGGCTAATCAAGTGCATGAGGTTATAAAAGAGAATCCGGCAAATGCGTTTTTAAATGGTCAAAATCCCATACCGAATACGGGTAAGAGTTACAGTGTAGTTTAGTTGGGAGAAGAAATATTAATTTTCTGTTTACGACAGAATTCGTATTTTGGAATAATCGTTTGAAGAATCTTTCATTTATATTCGAACAATTGCGAAATGAACGCATACGAGCAATGGCCCTGGTTTTAGAACACTCACGCAGTGCCTATTATCCTTGTTTTCAAACTCTTTTTAAAAATGTTGTAACTGGTAAGAGTAAAATAAAAATATATTTCGAATTCTTAATTTCGAAATATAAAAAACGAGAAGTTAGAATGTTTGTTGCATAATCGATTTTAAAATTTTAGCTTTGGCTGAAGCTAAGGACATCACTTTATATTTGAATCCTTTAAAAAAATGTGTTCAACAATTAGAGGAAATCGATTTTGCTGAATGCAAACCAATACTTATACCTCTAATGCATATAGTATGTACCATCTGGGGTAATTCCCGATATTATAATCACTCTTCGAAAATAACAATATTGTTAAGACAACTCTGTAATCTGTTAATACATCAGGTAAGTTTGCCTTTAGATCGAGTAATAACGAAAGGAAAAAGTTTCATAACTCACCATAACTGTTCGATTTTATTTACCAGGCTAAACGGTTTTTGGATCCATCCTCCATTTTTCATAGTGATATTGATGAAGCTATGCAGCGTCTGACTTTATCTATCGATAATCTGAAATTCTTTCGGGCGTTATTTGATTATTTCAAAGAAATAATTGCAGAGTTCTTCTTAGAGCCTGAAGAAAGGCCACCAATACATTGGACTTTTCATCCAAATTCAGTATTTCAACGTTTTAATGCCTTTCTCGAACGCTTAACCACCATACAGTGGTAAGTCACATTGTATAAATATCCTCATTAATCAATTAAATAATGTTCAAAAACTGCACATACTCGTAAAGAGCGGTTTGAGTGTAATTATGAACTTAATTTGTATTGTTTTAATAGGTTTTTCTTTACGGTTATCGAATTTTTAAAGCTAGAGAAAGTAGAAATTGGAGGTTTGCGTGGTCGTCAGCTGAGTACACGGATTACGGCTGTATATGTTGAGTTCAATCAATATTTTACGGCATTCGCATCGAAGAGTTACGATGTACTTGATCCTGATGATCATGAATTTGATGTGGATTTTGAGAATTTTCAAGTTCGTATACTAGAGTTGGATATGAAATTGTCTGCCATTTTGTGTCAGGCTTTCGATGATTGTTACAATTTGGAAAGCATTTTTAAGGTAAGATTTACAATCTATTCCGTTAAAAAAATTTAATTTAGTAAACGATTTTCAATCTACAAGCTGATAAACATTGTGGGCAGTGTTTTGGAGAGACCAAAAATTAAAGAGCAATTCACTCAAAAATATGCCGAGATTGTGCGTATGTTAGATGAAGAGCTGTCAGTGTGTGAAAATATCTACGAACGTCAAATGTTTATGAGAAGTGATAATTTGACTTTGTATCCTGAATATAATTGTCCACCGGCCGCAGCCTTTATAAGATGGTGCAGTCAATTAGAAAGAAGAATCACGTTGCCCGTTCAACAATTTCAAGCTTTACAACATGAGTAAGATAAAGTTTACTTTTTTTCACTCTTTTATTAAATTATTTCCATTCAAAATTTCGTTTTAGGATTATTAATTCGGAAAAATCTCTTGACATTATTAAACGTTATGAACGTTTATTGTTGAAAATCGGTGCCAGTCGTGCTTATGTTTTTGAAGATTGGTCCGAAAAGTTAAATGAGCAAATCGAAACCAATCTAAAGAAGTCTTTGATTACTCGTGATCCCAATACAAATTTATTGATACTTAATTTCAGTTCTGAATTATTTTGTATATTGCGTGAGGTACACTATCTGAAACAAATGGAAGTTGAAAATATACCTCAGGTGGCCTTAGATTTCGCGGAAAATAGTGATGTTTTCCGCACGTACACTTTAAATTTGGAAAAAACTATTGACTGGTATAATGCCATACAAGAGAATAGTTCACACGTAGAATTGAAATTAATTGAAACGGAAGTAAAACTAATCGACGATTTAATTGAAGTGGGCATCAATGATTTGGTATGGAATTCGGAAGGTAAATCTATTAATAGCATCTGAAATAGATCATAACTTTAAATACCCTCCTCTGACCTACATTTTATCGATTTTAATAATTTGTCCTGAAATTACCCAAGATATGAAAAGGGAAGGGAAGTTTATGCATACCTTCCTTCCATTGCTTAGGTGGTTGCATTGTGTTATTGACAAAATCTTACCCAAAATTTTTTTTTATTTAGATATAATGGCATACTTGGAACAGTTACGAAAACCAGTGGCAGCACTACAAAATCGTATGGATAACACTCAAGGAAATCTGAGGCAAATACGCAACATCATGTCTGCATGGATAAAGCAACCGTTGTTCGAGCGCAAAGACGGCAAAAAAGATACGGTCCTTTGCATAGATGAGAGACCAGATCGTACAGGCAAAAGGTACGCTGAAATTACTGCAGCTTCAGATGAAATACACAAACTGTTGCAGGACAATATGATACAATTCGATATGGAAGATAAACAGGATGATGAAATGTGGTTAAACTATGTCGACTTTGTGGACAATATAGTTTACGAACACCTACTAAAAACGGTGGGTGTGAGTGTGGGTTATATAGTGGAGAATATGGATCCGGAGAATAATTATGCTCCATTATTTGAGGCCCGTTTAGAACTAAGGGACCCCAATATGGTGTTTGTACCTTCGTTAAATCCTGAAGACTCAATGGGTTTCAATAACATGTTAATCGAATTGGTAAGAGATATTTTAAAAATGGCCAGTCTGATTAAGAGATTAAAAAAGAATGAGAAACGTGGTTATGGCGATATGGTTAAAGAGAACCAGGACATAATCGATATGAGAAGAGAAATCTTGAATGGCGTAGATTTGGTGATGGAAGAAGCTGCCATGTTCTGTAGACAATTCGAAAGGTATTCCTATTTGTGGTTGGATGATAGGCATGAGTGTATGGAGTACTTTTTAGAATATGGCCGAATGCTCGATGCTGATGAAATAGAATTGGTGCAAATGAACGACTCGAATGCTCCTCAACCTAGTGCGCCTACTATAGAAGCATTTCGTGAACAAATCGATAATTATGAAAGTTTATTTAATGAAATTGAAGACATAGCACCATTTCAGGTGTTCAGTTCTTGGTTCCAAGTCGATGTTAGACCCTTTCGCCAGGCACTATTGAATACCGTGTGTAAATGGGGCAACATGTTTAAGACCCACTTGGTTACCACCGTCACCTCTAACCTAATGGACCTAAGTAATTTTATACGCAAAGCCGACGAAGGTCTTTTACAGACAGTTAAAGAAGGTGACTATGAGGGTTTGGTTAACATAATGGCTTATTTAATGCATGTCAAGGAGCGAGCCCTGAAAACAGATGAAATGTTTGAACCCATGCAAGAGACTATACAACTTCTCAAGTACTATGACATGGATATACCGGAAGAGGTAAATGTTCTGCTTCAAGAATTGCCCGAACAATGGGCCAACACAAAGAAAATTGCTTCGACAGTAAAGCAACAAGTCTCGCCTCTGCAAGCTACCGAAGTCGTAGCCATACGTAATAGGGTGGCTGCTTTCGAAATTTATGTGCAACAATTTCGTGAAACCTTCAAACACTATGACTTTTTCCGTTTTGATTGTAAGGATCCCTATTTGCTGGCTGATCGCATTAATGACGATATGTATAGATTGGAATGCGAAATGGCCGAAATACAAGAGTCCGGCAGCTTATTTGAAGTTAATATACCAGAATTTAAGCTGCTGAAACAATGTCGCAAAGAGTTGAGAATGCTTAAGGTAAGCAATATAGTTTTAGTCTACATATAAACCATATATTTACAACAAAATCATAACGTACAAAACTTAATGTTTGTTTTTGTAATAATTTTTGTAAAAAAAAAGAAAAGAAAACTTCACAGGTTTTTGAATTTTGCTAAGGTTGAAGTATTTTTTTTTAATGGACTCTTAATACTTATTGATGAATACCTAAATATATAATTTGTTTTTGTAATCTTTCATTCATTAGCAATTGTGGGACTATGTTTACATAGTTCAAACCTGCATTGAGGACTGGAAGACAACACCATGGCGTAAAGTTGATGTCGAAAATATGGACATTGAGTGCAAGAAATTTGCAAAAGACATACGCCTTTTAGATAAAGAAATGCGCACTTGGGATACTTTTATTAACTTAGAATCGACTGTCAAAAACATGTTGACTTCTTTAAGGGCAGTGGGTGAATTGCAAAACCCCGCCATAAGAGAAAGACACTGGAATCAACTTATGAATTCCACCAAGGTTACTGTTCTTCTAATTTACTTCTTTTTTTTTATTGAATTTAGTTTTAAACCAATTTAAACACAATGTAAATATCTATCTTGTGTAAATGTTATATTCTTTAAATATCTTTTATGATTTTACTTAATTATGAAACTTTTACAATCACAAACATGGCATAATTAACTCAGATAAATTTGACAATTTGTTAGTTGTTGGTTGCGACGACATACTTGCATACTAAAAAAGGCGAATAATTGGAACAGGCTGTGAAACATTTTATTGTGTTTTTGAGGTACTAGAATGGTAGAGATGAGGTTCTTGTACAATAGGACGAAAATTTAATAATGAAAAGCAATGAATGTGCGGAAGTATTTCAAGTTTATATTTAAGATTTTGTTTGTGAACATCAATTGATATTACAGGGGGTAATTAGAATAATAATAGGATTTAAGTTTCATATTTTATGTCACTTTCAGTTTTCAGTTCAAGTGTAGTTTGAGTCTGAATTGGCCAATCGAAATAACGGCTTACTAAGCCCAGGTTATTCATGGTTTGGTGCAAACTCAACAGATGAAGAAACCTCCTAATGGGTTTTATATTCGATTTACCTTTCATTATCGTTCAAATATAGATTAGTCTCTATATCTGTTCCAACTTTATTTGAAGTGTTTTCAGATTTAATCTGTCAAAACAGATAATGGTTCGATAGGTCGCTATTATTCTAATTATCATGGTATCCATCCAGTGATACTTCATTCATATCATATGTATAGCTACGGTGATACCCCGTCCCACAGCCATCGTTATCCACAAGTTTCTAAAAATGAGTTTTCATAATACGAATACTTAAGTTATGCTGGCATGAGATACTGCAGGGTTATTATATCGCAAAATATAGTTTTAAAGCACATCTAATGTACATACCTATGTATGTAGTGTATATAGGGAATGACCTGAACAATTTTTAGTTACAATGCTATAAATAGACTTAGACGGCATACAGTCTATGAATAATACCGTACCGTAAACATAATAAATGCCATGTTTGTCACAAAATCCGTCTTGAATTCTATAACGATTTCTGCCACGAACGATAAATGTACAGTCACAAGATTTTTATTTATTTCGCTTATTTCTTCATATGTAAATAAATTTTTTGTGCAGCTATTGTAGATACATATCTTTACAGAGTTTATCAGCCTTGCCCAAGGAAGTAACTGTAAGTTTAATAAAAATATACTATATCCCCAATATATATGTATTGTGTGTGTTCCAAAATTTTCTATCATACTCAGCACCATATTCACTTTAAAAGAGAAAAACTAAAACTAAAAAAAAATCCCTTTTAAGCACTTAAAGAATGTTTTACAAACGAAATCCTTTGCATGGCTTTTCTATCTATGTAACTACTATATAATATCTGTGTGTGTGTGTGTGTGCGTATGTAAAGTATAATGTTGATGTAAGTTTTTGAAAAGGATTTTAATAAATTTTTATCGATCGATAGGTTAAATTTATAATGGATCATGAAACCACATTGGCTGAACTGCTTGGCCTGAATCTACACGAATGCGAAGAGGAGGTGAAGAACATCGTGGACAAGGCGGTCAAGGAAATGTCAATGGAGAAAATTTTGCGAGATTTGAATACGACATGGTCTGCGATGGAATTTGATCACGAACTCCATCCACGCACTGGATGTAATCTCCTCAGAGCCTCGGAAGAACTCATAGAGACTCTCGAAGATAATCAAGTTTGTCTACAGAATCTCATAACATCCAAGTACATCGCCCATTTCCTCGAAGAGGTGTCAGCGTGGCAGAATAAGCTGATGATTGCCGATCAGGTGATAACCGTATGGTTCGAGGTGCAACGCACTTGGACCCATCTCGAGAGTATCTTCATGAGTTCGGAAGATATTCGCAAACAGCTACCAGTCGACTCGGATCGTTTCGATCGTATTGATGCAGAATTTCGAGTGCTGATGGATGAAATGTCCAAATCGAATAATGTGGTGGCATCAACTAACCGAGCCGGGTTGATTGAGCGCTTAGAGAACCTGCAAAAGGAGCTTACACTATGTGAGAAGGCTTTGGCAGAGTATCTGGAAACAAAACGTTTGGCTTTTCCTCGTTTCTATTTTGTATCCTCGGCGGATTTGTTGGATATCTTGAGCAATGGCATACAACCGGAAATGGTGACTAAGCATTTGACAAAATTATTTGATTCTATAGCTCGTTTAAAGTTCAATCGCGATGAAAATAATGAAATCGACACAGCTTCGGGTATGTATGCTAAAGATGGCGAATATGTTGAGTTTAATGAGTTGACAAATATGAGAGGTCCAGTCGAGGTATGGCTTAACCGTATCCAGGCCGCTATGAGAGCATCTTTACGCTACTATGTAGCCGAAGCCGTAGTGGCCTATGAGGAAAAGCAACGTGAGCAATGGTTGTTCGATTATCCTGCTCAGGTATCGCTCTGTGGCTCGCAAATATGGTGGTCCACAGAAGTGAATATAGCCTTTAGTCGTTTGGAAGAGGGTTACGATAATGCCATCAAGGATTACTACAAAAAACAGATCTCGCAATTAAGTCTACTCATCACTTTGCTACTGGGCGAACTCACTAAGGGAGATCGACAAAAGATTATGACCATATGCACCATTGATGTTCATTCACGTGATGTAGTGGCTAAAATGATTCAGGCCAAATTAGACTCTGGTTCGGCTTTTATGTGGCAATCGCAATTGCGTCACCGCTTCGATGATGTGGAGAAGGATTGTTTCGCCAACATTTGTGATGCAGAGTTTCGTTATAACCATGAATATTTGGGTAACACGCCTCGTTTAGTGATTACACCCCTAACAGATCGTTGTTATATTACATTGACCCAAAGTTTGCATTTGATTATGGGTGGCGGTCCTGCAGGCCCTGCTGGTACGGGCAAGACAGAAACAACCAAAGATTTGGGAAGAGCGATTGGCATAATGGTTTATGTTTTCAACTGCTCCGAACAAATGGACTATCAATCATGTGGTAATATTTATAAGGGTTTAGCCCAAACCGGCGCCTGGGGTTGTTTCGATGAATTCAATCGCATAACCGTAGAAGTTTTGTCTGTAGTCGCCGTACAGGTGAAATCGGTACAAGATGCAATACGCGACAAAAAGGAAAAATTCAATTTTATGGGTGAAATGATAACTTGTGTGCCCACTGTTGGTATATTCATCACTATGAATCCAGGCTATGCCGGTCGTACAGAGTTACCAGAGAACTTGAAGGCTCTATTTCGTCCTTGTGCCATGGTTGTACCTGATTTCGAATTGATTTGTGAGATTATGTTGGTAGCAGAAGGTTTCCAAGACGCTCGTGTTCTGGCACGAAAATTTATAACACTTTACACCTTGTGCAAGGAGTTACTGTCAAAACAGGACCACTATGACTGGGGCTTGAGAGCTATTAAATCTGTTTTAGTAGTGGCTGGTTCTTTAAAGGTAACATAATTCTGTACTTCTAAATACACAGAATTCCTAAAGGGGCGGTTCTAATGCCTTTATTAGGAAATTTGTAATGAACAGATCAGTATCAATAAATATTTTCTTCTTAACTTTATAATTTTTTTTAGCGTGGTGATCCAGGTCGCCCAGAAGAGGAGGTACTTATGAGAGCTTTACGTGACTTTAACATACCCAAAATAGTTACCGATGATATGCCCGTTTTTATGGGTTTAATCAGTGACCTGTTTCCGGCTCTTGATGTGCCACGCAAAAGAGATCAAGATTTCGAACGTACTGTAAAGCAGGCAGCTGCCGATCTACTACTGCAAACTGAGGACACATTTATTTTGAAAGTTGTCCAATTGGAAGAGCTACTAGAAGTAAGACATTCTGTTTTTATTGTTGGTAATGCTGGCACTGGGAAGACACAAGTATGGAAAACCCTATTGCGCACCTACCAGAATATCAAACGGAAACCTATATTTAACGATTTAAATCCTAAGGCGGTAACCAACGACGAACTGTTTGGCATAATAAATCCCGCTACCAGAGAATGGAAAGATGGTTTGTTCTCGGTAATAATGAGAGATCAAGCAAACATAACGGGTGATCAACCCAAGTGGATTGTGCTCGATGGTGATATCGATCCCATGTGGATAGAAAGTTTGAATACCGTAATGGATGATAACAAAGTATTGACTTTGGCCAGCAACGAGCGCATTGCGTTGACCCCTTCGATGCGTTTGCTTTTTGAGATTTCCAATTTGAGAACGGCCACACCGGCAACTGTATCAAGAGCGGGTATTTTGTATATAAATCCTCAGGATTTAGGTTGGAATCCGTAAGTTTTTTGTATATCCGATTCGCCCTAGAAAAGTTGTTGTTTGTAGTTGTTTTGTTTTGTTCTTATTCTTTCGAAAGGTATGTAACCAGTTGGGTGGAAACACGTAAAATACCCTCCGAAAAGTCCAATTTAGTTATGCTATTCGATAAATATATACCGGCTTCATTGGAAACAATCAGAGTGCGTTTTAAGAAGATTACACC
This sequence comes from Sarcophaga peregrina, assembly GCA_014635995.1. Taxonomy (NCBI): domain Eukaryota; kingdom Metazoa; phylum Arthropoda; class Insecta; order Diptera; family Sarcophagidae; genus Sarcophaga; species Sarcophaga peregrina. The sequence goes on along the minus strand of CM025789.1, from coordinate 106,595,729 downwards.
CATAGCTGAAATGGCTCACATACAAATGTTGTGTCATCTATTGGAATGCTTTTTGACCCCGGCCAACACACCAGCCGATTGTCCCAAAGAGTGGCACGAACTATATTTTGTTTTTGCTTGCATTTGGGCGTTCGGTTCGGCTATGTTCCAGGATCAAACCATCGACTATCGCGTCGAATTCAGTAAATGGTGGGTTAATGAATTCAAAACTGTTAAATTTCCTCAGGGTAGGTTTATTAAATTCAAACTTAAAACAGAAGCATATCGCATATTATGAAGAAATTATTTCACTTTAAGGTGGCACAGTTTTCGATTACTTCTTGGATAGTGAAACCAAACAATTTGTGCCTTGGATGGACAAAGTACCCAAATTTGAATTGGATGGAGATTTGCCTTTGCAGGCTGTTCTAGTGCATACTTCAGAATCAATAAGAATACGATTTTTCTTAGATCTACTGATGGATAAAAAACATCCCGTCATGCTGGTGGGTACAGCCGGCTGTGGTAAAACGGTTTTGGTTAATGAAAAATTACAATCTCTCTCGGAAAACTATGCTGTCACCACAATACCATTCAACTTCTATACAACTTCGGAAATGTTACAGAAAATCTTGGAGAAACCTTTAGAGAAGAAAGCAGGACGCAATTATGGTCCTCCGGGCAATAAAACTCTGATTTATTTTATTGATGACATGAATATGCCCGAAGTGGATTGTTATGGTACGGTGCAACCACATACTTTGATGCGTCAACATTTAGATTATGGCCATTGGTATGATCGCAACAAACTGAGTCTGAAAGATATTCACAATTGCCAATATGTGGCCTGCATGAATCCCACAGCGGGTAGTTTCACTATTAATCCACGTTTGCAGCGTCACTTTTGCGTGTTGGCTGTTAGTTTTCCAGGAGCTGAATCCATAACCTCAATGTACTTGTCTATACTGTCGCAGCATTTTACAAATGCAGAGCAAAAATTTAATCCAATAGTAACCAGGATGTCACCGAATATTGTGGCAGCCACCTTAGCTTTGCACAACAAGAGCTCACAAGTGTTTCTGCCAACGGCAATAAAATCGCATTACATTTTCAATTTACGCGATATAAGCAACGTTTTTCAGGTAAGATTTCTTTAGACAACATATTGGCATGACTTTAATTTATGGGTTGTACTTTTGACAGGGTTTACTCTTTAGTACTACTGACTGTTTGCCCACAGCAACAGATTTGATAAGGCTTTGGCAACATGAAACCCAACGTGTCTATGCCGATAAGCTGATCGATGAGAAGGATATTGACAGTTTTACGAAGATGCAACACGACATTGTGAAGAAATCCTTTGAAGAAATTGACGAATCGGTGATATTTGATAAGCCGAATATTTATTGTCATTTCGCAGGAGGAATTGGTGAACCCAAGTACATGCCTGTCAAGGGATGGACTGAGCTTCACAAACTCCTCACGGAGGCCATGTCTTCATATAATGATCTTGTTGCCGCCATGAATTTAGTACTCTTCGAAGATGCCATGATGCATGTGTGCCGCATTAATCGCATATTGGAATCGCCCAGAGGCAGTGCTCTGCTAGTAGGTGTGGGAGGCAGCGGTAAACAATCTCTGGCTCGTTTGGCCGCTTTCATATCGAGTTTGGAGGTGGTTCAAATACAGCTGAAAAAAGGTTATGGCATTAATGATCTCAAGGTAAACAAATACGAATATCTTGTTGAAGGGCAACACTGACCCCTGGAATATATTTGAATTCTAGAATGAATTTTCGGGATTATATCTCAAGGCAGGCTTAAAGAATGTGGGCATTATGTTTCTTATGACAGATGCTCAAATTCCCAATGAGGATTTTCTGGTCCTTATTAACGATATGTTGTCCACTGGCGAGATACCAGATCTATTCCCCGACGATGAGATTGAGAACATTATAGCAGGAGTACGCAATGAGGTCAAGGGTGCAGGTCTGGTCGACTCACGTGAAAATTGTTGGAAATTTTTTATAGATCGTGTACGTAAGCAACTGAAAATAGTTCTGTGTTTCTCGCCCGTCGGTTCAACATTACGTGTTCGGTCGAGGAAGTTCCCTGCCATTATAAATGCCACTTCGATAAACTGGTTCCATGAGTGGCCTCAGGAAGCTCTCATTTCCGTGGCGATGAATTTTCTATCGCAAAATGAAGTTTTGCCAGCCAATCATCAGGATTCTGTGGCCAAATTTATGGCTTACGTCCATACCTCGGTGAATTCCATGTCAAAGGTGTATTTACAAAATGAAAGGCGCTACAATTACACCACACCTAAAAGTTATTTGGAACAAATCAGTCTATATTTGAAACTATTGAATGACAAGCATAGGGACTTGCAAAGTAAAATAGTGCGTTTGGAAAATGGTTTGGAGAAATTACGTTCTACCGCTGTTCAGGTGGCTGACCTCAAGGTCAAATTAGCTGTACAAGAAGTAGAACTGAAGGAGAAAAATGAAGCAGCCGATGCTTTAATCGAAATAGTTGGTATTGAAACGGAAAAAGTGCAAAAAGAAAAGGGTTTGGCTGATGAAGAGGAAATGAAAGTTGCTCTAATCGCTGATGAGGTGTCAAAGAAACAAAAAGATTGTGAAGAAGATTTGCTAAAAGCAGAACCGGCCTTAGTGGCTGCCCAAGAAGCTTTGAATACCTTGAATAAAGCCAATCTAACGGAACTGAAATCATTTGGTTCGCCACCAGGGGCTGTTACCAATGTAACGGCTGCTGTAATGGTTTTATTAGCTCCAGGAGGCAAATTGCCTAAAGATCGCTCTTGGAAAGCAGCCAAAATTTCCATGGCTAAAGTAGACACATTTTTGGATTCTCTTATTAATTATGACAAGGAAAACATTCATCCAGAAATTATAAAAGCCATACACCCGTATCTAAAAGATCCAGAATTTGAACCCGAATTTGTGAGATCCAAATCGGGTGCTGCTGCTGGCTTATGTGCCTGGGTTATTAATATTATTAAATTCTATGAAGTTTTTTGCGATGTAGAACCTAAAAGAAAAGCTTTGGCAGCTGCCAATGCCGAATTGGCGGCTGCACAAGAGAAATTGGCCGGTATTAAAAGGAAGGTTACGGTAAGTCTGTGGGGTATAAACAATTTTATAAACCTTTTCAGTGTTTGAATTGTTTTTCAGAGTTTAGAAGAGCAGCTGGCAAAATTAACCGCCGATTTTGAACAGGCAACTGCCGATAAATTACGTTGTCAGCAAGAAGCCGACGCCACTCAAGCTACTATAGCGTTAGCAAATCGTTTAGTGGGAGGCTTGGCAAGCGAAAATGTACGCTGGGCCGAAGCAGTTAATAAGTGAGTATTCAGTAACGGTATATGTTAACCTTCTCTGAAATTTCTGAAATTTTGTTCTTAAGTTTTGTAAAACAAGGTATTACATTACCCGGAGACATTCTGTTAATCACAGCTTTCATATCATATGTCGGCTGTTTTACGAAACAATTTCGCATAGATTTGATACAGAAAATGTGGACACCCTTCTTGAAAAATATTGATCCACCCATTCCAACGACAGAAAATTTAGATCCTCTAAGTTTACTAACCGACGACACTACTATAGCCATTTGGACTAATGAAGGTTTGCCTTCCGATCGTATGTCTATCGAAAATGCTACCATACTTTCGAATTCGGATAGATGGCCTCTTATGATAGATCCGCAGGTGAGTCCAACCATACCTAGAGTTAATTAATTCCAATAAAAGTAAATAATAACATCTACTTCAGTTACAAGGCGTAAAGTGGATTAAACAAAAATATGGTGAAGATTTAATTGTTATTCGTATGGGTCAACGCAGTTACTTGGATGAAATTGAAAAGGCCATAACGAAAGGAAATACTGTTTTAATAGAAAATATTGGTGAGAATTTAGATCCGGTATTGGATTCATTACTGGGTCGCAATTTAATTAAGAAAGGAAAGTAAGTACAGATCTAACCTAGAAAAGAAAACTTAACAAAACCAAATCAATTTTATGGTTTCCATTTAGAGCCATCAAAATCGGTGATAAAGAAGTCGAATATAATTCCAATTTTCGCTTAATATTGCACACAAAATTAGCAAATCCTCACTATAAACCCGAAATGCAAGCACAAACTACTTTAATTAATTTCACCGTTACACGAGATGGCTTAGAAGATCAACTATTAGCAGAAGTGGTCAAGGCTGAACGTCCTGATTTGGAGGAGCTTAAAGCAGAACTCACCAAGCAACAAAATGATTTCAAAATTATGCTCAAGCAATTGGAGGATGATTTACTTTCAAGACTATCATCGGCAGGCGAAAATATCTTGGGCGATACAGCTTTGGTAGAGAATTTGGAGATCACCAAAAGCACAGCCTCTGAAATAGAGGAAAAAGTACGAGTTGTGGCCTTTAAGAACTGAAATAAATTTTAATTTTGTTTTTCAAATTCTTTAAGGTGGCTGAGGCTAAAATTACTTCTAAAGAAATAGATAAAGCAAGAGAGTATTATCGTCCAGCTGCGGCAAGAGCAAGTCTTCTATACTTTATACTAAATGAACTAAATACTATTAATCCGATCTATCAGTTCTCTTTAAAGGTAAGGAATGATTACAATTATGGTTTCGTATTCATACAACGAATTATGAAATCTGGTTTCATTAGACAGAAATTAAAAAGAAAATATTGAAATTCCTTTGGATGTTATTGAATTTCTCCGAATTTTTCTGTTCTGGAAATTGCATACATCTGCATATTAAGTTATCAGGTACCCTATTATTATTATTTTTAGGCTTTCAGCGTGGTTTTTCAAAAAGCAATTGCTAAGGCGGAACCTAGCGATACTCTGTCGCAAAGAGTTTTAAATCTCATTGATTGCATAACATACTCTGTATTCCAGTATACCTCCAGGGGCCTATTCGAATGCGATAAATTAATATTTGCTTCACAAATGACTTTCCAGGTTGGCAATGGTATTGTTGTAGACGACTCTAGTGATTTTAATGCAAATCTTTTAAATTAGATTCTACTTATGAGCGAAGAAATAACTTCTGCAGAACTAGATTTCCTACTCCGCTTTCCGATAAAACCCCATGTTACTAGTCCCGTAGATTTTCTTTCCAATCATTCGTGGGGCGGAATATGCAGTCTAGCTTCTAAAGATGAATTTAGAAATTTAGATCGTGACATTGAAACTTCATCGAAGAGATGGAAGAAACTGGTGGAATCAGAGTTACCCGAGAAGGAAAAGTTTCCACAGGAATGGAAGAATAAAACAGCGTTACAGAGGCTGTGTATGATAAGGGCTCTAAGGCCAGATCGTATGACTTATGCTCTAGCGTGAGTTTCACCTTTCCACTTTTTAATAGATTTAGTGATCAATTGCAACATTTCGAATGTTCTTTAGCGATTTTATTGAAGAGAAATTGGGTTCGAAATATGTTGAAAGCCGTGCCATGGAATTTGCAAAGTCTTTTGAAGAAGCTTCACCTTCTACACCCATATTCTTTATTTTGTCACCGGGCGTTAATCCTCTTAAAGATGTGGAGGCTTTAGGAAAAATCTTGGGTTTTTCTCAAGACTTGGGTAATTTCCATAACGTTTCTTTGGGCCAAGGTCAAGAAGCTATAGCTGAAGCAGCAATGGATACGGCAGCCAAAAACGGTCATTGGGTTGTTTTACAGAATATACACTTGGTTAGAAAGTGGTTGCCTGTTTTGGAGAAAAAATTGGAGTTTTATGCTGAGGGTTCACATCCTGACTACAGAATGTTTCTGAGTGCCGAGCCGGCCTCAACACCTTCGGCTCATATAATACCACAGGTAAAAGCTGTTGTTGTATATTAAAAAACTAATACTAATTAAAATCCAATTTTTTATGGGATAGGGTATTTTGGAATCATCAATTAAAATCACTAATGAACCACCCACGGGCATGTTGGCTAATCTGCACAAAGCTTTGGACAATTTCACCCAAGAGACCCTAGAGATGTCAGGCAAAGAAGCTGAATTTAAGGCTATACTTTTCTCCTTGTGTTACTTTCATGCTGTTGTTGCAGAACGTCGTAAATTCGGGCCTCAGGGTTGGAACAAGGTCTACCCCTTTAATGTAGGAGATCTTAATATTAGCGTATCGGTTCTGTACAATTATTTGGAAGCCAACGCCAAAGTACCTTGGGAGGACTTACGTTATTTATTTGGTGAAATCATGTATGGTGGTCACATCACTGATGATTGGGATCGCAAGTTGTGCATAACCTATCTGGAGGAATATATGCAGCCAGATTTGGTGGATGGCGAGTTGTTTTTGGCTCCTGGCTTCCCAGCACCACCCAATACTGATTATCTTGGCTATCATGTTTATATAGATGAAAATATGCCAGCTGAGTCTCCCTATTTATACGGTTTGCACCCTAATGCGGAAATTGGTTTTTTAACAACTCGTGCTGAGAATATATTCCGCACAGTTTTTGAAATGCAGCCCAGAGACGCAGGTGCGGCCGGTGGAGCCACTGTTACACGCGAAGACAAAGTTAAACAAATAGTTGATGAAATAATTGAAAAGTTACCAGAGGAATTTAATATGATCGAGATTATGAATAAAGTGGAGGAACGTACGCCATACGTTATTGTAGCCTTTCAGGAATGCGAACGCATGAATTATCTGACTAGCGAAATGAAACGTAGTCTTAAAGAACTTGACTTGGGCTTGAAAGGAGAACTCACCATCACTTCCGACATGGAAGTATTGGAAAATGCCTTATTTTTAGATCAGGTGCCACCCGTTTGGACACAAAGGGCCTATCCTTCATTGCTGGGATTAAATAATTGGTTTATTGACTTGTGTTTACGTCTGAGAGAATTGGAGACATGGTCTACTGATTTCGTGGTATGTGAAAGGGAGAAGAAAAAAAATAATAATAATAATAATTACAATAAACAAATCAATGTTACATTTCCTCATCCAGTTGCCCTCTTGTGTTTGGTTGGCTGGCTTTTTCAATCCGCAATCATTGTTGACGGCAATTATGCAAAGTACGGCTCGACGCAATGAGCTGCCATTGGATAAAATGTGTTTGCAGTGTGATGTGACAAAAAAGCAAAAAGAAGATTTTACGTAAGTATAACTGTAAATTTTAGGGTAGACAGTTATTCGAAATTTAAAGTATTTTGATAATTAGAAATACGGCATTAAAATATATTTCAATAGTCATTATAAATTTCAACAAAACAAAAGAGTATTCGACTACATTATTATTAACATGCTTACTTCAAATTATTCTTCACTTGAAAAATATTCTTAACTTTCGACAACCCTAATTAAATATCTAATAGAGCGAATTAATAAAAAAATTATTAATATAATATAGAAAACATTTTAATTAACTTTGTTGTCGTGACGCCTTTACGTACTTTATAAAACACAAATTAGAAATTACACTGTGTTGGTAAATATTTTTTTTTTTTTGTAGAATCGATAGTTTTAAAATTCTGTAAAAAACAAATTGGAAAAAAAATTATAATTTTTGTTGAGTCGATAAATAACGACTTCTTGAAGCCTATATTTCGGTGACTGAATATGCAAATGTTGTTTTGTTATTTTAGTTCTTCTTCTATTCTTATTTGAATCTCAGTCACCCCAATCAGAATTTTTATACAGCCTGTAATAAAATAAAAGTGAAAAAAGCTTCGTTTATGATTCTATGCGTTACTTAGTAAAAGCCGGCCTAGAATGTTCTGTTAATAGAAATATTCTATTGATAGAATTATTTACTTGTTTCGTAATGCAACAAATTTAAGAATAAATAGAAGCTGGATAAGCGTACACGTGATCTCTTTAGGTGAATTAAGTGATCAGACAGTAAAAGACTCTGTAAAAATAGCAAAGTTGGTAATACACCCAATGACTTAATCGTCAATGGAATTATCGTATTAACGAATGCAAAACATATTCTATAGACTACTTGGGTAGTATAGCTCACGTAAATAATAAAAAGTTAAGGGAACATCCAGTTTGTTGGAGTCTTTAGCTGCCATCTGGGCCAAAATCTGCAGACACTATGCATTGGGAAATGCTTCACAAAATTAAATGGAGGACTTTATAGGTCAAGAACAGATCGAATTTAATTTTACTGTATTCGACTCGCGTATAGATTTTAAAAATGTTTTCTATCTACTATGCTGTGTAGAGTACTGATCATTCATTAATATATTCCGTAGTTTTGTTGTTTTCGTGTGAATAATATTTTGTATTGATTATTATTTAATTGACACTTTAGGTGACCTTTGTTTTGCAAAAAGAATTTCGTTTTCTTTTTTAAATTTTTTATACGAATTGCTTACTTTTGCTGTTCAATTGTTTATCGATACGTTCCTTTGCTTTTGAGGGGTCAGTTAAGTGTGTAAAAAGAAATGTTCACGTCAAGAAAATGTATAAAATGAAAAGAATTTTGTATTTGAATTGAATTTTAGTGGCTTTATAACGATTAATACCATTAAAATAACGAGATAATATTTGTCAAATATTTCAATATACTTTGCACATTAATCACAACATCATTATTTCCACACATATAAAATTATCAGAAATTTCTTTAAATAGTTTATGCTGCTAAGCTTGACCACACTTGTTATCTCTAAGGCACCCATTAGCCTATCAACTTAAGATTTATTTGTATAGTAATTATTTCTTTTTATAGTGCAAATCATATAAAAAAAAAGCTTTTTCCAAAACTGAATTAATGTCTGGCCTTAAAAAGCTCTTACGTATGCATATGTAGCCCTAAATATTCTCTTCTTATATTATGCTTATCTTTGGATGATACATATAATGTTAACCTTAAATTCCTTAACAGATAAGTAATAGTATTTTTAAAATCTAAAGGTAAAAAAAATGTCAAAAGGGTCTCATTACTTTACAGCCGCGTCATTAAATCCAAATTTAAAAAAATAATTTGATTCTGTCTCTTTAAAGGAGTCAAGAATTATTGTACATTCTTTAATTCTGTTACAAAGGGGACTGTCCTTTTAGGTTAGGTTAGGTTAGAGGATGTGTGCTTGTGGCAACTATGACAAGTACAGTACCCGAAGGGTGAATTGACCCCTTATACAACGTCCTAGCTTATCACACCACCCGTGTTGTGTGCGTTAATTTTATACATGAGTGGCGGGACCTACAGTTTAAAGACGAATTCGAACGACAGATTTTTTTCTTTCTGTGAAGCTTTTCATGGCAATTTTTATTCTTAGAGTTTTTGCCAGAAATCTGCTGAGAGGAATTCGAAGTCGGGCCTTTTGTCTAATAAACAATAAATTTTCGTTTATTGCTGCAATGTTGCGGTCTAGGTATTCCCCCTTTATGACGATATTGATTTATAAATAAGAAACAAACAAATAATTAAATGAACTGAAAACGAAAACAATTTCAAGAAATAATTTCAATACAATAGCAAGCAATAAATGTTTTTAATTATCAAATTAAATGCATAAATAAAATAATACAACAACAACATAAAAAAATTAATAATAAAGAAAAAAAAAACACAACAAGCAATTAAATTAAATTTATGCAAATGATCATGGCTGAAAGGTAAATGATGAATGAAATGATGACGCCGATTATGTCGGCGACATTTGGACGTTATCGCGGAAAGGAAAGCGTCATTGATTTTAGCATATTGGCACCATTAAATTATAGAAACTTTTCCAACTGAACTGTATACTGGCGGTCGTCGACTGACATTTACAAAAAACAAAAAAAAAACCAACATCATACGGCAGCGTTAAGATCACTGGCAATATTGTATAGACAAGAGAAGGGCGTCGTATTGATTCTTATGCCTGATTTTGGTGCAATTAATTGAATTGTAGCCATAACTGATTAGACGTCAATTTCAAATTCAGATTCATTTTCAGTTAGTTTTAGTTTTTTTTTTCTTTTGGATTTAATTGAATTTAATTTATTAAAATTATATGCGCTTTTCTCTTTCTCTTTTGTACGAATAACTATATTTCGATTTGATTTCAATGTTTAACGTATAATTTTATTTGATTTGATTGTTACTCTATAGATCAGCGCCAAGAGAAGGCGCCTACGTTCATGGGATATTTATGGAAGGCGCCAGATGGGATGTACAACAAGGTATAATTATGGAGTCGCGTCTTAAAGAACTTTATCCACCAATGCCAGTCATTAATATACGAGTAAGTACTTTATTTATACATACAAACAAAAATTAAATCAATAGAATTCGTAAAATATTTAAAATCGTCTCGTTTTTTGAAAGACAACAACATAAAAATTTGAAAACAAAAGTTAGAGACGAGATTCAACTTCTAAAACAATAAATAATTGAATGCCTGCATGTTTTATGCATTTTTTTTTTCCATCAAATATATGTTTCTAATTATTTTCTATATATGTACATACATACATACATACATACGTACATACACTTAAAAGAATTTTATATTGAATAATTGTTGTTTATTTCTCTTATATTTTTAGGCTATTACACAGGATAAACAAGATTTGCGCAACATGTACGAGTGTCCTGTCTACAAGACACGAACTCGTGGCCCCACTTATGTTTGGACTTTCAATTTGAAAACAAAAGATAAGCCCGGAAAATGGACATTAGCAGGCGTAGCTTTATTGTTACAAACTTAAGCATCAAATTGTATTTTTACTTAAAAGTTTATCTTATGTAGCACACACATTGAAATTATAAATAAAAAGGACCTTAGGTCTCAAATACAATAGTAGTTAAAATGTTTGTTTTACGCAAAATAACAGATACATATCGCTCCTTTATTGCAACATAGTCATATCTCAAAAAATTAAAAAGTTTTAGTTATTTAAGCAAAACTGTTCTTTTAGACCTTCTGTACATGCTGAAAAAAAAAATCAGTTTAAAGTTCAAGTTTTTTTGAGATATGACTGTGTTGCAATAAAGGAGCGATATGTATATTATTGCCGTAAATAACGGAATAAACTATTTGTTTCTATAATTAATACAATTAATACGACCGGAATTGATAAAGAGAAAAGTCTTATTCCATAATATTAATGTTAAACATCTTACATCATACATCTTTGATAACCTAGCATAGAATGAAAGAGCTGGTCCCAGAGCTTCAAGACTTAGGCGCCTAGTACACGATTGAAATTCGCTGCAAACACTAGCTGATTTAAGGAGATAAATGTTAGATTGTGAATTGTTTTATTATCTTAAGCATGTATATTTAAATTGCGTAGGAAGGGCTCTATAAAACGGAATTGAATAATTTTTTCTTTCTGAAAACTCAGTAATTCTACGTTTATGGAATATACCTAAAAATTGCACCTATTTGGTTTAATAAAACTTGTTTCAAATCATTAATTCTCATATAAATTTCATAATCTAATGTACTAGTTCAAAGCCAATGCTTTTAATCAGTATCGACCAACAATTAAATGGTGGTTGTATTCCACCAGTTGTTTCTTTTATATACATAGTTGTCGAGTTGATGCTTGAATTGGAATACGACACATTTTTATTTTTAGATTAACTGTATTACAATTTCATCCTAAGATATAAAAAGTTTGCAATAGTTGGCTTTCAGGAATCCATTAGTTTAGTGACAGATTTTAAAGTTTTAAGAGAGATTCTCAACGGAAATTGAATTTGTCATATTGTATCAAAGGAAAAAGAAACTCAAACCCCATACCCAAATGAAAAATGTATAACAAATTATTTTAAATAAAAATTCTTAAAAAATTGCAAGTATTATTATAAAAAAAAATATTTATAGACTATCGAACTAGACTTTGTATAAACAAACAAGCTATTGGAATTTAAATATTTGTTTACAAAACTACACATTTATTTAAGTCGACTAGAAACGCACCCTAAAATTATATTGTATATTGTACATATGCATAGACTTATAGACATGGTAACATATTTACATGTCATGTAGCCGTTTAATATGGCTATATATTTTAGTTATGCCTTACCAATAGTACTTATCAGTATTACTTAGTATTCTATTTAGGGTACCACAGCATTTATTTCAAATTGTTTAATGTTTTACCAAAAATGTGTGTATTCGACCAGCACGTGTGCAAATAAAGATAAGAAATTTTAGTTTATTTTTTTTTTTGTTTCTTTAAACTTCTATTTTCGTTTAAACTGAGGAGTGAAAGAATATTTCGAAAATAAAAAAAGGCATTTAAAACAATGAGATAATCCTTTAAAAATAAAAAAACACAAATGAATTGAAATACAACATACGCGATAGATTGGACATTTCAATGAGACCAGCAGTCGTCAACATGAATATGTACAGAAAATAAATATGAACTGAAACTGATAAGGAGAAAACATGCGTATAAATAATACGGTTTCTATTTTTTATATTTCAATCTGAGATTTAAAAATCAATAGCGTATGAAATAATATTTAAATTTGGGTTTGAAAAAGATGCGATTACAAAAAACGAATAAAAAGAAATAATATAATGGTGACATTTAATGACGACATCGCTGACCAATGAATGGCATTAAATGATTATCATAAGAATAAGAAAAATACAAAAAAAAAAAAAAAATATCATTTGTAGGCAAGATGAAAGTAAAAACCAAATAATGATTATGGTTGGCTGATGATTACTTGATTCACATAATATTTTGGTTTATTTTTTTTTTTTTCGGTACCGATAAGAAGAGCGAACCTTATAAAGCTTAAATTAAAAAGGCGAGGGTTGTTTAAAAAATCTATTTCAGAAAAGAAGAGAAGTCCTCAGAGTATCTCCTTTGTCATTGTCCGCAGCTTCTAAACCTAAAAAGTTCTAATCTAAAGCTTTAAAAAACCCCGCACATCTTCGTAAAAGAGAAATAGTCCTAGGAGTTGTAACTATTTGGTGAAATATGTAATATTGCGGCGCAAGCCTATTCACATAATATGTATTGTGGGGTACAATAGAATTTTTTCTAAAGATATACAATCGCAATCCATTATTAAAGGGGAATACAGATGGACCCACAATATTGGACTCAATATTTGGTGAAAGCATACGACATTGAGAGAAAATAGGAATGGATATCTGACAGTCATACTGCGCTCGTCTCTTTTAATATTTCTTTTTTTTTTTGTACTTTGTTTTACTAATCGTGCAAACGAAAAAAAAAATGTGTTGAAAAATATTTCCTTTCAGTTTTAAAATACAGATGGAATATGTAAATTTACTTTTTGACTTTAAGTACATAAACCCTTATTGTGTACATTGTCCTTTAAGGGTGATCTGAAGCATGTATAGTACAAATGTTTGCACAATGCAGTCTAACATTAAAATGAAATTTTAAGAATTTTATAACACCAATAGCAGTCCTCTATCAAATAGATTTTAAAAACCTATTTTCACTAAAACTAAATGATTATAATTTAATAAAAATTATTGAGACAATCAGGCATAATATAGATAATGTATATTGTATATATTAATAATTAGTTTTTTTAATGAGTAATACTTACCCTTAATTAATTTTAGCCTTACGAAACAATCCACGCACATTGTACTTAATGTTTTATCACTTTGGTAGGCAAAGAAGTGAATCTAGTCTTCTGGAAATAAACACCAGATTAGTAATCATTGAAACGTGCATGAATTAACAAGTATTAAGGGAAACAAAAAGAACAATATAAAAAAAAAACATTTTTTTTTAAATATAATGAAAAGACAACGATTTCAAATTCAACTGAAAAATTTTATATTATCGAAAATCAGATCGTATAAGAAATACTAAGAAAGAGTACAGTTTATTAAAATTATTTATAAAAAAAAAAACAGAAAACTTGTACACACAAATAACGTTTGATCAATCGATCGATAATCCATAAAATACATCTATAATACGAAGAACAACAAAAAAATAAAAAAAAAAACTTCACAAATACATTTGCACGTAAACAATAAGCGTTTAACGAAAATTATTATTGATCTTTTTCCCAACAGAGGGCAATTTTAAACAACAAAAAATTCTATAAAACTAACAAACTTTGCACAAATCACAGTGATTCTTCGTTTAAAACATCTATCGTGTAAACGTGTATCCTGGTAATTTTTGTGAATACTCAAGTTATACGTAGAAATCTCAAAAAAAAAAAAAAAATAAAATAAAATAAACACCAAACAAAAAAAGAAAAGGAAGAAAAAAATTTTGCAAATATCGAATATCCATTGCAACATAGTATATATGCATATGTAGATACACGCACGCACGCACACCGAATCCAAAAGATACAAATACAAGCACTTAAAAACGTTACTTTAAACAAATTTTGTAGAAAACGTCATCAGCCATAACGAAAGAGGAATCTCAGTCTCAGAACCTCAAAAGAGCCGACACAATACACTAAAAGAAAAGGAAGAGAAAAAAATACCACATAAACTGTCCCATAAATTATCAACAAAAACGATTATTTACTGGTTGTGTTAAAAGAAATTCTTTGAATTTAAAAGAACCAAAGTCCTGATCTTCTTTTGTGGTTCCTTTTTTTTCATTTTTGTGGATCTCTTTTGTTGTTGTAACTAATAATTCGATACGTGCCGAGGATCATTGCAGCCACTTTGCAAATTTTTCTGTTTCATTTCGAACTTTTTCTGTGTTTTAGTTATTGTTGTAGCTGTTTTTTTTATCTCTGCGAGAGATCACTGCCGTCGTAATATTTCGCCTCCTCCTCATCATCATCATTATCATCGTCGTCGACCTCAACTTCAGCCTCAGCAGTAAGAGCAAGAGCAACGTCAACAGCATCATCTCTCGAACAGTGTGGTTAAGATCAATTGAACTTTCTATGCGAATTTCATTTTATTTTCTTTTTTTTTTTTGTTTTAATTTTTCGTTTGAATAAATTTTCTTAACCGCAGCCTGAGTGAACGATTGAGTTTTTTGTATCGATCAGTTTGCAATTTGCTGTGATCGTGTCATGTGTTTTCTTTTGTAACGCTTTCGAACAACCCTTTCCATAAACGCTTTCAGGCCGTAACTTTTATATTCCATAAGAAAAGAAACTAAAAAACTGATCTAAGAAAATTAAAGTCAAATTAAAAAGCGCAAAAATAAGAAGAAGAAAAATTGTGACTGTGAATCTTTTTTTTTTTTTAAGAAAATTAAAAAAAAAAAAATTACAAAAAAAATAATTGTTGTCCTTTGAATTACAATAAGGATAATCATAATTACAATTTACAATTGTAAGAATTGACACACTTAGCTTTGGGATTTACAATCAGCTGTTATTGGATTATTCCAGCACTTAAAGAATTACAGAAAGAAAGTATTATATCGAGCAACAATATCATCATGAAGCTGCTATCTTTATTCTTAGCAAGTAAGTAAATTAGTTAAATGTAATTAATAATACAAAAATTTAACAACAATTTAGTTTCATTAACTTTAATAAAATTTAAAAAAAAAAAAAATACTAAATAATTATCCAAAAATTTATGGGTTAACATTCGATTACAACGGAAACTAAATTGCATTGCCAGTTGTCAAGAAAGATAGGAAGACACAGATAGGGGAATTGTATATGGTAGCTGGCAATGCAATTAGAGGTCCGGTTGGCCTCAAGTTAATAATGCAGTAGTAAAGTACATATAAAAAATGTTTACATAATGGATAATTTGCTGATAATAAAATTATTTGTTAATTGTATCATTCAATTTAACTGTTTCTATGTCATTAAACAATGTTTTATTTCTTAATATTTATTTACAAAAGTCTTTAATGAGACTTAGTAGCTGCATTTGAAAGTTAAAGGGATTTTTTACAAATAATGAAATTAAATCTTTAGCTGTTATCAAAACCGAATTAAGTCAATACATCAAATGCCGGGTTATAAATTATTATCAAATTAATAGTAAAAAATGGAATAAGAATTGACAAAAAAATAAAATAGTTGCCAAAATATTCTAAAAAAAAATCTGGCAAATATGTTGAAAAAAAAGCAGAACATTTCGTTTATTTTCATCGTTTTACGAATATGTATATCCAACATTGTGTAAATTTTTTGGTTTTACCTTTTGGCGTATAATACGAATAGTATTCAAATATAAAAAGTTGCATAAGGTACTTAATCCATTGATTAATTCATTACAAACCTTTAGTTAGCATTACGATCTTTCTTCTCACAAATTCCTACATGATGTGAGAATAATATTGAAAATTAGGCATTAAATTGTTGCTTTCCGAAATCTTTTTGAGAGGGGTAAACAAAATTGAATGAAGAAGAAACTGGTTATGTTAAATAAAAGATGTTCTAATTCTCTTCATGAGTCAGGCTCTTATTTCCTGCCATCATTAGCGAAGTTTACCTTGGAATTGGGATTGTTCTCTATAGAGACTTTTTAATCTCAAGGTAGAATACATGAGCTTGTGCAACCACAATCTACTTAACTTTTTGCCAAAATGGAACTTTACACTTTAAGTGTTTCAGCTATATCATAAAATAGAAACAGGCCTCCCTTTCTAACCAAATCTCATCATTTTCAAGTATAAGTAAAACAGAAACTTTAAGAAAGACATAAAAAGTAACGAAAAAATATAATTCTGATTTGAAATTAACAAACAAGTTATGTTATCCCAATTTACTTTTAATAGTTAAGTCTTTTAAAGTGATATTCCTTTAATAACAAGAGTTTCAAATATTTTTAAATTTGTATAGCCTAGGCGTACAATACAAAATTTTAAGAAACACTTTGCGTCATCGAAAAAGAAAAATCTGAAGATGAATTCCTCAAAAGTTCTTTGACATCGAAAGTGGAAAAACGTGCGAATAATTAGAGTTCAATGCCCGGCCCTAAATATTAGAAAAAGATAATATTTATTATTATAATGTTTAAACATTAGGCAACTTTTTTATTTATAATAAAAAAACGCAAATAAACAAATTGATCCGCGTTACTAGAGCTACAACGGGTGTTTATTTAAACGTTCAGGTTTTGATAATTTAAAATATACAGGAAATACAGAAATTTTTCAAAAGTTATTGAAATATTTATTTAAACGGAATTTTGGGTTACGCCACAAGTGGTGCATAAGTATGCTTCAATTTTGACATACTATTCGTTGGAAAAAATGTTGTTTTCATTTTGATTTCTGCGACTAAAACTCGAGAATAAATAAAATTACCATGAAAAACTTGTTAAATCTGTTCGGTCTCAAGGTAAAAGAGTACTTTCCTATTTTTAGGCCTGGAATTACGGTTATATTCCCACAAAAAATTGTCTAATGATATGGGGTCCATAAATGGGTTCAAAGTATGCATCGCGTTTCTTCATCGCTCTTCGAGAAATACGGTCCAAAACCCATATATTCTCTAACTAACAAATTTTAGAATAGATTAGATCATTATTCTCAAGACACATCTGTTGAGACGAATAGTCTCAATAGTTTAATCGTTGAAGCTTTCCTTCATACGAAATATACTTTTCATATAACATTAATTTTGACAATAAGAGTCAATAATTTGCATTGTTAGTCTATTTCTGAATGTCACGAATCTTTGTTACACTGAAATGCCAAATGGCAAAATAATCACCCTCTATATGTATGCGTATAAGTGTAGGAATAAATGATGAAATAATTCTTATTTTTCTAATAGTTAAATGTATGCATGTATGTACGTATGAAAGATATGATAATTCTATGTACATTCTCAAGTACATTCATAAGAAATGAAAATCCATACATCATATGTACGTACATACATCATATGTAATACAACTACTACAGAAAGAAATCCAAAATGGGCCTATCTGTATTCAGTTGGCGAAACAGAAAGAATTCTTTTTGTTTATAAATGAAGGCATTATTTATAAGTACAGGCTAAAAATGTATTTGTTTTTGTTTTTATTTTCTATAATTTTTGTGATTGTTATGTGATAATTTTAATGAAATAAAAAATAATAATGAAAACAACAACGAAGTTTTACTATGGCAGCAAGTCATTAATAAAACTTGCCACACAGAAACTCAATAGAAGAGTGTGAATACACAAAAAAAAAAAATAACAATTTACGCCCCTCATATGGCGAATGATTATCGTCGGGGTCTTTTATAATGAATAGTGAATTGAAAAAGAGGAACGAAGCAGAACAGAACAGACAATACTAGACCTTCTGGCGACGATTTTATACAAACAAATCTACATACATACGAGTATATGCATACGAATAGTCAGTACATCATGCTCTCATACGATACGTTAATAATCATTTTAATCTAACATGTCTGTACGTATTTACTTGCCCCTGTGAACGATAGATTCTCTTACACTAATGAAAATAGAATTTTTAATTGTGGCATCATTACGAAGAATTCTAAAGAAAAGTGATGGAATTAAATATGTATTGTTAAACGATTGATTTATGGAATACATACATATGCGACGAGTTAATGAAATGAGATCAAAACGCAATAAATTAAATGGTTTGAAATGTTTCTAGAATATACATATTCTAAAGAAAAATGTATTTTCTTTTGATGGAAATTGTGTAAATTTAAATATATAAATATATTTTTTGTATTAGCTTATTTAGCATTAAAAGCATAATAAGGAGTACCTTTAGGTGGTTTGGATAATCTTCTCACTGTGTTATCGTATACCCAGTTGACATAAAATCAATGAAAGGTACTGGGACGACCAAAGAATAAAAATCAGTTGCGCCTTTCTATCACTTTATCACTATCTCTATACCAAAGACGACAAATTTGCTTCTTGTCATATTCAATTTCCATTTTGAAGGACATAATCTCTTCTTCTGATAAGATTTCGATCGTGCACAACAGCGGTGAGATCTTGTGTGATCAGTCGGTGATTTACATTTCAAGTAGATAGATGTAGATATTCGATATTAGAGGTCTGGAATTGTTAGAAAAATAGGAAAATATTTTATCCTCATCCGCCCATAATACTACTTAGTTTTAACCATTTTTTTTTGAAGAATTAACAATTATTTTAAAGCAAATTAATATTTCTGGAAGGCTTTCCGCCTCTGAAATCCCAATTCGTGAAGCTGGAAACTTAAATTTTTAGCTGTAAGTTCCTTTTGTAAAGATAGAAAAATAATTAAACTAGTAGCATTAAATAGAAAACTAAACTACTGCAGATAGAAGTAAAATTGTAAACAATAAAGAGCTAAATATAAATTTTTTTTTTTTCATTTCTTTACCATTTTAGTGGCTCTATTTTTTCTTCCCTTGATCGTCGCTTTTCCACCTCGTGACTGCGAAGTTCATAACTGTGAGCTGCAAGATTACAAGCCCATTTGTGGAACAGATGACGTAGGCGATACCAAGACATTTACCAATTATTGTATATTAAAAACAGAAAATTGTCTACGTAATCAAAGTAAGTTCGCTTAACAAATAATTTAAATACATTGTAAATCCAAAAACATTAATTTCTAATGTAAAAATGTTTAATCAATTATTTACAGATTACCAGAAAACAGCCGATGGGGAATGTCCTTAGATTCTTTACACACACACTATTAAATACTTTAATTTTAATTCTTTTTCATTTTTAATTCTTAATTTTAATTCCTATTTATACGTTTACTACAAACATATATACGTACATAGTTTATGCAAATATCAGACGTTTTTCATTCAAGCAGATCTACTAATTACTCTCATAACATTTATTATTATTTTTCAATAATTATCATTATCATTATAATTATTCTTATTATTTTTATTTCATTATCACTTATTGTATTATTAAAATTTTATATTTTCATCCATGTTTTATTTTTATTTTTGTTTAGTAATAATAAAAGGTAAAGATTAGAAAATCTAAAAGATATTATCAAAAGGAAAATAAACAAAAAAAAAAAAAATATTCTAAATATTGGCTTATTATTGTCTTCGTCTCTCTTCTCACTTAATTTTTTATTTTTATTTTTATTTTTTTTTTTTGTATTTAAAAAATAGTTCTGAGTGGTACTTTTATGTGTGATATTTTTAAGATTCATTATTTGTCTCATTATTATTATTATTGATAATTATTACTAATTTAGATTTTTATGCTTTTCAAATCTCATTTTGTTTAAAACACTTCATTTAACTTAAATTATTGCAAATGTGAGCAGAACAACAAAAAACAAAAACAAATTATTATTATTCAGAAGAAAATAAATATCTAATATTATAAATAATTGTATGAATTAATTGTTTATTATTTATGGTTTAATAGAAATTCAATTGAAATTAGAGAGAAGGTTGGTTATAAAATGTTCTACACGCAAGAACAGAGATAATCTATGTGTGCAGGTAAGATACCCACATAAAATAGACGGTCGGAGTAAATGATTGCTTTCTTTCTTTCAATCTTTCAATAGGTTCCTAAAGAAACTTTCTAACAATTAATTTAGATTTGGTGATACCCTGTTTTCGCTGGTCGTTGTTGTACGTAACCAAATTTGAATTGGGTTTAAGCATGCGCCGAATTTTTTATCAACATATTCGACAATTCACTTCCGAACTTTTTAGTGCCATTGGAGGCCATCATCATTATTATAGTGACTATACGATCTATTGTACTTCTCCTACACTTTAAAGGATATCCTTATAATTTCTGCTCCAAAAGTTTTGTCCTGACAAATTTCAGGATGTTTTCAATTTTGACAATTTCTTATGTGAACCCAGGCATTTTTTCTTTGGATTGATCCACATGTTTTCAGAATATGTTCTGATGATTCATTCTCATCGTCTCAGAATCTACATATTGGCCTCGAAACAACCCCCATTTTGAATATGTGTTGTCTGTTACCAACCTCCTTTTTATATTTACATATTTTAATAGTTGAAATATTATTATAATTATTAAATATCATATTCATACATATTTACTTGTTTTTTTTACATACACATTTTATATTCTCTTACTCTGGTGTATAATGTTACGGTACATCTATACATACATACATACATGTAGCAAATTATTCTGTTTTTGCGGTCAGAAGTTCCGAATGGATTAAACAACTAAAAAATAAATTTGCAATGAAACCTATAGCATATCTTAGGGGGGTTAAATAATTGGAAATATTTTTTTTTGTTTACTATATTGAGTAATAAATATTTCTTTCAGGAACTGTATTGTGAAATACGTAATCACAAAGAGTGTCCTTTTGATGTTTTCAAATTAAATCAGAGTATTTCATACACATATACATAATTGGTCATGACAACCCTTCAGTCAGGATTTCAATATATGTTGTGTGTATTAATTTTATAGACGTGTGACGGAGCCCACAGAAGCTTTTTCATATTTTTTTTATATTTTCGTTTTGAAGCCTGACCTGGGGTTTGAACTCGGGCCTTCTGTCTAATAAGCCAACACACTACACGGCGACTTCCTTATATCTAATAAGCCAATTGCAAATTACCAAATGTTATACATTTTCATAAAAGATTAATTAAAGGTATTTAATATACTTAAGATCATATCAATGAAAGCAGCAAGAAAAAAGGCACGTATTATCATATGCTAAAAGATTGTGATGTAGGGTATTAAATAGGAGATGACATTATTATTAATTAAACAACGAAATGTGATAATAATACAAATAAATTCGAATCAACTATATTATTCGTAATTGGCCCTATTTAATAAAATTATTGTCAAGTATTTCAAGGAATACTCTGTGATAAACGGTAAATTATAGCCTGGTCTAGACGACAGTAACTTTCCTCATTCGTTTTTATCCAGAATTAATTACAACAATTAAATGAAAGCATGATGAAAATGTCTGTAAATAACAGTTAACAATTATAAAGTAAAATAACAACACAGTTCCTCGTAAACGTATGTATTATATTTACAAATAAAAAAAAAACTGATTAATTAGTTTATCGTAAATAAACAAACAATTAAAAAATGAATTATTCTTGCCACTACACTAAATATATTTTTTTTTTTCAATTTTTTTTTCAATTTCAAGAATGTTTAAAAATAAACGCTTTTAAAGATTTTTTTCTGTTCATTGGATAAAAATGTACAAATGCTGTGTTGAAAATAACTTTTTACTTTAGTTCCTGGGTGAAATTTTCAATTATTATTTGTTTATAATTCAGAAACAAGAAAAACTTTTTTTCACTATGTGGTATTTAAAATATTTCATTGATCATTTGATATTTAGGTGCGTTCGTACTGGGATATGAAAATTCTTTTGTTTACAATATTGAATAATAAAAATATTCCATTAATTTCTGAACGTTCACAAATTTGTAGAGAAATATTTAAACATTTCAACATACGTCTTTCAAAAGTTTCGTAAAATAGGTGCAGTAAGAAGAAATCCATTTGAATATCTAATGGTTGAATATGATCAAGCAAGGTTAGATAGATAACAAATTCCTCAATAAATATTGACTTTGTTGGTATCCAAAGGCTTGATTTCAGATCCCTTCCCTTTGCTGTGAATATAAGTCAATTCTACAATATAGATGCCAAAGAATTGGGATATATGAGTCCAAAATTAAAGTGTGTATATTCCGCTTATAAATAAAAACGAAGCTGAACATTTTTCCATCCTAGCCAAATACGCACTGTCAATGATCTAATAGTAATCGTTGTAAGGTATCACTTGTACCGAAGTGACAGGACTAAAGATATGTGTACATTACATCGATATTAATTTTTTTTTGTTTTTTTGTAAATACGACATAAAGAATTTAACTTTAACTTTGTAATAACTTTTGTAGAGATTGCGAAAAATACATTAAGATTTGAAATGTTTTTCCCAGATATTTAATTAAACCTAAGGAATTTTTTAAATAATATATACTTTATAAATTTTATAAATTTCATTGAAAAATTTGCATTTTTAATGAAATTTATTACTTCGCCGAGCATTATAAACAAATTTAATAAATAAAAATATTATTCAAATATTGTTTATAAACCAATATACAAACACGTGCTAAACAAATGAAACGTGGTATTTCTAAATGGTTTGTACTGATCAAAATATGTTTTTGACGAACCAATAGTAATGATGACTAAATAAAATAGCAATTATAGTGAAATGAACTTTCAGACATACCGGTTCTGAACCTACAATATCTTAATTTTTTACATAAATTTATAGACATAAATGCCAATATTCACACTTTTTGCGTCACAAATGCTAAGTAAAGGAAAAAATTGGTGATATTACCACTGTAAAGTTGTTTAAAACTTTAATTTTTTAGAAAAAATAAAACTATTAAATACATATGTCAATATGTTCCGGGTTTCATTTCTTCAACAAAATTTTGAATGCATATAAACAAAAAACGATAACAATAACGTTTGCAAATATTAATTTGATTTCAACAATAAAAACCACAAAGAATAACAATCATAAAATCAAAACACCTAAAGGAAACTAGTTTTAAGCAAATTGTTTTTTTTATTTTATGACTGATACAACTAATTAATAAACAATCTATCATGTTATCTACAAAAATATTTTTTTAGAATTAATAATAGACTCCTAAATTCTGTTAATGGAACATGTTACAAAACACCACATATATTATTTCGTAATGTGGAATTGCGTAAACAAATTGGCGTCCCATCAAGATTTTATTGCGAATGACAATCGATTCGAATCAAAGAGGTAGTAGATCTTGTCTTGGCCAGAGGACAAATGCTAGTGCCTGGCAGATCTAATTGGAACAATATTTTTGTGGTTTTTATTTCTAATTAGTCCTATAGAAATAAATATATGCACGTTATATGTATATACTGTATTGTATTTCCTAAAATAAATTCAACTTGCCACAAAAGCTGTAGATCGAAAATTAAACTAGTAGCTTTATGCATAGCGCATTCAAATGCCTCATTTTGGCATTGAAAAATTTTGTAAAAAACGATAAGATATTTAAAAGCTTTCGCAAGTTCCCGGGGTTGTACGGGCACAATAAAAATCAGTAACGAACTTTAAATCTTTAAAACTTAAAACAAAATATTATGTTTGATTTTTCCTATTTATTTCCTCTAATCATAAAGTACTCATATACTGCTAATAAAACGACACAAAGCGTTAAAATACTGATAACTGTCGAATCACATATGATTAATGGCTGGAGCAGTGTAGGCCTTTTAGTTCTAAATGCCATAGACATCCAGTTAATGTCTTTCTAATAATATTGATGCATTTATTCATTTGATATCCTTTTTAATGCCCTCTCAGATGCTCTTTAAACTATCAAGCAACTATAATTTTGCGCTACAGTGTGTAAAGTCCAGACGTAAATAGTTGCCATGAATATTTATTAAAAAATATATGTATTTAACTATAGAATATTAGCAAACTATTACGTCTTAATCA
Organism: Sarcophaga peregrina; assembly: GCA_014635995.1. NCBI lineage: Eukaryota > Metazoa > Arthropoda > Insecta > Diptera > Sarcophagidae > Sarcophaga > Sarcophaga peregrina. Next base: position 106,571,357 of record CM025789.1, on the reverse strand, counting down.
TTTTAATAGATATGCTTACCACCCAAAAAATACCGGGTACTATATTATACATAATATTGTTTTTGCTTCAGTATACTCTTTAATAAATCGTGATCATTTCTGAAAAGAATTCTTTTTAATTTAAAATTATACGTTGTGAACATGTGAACAGAAAAACGTGTATGGAATGTGTAAATGCCGAAACAGAATTGAAATAAAAATTTACTTTTTGTTTTAAATTTTATTTTTTCCTGAAGAAACCAGGATTAAGTTCACAATTTATATGGAGATTAAGTCGCGTGCCATAAAAAAATGCATTTAATTGTTCTGAAATTTATAGCCAATTTCCGAAATGATTTACGATATCAAACGGTATCAAAAACAAAAGGTTAATAAACACTTGAACGGAATGTTTTTGAAAATATAACAGTAATTTTTTTTTTTTGTGCATGTTTCTATAATTTAAGCCAGAGACTGTTACTTCTAAAAAATATCACATAAGAACTCATACACAATTCTGCTTCACTTCTAAGTATATACATATTCTTTTGATTAAAATAGTTTATAATATTACATGAGCATACAAATGCATACATAGTATGTATGTATATACTTTTAAAATAAATATGCTGCTACATATAATCAATAATAATATTATTGTATTCCAAAAAACAATAACGTAATGTTGAAATTCGTTACATTTTCTTAAGGATTGTAAAACTGTAATGCAAATGCCTGCTGACAGGAGTCTGAAAAAATTTGTATGTAAGACTGAGTAAATTTACGTAAGTTAAAGAAAAAAAATCATTGAAAACATTTAACCGGTATATAGCGACTGGGTAGAGAATGAAAGCGTTAAATTTATTTCGTAATTCATTTTTAAAAATGAAAACTAGAAGAAAAAAAAATATTTAGAATAGACTGACTTAAGCTAGAAGCTTCACTGACGTCGATGTTTATAGCACAATACTATGACTGTTAATATCAGAGTGCGTATGTTATAAGTGGTAGTAGTAAAATCACAACTTCTGCCTTATTTTGATGCTAACGATAACTAAAATACAACAAATTATAATCAATTTGCCAAAATCTATAAATAAATAAACATGGGCAAAATATAAAATGAACTTGAATGTGCAGACTTTTTGATACCCTAAACAAAGCAGAATTTATGTTTTATATTTTCTTTTAGATATATTCATAGCTTAACAGTAATTCAAAATTAAATTAATCCCAGGCTAGGTAAACATTTACTATTAACAATTGTAGCTGTTATTTTTACATAAGACTGCTAATATCGTTGTGTTCGTGGTGCTTTTAACTGGAGCACCATTGAGATCCAATAAAATACAATACAATACAACCAATTTAGTTTAAAAATCTGTAAAGAATATGCCCATACAATAAGTCTTTGTAAATTTAATTTAAATAAATTGTAAAATTAATATTCTCAAAATATTTTATAAATTTACAGTCAAATCAGTGCCGGTTTGTATTCTAAAGGTGTTTCTGATAAAGTATAAATTTAAAAACAACAAAAATATAAAATCAAAAATATTACGAATATCGAAATGGGTGTAATACGTACCCCCCAAACATTGTTAATGCATACTGAGTAGGGTACTAAGTACGTTAAGTAAGAAGTAAAGGAAAAATAATAAATAAAAAACTGTATACAACAACGTAAAAAATATACAACAACAACAACATTTATCTGTGTAGAAGTTTTCAATATTAATGATGCGTTGTTGGCCAAAACAGAGAAAAAAAGAAGTTTTATTTTCTAGCCAAGTTAACAAAACAAAACAAAAAAATACAAAAAATTAAAATCACCACTTGAGCGTACGAAATAAGTGGATAAAAATATTATAAATGCCAGAGTAGGGCTGGAACTTAATTTCAGTTTAACATTGACATTGGTTCAGACGTTGCAGGAAACCGAAAAATATAAAATCGGAATTAAAATTCTGAAAACGATCTCAAAGAAAATTTGAAATTCGTTAAAGATTTTATTTTGTTGTGTGATAAAATTATCAAAAAAAAGAAAAAAAATTAAAAACTAATTGTAAACGTAGTGAACCACACATAAATTAGAAGAAAATATATATCGAAAGAAATTAAAAAATAAATTGTAAACTATTAGCCGTTTTATATATATAAAAAAAAGCATTTTTAAAATACTAAAAAAAAAGCTAAAATGTCGCCCAAGGCTGTTTTAAAACTTGGTCTCGTGACAGTGTGTTGCAGTATATTTCTCTTGTCAAATACGAAAGCTGAAACGACATTTCGTAAGTTGATATCTTTAGTGATTTCAAAATTATGCTTATAAAATTAATTATAAATCAATTTTAATCTAATTTTCAAAAATAATATTTTATATATTTTGTGTTAAAATATAAAAATCAGAAACCTCCAATTACTAAGCCAATTACAAAAGCTGAAATGAGTTTTTCTATTTTATTGTAAGGTTTTTCTAAAATCTTTATTAGTGTTATATTAAGCTATGTTTATTAGAACCCTAACAAGATCAAGTTAATATAAGGACCAAATATACTCTGATTCTATTGAATATAAACTTTATTACTTAAGTGATGGAAAATAAAGTGAAAACTATATTGCATTACAATTTATATAATGAGAGACGGGACATACAGTTTGTCGAATCTGAACGACAGATAATGAGATTTTTCATGACCATAAAGCTTACTGTTGTTCCATAAAAGCGAATCGCCGAATATCTAAATTTTTTTACATACATTTCTTTTTTCTTAGGATGAATTTGATTAACAAACTGTATTCTTTGATTTACAGGTTAAAGTGTTAAACCTAGGCTTGCGAACCTAAATCAATTTCTGTTTACCTAATATTTTTGATTTTGTTTATACTAAGATACTAAGATAATATTCCACAAAATTCGTTCAACAAATAATCAAATTTATTTTAAGATAAGAGAATGTTATTAAAATATTTTAATTCAATTCAAATTTTTTAATTAACTCAATTTGTTTTTTTGAATATTTTCATCGTATTCTTAATAAAAAATATTTGCTTTTTTACATCTGTGTTCAGAAGAAAATTTTGAATGTAATTTATTCCAAACATAATCACAATTATCAATTATTTTTCGATAAAAGTTCTTAATCGGTTTTTTAAACATCGCAATTATTTTGGAAACTTGAAAAGGAAAAAAAAAACAAAAATTATTTCAAGTGAGCGTTAAACGGTATACAAATATTTACGTTCAAATAGCATTTTTATCCAACATTTTTTTTAGCATAAAAATGAAAGTATTTATTTAAAATAAATTTGAATAAGAAAAATCAACAACCTTAGTAACGTGGACTTCAGCAATTTTAACTTTATGTTTACATAGTTTATAAAAATTTTTTGTGAATTAATCATCATAATAATAATAAAAACAAATGCAATTTTCAAAACAACGAATACTATTTTAATTTTAAATCTAAAGTTTCTTATTGGATTGATGTGAATTACAAAAATAACAAATGTAGCGTGTATAAATATTTGAGAACATTTTTAAGACATTCCAAAAGAGTTCACAATTTTAAGGCAGATAAAATTCAATAAAAAAAAAGAAAACGAACCTACATGTCTCAACCTTAAGAACTGAACATTTCTGTATTCTGTTGCTAAGCGTCACAAAATATCTTTCCTTTCCTTTAATTATAATTTTCCTCAACAACCTGCAATTCCAAGACAATTTTATTATTTCCTTTGTTTTTTTTTTCTTATCTTTTCAATTTAGCCGCCGATATACCTCTTTGCAATTATGGTGATACAGCCTGTGTGATAAATTCTGCCATGCTTATAATGCGACAGTATGGTACCAAAGGTTATCCCTCTGCAGCATTTCCAAAGGTTGAGCCATTTCAATTGAAAGAAGTCGACATATCAGATGGACGCACTGGTTCATTAAATTTAAAATTAAATTTCCGTGAAGTTAATGTATTGGGTTTGTCTGGCGTAAAGTTCGATCGTGCTGTGTAAGTATTTTTAGTTCTTTTTTTAAAGGACTGCTTTAAAAAATCTTATGGTAGATGGTGTGTAGAAAAAAGTTAAAAAAAGGTTTTTATTATTATACCTGTAGCTTAATATTGAAACGAGTTTATTTTTTAGCTTAAGCAATTCAAGTGTTTCCTTATAATTAAAAAAAAAAAAAAACTTTTGATTTAAAAATTAAAAGTAGAAGTAGTTGCAGACCAAATTTGTTGAGCAGTCTGCTTTGAAAAAGAATAGAATTGGAGGCTATCGAAATATTATTTTCAACTAACCTATGCAATGGTAATCTTTAAAATGCTCATTAATTTACTACCATAATAAGCAGACTGCTTAAAAAATTAATTTTTTTGTATTGATTTGATTTTTATCACTTTTTTACTAATAGGCATTAAAGAATATTTCTGAATGCATAAAAAAGTACGGATAACTGGGTACTTATAAGTTCTCATTGTATTAATTCAAATGGAAAAAAAAAAAACGTTAAAACAATAATACAATTTCTCCACGGCTTTTTTCAGAGGCTTTGAGGCTGATCCGTCCACCAGTAAATTCGAAATGTACGGCACCTTCCCTAAAGTAACAATTCGTGCCAAATACTTAGCCGATGGTCGTATTCTCATTTTACCCATACGTGGTGATGGTGATGCTGACATCGTCTTGGAAAACCCTAAATTCGCTGTAAAATTCAAGCCTTCTCTACAACTAAAAAATGGTAAAACTTATTTGATGGTTGAAAAATTGAAGGTGTTACTCGAACCCCAAAAGTAAGTTGTGTATGGCAAGATTTTTCAATAAGGAATAATAAAAAAAAATTTTAATTGCAATATTTTCAGAATGTCAATTAAGCTGACCAACTTATTTAATGGTGATCAGGGTTTGGGCTCTCATATGAATCAATTTTTAAATGAAAATTGGTCCGATGTCTGGACTGAATTGCAGCCTTCTATTCATTCAGCCATAGCTGAAGTCATGAAGAGTGTATTAGCGCCCATGTTTAAGAAGTTTGCTTATGAAGACATCTTTTTATCTTAAGAGTGAAAAGAAAAACAAACAAACAACAAAAGAATTGATATTATTATTAATTTTTTTCTTTTTTTTTGTTAATTTTAAGTTTTTTAGATTTTAAGAAGCAGTTTCTGTTTTTAATTTCCGTATTTGCCAAATTATTAGCAATTCAAAGTGCGGAAATTGGTTTATACTCATTTATAAATAGTTCATAATTATCATATATATTTCGTATATAATTATATCAGTTGTTTTAAGTTCCTTTTTTCTTTATAAATTTATAATCCATTTGTTGAGAAATAAAAAAGACATGATTGTGGAAAAAATGGTATAAAAATTTTAAAAATTCAGTTTCGTTTCATTGTTTATTAATTTGTTTAAAAACACCTGCATCTATTCCATAATGGATGAACTAAATAATGATAAGAAAAATTTATATGCCCATTATTTATGGACACGCAAAGTTTACTTTGCAAAGCCGATATGCAGTATCTGACATCAATTAAGGATTGACATTCACCGATTTTATGATATCACTTCTGTGATAACATATCCTTCTTCAGGATATGTTCAAACGATTTGAATATATGGGGTACAAAAGTGGTAATTTTGTCTCGTACACTATGAATTAAAAGAATTACTTACAAAAGCATTATAGTAACTGAAACAGTAATTTTAAAATTTTCGCATGCAGTAGCATTCATCCAATTCCATGAGTCAAAATCGGGGGATTTTAAGGTCAGAATGCATGACCTGGACCCAGCAACATTTATCAGATTTTGGATTCGATTTGCTTAAATTAGTGCCCGTTTTGGGTATACCTGGGATTCTATCAAAAGTTTCGTTGTAAGGCGAGTGGGTTTATTTTCATTTTCTTCGTATGCGAATGACTAATGACTAATGTCTGTTTGAGAGATGCTTATATCACGTTTCGTTCGAATTCGTTATTGTAACAATTATACAAGTACTTCAGCTATGTTGTCACCTTTTATGGCACTATTTAGAAAATAGTGCTTATAAAGTGCGTGTGTTTTTAAAATCTTTTTAATGTATTTTTCACGTTGAGCTCTTACTAATGCAGGCGCCAGTTAAAACACAGCGACTTATTAATTCAAAATAGATTTCGGTTTTCAGTCTATCAACTCAAGGCCAATTTTTTTTATCTGCATATTGCAAAATAATTTTACCAAAATAAGTGAATGAATTTTAAAAATTGCAACTTATTGCACATTAGTTTTTTACTGCCTTTAACCTTGCTAATCTTCCTTAATTTTTGTATTTACATACATACATAATTGGCCATTACAACCCTTCAGTCAGGATTACGACCTAGCTTCTCACACCACTTATGTTGTGTGCGTTAATTTTATACATGAGTGGCGGGACCTACAGTTTAAAGTCGACTCCGAACGACAGATTTTTTTGAGAAGCTTTTCATGGCAATTTTTACTCTCAGAGTCATTGCCAGAAATCTGCTGAGAGGAAGTCGCCGAAGAAATATTTTTTCGTTTTGATGTCTGACCTGGGATTCGAACCCGGGCCTTTTGTCTAATAAGCCAACACACTACCCACTAGACCACGGCGACTTTAATTTTTTCAATTTTTCAATTTTTGTATTTGGAATATTTTAATAGGAGTTTATTTTGTGTATGTCTGTTATGCTTAAGAACTGTACCTCCGACCGTACTAATTCGCTTTTATTTGATGTCTTTAAGACTTGGTTCATAATGGTTGACAGGAATTTTCTACACAAATAAATAGTAATGAAATGTGCTATTTAATACATACCAATTTGGCAAATTCAACGGTGTAAGTAATATAACAGACTGATTTTTGTTTAACAGTTTTAACACATCGAGTGATGCCCAGTAGATGTAAATTTTTAGCAATACGTTCTCATAAATTACGTTTTAAATTAAAGTCTGTAACAATCGAAATTTAAATAAAATTTTATTCAGTTGTTATTGTTTGACAAATGCTTCTATGCCATTTTTTTAAAACTCTTAAAGTCCAATATAATTAATTCAACGACGCATAACTTCTAGGTACGTCTAGAACAAAATAAATTATTTTTATAAAATTAATATTCATTCAAAATAACATAATACAGAGCAAACCAATCAATATTTGTTTTTAAAAACTTTGTTTGTTACATCAGTACAGTCGCATCTCAATTTGCAGTTTTGAAAAGAATTTGCTTTGTATCGTTACAACGCCACGCTAAAGACAAACAAAATTAAAAAGACGCAAAATCTAATCTAAGCAAATCGGGATGGCAGTGTAACTTACAATTTAAATTAGAACGTCACAAAACGCAAACCAATGTTACAGCAAAAATAGGTGGCGTCACAACTGGTATCCATCCACATAATAACAAATATTCAGCTAACAGGCTTTAGAAAAGTAACGAAACGAAAATTATGGTCTATCTGGGATTGACGGAAAGGACGATTGCACTGTGTGTTTGGTAATACTAACATAATATTATATAATATGAAATGCTTTATTTGTTTTACTCCTTACTATCTGGAAATCGTATCAAAAAGCTACCATCAACAGGAAAAGACAAGTGACGGCCCAAACCCGTAATTTTTTTGTCAATAAATTAAAGGGTTTCTATCAAAAAAGGTATAATAGAACCACATTTGGCAAACAATTACCAAACAAAGAGATACACATATTACCTGAAGGAAGGCAATTATTCTAAATACATAACTTCGATTTCTGGTAATTTATGAAAGAATTAAATTTGAAATGATTTAATTACTAGGAATTAAAAAAAAAAATTCGCAGTATTCACAAATGACCAGACATAAAAATAAACAAAAATTCTAATAAAATATTAAATAATATCAAGTACATGAACACATAGATACATATATATGTATATATAGATTTATATATTTATGTTGGTATTATAATTCAATTATTATTTAAACAATCAATCATCTGTTATTATTAATGCCACCGTCATCTCTACAACAAAACAAAATAGAAATGAAACTGCTGTAGACTTTACCGGATTCGACATAATGATTCGTTAAATAGATATTCATCAATAATCAATAAGCAATTGATATTTCTAAGTAGTTCCTAAGACCGACTAAAACAAGAGATCAAAGTAGTATTATTCAAAAGCAGAGAAGTAGTAAGTAACACATGCTCAAATTTTGCAAACTTTTTTTCGTGACATTGATAGCTCGTTGACTTCTTTATTGTGTTATAGTCGTATTGTATAAAGATTTCAGTTCTTAATTTTTGTTTTTTGGCCAAATTGTCGATATATTTTTGTTATTATTTTTTTATGCTTATTCATGTATATATACATAGATATGTAAATATTTAACTCAAACGTTTTGTTTATTTAAATTTCTTTGCTAATTTGTTAAGGTATTTCGAATCAATAGTTCCAAAAATTTCATCGATATGCATGAGTTTTAAGACGAAAAAACATGAAATAATCGATTATAATAAATTGTTTTGTTTTTTTTTTACTTTAAAGATAATTCTAGAAGATTTAAAAAGAAATTAAGCAATAAAGAGAGAAGTATTAATATTTCATTGCGCAATATACATAAGACCCGAAACTTTATTCTGCACATCGATCAGATATTCAGTTTAAACATGAGTGCAGATGTACGAACAGATGGCGGTTAAAATAAAATATGTAGTCGCAGATAGTTAAATCTACAAAACAATTAAAATTTTCTTCTCCACGACGCAGAAGTAGACATCTTCGATATCGATATTGATCGTTGTTCAGTGTCTTAATATACAGAGACTAGGAAGTGAGTGATATGACGAAATTTTTTAATGCGAGGATTAGCAGAAGGCACCAAATTAAAGCAAATCATACCATCGATGGGTGTGACCGAAATCCGAAAAAGGTATTGTAATTCTTCGTCACCATATCCGCCACAACAATGCCGCAAATACTAACCCCGGTTTGCTATAATCTGCTAGATTAATGAAGCTGAAATAAAACAAAGACATGATAAGAAGACGGGGAAACGATTTTGATAGCTAGTAAACTACGATACATTCTATTGCTATCCAGTATTAGCTCATTGGTCTTGTAGAGTGGAACTCTTTGTATTTAATTTGAAAGATTAGTGCAAATTAAGGTGACTCAACACATCCGCAAACATCCATTTAAATAACGTCAAAAGTTCAAAGTTCAGCTCTTAAATAAAAATAATATATAAAAAAAAGTGTTCTTTCGACGACTTGCTCTCTTTTCAAATCTATCAATTAAAGTTGACATTAAACTGTAGTTCCCGCCACGCGTAAATTGAGGATAGCTCGTACTCCGTAAAGTTATTATGGCCAGTGTATTACAGTCAGAAAACCTAATTAAGTGATCAGCCTAATTAGTGGCTTTATACGTAACTGTCAGTAATTTTTTTTATACTTAATATTTTCAAATATTGCGTAACCTGAACGTTTTTATACTTGAATCTGTGTTTCAATATCGCCAATTTAGCTGCATTATTCTTGATGTACAGAACTTGACATTGTGTAAGAACAAGTACGATCTCCAAAGAAGCCGTATTATTAAGTTTTCATACTAACTGGATACCCCTAATACGTTCTTAAACCAAAAGTTTTCTTGCTTAATATCTAGAACTGAAAAACGTTTTATACACTTTAAGTTTTATAGTGAAAACAGTATCAAGTGGATACTGATGTAATCGTCGATAAAGCGGGCTAAGGCACAAAGGTTTCTATTTTGTCTCTATAAGAACGGCCAAGAATGAAAACGAATTCTATTTCAATGAAATTTAAAATCCTGCTTGTTCTGAATTTGCCCTATGCCAATTGCTGCAGAACTTACATGAAGTATACCATTATCATGCGTTATACAATAAATGCTCTGATGTTAAACTACAATACAAGGAATATACATTTATGTATTATGCGATTTACGTCAGCATAAAATTAAAATCAGAACGAATAATTCCGCAAATTTTTATTATGGAATTCATAACATTAACTTTTTTGTCTGAGTTTGAAAAAGCGAAAGTGTGATTAACATATGTATAAATATTCTACAAATAATGAACAAGTTTAGTTAAGACGGAACAAAAGTGATCATTTTCTAAAGATTTTTAATCATACTCGTAATGTGTGAATGAACTGCGTGTGTTAAATTGAAAATATCGTTGTGTGAAATATAAAACGACCTAAATAGCATTTGAAAAAAAAAACAATTATTTATGAACATTATTATATATAATTATTATGAACATTGTTAATGCACCAATTTGATGAAAATATAAATTATTTATTTTATTAAATATTATATATCATAACATCATATTCGATATTTAATAGGAGGTGTACATATTACAATATCGTTAGATACTATACATTTGCTTTTTACCGTCTCTGTCGCCAATCGTAAATGTATCATTAACTACCAGACATCACATTAGTGGTCAAAAGGTAATGCCCTGTGGGCATTCTCTTGTTATGGCGATCGTTAGTCGCCGTGGTCTAGTTTGTAGTGTGTTGGCTTATTAGACGTAAAGAAAGAGTATTTTTTCGGCGATTTCTTCTTAGCAGATTTCTGGGAAAAACTCTAAGAGTAAATAAATTGCCCTAAAAACTTTTTCAAAAATCTGTCGTTCGGAGTCGACTTTAAAACTGTAGGTCCTGTCATTAATGTATAAAATTAACGCACACACCATAAGTGGTGTGAGAAGCTAGGTCAATAATCCTGACTGACGGGTTGTAATGACCAACTATGTTATGTATTGCCTTTTTGGACAAAAGGTGCGAAACGTATTTTCAATTAAAAAACCTAACAAATTAACCAAAATTTAATATAATTTGTTAAAGCATATCTTACGGTGTCTACAATTTAAAAAAATATTCACCACCATTTATAAACAGTAGCCAACGTCAAATAAAGTCTACCAAGGAAAATAAGGTATATACTGTTAATCTATTGATAATCAATTACAAATTCCGGTGTTGACCACTTGATATTATTTATTGCAAAATTATAAAAAATTATAATTAAAATTAAAAGATATTAAAAGAAAATTTATGAAACAATTACATTCAATTCAATAATAGGCAAGATTTCCTTTTCTAAACTAATGGCCCAAAGCATAAACGATGCAATTTCATTAATAAATTGTAAAAAGTCCGCCAAATAACTTTTTTTCTTTGAAAATGCTTTAAAAAAACTACTGAACATTTTCTCAAATTTCTATTTCTATTTAAAAGTACAATCCTTCCGGTTAATAATAAAAAATACTTTTATTCAAATGGGTGCTTCGGCTAGCCATGCAGTAGCCTACACAATCGGTTCAATTTTTAAGCACATTATCGATTGTGTGCAGCTGTATTGCACCAATGGCTTCGCGAATTTTGTCCTTTAAAGTGTCAATTGTTTCTGGTTTGTCGGCGTAACACTTATCTTTGACGGCATCCCATATTAATAATAGTCCAAGGGGCCGAGGTGGCCAAACGACATCAGTTCTGCAGCTGATAATACGATCTTCAAAAACAGGGCGCTTCGCCATCCTGTTGAAACCAAATGTTGGCAATATATTCCTTTTCAATTTTTGTGAACAAGAATTCGTTTAACATGGCCCGATAAAGATTGCCATTGACTGTAACGGCCACTTCTTGCTCATTTTCGAAGAAAAATGGCCCAATTAATTCCCCTGGACCAAAACTGCACCAAACAGTGATAAAAGTAAGAAAGTAAGATTTTAAAAATAGATTCTCATTGATCACAATTTCATTCAAAACAACACTGCAATCATGACCGGTTTATATAAATGAATTTTAACTGTATTAAGGTTATAATTAACAATGTAAACAGTTTTTATTTTCTTATTACAGCATAAATTATATTTAATAGATATGAATATTCCATTTTCTTTGCAAATTAATTGTATAATAACTACTAAATAACTTCTATTTCAAGATATATTACCTTACAATATAGCCTTATAATTAATAAATGAAATGCATACAACATTTTTTAATGGCCAATAAAACATTTGCTAAGTAAAAACAGAACGTAGAATAAAAAAGTTTTTAATCAACGATTTTGTACTTTTGAACAAAGAAATCTAGACAACAATCGAACTGTCATTAAATATTATATGAAATAAAACTGAAACAGAATTAATAGTTTACATGAATAAATTCTTGGAATTCTATACGTACGAGCCTTCTTTTAAAGCACAACTTGAAATTTATGCGAACAACTTAAAAGTCATTAAACTTTGTTTCGTTATAATTTCACAAGAGTCAACATTATTGAACTTGACTTGGTTAATGTTCTTAACGTTGTTATTATGTCCAGTCAATATACAAATAATTTACACTGTGGGTCTAAACGGTAGAAATTATGTTAAAATCACTTTTATTTTAATTTTAATGTTCAAAACGACAAATATATATTTAGGATATATTTTTAGTAGCCCATAAGCACTTTTTAGCATGTTAGTTTAAGCCAAAATGAATTTTAAGTTTTCAATTATGAAATAAAAAAAAATATTATTTACTTTCAGTCAGTAGTAACTGGGAATGTTATCTATTACTCTATTTATACTTCAATATTTTTATGTCTAACAACTTCTTGAATCTTAATGATACTGTTTGTTATTGTTATTTTTTTTTTTTAACAACAAAACATTCGATCCGAATGTGGGTAGGCATTATCGATCTAAACAACTATACATATTTGATCAAATAATTAATTTTTAGTTAAATTTATAAACTCAACTTTTCGAATTTTTCGAAAATAAAACTTCCCATCTCCACTGTAGTGTATAATATTTTTATGCCTTCCAGTTTTATCTAGACGTTGCGTTGCAATTATTTACTGTAGTGTAACTTAATGAACTTGAATACAATATAGAACCACTTTATTGAAGGTAATCCTGTTTACAGTTAAGCACATTTAAAATCGTAACAGAGTTTCTTAAACTGTTTTCTTAATTAAATAAAACATCAAATTATCACTTTAATGTCTATTGTTAAAATTTTCAATAAATGTAAAACAGTGAAGGAAGTTCTATTTTGGAATTTCGATGAATTATTTGAAAACAAAAAGTTTGTTTTAATAGGCACTTAGTAGTATAGTGATAATTGACAAAGTGTGTAATTTTTTTATTTTTTGGTTAACTTATAATAAAAATAAAAAAAAAAAACAAAACAGCTTAAACTGGTGAGAAATTTCAACCAGTTCAAATAAAAGTTAATCACTTATTTTTTTTTTTTTAACAGTTTTTTGTTTTTCTTATAAGTGGACAAATTGTATGCATTTTAAAAGTCTAAAGTTTAAAATAATTTGTATAATTTGTGTATGTACGTACGTAGGTAGTATTTAATAATTAATTTGTAGTTTTTTATTCTGTATTAATTGAATTAGTAAACAGAACAATTTTTAAGATAACTAACAATAAATATTTACAATGAATTAATTAATATGTATTTTACTGTACAATTCGAAATATTGTAATAAAATATGTACACGGATTAGATTAACTAACTGATCATTCCATCAATCAAATCACATAGAAAAGCATTTAGAAAATAAATAAAAATTGATATGAAACGCGATATTGCAAGCTATTGTGTAATAATATTTGGTTTAATTCCAATAAAAACTTCTAAATATTTGTAAAGTTGTGTTTTTTCTCTAGTGGTTTCTCAACGAAGTAGCTTTTACAAAATATTCCCAACAACATTCCTATGTATGTGAACTGTTTCTATACAGAGATCGCAAAACGATTATCAAATTATCCTTAATTCATGTAGTAATCTAAACCTTTCGATTAAATATGGTTTTTAACTATTCACCATCTATGGAACACAGATGGCCCCTATGAAGCAGATGCAAAGGTTCAAGATTCTTAGGCTCGGTGCCTTCAATGTCCGTGGAGAGTTTTGTGAAATGACTTCAGAATCTATATATTTATCTATTTTGTCTTCCTTTATCACTTTTAGAAAAGTTTTTTCCCTATTGAATTTTATTTTTAAAGCTTCTGCTTTTGTTTTGACATACTTGTAAGAAGATAATCGCTACGGCCCAGTTCTTATGGGAGTGTTTCACCCACCTTTTTAACCTAATCTAGGAATACTTGGTAATCACTTGTAAGAAGAACTTCTGAACTACGTGTATGGAACTTGCAACTAGTCAATATCAATTTATATGAATAATATATAATAAGACTATCTCTGCTATTCAAACGGCTAAATTGTTAACAGAATAGATCTGAACTAAGACATCAATTTTAACATGCTGACCATTTTGTTTTCGTTTTAAGGTGTCATTAAGTGACTCATTTTGAATGTGATTCGTCATCCCACAGCATGGCAAATCAGTCAATTTGTTGTAATTCAATTAGGATTCGAAAATGGAAGTATTTAAACACCAATAATGATTTCAGTATTCGGTGATTGTATGTCAGTCGGTTGAAGTCGCCGTAGTCTAGTAGGTAGTCTGTTGGCTCATTAGACGTGTCGTTCATAGTTGACTTTAAACTGTAGGTCCCGCCACTCATGTATAAAGTAAACACACACAACATAAATGGTGTGAGAAACTATGTCAATAATCCTGACTAAAGGGTTGTAATGACCAATTATGTAGGTCAGTCGGTTAACATTTCTTTATGGACGGCTACGGTAAGTTTGAAAACATTAAATTCCCAGAGTGTAACGCACCTTTGATATTGAGATCGCCAAAGCGAAATCAACGAATCACACTTTAAGCCGACATGTTAATGTTTTTCCGTCCACTTTTGATGGCTACTTAAACTATTAAGTTAATCAATCAAAAAGAAATTTGATCTACAATATGCATATTAATTAAGTTTTTACTACACTAAACTGACAGCAAATCTGCCACGCCTTGATAAACAGTTTCCATGAAAATTGCAATGATATAAATAAAAATAAATTATAAGAAATTAATAAACAATTTATTAACTGCTTTCAGAAAAATTTTTTAAAATTTAAAATTACAGCTGCGCATCATGTGAGGCTGATATTAGGATATACAAGATGTTTGTAATTAAATAATTAAGACCGTAAGCCATAAACAAGGTTGATAAAGTTCTCAATGAGAGTGACAAATGTAATCATTGTTAACGATTATTGTCTTCGTCGTTTTTTTTTTTATTACAGAAACGTACATAAAAATCAATTTAAAGATAATTAAATTATCTGAAATTATAAATGTGTCATTACAACAATGATTAAATCTTTTAAGTTATGATTTCACACATTCATCTGTATATTAATAAAGAACATGTATTTGTTTATTTTACTTACAATATTTTTTAATTAAAACTAATTATAATATTTGAAAAGATTTAATCACTTTTATACTTCTCGTCAATCCAGTTTTACACTGTGATTTGTTATATTTGATTGAAAAGCAATTATGTACAGTGATACGCATAAGTATAGAAGTACAATGCATTTTTATTTTGTTATATTCTCTGTGCTATCAATGTTTTCTACAAATGCACTCAATAGTACAAAGTGCCTTCAATGTGCACAGTATGAATTGAAAAAATTTTTTGAGTAATATATTGTTGCTAACGAGAGAATATTGCATTTATACGAATATGCATCACTGTCTAAATCAAATAATTAGTGAAAAAATATTTGCCTTTTAAGTGTTTGTTTTGTTTTATTTTGTTCTTAACTTTTTTCTATAAAATGTCTGGGAGATTTATTGATGAGAAATTAGTTGTTTTCTTAACGTTCTACACGTAACATATTGATTAAATAGTCCTGGTTCTGAAACTACATTTGAGGCTTTAAAAAATGTTTCGCTTACGTACACTTGCATTGATCGTGACACTGTGCTTAACTTATAGCGTAAATGCAAAATTTCGTAAGTTTTAATGGAAATTGCCATAAAAATTAAAAAATTATCCTTTGAAAATGGAAAATTTCCTTAAAAATTTAAATTAAATAAAATTTTAGTTAAAAAAAATTCATAAAAAATTTGTTAAAATTTGTGTAGACACTGATCAGCGGATAATATTTAAAAATCTTAAATCAACTATCTACGGATTACACTATCATGCTGCGTCCACAATTGAAAAGTTTTTGTCACTTCAATATCAGATTAAAAATAAAATAAGGAATAGCGTTACATCGATCTTGTTATAAGTGGTTATAAGAAAAAAATTTGGTATTTGACTTTTCTACCCTTCAAAACTCTCTGATTATATAATTTTGTAGACCAGAGTATGTATTAACATTATTTATTTTGAAAAGAATAATTCTGGTTCATTCCTCTGACGTAAGAGAGGCGTCACTGACTGTAGCTTTTAGCATCCTTCCGACTGCAACTTATTTACTAGTGTGCCGGTAAAGAGATGTGGTTTGTGTTTAGCTCTTATGTCGAGATTTTAACTAACCTTACGTCAACAGCGATGTAGCCAGTTAAGAATCAACATAATTTTCTTAGGCGTGTCTGTGCTCTTAAAAATTTTTTCTGAGGCACTGGTATTTTTAACCTTCTCTTTAAGATGTATGGGTCGAAAAACCAAAGCGAAGAATGACTCCATTATCACACTTTTAATACAAAGTATAACTTAGTACGTCACGAAGAATTCAATGTTTGAAAGCAAATTGTTCACAAGGCACTTAGATTCAATTTCTAAAACAAGAGACACATTTTCGATTAATTCATAAATTTCGTTATAGCCGAAGATCCTAAGCCCTGTAAATATGGTGACAGCGACTGCTTGACCAAAATTATTCAGTATTTTATGCAAGAGAAAAGTCAAGGTGATGGTTCTATAAATTTAATAAAACTTGATCCTTTGGAAGTAAACAAAATCGTAATGAAACAAGGCGCAGATAGTCCTGTCAATATTGATTTGGTATTTACGAAAAACAACATTTACGGTTTAAAATCAGCCAAAGTCATTAAAGTCAGGTAAAACAAAGTGTAAAATGTTTACAGAAGGCAAAATCTTTAATGTGCACAAAAATTATTCAATTACAGTGGTTTTGGAAAAGACTTGACTCAAAAACATGAAGTTGTTTTGAAAGCCGATCAACTTGATTTGGTGGGTGATTACAAGGTAGATGGTAAAATATTAATATTGCCCATAAAAGGTAGTGGCACCAGTAACATAACCATGAGTAAGTCTCTGTAAACGAGTGTTAAATAATTAAATGAAACGACTTATTTACTTATAACTTATTAACGAAAAATGCCAGTAAAACAGTGCATTTTTATTGATAATTTATGTGTACAAGAGAAATATTCACCATTTCCGTTACAATACTCCAATATTCATCATTTTTTCAACGTTCTTAACAAATAAAGTTAATTTCATTTTAAAATAGAAATAAAAAAATTTTTTTGTAATTTAAATTACATAATTTGCGCGCCAAAAGTGAATTGTCAAAAGGAGAGCTGGCATTTTTCGGAGCTAACGATAGGAGGGCGACGGCGCTCCGTGGCCCTAAAAGAGTTAATGATTATTATTATTATTTCTTTCTTTTGCAGCAAATGTTGTACTTAAAATGAGATTTACGGGTACTCCAATGGAAAAAGATGGCGCTACTTACATGAAACTCGATAAATTCGAATTAATAGCAGATCCCGAACGTATAATTTTTAAAATCGATAACCTATTCAACGGCGACAAGGCTTTGGGCGATAACATGAATTTATTTTTAAATGAAAACTGGGCTGACATTTATAAAGAAATGAGTGCCACTATTGCCTCTGCATTTGGCAAAATATTTAAAAGTGTTATTGACCATGTTTTTACAAAATATCCATACGATAAGTTTTTCAGTGAATAAATTATAAATTATATTATTAGCATTTAATTGTTTAAATATTGTTTTGCTAAGCTATTAACAATGCCTCACAATAAAAGCTAATGAACTTAATTATGTGAAATTAGCTGTGACTATTGAAATTGGCATAAATTTTAATAAAAAAAAAAAAATTAAATACAACATAAGGAATAAAGGAAAAAATTTATTATAAAAACAAATATTAAGAAATAAAATCAGCATTTAAGAAAGCTTACACACGTTTTCATTTTCTTTTTCGCACATGTTGTCTGGTCAAAGCAGCTCTTGCTAATATCATTACAAGATAGAGCTAAACAATGTGACTAGGTCATAAACACTTAGTATCTCTACGGATTGTGAATTTCAAAGTTCTATAAAACATCTTCGTACTTTTCACATTCCATACACTTATAAAATATTTTCTGACTAACACTTTAACATGAAAACCTAAAAACTCTATAAAATCACGTATAAAGACTGCGACTGTATATTTTAAATAACAGAATTTTTGTAGGATTGGAAATATTGGTAAGGAAGAATATTTCTTTGTGGTAACGTCCCTCTAGTCAGTATCAGAGGGGTGTAATCACCAATTAAGTAAGTAAGCTAGAAGAGTGAGAGAGATAAAGTGAAATAAAACAAACACTTATTCCAACTGTGTGTTCCGTTGGGAGTCAGACGACTTGATATTCGCATGTGAATACATTTATGCATTTTAAATTAAAAATCTTGTATTCTATCACTTTTTTATTAATTGAATACAGTTTAAATATGAATAATTTTTACGAAAATATCTGTTTAAAGTGTATAGTCCTAAGTTTAATTATAGTTGATTTAACTTAAACGACAGATCGTAATTAAATATAATAAAACTGGATTAAAATTATTTAATATAATGATTTGAAGTGTTGTAATAGATAAAACCATTGACAGCAAACATTGACAATCCGGCTTCGAAATAGTTGAAAATCTGTATCAAACTATGTGCGTTTGATTGAATGATTTTTTATCATTTCCTTTAATTAATTGTTCTAACATTTGCTTCTACATTTGCTTTTTTAGATTTTTTATATTATTTCATATTATTGAACTTAGCAAACAAAGCAACAACAATTATTCTTCTAATGCTGTTTTAATAGTTCATATACAATTGAATCGTAAACCTTGTGGCTAGGTGCCGTGGTGGTCTAGCATGTAGTGTGCTAGACTGTTAGCGTTAGACTCTGTCTGATATACTATATTATATTTATTTTTTATAATATATATTTTATTTTATTTATTATTTTTTTATAAATTATATTTTTTCCAACGATATTCCAAATTGGCACGAGGAAACATTATAGGATGTGGAGCATTGTTTTACAATTTCTAGATTCCTGTTTGCTTCACTACCAACTAAATGAATTCGTAAACAGATTTGGAACTTCTAGAAAATATTCCTGATCAGAAAACTTGGTGGAAATTCTGGAGATCAGTTCGAAATCCTTGCAACCAAAGGTTACGAAAATGAAGTGACGGCAAAGCTAAAATAGAAAATCAAGGAATTCTGGCAGTGAATTGAAATTCAAAGCCATCGAAACCTCTTGAAGTCCGTAACAAATATAATATTTTTAATGATTAGTATCAAATGGGCTTACAAAATGTAAGCTAACACTATTTTTCAATATTTTTTCATTTTGTTTTAATTCAAATAATTTACGAACTATTTAATATCAACACTTTAGTATAGCCTGCTCCAATGACGTAGCGAGATAATCTACAAATGTTAAGAAGATCTTTGCATTAATGTTAGCAACTATAGCTTTTAAACAAGCAATATAACAATGTGCATACTTAGTATATATTTAGTAACGTGTAAAACTAATTTATTTTGATATATGCATTATAAATATAAGTATTTAAATATAATACTATATTTAAGTAAGTACTATAATAATAGTTTAGTAGCATAATATTTGCTTATCACAATCGTTAGCAGAATTATAAAAATAAGTCTAGTGGTTTAAAACTACTATTTCGATTTCTCTTAAAAATAGCATAATGCAATAAAATATGAAATCAAAATATTTGTAAAATAAAATAATAAAACTTTTAATCAGACTTTTGTCACTGGAAGATAATCTATAAGGAGGACAATATAATTGATGGTAACATAGTCATGAACAAAAATGTCAAGTTTTGATCTTTAAGTTAATATTGGCAAGACTTGTAATAAAATATAAACTTACGAGTATATAAAAAAAAAATATGAAAATAAAAAATAATTGCTACAGTAAGTTGAACTATACTGTATTGAGTATTATACGTAAATTTAAACAACGACATTAATTAATAATATTAGTATTGTTTAATTACAGTTATTAAGAAAATTAATCAAAGAAAAATTATAAAATATTGGGTGTAAAATTGAATTCGAATGTTTATTTTTTGACACATTGGCGGATTCTCCAAATATGGTTTCCAAGCTACAAAACCGTTTACTTTTTGGAATTCCACATTATTTCTCCTGATGCAGGAGGGGTTTTGAATATGTCAGTTCACTATGTTTAGCCATTGTATCCAGTGTAGCTTGGATATCGTTATGATTTTTGAAATACTTACGGTTTTTATTTCTGAATTTGTAATATAGAACTTTCTGTGCTCCTATGGCATTGAAAAGGTAAAGTATTGTGATTTGAAGTTCATGAGGATAGGTAAAATAATTAAAGTTTCACATAATCCACCCAGTATCTGGTGCATTTTGAAGACTCGTACATTACATATAAAGTAAAAATATTTATCTTTTTAATACTTTTCTTATAATTGATAAGGTAAAGTTATAGGAGAGCTAATACAACTTCATTAGAATTTAATCAAGGTATGAATACATATAGTGGATATAATTGTTCAAGGTATCCGTAATTAATTAATATATCTCAATTGCAAATTAACGCAAATATTCTTTATTGAATAATTAATTCATCAATGGATAATTTTTTATAAGGGAATTAGTTTGATTTTTATTAGCGCCAACGACAAATTATATACAATATGATTGGCTATTGAGCAATTTTTTAATAATCTGAATTTTAATCGGAAGGTAAAACTACTATAAAAGGCAGAAGTTCTAACTGATATATTCAGTTGCTTGCTTCAAACGATAATAGTGATATCAAACAATACGCAATGAAGTATCAAATTTTTACTCTTCTAGTGCTTTCATTAAGCCTAAGTGTCAAAAGTGAATTCCGTAAGTTGCAAAAGGATCTGTGAAATAGTGTTGAGTTTAAAATTAAAATAAAAATTTGCTTTTATCTCATATTTTCATCTGAAGCTAATGATCCTAAGCCGTGTAAATATGGAGATTCTGTGTGTATAAAGGATATGATAAATTTTTTGTTAAAGGATAAGAACCAAGGTATGAAAAATGGAAACAGAAAATAATAAAAAATAAGAATAACAAGATATTGGATTAAAGAAGCGAAAAAAAATAAAATTAATACTGATATCATTTAGGACGTCAACATTAATTGAAAATACAAATGAAATACAACCCTCAAAAACAACAGTTTCCAGGACTTTGAAAAAGAACAAAAGATAGAATTAAAAAGCAAAAAAGATGAAACATACATATGGACATAACCCCTATAACATAACAATTCCAAATATAAACAAAACAAATGAAACTAAATGGACTTATAATGCAAATTATGGTGGTTTTTCCGCCGGATAATAAGAAAATGAAAACGTTATTCATTATTTACCTTACAATTTTCCCAAACAGCTCTGTTTAAGCAGCCCTCTATATTATACTTCCTATTCCTGAATTTATATGGAATCGGCTAGCTTTTTTTAGTTTTTTTTTTTTTGCATTTTTGAATTCAGTACCACAATCTTTCAAAATCATGGAGTGATCAAGTATAATTATATGGGCATACATTTTAGCTGAACTACTGTAATTTCAAAACACAATGTCTACAAAATGTAGTGCCTCGGCTTGCTGTAATGTTAATCCTTTGCACCTTTGGCAACAATTCGTTGTAGAACCAACAAACTTCTGATGACTCCATTAAACTTCGAAATTGTTGCCTGACCTACGCACTAACCTTCCCATTCAACGTCTACGGCACTTCTCAACAAGTCGATTAAAATCGTCAGTTTTAAAATGAGCCTTAAACGGTTCAGGGTTAAAATTAAGTAAAACATCTCGTATGTGATCACATTTAAAGCTTTTGAAAATCTTAAGAATATACTTCAATAAAAAAGCTATCTTAGTTTAGAAAATTAAAAAAGAAAAATATATTAAATGTTGAAGTTTAATAACGTATTTATTAAATATCAAATGCCAACTAATAAAACTTTAAATTTTTTAAATTTATTCCGACAATAACAAATTTTTTCTTCCCATCTGTTGATGCCAAGTCATGTTTGAAGTTATTTATACATTTGTTCACAGGTTACCCTTCTTTGAACTTGAAACGAATTGCTCCACTGGCATTCGATAGGGTCCGTATACAGCAGGGTAAGGGAAGCCCAGTGAAACTCGATTTAGAATTCAAAAACTCTGTTCTTGAAGGATTTGATACAGCCAAAGTGATTAAAGTCAAGTAAAATTTTTACTGTCACATACACATACTAAAAAAGTGTCATTCAATTTATACATATTTTACAGAGGCTTTGATAAAGATATGTCCCAGAAAAATCATCTTCTTGTACACGTTGATGTTTGGAGTATTGTTGGTGATTACTCAGTCGACGGTCAAATATTAATACTACCCATTAAGGGTAATGGTAAATCTAACATAACAATGAGTAGGTTTTTGCAATTCTATAATAGTTTTGAACAAAGGAATTAATTTCATTCTTTTTGCAGTTGGTGCAACCTTAAACGTAGAGTTTGCAGGCGTGCCCTATGAGCAGGACGGTGCTACTTATATGAAGGTCGAAAATTTAACGATAGAGGCCGACGCGAAGGGCATGGTCTTTAAAGTGGATAATCTTTTCAATGGTGACAAAGCATTGAGCGATAATATGAATTTATTTTTGAATGAAAACTGGCAAGAAATCTTTTATGAGGTACGCGAATCTTTCTGCGCAGCGTATGCCAGAGTTTTAAAGGATCTTATCAATGAGGTATTTAGTAAATATCCATATGAAAAATATTTTACTGAATAATTGAATTGACATTCTATGTACTTTTATATGTTTTTACTATACATACGAGTACCTATTATAAAATTTGGAATAATAAAAGCAACAACATAAGATAAAAATTATTTTGTTTGTAAGAATGTATTCGGACCTTCTAATATATTTCGCAATTTTTACTAAAAAAATAAATAAATAAATAAAGTCATTACTTTTTTTTATCATGTAAACATATAAAGGCGATAGTTTGACCGCAGTGTTTTTTTTTTTTTTTGTTAATTAATAATTTCTGTTAATCTTAATAATATCAATATTAGCAATAAAATGCAATAAACTATCTTAATAGGTTTTAATTAAAATGTAATCCATGTTAATTGCAGCTCAGTTTGAATTTATAAGCCAAGGTTATTTTATAATGTTTTAGTAATTGAACGAATACTACAAGTTAACTTAAACTTAGCGTAATATGTGAGCCATTTTTTTTTTTTTTATTTATTATGAAGTTTGAATACCATTTAATATAATTAAGGTACCCAAAAACTAAATTGGAATCTATTTCCTTCATTTTTCATTTCCTACCAATCCTTAAGGAACTTTTGTAAAACAACTGAAATCAATTGTCGCTATTAACATAAAGAATTTAGAAAGCAAATAAAGCTTTTAAAGTATAGCTGTTTATCTGAAAGTATAAAATATGACCAGTGACTATAGTGTTATGGGTAATTTTGAAGCTTTTCCCATTGAAGGCAATGGAAAAAATGATATAACCTTACGTAAATATGATTATTTATAAAAAAAAAAAATTATAACATTTTTAAATTCATTGGTGACAAATTATCAACCGATAATACAAATGATTTCTTAAACGAAAACTCTTTGGAGATATTTATGGAAATTCCTTGCACTCTGGTTAATGCATTGAAATCTTTAAAACAGAAAATATATAACGAGATTTCGCTTTGAAGAGTTCATTATTAGGGAATATTCAAGTAACAGCTAAAATGGCAAATAACAGTACGATGGCATTAAAAAATTCAAAGCTCTTATTATTAAACATAAAATGTAGCGTTCAATTTTTGGTAAAATAACACATAATTTCAGATTCATTCATAAACCTGCACAATGCACTGCAGTAGGGGTCATCCCCTGAGTGCTGGTTTAAACCAAAAAAAAAAAATTTTACTCTCACAGTCTTTCAGCGATTCTCAAAATCAGCGCTTGTAGGAAAACCAAACCAATTTTCATAAATCTTTCTGAAAAGTACAACTGTTTACAAACTTAAGGCCATTATTACAACTTCCCGTTAAAGTTGGTGTTAGTTAAAGGTACCTTTAACTAAAGTGAA
This sequence comes from Sarcophaga peregrina, assembly GCA_014635995.1. Taxonomy (NCBI): domain Eukaryota; kingdom Metazoa; phylum Arthropoda; class Insecta; order Diptera; family Sarcophagidae; genus Sarcophaga; species Sarcophaga peregrina. Next base: position 106,547,074 of record CM025789.1, on the reverse strand, counting down.
CATCAAAGTTACCTTTAACTTATTTTGGTTATTACAACTTACAGATAAAAAAAAAATAACTTTTTTAAGTCGATAAAACTGCTCAATTAAACAAGTTTTTTTTAACGCAGTGCAAACAGAAAACTTCGTTTTGGTTGTTTTATAAGCTAATTTTGTTTAAATTTGAAATTGCCATATCGAAAATAGTATATGATATAGCAAGTTCAAACATAAAGTGACCTTTAAATGTTAAAGGTAGGATGATCTTCCCTTTAGCTTAACGCTCACTTCTATCTTATTGGGTACTCGTAATAATGAAAAACAATTTATGTCTCCATTAAAATCCTCCCTTTAGTTAACGGTAAGTTATAATAATGGTTTTTTGACCATACAGTCCCTAGTAAAGATATCACTTCTATTGTGATATTTTAAACAGCAATCTCATAATTTGGTATTAACTATCATTCAGAGTAATGTTAACATTTCCCCCGCACTCTCAAATTCTGAAACGATGAAGCAACCCATACCAGGAAATGAATGCTAAAAGCCTTGAGTTTCAATTTCAAAAAATAATCCCTTTACGTATCGCCCTATTTTCTATTTTCTTTTACACAGAAGTTCAGAAGTCTGAATAACTTAAAAAACAACAAATCACCCATCACTACTGCAACGTTCGTTTCTGAGAATAGTCCAGTAAGAACATATGAATGGTTCATCACATAGATATCACATTAGAAAAATAAATAGAAATGGAGTGAAGCAAGTTTTGTTAAAATAAACGAAAATGGAAATTCAGAGTAAAATTTAATTCAAAGTTCAGCTCATTGTGGCCAAGCTACATTAACAGAACGCATTTAAAACACAGCACATTCATAGAACTCATTAACTCAAATTTTGAAATATTTGGCAATGCATTATGCATCAGTTTTATTTTATATGTAAACCTGTGCAGTTATTACGACATGCGACCATTCGCATAGTCGCATTTCTTAACTATGTTGTTATACATACATAATTGGTCATTAAAACCCATTAGTCAGGATTATTGACCTAGTTTCTCACACCACTTATGTTGTGTGTGTTAATTTTATACATGAGTAGCGGGACCTACAGTTTGAAGTCGACTCCGAACGACAGAATTTTTGAGAAACTTTTCATGGCGATTTTATTTACTCTCAGAGTTTTTGCCAGAAATCTGCTGAGAGGAAATCGCCAAAAAAAAAATACTTTTTGTATTTTGTTTTGATGTCTGGCCTGGGCCACGAACCATGGCTTTTACGTCTAATAAGCCAACACACTACCTACTAGACCACGGCGACCATAACTATGTTGTTATGCAAGACATTGTCCTGAACAATGAAAGTTTACTGCTAAAACATGCTTTGCAAAATGCGTATAGAAAATCGATCACACCCCCTTTATTTCCAGCATACTTTCCATATACTTTATATGATGCAAATTTAAATTTAAAATAATAATGAGATGAATTATTTACTACCAAAGTTATTCGCCACAGACAGGAAGAGATGTAAATTCCTAACAAGTTCCGAAACTTCATGCGAGTTTTAGAAAATAGAAAACACTGACACTTTTCAAGATGGTCCAATTGTTAACAGTACAGGTCCCAATTAACGGTTTGGCAGTTCATTGTTTTATTCGTTCTCCATTTCGTAAATAGCCAATAATTCATCATCGCTTAATTCTAATTTTAAATGGATTTAACTTCAATATACATACTCGTATAAATGATAAACAAAAACTTGAATAGCAAAACATCTGTATCTGACTAAAAATTTTGCAAATAATAACATTAAAATATATATACATACACATGTACATACATACATATGTACATACACTTGTCAACTTTTAGATACAAAAAAAAAAAGATAAACTAGTGTAGTGACGATGTTCGAACAAGAAATGCAAAAACAATACGAAATTTCGAAATCAGGTTTTTGGTTAAGCAATCTTGGGAAGCACAATACATAATAATAATAAATACAATATACTAGACAATTAATATCACCGAATTAATTAATAACATTCTAAATGATTATGCAGTTTATAAAATATTGTATAAAACTGGAATAAAAAATAAAACTAATAATAATAAAAAAAAAAGAAACAAAAAATCTACCGATGAATTTTGAAATGCAAGAGTATAAAAAGTGGAAGTCGAATTTGTTATCAGTTTAATATTCAAACAGGAGTGAAGTGATGCTAATATTGGTGACATTTGTCTATACAAAATCGAAACATGAATAAATTCATAAGTGGTAGTATATTGATTTTGTGTGTAGTATCAGTACTAGCAGATTTTCGTGAGTTTAAAATGATTTATAACAAGTATAAATAAATAAAAATTGGTTTTTATGCAATAAAGCTGCGAGTGTTACAAGATGTGCCCATGGTGACGACGATTGCTTTACAAAATCAACGCAACAAGTATTGCAAATGCATCCCAGTGGCTTAAAAGAGCTGAATTTATTGCCGTTTGATCCGTTACATATTAATAGTTTATCGATTGATAGAAATCCTTCAAGTCCAGTGAATATTGAATTGAAATTTAAAGATTTGGATATGTTCGGTTTAAAGTCAGCCCGAATTACAAGAGTAAAGTAAAATTGAAATGATTTTTTTTTTTTAATATTTCTTTAAAAAGAAAAGTTAACATTAAAAACATTTCAGAGGTGTCGACTTTAATGGGCGTAGTGAACTTGAAGCTATGTTACCCGAAATGGTTTTGAAAGGAAATTACAAATCCGAAGGGCGTGTATTAATTTTACCCATTGTAGGAGATGGAGAATGTGAAATAGTCTGCAGTAGGTTTAAATTAAAACAAACGTACAAAAAAAAAAAAAAATTTCTCTAACTAAATTTTATATCTTTCAATTGCAGAAAATATTGCTTTCAAATATGCCTTTGACTTAAAGCCAGTCGAGAAAAATGGTAAAATTTATGCTGAATTGCAACATGTTAAATTGGATATTAAACCAGAGCATGTTCATTTCCAATTCTATAATCTGTTTAATGGTGACAAGGCCTTGGGAGAAAACATGAATAAATTTATGAACGATAATTGGCGTGAAATTTATCAAGAGTTGGAGCCTTCGTTCACGAAAGCCCTAAGTCTTATTAGCAAACAAATGATTAATAATATATTTGCCAAATATCCTTATGAAACCTTCTTTTTGTAAACAAAACAGATTTTCATTTAAGTTGTTTTAATATTTCTATATTTTATGTTTTAAGAATAATAAAAAAATATTGTTTTTATGTTGAAAAAATTTTTTTTACATTAAAAGCCATAAGATATACCGGACATATACATACTACATACATAATTGACCATTACAACCCTTCAGTCAGGATTACGGCCTAGCTTCTCACACCGCTTATGTTGTGTACGTTAATTTTGTACGTGAGTGGCAGCGGGAACTACAGTTTATTCCGAACGACAGATTTTTGAGAAAGTTTTTCATGGCATGTTTATTTATTCTCAGAGTTTTTGCTAAAAATCTGCTGAGAGAAAATTGCCGAAGAAATATTTTTTTTTTCATATTTCGCTTTGATCTCTGATATATGGGATACGAACTCAAGCTTTACGTCTAATAAGCCAACACCCTACCTACTAGGCTACGGCGACCGGACAATTTCTAATTCTAGATCCTATTTATCACCAAATAAACTATTTATATGTTTATATTGAAATTTTGAACTTGGGTTTAATAATGATAAATTAGGGTTTTTCTTGGAAAAAAAAAATAAAATTCTCATCAAAAAACCTACCACTCAAGCTCAGGTACCGAACAATTACACTTCGTCCACTTTTAAGCAAAAAAGAGCTCGTAGTTTAGTTGCTGAAAGGTTAAAGAAGAGATATTTTCTCCTGGTATGCTAACGGCAAACATATTCTTAAAAGTTGTAAAAGAAACAACCGCAACAAAGGAAAAATCGTATGGTCTTCCATGGAAACGTAACGATTTCAATTGGGAATTTTAGGGTTGTTAATGCCATAGAACTAATTAGGAAACACAGATCCAAGAAAGGACTCAATAGTAACAATTTATGCGAATAATCAGGCAACAATAAGAGATTTGAAGGGATTTATTTACAGGTCACATCTAGCCTTCTTTGGTAAAATTGTGCTAGGCACCTGTCAATTTGTGCCCCATGAAAATGTTGATCGAACTGCATGTCGGCAAACTCAATCCTACATGCACGATTCTAATCTTAATCATGAGTAAGAAGAAGTCTACAACCATGGCCACTTTGGACACATAATTAACACATGAAGCAGGGATATCTATAATTTCCGTTGTATGATCCGTGAAGTATTATTGCCTTATTTATTATTAACTTTATTGGTTCTTTGAAACGTTGAATTTATTTCTACAAAAGTTCTAACCTTCTCATAGAATTATCCCATAATTTGCAAGAAGAAACAAAGTAAATGAAGCTTTTAAAACGTCGAAAAAATTTAAGCATAATTCTAAGGGTTTAACAGATAAGTGAGTCCTATTTTACACAAATATATTTGACTATAATAAAAATAATTTAATATACAACGATTTTTACAATTATGCCCTTTTGCTTTTTATCACTTCGTACATAAATAGAATATAATGTGTACTGTAAAACAAATAAAAAGAAACAAATAAATAAAGAAAGCCTAACACAGAGGTTTTTGAACAATAAATACAAGAACAGAAAAAAAATTATATTCGAAAATCAGGTTTTCGTCAACCGTCAATAAAATTAAATCTTACACAACATTCTACGAAATTAATACTATAAAAAATGAATAATATTCTAAATGAGTTAATATTTAAATATTTACTGCATATAAATGTAGAATAAAAAAATAACAAAAAAAAAAAAAAATATCTAAAGTTACTAATGAATTTTGGGTGAACTGGTATAAAAGAAAGTTAACGAATTAAATTTTACTTCAATATTAAAACGGGAGTGAAGTGATTCTAACATCGGAGACATTTTTCTAAAAATAAAAAAAAGATCTAAAATGAATAAATTTATAAGTGGTGTCTTAATTTTAAGCATGACAGCAGTGTTGGCTGACTTTCGTGAGTTTATATTATATTTTTGAATTTGAGCATGGAACTAAAGTAAAATAACGAATTTTTGTTTTTTTAACACAGCCGCTAGTGTTAAAAGATGTGCTCATGGTGATGAAGCTTGTTTTACTAAATCAACGCAGGAGGTACTTAAAACACACTACGGCGGTTTAAAAGAGTTGAATTTATTACCATTTGATCCGTTACATATTAACAGTTTAGAGATTGATAGAAATCCGTCAAGTCCGGTTAATCTTGAATTGAAATTTAAAGATTTTGATTTGTTGGGCTTAAAGACATCCCAAGTGAAATACCTTAAGTAAGAGTGAAATTATTAGTTTTTCTTCCATAAAAGAAAAAATTACATGAAAAAATTTACAGAGGCTTGGAGTTTAATGGACGCAGCGAACTGGAAGCTTTAATACCCCAAATGATTTTGAAAGGAAAGTATCAAGCCGATGGACGGGTTTTAATTTTACCCATTGTAGGCAACGGTGATTGCGAAATTATCTGCAGTAAGTTCCAGTTAACCACAAAAACAAAAAAAATATGAACAATTTTTTGCATTTATTTGCAGAAAATATGGTATTTAAATACTCCTTTGATTTGAAACAAGTTGAGAAAAATGGTAAAATTCATGCTGAATTACAACATGTTAAATTGAATCTTAAGCCAGAACGTGTGCAATACCAATTTAAAAACCTCTTTAATGGTGACAAGGCCTTGGGTGATAATATGAATCAATTTATGAATGATAACTGGAATGATATATTCCAAGAGTTGGAACCTTCCTTCACGAAAGGCTTAAGTCTTATAAGCAAACAAGTGATTAATAATGCCCTTTCAAAATATCCTTATGAAACTTTTTTTGTATAGACAAATGTTGTGATTTTAATACCAAATTGTGTTAATATGTGCTTTAATTAAAATAAATGTTATTTGTAAAAAAATATTGTTTCGCCTTTTTTTTTATTATTTATTGGTGTAGGATTTGTGGTTTGAGCCAAATAAATAAAACAAGCATTAAAGTGTGGCATTACTCTAGTAGATAGTGTGTTGGCTTATTAGACGCAAAGCCAGGGTTCGAACCCCAGGCTAGACATCAAAACGAAACACAAAAAGTATTTCTTCGGCGTATTTCTCTCAGCAGATTTCTGGCAAAAAGTCTGAGAGTAATTAAAATTGCCATGAAAAGTTTCTCAAAAATCTGTCACTTTAAACTGTATGTCCCGCCACTTATTTATAAATTTAACACACACAACCTGAGTGTATGTATGTATGTATTCAAAACACCAGCGCAAAAAGTTTTATGTAAAAAAAAAATAACTGTCACACGATACAATACGTCAATACGTAGTATACATATACGTACACATATGTACATACAAAATTGGTCATTACCAGTTAGGATTATGGACTTATTTTCTCGCACCACTTATGTTGTGTGTATCGAATTTACACATTAGTCGTGGGACTTACAGTTTAAAGTCGATTTCTGAACGACAGATTTCTTAAGAAAGTTTTCGTGACAATTTCATTTGCTCTCAGAGTTTTTGACAAAAATCTGCTGATAGGAATCTCACTGCAAAAATATTTAATATGTAAACTTTACCTATTTGATAACGAATAATAATCTACAATGTTGTTCTAATAAAAGATTTATAATTCAATATTTAACATTTATTCATATGCAACATATGGACAAAAATAAAATTTTTTTATAATTCATGTTTTATATTATTAAGGCATTACATATTATATTATGAAGTGAAAAATAATAATACGACAAATCGTGTAATAAAAAGGAATTATGTGTAATAAAAATAACTTATAAAATGTGTTCATTTTCGATAAAAGTTTTTAATGTATAATAAAGGTTTACTTAAAATATTAAAAAAGCAGACTCATATCTAAATTACAATACAAGGCAATCGTTAAAATGCAATAATGAAAGAAAGTAAAATTTAACATACATATGACACAAACTAAAGCCGAATAAACTCATTAAAAAAATTGTTTCGAAGAAATAGAACAGTTAATAAGAGTATATAAATAAATACATACATATCTGCATATTATTGCATGCAATATGTAAAAAAAATTTAGTAAGAATAAAAAATTGTGATATATTTTTTAATACAAACTGATACCAGGGTTTTTATGTTATTTATAAAGTTCTTAATGCTGACTTTTAATAGTTCATAGAAAGAAAAACGCTGTATTTATAAATTTTTTTGATTATGAAACATAAAAGTTGAGCATAATAATATCATATTTACTTTTGTAACTATTCAAAATGGAATTGATTTGAAAAGTTTATTAATTTTTTTCTAATAATTATAATTTAAAAACGTATTCTAATTATTTTAATAAAAATTTGTTATTTGTGCTGATGTCAGTTACGGTTTTTTGTTTTCTTTAAAATTATTAATATTTAGGGGGAGGCATATATTTAAATGAAGTTTATTACTGGAAGTTTATTACAAAAAATAAATAATAAAATAACAAAAATATAGAGACATATTTCCAGAACAGACTAACAGATGTATACATTTAAAATTTGTGTTTCATTTACATATTTTTCAAGCTTTGGCATTAATTCCGTAAGAAATTTGTAATCCGTTGACTCTATGACTAATATTATTTATTTAGGTGTAATGCAACAACAAATAACGTATCAGCATTTTGTATACTCCAAATGAATCTATTTTCATCACTACTTTTACGATTTCAAAATAAGTGTAATTTTTTTTACCAATATTTTGAAAATTTATTCAAAACCCAAAAAATGGAAATAATTATATATCTTAGTCCGACTGAGTGGGAATTTGTTTAGTACAACTATTGTTGTTCACAGACATAAATATTTATCGGCTTTTAGAATTCCACATCTGTTTTTCTTTTTTTTTTTCTTGTGTTTACATGTCTATGCCTGAGAACGGTAGTTGATTTAAATTAAATTATCACTCTAATCAAGTGGAAATTTACAAAATAGAAAAAGTCTAAAGTTCAATTACTTTTGCCTCAAAGTCAGCATTAATTGTTTTACTTTAATTGTAATTATAAAATTAATAAAGTGATATACGCAATTTAAAACCGGTATAAAATTTTTTATAAAAAAAAAACGAGATTTGGGGATTCACAAATTGCGTAATACGACATACTGTCGTTATTATTTTAATTATTATTTTAAAAATATTACGGCATGTATGATTTCTTTGAACTTTCTTGTTTGGTATCGTAAGTAATTTTAAGTGTGCTTTTTTATTACATTAAACAACCGACAATAAAATATTTATAAACGGTAATAATTTTTATATTTATTTTAAATTATTAGTTTTTAATTCAAGAAGAAGAAAATCTACAGTAGTGTTTATTCCATTCTAATAAATTAATTGAAGCAAAAAATCATATGATTTATAGTTAAGAGAAATAAAAATAGTAATACAAAGGCTCCAATAAAACATTCTATTATTTTTAAATATTTGTTTTGATTTAAAAAATTAATATTAAATTAAATTTGTCATAAACATTCTCTAATAATTTTTTTTGATTATAATTCGATATTTTTCAAGATATATTTAAATTAATCGAGTTTCGTTCAAAAAAATTAGATACAAGTACATTAAAAAGTTTACTTGATTTTAAATATTTTTCAAATAGTTATCTTGGTTAAATGATAAAAATCAAGTCCATCTTAAAAGGAACTATTTCAAAGAAAATAGTACATAATAAACAAATTCATATAATTAATATCTTATCAAACGTGTATAAAAACGTATCTTTAAGAAAAATAAGAAATTAATATAGAAAAGTTAACTAGTAGAGCCGATTATTGAATAATAAATTTGCCTGGTAGTAGACAATGCCAGATGAAACAATACTAATTATAAAACAAGGCTTAAAAAAAAAAAGAAATCTGGCACTGCATAATTACTAAAAAAATAATTAGTGATTAATTAATCTGTTTTAATAATTTCAAAAATTATAAAAAATATGTAAAAGAGCATATCTGGAAGGAAAACATATGAAAATTAATTGCTTCAACTAATTGAAATAAGTCCTAAACGTAAAATAATCTTAAACAGATAAAATTTAAAAACAAATCTTAAATTAAAAACTAAATTTATACAATGGAATAAAAGCGAAACTAGAACTTAAACTAATATTATATACAACACAAATTTAAATACAATTTAAAATGGTAAAAAATAATGAAAAAAAAATGTTGAAAATATTCAAAAATATTGTAAATGAAATGGAAAAAAATTAATATAACAAACAAATTTAATAAATCGAAAATGGAAATAAGTAATAAGTAAAATATAATACAATTGAAATAAGGTATAATTTTTAAAAATAATCACTAAAAAATTTGTATAATTTCAAAAGATCTAAAACAATTAAAATCTTTTAAATATAATTACAAAAAATTAAATTAAATATAAAAATCTAAATAAATACATATATTACGACTAAAAAAAATTAACAAACAATTAATATTTATATAAACAAAAATAACAAAAAACAGAACAGCAATAAAACTTCTTTTTAATCAATTAAAAAATTCAGTTCACCAAATACAAATGAAAAAGTAATCGCTAAGATCTAGCCAATGTAGAATACAGGATTACGTGTATTCATATTATTATTATTATTGTTATTTGTATTGAGAACCGTTTTCATTTGGTCCGGTAAGAACACATTAAAGTTATCATTGTTATTATTTGATATTGATTTAACACTCACCAGTTCTGTATTATACGTTATATTGGCTTTAGAATTTATTGGAAAATCTAGTTTTGTTGCTGTTGAGTTAGTTTTAATTATTTCGTTTTGTGTTGCTATTATTGGATTGTTAGTATTTGTTTCATTGCACAATTGTAATATTTCATTTACCACACCAATTTTAGATTTTTTCATAATTTCTCCATCATCGTAGTTACTAAGAGCTTTAGCTGATAAACAAAGTTCACCGCGGTATTTAACACTCATATACCAATCAAATGCCAATATACGTAGACGTATTTCGCGTACTTGACGATTTATTTGTTCTAACAACAGGATTAGTTGTTCAGCGTGCACTATAAGAAGATTTTGTCATGTCTCTTTTTCTGATTTATAACATTTATAGAATAATATAGAATATGTAAGTAACACTGATCGATACAGCTATTAAGTATTTAGTTAGCTATGTTCTAGTGTTAATAGCATTAGTTAGATATTTTAGAACATTCACTGTTGCAGTTTTTGTATTTAATAATATTAGTTTCTATTTAATATCAATTAATTTAAACTACAATCTATATTTGTTAGTGAAACTATTGTAACGTACAGAGTGTATTCTTCAGTAGTGTTTTGTTTCATTTCTTTTGGCAGATTTTTTAATAACTTACTGCATAAAACTAATTAAAATTCCATACCAAATAATCATAATCCAAGAGAGATTATAACAAAAAAAAAAAAGACAAACCACTAAAACACAGTTGTCTATTCAGTCTATTTAGGAAACTGGAAATGGAAAGCAGCTGTAGGGAAAATCATTGAAAAATTTTAAAATTTGTTACTTCAGCGAGCCTGTGTATGTAAAACCTCTGTGTAACTCTTAAGCATTACTTAATTCGGCTGGTGTAAGGGTTGAAACAACTAAAAGTACCATTAAGATTTTTTAAGATTGAGATCATTTCCAATTGAATATTAACATTAACAAACAATGTTAATGTCTAAATTTAAATAAACCTTTAAGTATGCGGGTCTCCCTCCTACTACACATGAGAGCTAATTTCGGATGGAAAAGCTTTTAAAAGGGAATTCAACTATCACAGTTGTGACATGTTATAGAAATGGCGATGAGATAGCTAACAAACAAAGACAGTGAGCTTCGCCTAAAGCAGACGCATATAGGGACAGTTCAAGTTTCAATTTTGATATTCTGTTAACCGTAGTGTTACTTTTGCGCAGTGAACCATAATGTACAGACAAACACATGCAGCAACCTGAAGCGTATGAAGTAGAAAAAGTTAAAAAAATCTTAAAGAATACCAAAGCATCTATCGTATATAATTGTTGAACGATAGCATACTACAGACATTAACGAGAGTATTATCCATAAATTACTTCAAAAAAGCCCTTACTAAGTGTAAAATCTGGAAGAGGATAACATAGCTAACATCTAACTAACTAAAATCTTGGAGCATCACGGTACGACGAATTGAGGCGAGAACATGACAGCTGTTTGTTCTACGAGATATAGGGATACAACAATCTATAGAATGACGGTAAACATTTTTTTTAGCATTCAAATACTTTTGGAATGGTTTTAATACCCTATCATACCTATAGGAAAACACTAAGATTAGAAATTGCCGAAAGAAGTTTCGCATCGCTTCTTCTTAGTTCTTCACCTGAAAACCCATATACTCAATAATATTGACAAGTTCATATTGCTCTATAGCACGGAGACAATGAACGCTGCCACTAGGGCAGAATGTTGGGAGACTTTGCCCTACTCCTATTAGTAATGAGGCGCTGTAAGCTGTCATGCACACTAAAATCGTTTGAGAAGTAAGATGTGCAGATATGCATTCTTTGGTAACAGGGACGTGTCGGTTCGTTCTAAATATTATTTGCCAAATAGCCTTAATCATCACTTATAAATTGTAAATCCACTTATACATGTACAATAAACAATAATGATACTTTTCCAGTCAAAATGTGTATTTTATTTAATTTGAATTTCGAAAATAAATTTGAACTGATGCCCCCCTTAATATACAGGTTAGTTGACTAGAAATATTGAGAAAATATTTTGATATTCAAATAGGTACATATACAAGATAAAGTTAGTATTTTATCTTTATTATTAATTAGATTAACTAAAAATGGATTAAACAACATATCAAGCAAGAAGATGGCAATTTTTAAGCTCTGAATGAAATGTAAATGGTATACCTAGCTTACATTACATCGCATAAGTAATTATTTGTTAAAAAGCAATTGAAAATGTGGAATATTGTGAACATTTAAGCCTCATACCACAAACATATAATATGAAAATAAAAGTAGAAAATTGTCTTTGACTTACCCTTGACTTCCTCTCTTATAAACTGTCCTCGTTTGTGTTCCATTTCAATGCGTTTATACATTTCAAATTGGTTTGCATACTGACGAAGACTGTTCAAATAATATTCACATTCGGAATACAAATTTAGATCATAGATTTTATTACCATTGATGATGCTTTGCATTTCGCAAATGAAAATCGTCAATTTGCGACAGGCCTGCTTTACCTGATTCTGGACATTTAATGTCGTCGACATTAAACACTTTGCCGAGGGTAGAGGACTAAAAGTGTCTTCGTATTGGCTATCAGAGCAAGATTCAAAATTCGGTGGCACTTCAGCCAAAGCACGATGTAAATCGCGTAGAAGATCGAAAAGGCGTTGAACATTACTTTTGTTGGGGCTGGAAAAAGCAAATATTTTAATTTAATTTTTTTATTTTTGACACCTAACCAGTAATGAATTACCCATTTTTGAAGAAGTCTATTTTCGATAAATCGACCTTAATATTTTCATTATCTAAAGTTGAGGTTTGAAGCTTTTGATTGATATACTTATTCATAAACCTAGGAGTTTTGGGATAGGCTCCATTACCCATAGGGTTACTATAACGGAAACTTCTCCTTTCATGTTCTCCTGAAGTTTTTAAGTAATGAAATTCATAAGTGGGTGTTGCTGCAGACGACCCGGAAGAGGCGACATTAGCGCTTGTGCCAGCGCATACATAATTACCTGGCGGATAACATGCAATGCCGGTATTATAGCTACTGCCAGTATTAAAATCAAAAAGCAATTGTGAAAAAGGAGCATTTGGTAAATATTTGAGGTTAGTTTTTGTATGTTGATACCCATTAATGCTCTGAAATTGCTGGTGATCATACAAATTATTCATCAAATGCATTGAATCCTGAAAATTAATTTGAGGTAAAGGCAGTTGTGACTGAACTGCATTTGGCGAATTTGCCGGTTGATAAAGTGTGGCCATAGCAAACTCCTGTTCGCCCGTCACTATAAGATCATTTAGTTCTTTAGAAATTGTCTCCATATTTAATTGCAACATGTCGGGCTCTGCTTTCGTATCATATTGCTGTGAAGTAATTTCCATTCTATCAACCTTGTTTACCTTTATACTCGCAAATAAAATTCCAACTAAGAATTCCACATTTTTATTTCCTTACATGAAAAGAGTTTTTGTAATCACTTACCTATAATATCAAGCAAATTGGATTCCTTTTCTTCGGGCATACAACTTCTCCCACTAAATTTCTTGTCAGACTGAATGACGGTTTATCCAATTTATTTAAAACTACTACTTTTTTCTACAACAATTGCGAAATTTCAATCTGGCAATTCCTTTGTAATTTATGTTATGTTAACATTATTATATTTTAAATGAAGCTTGTAGCAGTTTGTTTACAAGGAAATCAGTTTTAGTGCTACCATATCAGAAACATGGTTTAAAACCGCTTAAAAATAATGGAATCAGTCAAATATGTTATTTTTTGCTGATGTTAAATTTAGTTTAAATTTGGATACTTTTCGAAAAAACAAAGAATTTCTAATTTGTAGTAGCAGTTCATATTAAACGAGACATGTTGGTGAATTCCTCTGCAAGCTTAGGTGAAAATTACTTAATTTAGATATGCACCGCCCAAAATCAGAATATCCTGTACATGTATCTATGGTAATGCAGTACCATTTCGAATGATGGCACTTTGCTGAGTTTCGATTTTATTCGCCACACCTGATAAAATCACCTCAATTTGTAGAAACTCACCATACTGAAAACTCCCTACAACAAAATTGATTACACTTCAAAAAAAAAAAAAAAAAAAAATCCATTAAATTCGAAATAGAATTTTTTTTTGGACTTCCAAAAATGAATTTTTCACCAGTTTTGTCATGAAGAAACTTTAGCATTGCGTTGAACATGTTATATAGGTTTAAAACGACAAGAACATACATAAAATATGTAATAATAAAAAAATTACTGGAAGCGCCATAGCGCTACTCCGGTATTTTTGAAATGAAAAAATACAAAAAAAAAAGTACAAAAAGTAATCAATTTTTCAACACTGTTTTTAGATATATTCAGTTTATTTCGTTAATATTATATCATTAATATTAATTTTATTAATATTATGAAATTACAATGTTATTTTAATAATTTTATGAAATTTAAACTGATTATAGGTGTGGCAACGCTAGGTAAATTTCATCATCTTATTGACAAGGTGCACACGAAAATTTATAATTTTAAAATATTTTATTATTAAAGATACATTTTAAAAACTAAATATTTTAATTGAAATATTTTCTAAAATATCCGTGCAAATAATTTATAGAAGTCTTCTAATCATAAAACTTATTTTTATTATAATTTTTTGATTTTTAATATAAAAACAATTTTAAAATATCTTGAGTAATCCTGTTAATCATGTTAAAATGCAACTCTTCGGCCTACTGACCGTATGATGTCGCTGTAGAAAGTAAAAAGAACTGTCAAGTATTTAAACCACAACTAACTTCTCGCGTACATATTCTACTTCCTTTTCCGTGTTAGCTGTGAAAGAATAAACATGCCGGTGGGTGAAATTTTATATGAAAAAACCTTAAAAACTAACAAAAAAATTGCAAAATCGTAGTGAAAATGTGTGAAGAGTTCTAAAAAACGCAAATATTTGATAAAAATGTTAGAAAATGTGTGGAATATGTGACAAAATGGAATAAATTGTAAGAAAAATGAAAGTGAATATGAAAATTCATTCGGAAAGCGGGAGCAAAAGAGAGGGAATATACACATGGCTTGTGTTAAATGTCAATCAATTGACTGCCGTCGTATTGAAAATAAAAAAAATACAAAAATGAGACTGTGTGTGTATAAATTTCATAAAATTGTGAAAATTGAAAGTTTTTCGATATGATAAAGGCTTTGTAAGGAAAGATTTATTAAATGAAATGAAAGAAAAAAGAATAAAAAAAAAACATTTTATTTGTTGTAGTCTACAACACCTAACCTAGAACATTACGATTTTTGCATACATATTTTGTTGTTGTTTTTGAGGATTAAAATTTATCATTTATCTGAATTTTAATATATTAATGTGCTTATCTTATTTGTTGTTGTGTATAGCTAGCCAAAGATTTATTGCACCCATTGCCCGCTCAAGAGAAGCGTAAGCACAAGCTGAAGCGTTTGGTGCAACATCCCAACTCTTATTTCATGGACGTCAAATGTCCCGGCTGCTACAGAATTACTACTGTCTTCAGTCACGCTCAAGGCGTAGTTGTATGTGCGGGATGTGCTACCATCTTGTGCCAGCCAACCGGTGGTCGTGCTAAGCTCACAGAAGGTATGGTACTAGTTTTTTTTTTCTTCTTTGTCTATATTCAATAACTCATTTCTTATTTTTACTCCCCTTCCAGGTTGCTCTTTCAGAAGGAAGCCTCAATAAACGTGTGATGTTTTAGTTACGCTGCCTCATCATAAACTTTTTTTCAAATTTTAATTTTTTAACAACAAGAAAAAAACAACAAATAAAAAATAATAAAGCTAAGAAAGTATCAACTCCTTCTCTGACATCTGTTTAAACAACGTTGGAACACAATTAGTGCTCGAGGGAAGTTCAGAACATATGTATGTACATGGACCTGAGCCTGTGAAAAATTTGGAAAAATGTTTGTGGTTCTATAACATCTAATTTTAATGTATTTAATTAATGAATGAACTTTATTCATTACATGTTTTTATAGAATACACAATTGATGAATTCGTTTCCTTTTAATTTGAAAATCAAGCACAATTTTTATTTGTATAAGGATTTGTATTGTATCTGGAGGTGAATGTTGAGCAGTGTATAGTCAAGCAGTGAGCATATATTCTTAATTTTATGTAGAAGTAGTAATAGAATGTGTAGTAATTTGAGTAGAATAATAGACTCAAATTGTATGTCTCATATGTGTAGAGGCCTGCATACATCTAATGGGTGTATTATGAACGACAACAGAACTTCAGTTGTCTTGTCCAACATGCAACCAAAATTTGCAGTTGATAATTTTTCTTTGCAAGTAAAACTTACGAATATTGGTTGTTAGCTGATTTGGTTTGTGATTTGTTTTCAACAGACAATGCATAGGTGGACCTCGCATGAATAAAAGAGGAGCATTCATTTTTTTTAAACTTTGCTGCCCTGACAAATAACAAAGTTGAATAGTAGAACATTTTAGGTTTACATGAATTACAAATGAAAAGATAAAACTGTAGTATGTACTCTTGTATTTGGTAATATATATAGTGCTGTTATAATGGCCGCATTTGTTCTACTCAAGCTCAATAGTTATACATAATTGTAAATAATTTGTCAAGGAGAACAATGTCAAAACCGCATATTCTTGATTATTACATTAAACAATAGTGATCTGGTTTATGGGCAGAAATAGCTTAGACAGTTAGGTATTGTCTGAGGTACCTTTGTCATTAGCGTAGTCAAGTATTCCCTTTTTCGTTTTAAAGTACGTGCAGGATTTGCCACATTGGGATCGCCCCAGAGTATCTTTATAATACTTTCAAACGTGTTATTGCTTCAATATTAGCTAGAATTTCGCTCCCTTACAGGGCTGTTTCCACTTGTTGCTTCCAAAGTATACAATGTTGTATCCTTTATGCCAACGTTTACTGATTATCTTATCATATACTCGTTTAAGACAACCAATCCAGATTAGCCCCTGCTTGAAGACCTCGAGCAACTTATTTTTAGGTCTTTTGCGGAAATCATCCCTAACTCGCACAAAACCCGACCTTTTTCGTTGAAATTTTTTGTCAAATACTACCAAGACAACTTGATTGGGTACCTTCTGAGAAAATGTATTGGGTTGTGGTAACGAACTTTATTTGATGAGTTTTTTGTTTCATAAGAAGTTGCCTTTAAATGAGAAATATTTTTGTTTTCAACCAGATTTGTTGTTTATTGAAAATGTTTAAAGTTGTTACAATCATCATATAATTTTACTGAATTCTTTTATGTTTGCTAGAGATTCTTAAGATATTATAATTCTAATCTTATGATGACCAGAAAAGCCATTTTTATTTTTTCTGTATTTATTTTCCTTTAATTTCCCATTTATTATTTTTTTTGTTTGTAATCCCTCTCGTTTTTTCTATTCTAAGTTTATTTGAAAATGCATTCCACAGTTTAAGCCACAAAAGCACTACTCAACTCAACCTCATTCGTAAATGTATACACTATCCTTCAATTATAAATGCACACATGCATACATCCATCCGTATATGTACATGTCATATGCATGTATAATGAATGCAATGCATTTGTATAGTGAAACATTCTTGTAATAATTTTATTATTTTGCCAAAAACAACAAACGACAACAGCTAAATAACTACTCAGTGATTATGACGATGATAATGATGATGATGATGGCGGTGTAGTCCATCAACTCCCACATGAAAGGAATTTGCGAAAAAAGAAAGAAAAAAAAACTTTTTTTTTTAATTTTTTGTTTTGAAAATCTTAGAAATATATCGTATGAGTGAGTACAAGTGTATGGAAGACGGACGACATAGTGCGAGTATAAAAAATGTTATGGTTTTATGGACAGCATTAGGGTAAGAAATATGCATTGGATGTATGTATATGTATGTATGCGCGTAATGGATTGTGTAAATATGTATATTGTATAGCGTTATAATGCATGAGTATTAGAAGAATATTTTGGTCATGTGCCAATTTCCGGTTTTTAGTCTGTTGCATTATTTCCCTTTCAGTTATAACGTCAGCCGAAATTGTAGGTGAGTGTAAAAAATTTTATATACAAGTGTGTATATGTGTGTGTGTGTTTTTTTTTTGTAGAATAATAAACAATATAAAACGAGTAAGAAAGTTACGAAATATAACGTACTTTACATTAAAAATTTATAAAGTGGCGTGTTAAAGTGGGTAAAGTAACCCGGGCACGTATTTCTCTCTACCACACCAACATTGGATAACATTAAAGAAGCTGTGGTTGTTGTCCCTTAGTGCCCAACAAGCCTACTTGGTTGTTTAGTTAGATCTTTTCCTATTAAACCTAGAACTAGAACAGCGTGAAAGAATGATAAATCTGCCATAGCCTTCTTTGGCATCGATTTATTTTCAGAATTTTTTTTCAAATCTACAATTTTAGCACTTTCAGTCGTAATTGTTCGAGGTGTAGAAACCTCTACGTAGAGTACAGAACGTTTAGCTACTTCTCTCCTCATACGGACGCTATAAAATTCCTTCAATTTTTATATCTTCTTACAATTGTATGACAATAATTTTGTATCACTGTGCTATTAATTTCATCACATCTGCTAGATAACCTCCTTCGATATAATGGACACATATGTACATGATTAAGAAATTGAAGCAAATCTAAACTAATATTTTAAAAATATGACGATAGAAAATTAAGAACACAAAAAACAAAAAAAAACCAAAAAAAAAAAAAACATGGAAAAACAACAGGCAGCCATCATGAAAACGAAACTATAGGAAACGGAAACCAAACCCTAACTGTTTTTTTCTTTTTTATTCTTGTTGTTTCGGTCTTGCATGAAAATGTTGACGCGCCGCGATGCTTTTATGGACTGAAAAAATAAAATAAAAATAAGCTACTAAATATTGTTGTTATTGTTTTCTTTCTGCTGTTTAGTTTGTTAGCAGTTGACAGGAGTAATACTATGTAAACAAATACACAACAAATCCTTTTCGTTGTTCTACCACTTTTCTGTTGCTACTACTACTACTACTACTGCTGCTGCTTGCTTTGAGTATCATGCAATAAACAGTAAAACGAATACAAATGAAGAAAAATAAAAAGAGAGAAAACAAAAAACCGAAGAAATGAAAACAAGTGTGGGAGAGTGAAGCATTATATGACATTGCATTTACAGCAACCGTAGTTGTAACATCAACAACAATTGCAATGGCTGTTGTGGTTGATAACTAGCATTTTAACATTTTATTTAATTGTTGCTATTGTTGTTGCTTGTGCCTTGCTAAGACGTAATATAATTTAGTTCTATGTATTAAAGAACAGTAAAGTTGCAGGTTAAAAGAATATCAAATTAAATAAAATACTTGATTGAGTACATATTTATTTTATTACTTTTCATTCGTTTATGGACGCTAAGCTTTGTTTTAATTTTATAAATCAAATTTTTCCAGTTAAGCGATTGATTGTTTTAAAAGTTGACTACCTTGATCCATGATCTCTCAGTCGGATGATATTACCGACAAACTATATATAAATGCAGAGATCATAGAGATCGTAGCTATATGACAACTACCTTCCTTAATATATACGACATGTAAAGCCTAACGAATCGTAGTCAATTTTGAGTTATCTAGATCTCGGAGAGCAGAAGGCTCCGCATAAACGATATCCTCATAACAATATCAGTAATGATTATAGGCGTAGCACTGGTCTATAGTTTAATTTTATTTACTTAATCACAGTGGATGAAGAATTCATTTCAAGATTCTAATGTTAAGGACATGTACTGTATGTACTTGTAGGTAGCTGGGTAGCTAGGTAGCTAGGTGTACTAGCAATTATTATGATGTTTATTTTGGTTGTATTTGTTGCAATAAGTGTTGTTGGAACTAGCATGACTTTGCAATAACAAAAATGTCCTTAACTTGCTTTCACATTTCTCGCTTCCAATGGATTTCATGGTATACAAACATTTGTAATTATTGTTAGTTGTTGTTACGGTTGCTTTTTTTGTTGGTTTTCATGTATTTTTTTTCATTTTTAGTTCTTTTTCTGCTTGTAATTCATTGCTGTTTTTGTTGGCTTTTGTCTGTTTAAAAATTCCTTTAACTAGCGAGTTAACATTGGATAAAAAACAAAAACACATAAACGTGTGGGTGGTTTTGGTCTTGTATTCGAGTACATTTTTGTTGTTATTTTTTTCGCAGTTTGTTTCTCTTTTATATCTTCTATCTGAGAGAGAGAGAGAGAGAGATAGAGATAGAGAGAAAAACTATACATGATGACATTGCAACTACTTTTTGGGTGGGCGCAGTGGTAATACTCCCTACACTTTTTTTTTATACTTTCACTAATAAATGGCTTTTGGCGTTTTTGTTAAAACAAACATGTGGAAATCCAGATTGTTGTTGTTATTAGTATGCTTTTGACCTATTGACACAAATTTTTCTGTGATCATCATCATCAGTTTTCTTATTTTTTATTTTTCTATAATATTTTCATTTTGCCTGTTACATGTAACCATTATACGGACATTTCCATGATTCCATCCATTCGAATTGGAAGGCAGTCAGTCGGATTGCATTTAAACGGATATTGACTGTTAGAGAATATATTTTACCATCATTGGCTTTAAAGTGTTTAGGTTAGCGTGTGAAATATGTTTGTGTGAGTGTGTATGTGTTGGTGAAATGAATGTCAATAAATTTGAAAACCACAACTGCTATATCCACTTCCGTTTCCGCTCTTGTTTTTTTACGCTATTTTTTTTTTTTTTTTGTAGCCATAAAAGTTTTCCAGTGCAAATCGTTAAATTTTTTTCTGTTTCTTCTTTGGTTTTTAAGTGATGAAAGCATGATTGCTTAAAAGACCGGCGGCCATGTTTCTTATTTGTTGTTATTTTTTTTTTTAAATTCCCATTAAGTTAGTTTCGGGCGTTTTTGTTGTTGTAATTTTATAGTTGTTTTCCTTACAGTAACGTTGTTGTTGTCGAAGGTGTTATTGTTGGTTTTGTTTGTCTAACCTTTTGGCAAAAAGTTTACACACAGTCAGCAAAAAACGAAACATTTTTTTTATTATTGTTGTTGTTATTACTGTTTTGTAAACATGTCGTAAAATGTCTTTTACCAGCTGTTGCAGAATTTACAACACGACACACACGCATACATATGTACATAGTATATGTGTATGTATGTACATACATATAATTATACTTTTTGTTACTGTATCTTGTAGTTACTATTGTTGTTGTAGTTGTGAATGTAACTACTTGTAGAAGTAACTAAAACTAAAACAGCAACAAATTTAAGCAGAATAAGATGATTGTTGATCATTCAAGATGACCCTTCTTTTACTTTTTTTGAATTTTCTTTAAACCATATTTTATTGTTTGTTGCCACTGTTGCCTTTATTGTTACTTAAGCAGCAGCAACAATCATAGTAAAGAGAAAAATAAAAACGAATTTGCAAATGCAGCACAGACTTGGAGAGCTGAAGAGTTATTTTTCATTTTTATGAGTAGTAAAGTATCTCAATCTAATACGTTTTGCTGCTGTAATATTTATATATTTCCATTAAAAGTCGCATCACTAGATATTCTTTTTATTTTCTACTATCACCTTATCCTTGTGATAGTATTAGGTTTCCTCACAATTCATTCTGCCCGATGTTAGACGCTGCATCGTAGAGTGTCTCCATGTTTAACTAAATCGTTCACTTCATTAGAATTCGCTTATTTGACTAACCTACAGTAGAGTTTTGTAATGATCAAAGACATTTGGACTTCTATAAGTTCATAAAGCAAGTCGTCGTAGTCTAGTAGGTAGTGTGTTGGCCAGGCCAGACATTAAAACGAAATACTAAGAGCATAATTTCGGCGTTTTCCTTTCAGCAGGTCTCAGGCAAAAACTCTGAGAGTAAGTGGTGTGAGAAACTAGATCATAATCCTGACTGAAGGGTTGTAATGAACAATTACGTATGTATGTGTGTATAAGTTGATAAAAGTCTAGGCAGATATCATTTAGAATCGATACCTTCATAAAATTGTCAGAACTGTGGAAAAATAATGCCGTCTAGGAATTATAAACGATATACGATGCAATATGTACATTGATAATAAAAAGTTGAACTTTGATAGCAGCAAAACGATTAACGTTCAAATTTAATTTAACGTAGCCCAACTTAAGTATTCTCGATAAGTGATTTCCACAAGACCCACAATTCGCGAAACGTTGCAATCATTTAATTTGCTGTACGAGCGATTTGAGTGCATGGACTTTTTCTTGTGGGGTTTTCTTAATGTGGATTGAATAAACCATAGCGGTTCTCAAAATCAACTTAACTTGTGCCATTGGTCAAATTAAGACTGCATTATGCACAGCAGTGGTGGTAAATTACACATTTCGGATGCACGGCTAAAAAAAATTTTAGAACAACTGAAATGTATTTCATAACTAAGATTACACTCGTCTGGGGTTTCTAATGAATTAATACGTAAGCAGTTGAGTCCAGGCATTCAACCACTATATTGTATATGTGGATATCTGTGTATGTATGTATGCAGTTTAGCAATTTGTTGCTTGTCAAATGCAGTTAACTTTAGTTATAATCAAAAAAGAAAAATGAAGTTTTTCAATTATTCTCATCTCTTATTTTTCTATTTCAAAAAACGAAAAAAAGGCAAGAGAAAAAAAGAAGAAAATTGCAACCACACATGGTGCTTACACACATATGCATACATACAATACACAATACATATGTGATAAAAAAAATTTGCAACAAAGAATTTTATAGAAAATTTTATAAAGAATTTTATAGAGAAGTTTATTTCTGTAGCTTTATTTTATTTTTGGTTTAAAAGTATTTTCTCTCTTTTTTTTTTTTTGCGAAAATCAAGTTTTATTTTGTGTGTATTTTAAATAGATATTTACACAAACACACAGACATACATTATTTTATATAACCAATCCATATATGCAAACAAATACATACACATATGTATGTATGTACATACACCAACAAAACAAAACAATTTAATTGAATAAAGTGAATGAAACTGATACGTGTTTGGAAGAGAAAACGTTCTCAAAGATATCGTGTTAAAAAGTTCGATACCCTACAGCATAGTGTACTTTTAGAAACTCGAACACAATTCTAGTACGTTTGTCTCTTACACTCGATCGTAATTGAAACAGAAAAAAAAAATTGTAAATCAACTGATTTTCACGAGCTTCTATTCAACGGATACTTTTCATCAATAAAAACAGGCAATGATCACTTTGTGCCTTAGGTAAGTTTAGGTTAAACCGGGTCAGGATCGTTGCAACCCCTATATTACCTATCTCGTTATAATTACAACATCTGGTTAGCATCTCTCAACCATTCCGAAAATCTTATGAAGGAGTGTGAATTTTTCTCAAATCTAAATCTAAATTTTTTTTGGATTCAATGTTTCACAAAGAAACTTCACTTTTATGTCGCTTTATCACAAAGTACATCGATGTTTTGGGTTTGTTTCGATTGATGTTTGCAAAAAAATAAATGGAGGTAAAGAAAACCGAATGTAATAGAATTAGTATGTAGCCGGACAGACCAGGTTGTACTGCCCTAAAACTATATAGAATATCCCTGTAATGTCATCCACAATTCTTTTGTCCTGGTAACCTTCATAACTGCTTCCAAATATTTAAAGACGAACAAAGTTGGTACGAGGATTCTTAATTAAAAATGTTTTTGTAATTGATTTTTAACAGCAACTTGAAATCCCTATTTTGCTAATCGTGATATGTTCCAGAATGTACGTTGAGGTTTTTGACAAACATCTCAGTTCCTACAAAGACAGTCGTTTTTCAAATTGTTTATTTTAGTTTGGCTACTTTGATGCTTTAAATAGGACAATAAATTCTATTTAGGAATTTAATTATTTTAGTCAGGGTAAGTTGCACCGAGCTGGCGAGCATTAACCAAGTTAAGTACAGAATATTCTCCCATTAGGCGGTTTCTAATACATCATACTGCCTACAAATGGACAGTCAATAACAGCCAAGTTAGTATTGTTTTTGCTACGATTAATAGATAGTCATTTCCTATATGACACTTTCCCATATTTAGACCAATAATTACCATTACCACATACTGAATCTAGTGATATAAAGTATATAACGAGATACTAAATATGAATAATCTGGTTGTAAATCTAGGACTAATCATAAATATTTCGCACCTTCTAATAGTCTAGTAGAGCTGTTGTATTGTAGCAGTTCATCTGTGAATTCTACAGAAGGCAAAACTTTCGTCATGATTTTTGAATTATAACACTAATAAGTAGGAATTTTCCCAACACACGCGGAAAGCTATCAGATCTTCAAAGAAAGCTACAGTAATAGCGAACATAATAAGGAAGATTAGGCTAGCTAGAACAGTTCCTTACCACTACAATCACTGTAACAATCCCACAGAGTTTTTCAGAAGTCTTTATTTCCTAGTAAACATAGATGTCGACCATAAATCCCAAGTATTTCGATATTCGTTTGCTTAGCTTGAAAAACTCGAAAAATTGAATTGCAATGGTTGGTCATATACAATATTTAATCTTATTTAACCTACATTTGAATCATTGATTAATTAATTAATAATTAATCACACTTTAAAAATACATAATGTCATTACATTTCTTACGCATCCCTTCATATTTTTTTTTATTGTAGTTAAAAACGTTTATTTAACGCTTTAATTTAAATATAAAACCAATCCCTCATGGCCATTTATAACCACAATAATACTCGTTAAATAACAATAAAAAATGTTTATTATTGTTATACAGTCTCTGCTCTACACTGCGTATGAGTAATGACACAATTATAATAACATTTTTCATTACTCATACGCCCACAATGTCAGTGCTTTATTTTTGAGTTTTTAATTTAATTTGTAAAAAAGAAAAACCAAAATAAAATGAAAATTTTCTTCAAATTTAATTCTTAAAAACTAAAAAAAAAAAAAAAATTATTAAATTTTAAGGGGGTTTCTCTTTACCCCGCTCTCTCGATGTTTTTTTCTTACTTTCTTTTTTGTTAATGACAATAATATTTATTTAAGTCAAAAGTTTTGTTAAATAAAAACACACCCATAGGGCTAAAGAGTATGAGTTTCGGGTGTGTGTGTGTGTTTGTGTGTTTATGTATGAGTTAGTGTGTAAGCGAGAGTGAGCACAACACAATAACAATATTTTTCATGCAGTGGGAAATGTCAGTAACCTTCACATTTGGCAAAAACCTAACATACACACACACACACACACACACACACACAAACCGATAAACATACTCATGCTTATATACATATGTATGTACATAAACAAACATCGTAGAAGAAATCAACGAATACAAATAAAATATAGAGAAAAAAAACAAAGACAGAGAGAGAGTAAACACCAAAAACAAAACACAATAAAATAAATACACAAATAGAGAAGAAACGAAAAAACAAAAAACGAAACGCATACACATACATACAGACACTCTAATGTACATACATATAGTAAGTATGATGACTGTAAATGTATGTGTTTAACATCTACAAGAAAAATGGCAGCAGACAGTAGAGATTTTTTGTTCATATAAATATTTAAAAACAAAAAACCCTACAACAACCATAACTCGTTTTGAAAAGGGAGCGGTTTTTTGTTGGTGGTAAAAGATTAACAACAAATACAATAACATCAACAAAAACAAAAATAACATAAATAGTAGAAACAATAACAGCAATGAAGATTTTGAATACAAAAAAAAAAAGAAAGAAAGAAAGAAACTGTTGAGTTTAAAGGTAAAAATGTTTCAGCTCAAGAGCATGAACAGTCTTTTTTTTTCTTAGAGAGAGAGAGAGAAAAAGCGAGAGAGAGAGAGAGAGACATAAGGAAGGAGAGAGATATTAGAGAGTTACTGTAAACACACACATACAAGTGTAGTTAATTTCAAAATTATGTAAAACGCTTAAATTGTATAGACGCTACACAAATGGCGGAATCGAAAATCGTAAAGGACTTAAATACAGTCTCTATACGTCGTCCATCCTAATATATACTCGTAGATAGAGAATATTTTTTTCAACGAAATATTAATAACAATGTCACGAATTGATCTTCAAAACCATCGTAATCGTTTATCTTTTTATCCTGGCATCCCACACAATCCATGTTATAATGAGTATTATGGATGTATTCATGAGTGGTGGAACCTATCTCTTTCCGTAATAAGAATCAAATCAAAATTGACAAATTAAAATCAAATTTTTGTCCGCTCTTATTTATTCTAAAAACTCATACAACGTTGTCAAGAAAAATATTCAGAGTTCATGTCAAACAACCCAACATTCGTGACATCTCATTTTCCTCCTTGACATGTATTGTGTGCTAATATTTAAATACTCGTTATATTCGCAGCCTACGTACATAATAGGAGTATGAATCCATAGTCATAGCCATAGTTACTACTGACCAATGGCCTAGAAGGTGACGATTATCATTACTTTTGTGTTTCACAATACCAAGAGATTTCAACCCTATCACCCTTACCCCTAACATTATAAAGCAACCACTTGCTTAACTGAAAAAAATTTGAAACAAAGCTTCAGAAGTTATTGAGGAATAATACATCGATATACAACTCTGTTCGAAAATGTTCATTTAGAATTTCTTTTCCTAATGATGTTTAACTTGCATTTGGTAGAGGCCTGCAAAACTCAATCGGTTTTATAATTCTTATATCCTAAACCAAATTTTTTAGAATATCATAGAAAAAATAACAAATTTGTTTACACTACACTATATATTTTGATGATTGTTTCTCATTCCTTCGGCTTTTCCACAGTAGGGACTTTTTTCTGAGATATTATTTTCACAAGTACTAAAGAAATTCAAGGAATTTTTCTAAAAATTACTGATGAAGTGTGCCAAAGAAAGTCTATAAAAGGATATAACTTACTGTTGCTAGGATTTTCCAAAGAGAAGCGTTGATAACACTGTTTATAAGAGATTGTAAAATATTTTACTGACTTTACACCAAGCAATTTTGCTAGCGTATTTAATTGAAATTTCACTAATTTTTTAAGTTTTTAAACCATTTTTTTTGCTATCAAAGTTAAATTTTGTATTATAATTTAAGAACATACAATTTTCTTTGTAAAATATAAAAAAAAAATTTAATTTCATGAAATTTCTTATAAAACTTGTCATTCACTATTGCTTAGTGTAAATAAGGTATTACTGTAAACATATACATACCTACATACATACGTACATACAGTAAAAGTAAAAAACAAAGAGCCAACAACACATGTATGTACTAAAAAAAAGAGAGCAAGTGCACATACATATACATAAATAGTAAAGAGAGTAAAAGGCAACAACTACAACAATGTTTGTTTTTATTGTACTCAATGAAACTCAAAACCCATTGAGTAAATAGAAAACTTAGGTGTATACAGAGGTTACAGTATATTTGTATGTGTGTATAGGTATTGTGTGTGTAGTAGTATCCAAGAGTATGTTACGTTATGAGATTCGAGGTATATTTCTACAATATATGAAATTTGGTTAAGAGGTTATGTTGTTGTTGATAAATAAATGCAAAAAAAACAGGACTTTAATAATTCCTTTAAACAATAACGACATTCAGTTTCGGTTTAAACGTTAGAAAGGCACGAAAGGATAATACATACGTGCGCGTTATGTGTTACAGTAAAAGAAAAAAATGAAAAATAAAATGAAATTGAGAAAAATATATAGAAAAATAGAAATTAAATGAAAATGAAATAAAATTTAAAATTGTAAATGAAAATTTAACACAAAAAGGAATACACAAATAGGAATACATAAATTTCTTAAGAAAGTAACACGTTAATGAAAAAAATTATTAAATAAATAAATACAAAAAAAAAAAAAAAATAAAAATAAAAGTAAAAATATGGAATTTAATAAAATATATAAGGTTTAAATTGAAATACAAAATAATCTGTTTAAATTAAAGGAAATTTTAGACGAAAATATTAAGGTGTTAAAAAATTATAAAAAAAAAAATAATTAAAAAAAATTTTTTTCAAAAATTACCAAAAATATTACAAAAAAAATTTTTTTTCTTATTTATCTACACATGCACATGTATGTATGTATGTGCATATGTACTTCTGTTGAAAAAAAAAATTATAAAGTAGTATTTATTGTTGTTTTTATTCTTTTTGCTTTAAATTAAAAGTAAAAGCCAACGTAATCTTTACTAATTTTGCTAATGAACTTGACATAAAAGACGTTTATAACATATACAATTACAGTTACACTTACAAAACACCCAACCATTCGTTCAATCTCATACTTCATACTTTCGCTCCCTCTCTCTATCTATTGCTCTTTGTGTGTCTTTACAACATACTTATTTGCTTTGTAATACACACACACACTTACAGTTGATAATAAAACCAATGTTAAAATACTCACACAGAAAAAAAAAAAAACAACAGAAACAACAAACGAAAACAATAAAACACACTAAATTCTCAGTTGTGAGAATAATGTTAACGACGGCAATAACAAAAAAAAAAAAACAACAATACTATAACAACAAAACAATACAATAACTGTGCTCATCAAAAGCAAGAGAATGAAAAGCAAAATTTTATTCTCTCATCAGCATTCTACTACAATTGCTGGCTGTCTGCTACTACCACTACTACTACTACTACAACTACTGTTACTAGTAAAACTGCGACGTCTAGGCTCAGTGGACAGCGCTGTTAGTTGTGAAAAGGAAAAAAAGTAATCAAAACATATACAGGCTTAGTGCCACAGTACAGTACAGTGATGAGAAAAATATTAAACTGCAGTGCAACTTTAAAATGAAAAAAAAAAAACGATTAAAAATTTAAAGTTTAGTAAAATAAATAAAAAAAAAACATTTCTTTTGAGCTAGATCTTAACAAAAAAACTTATTACGTGTATAAACAAGAAAAGAAAACATTTTTTGAACAATTACTATTGTAATTTAATGGAAATAATTAATAAACAAAGGTTATAAGAATTTATTTCTAAAAATTCTAACATACTCTACGTTTTTTAATTAAAATTTTGACTGTTTTGTATGGTCTAATACAAAGCTTTAATTAACGATTCCATTTGATTAAAATTTTAAATAATCTTAATCTTAATAAACTTAATTTCGGTTCGAATTTATTGCCGGACGTTCTTTATTTAAAACTTTCAAAGTAAAATATTCCACGTTGGTCCACAACAGTCATAAAAACAGTCATCAAAAGTGCAAAAGTTATCATAAAAATAAGTACAGTGGCTGAGAATTATTCGTGTTTAGAATAATAATAAAAAAAAATTCAATTTGATTTAATTTTGAAAACAAAAAAGGAATAATAATAATCGTACGATATTTTAAAACGGAAAATAATGAGTCTTGATAATGTTTTAAGGCTTTAAAGTAAATGAAATAAAACTTTTATGAAAACCGAAAACGGTTACTGACCAACCTGACATTTTTCAAAATTTGTAAACTTTGATGCATTTAACAAATTGAGTCAATTTTTTGGGACATATTTTGGCAAGAATTGGGTTAAAGTTTGGCTTTTTTTAATTACAAATTGGTAATATATTTCTTAAAAACGAAAAGCCAATGTAAAACTATTGGAACCAACTCCTATATCAAGCTGCTGTTTTAATCATTAGCAAAATCTTGTCTCCTAAGGCAGTTTCATTACAACCCTATTACAATCAGAATCACAACCTAACTTCTCACATCGCCCATGTTGTGTGTTGTGTTGTGTTACATTTTATTCAAGACTTGCGGACTTTCAGTCCACTCTGAACGTCAGATTTTCGAGAAATTTTCCAGGTCAATTTTATTTACTTTTAGAGTTTTTTCCAGAAGATTGCTGAGAGGAAGTCGTCGAAAGAAATATTCTTCTCCTTGTTCTTTCTTCTAGAGACACCTTTCACACTTGTGATATCCTTGGTTGTAAAGTTTACATAATGTGTGGGTGATTTATTTATAATCTTATTCCGATGTAACATTCTTCTCTTACCTGAATCGCCTCAGAGTGTCTTCGTGTTTCTGCATACTGCGTTCAATGCGCCATTTTAGCATTTCCAGTGTTCGGAAATGCTTTGAATTTACCGGTTTACTTTGTGTCCCTGGATCTTACTGCCTTAATGGTTGGTATTTGTCGACCAATAAATCAAATACGGACTGGTCCAGCTCTCAAACATTCTAATCGCGCATATTTCCACAGAGAAATAGTATGATGGATAGGCAAATGAAAGCACAGTTAGGTTTTTATTGTAGTTTTGTCGTATAAATACTTATTTCAGTTCTCATCAAAATTTTATAGCCGTTCGTGTCGTAATTAGTTCCGTTAAACCAGGATTGCCAATATGATATCCATCCATAATTGGCCATTACAACCCTTCAGTCAGGATTACGACCTAGCTTCTCACACCACTTATGTTGTGTGCGTTAATTTTATACATGAGTGGCGGGACCTACAGTTTAAAGTCGACTCCGAACGACAGATTTTTTTGAGAAGCTTTTCATGGCAATTTTTACTCTCAGAGTCTTTGCCAGAAATCTGCTGAGAGGAAGTCGCCGAAGAAATATTTTTCGTTTTGATGTCTGACCTGGGATTCGAACCCGGGTCTTTCGTCTAATAAGCCAACACACGACACACTAGACCACGGCGACTTCAATATGATATCATAACGATTGAATTGGATATAGTTGATATGCTTGTTATTCTGATATGCCATTGACGTGTTCTGGTAATGCTTAACTATGTTCACCATTATTATTACAGTTTATGTTAGCGAGGGTGTAACTAGACTCCTGTAGAACAGTACTTTGTTAAGAACAACGTAATCTCAGTTGAACTACAGTCTATCTGTTCATTGGGATCCGTAATGTAACACTTTTTACATGGAATAACACCACCAGGATGGCTTCTTCTATCACAGCAAAATAGGTTAAAGTTGCTTAACTCGTTGACTGTCGACTACGAGATAACTCGTAGATTGCTTAGTAGTGTGAAAAAAATCAAGTTGTCTATTTTTTGGCTATTTTTTTGAAAATTGCCGCGGGAGTTAACGTGTTAAATTAAAAAGTCAGCTGCAAACACTGGTGTCTAACCATTTCTCAAAGACACATATGATATCAAATATAGAAAAGGATTTTCGAAACAGTTTATTGTTAAAATTCTGTGTCATGTACGAGTATATGACATATTTTCAAAACAAATCTCTATTTACATAAAATACGGATCATAATCGTATCGCATACATAGATTGTCTTTAGAATTATTAACGAAGTCATTTGTTACATGTGCCATAGGACAAATATGGTCACGAAGCAATGCTTTTGCATTAGACTGGAAATTAATTTCATTTTAAAATATATTCAATTGCAAATTTTCAAGTATTGATTTAAATTTTGCGCCTGCATTCATTACATTTCGTTCGTATAGTTTTTGTCCACGCCACAAAAAAAAAAAAAAAATAAAAAATAAATAAAAAACATTTCTTCGTGTAAACTCCCACTGTATTTAAGGGCAGACATGGTTGTTGTTGTTGTTGTTGTCAATTTTCTTATAATAATAATAGAAAAAAAATATTAGAAATAACTAATGCTGTACACAGATGTTGTTTTTGTTGTAATTATTATAATTGTTGTTGTTATAGTTGCTATAGGAAATAAGCTTAAAAAAGAAGAAACAAAAAAAAAAAACAAACAGGGAAAACAATAAAGAAACAAAAATAAAAATGAAAAACAATAAAACAAACAACAAACAACAAAGAACCAACAAAAGGATAACATAAAAATCGTAGACATGTTTTTATTTACGTTGATGTTGTTATTATTATTATTATTGTTGTAGTTGTTGTTGTTTATAATTTTTATTTTTTATTTGCTTCGCTCTTTAGAAAGCTCATATACAACATGAAGGAACCTCGTCATCTTGAATGTTTGTTATCGTACTCGTAGTCGTGGTCGTGTGGTTGTTGACGTTGATGACGACGACGTATGTATGTATGTGTACGATGCTTTATTTATCTATTTTCTTGTTTATTTTTTTATTTTATTTTCTTGTTTATTTTATTGTTGATTTATAGTGTGGGAAATATGTTTAATTGCAACTTGATGATTTTATAAGTTATCGTAAATACTAGAAAAGAATTCTTACAAATGCTATTGTCATGTCAAATTATTAGATAGTGTTGTTTTGAAGCTTCCTATTGACTTCACGATCGATACCTGAATCAGTGATATACCAGTTTACTGGTAGATCATGATCACATGAAAAAATCGAATCACTTATAATTTTGGATATGCTCTTAAACAGGAAACAGTATTAATATTCTCACTTGGGAGACCTTCCAACGAATTGTGGCGATTTTATAATGGCATGGAGGAAGAGGAGAAAAGCCCTTCCTTTCTAACATTTTTCATAGAATTTATTGATAAAATTCTTAGAGGCAGGAGTGATTTGGAAAAAATCTATAACTTCATAGTATTACCGGTATGGTTGCGTTTCTGTTAAAATAGTGTTAAAGCGAAATGTGATACGATCAATCGTTCATAGTTTTAATTTAATTTTCTTGTTTAAACATGGTTCAACTCAATGAATATCAATTCCTGTAGCTTTAGTTGTGTCGTTGGTCTTTATATTCTCTCTCTCTCTCTCTCTCTCTCTATGTATATATTTTTCTTTTTCTGTATTCCTAGTTATTGCTGTTATTAAAACTGGTCGTATTTTCTTTTTCTTCGTTTCTTGTTTATATTTTTTCTTCTTCATCTTATCGCGTTAAGGAAAAGAGTGTAAAAGCGTAAAAGTGTGTGCAATTTCGTTGTGTTTGTAATATTGTGTTGCTTAAGGTTTTTTCAAATGTCTGTACGCTTGTATACGAAAGTGTGTGTGGGGCTTTTTTTATGTATATTTAGTTGTTGTTTTTATTTAATTCAGCGTGTGTACTTTTTCTCTTTCAGAAGATTTGATGGAGTGGAAGAAATGAAAAGAAAATACACACACACACATTTACACTTACTTTAATACATAGAGGTAAACACAATGATCCTTTAGAAATATTTTAACAGCATTAATATACGACAGGTAATGTTCTGAAGATCAATGTAAAGGTTATTATGGTTAGGAAAGCATAAACGTTTCGATTTTAGAATAGTTGCTGGAAATTATTTACAAAATCAATTCAATTTTTGTATTTTTGTAAATATTTTTTAATTTAGACAGAGTTTCAAAGATTTAAAAAAGATTTAAAATAGATTTTCGTTTTCTTTTTTTTTTAATTTTTATGAAATTTTTGAATTATCACAGCTTCAGGTCTGATAGTATATTACTAGAATTTTACAACCGGTGAGCTCTTTAAATGAGTCAATTGTTCTTGATACAGTTTTCCTGTGATTGCCTGGCCAGATTTCAGCAGCTCGTAGTACATGAAACTCTTTTGGTCTCACATGCTATGAGGCGGTGTAATGCTGCGTGATTTTTGATTTTATGGAATTAAGACTCTTCAACTACAGTAGCCCAATAGCCAGCTAAATTGGAAAATTTTAAAGTGGGAGTAATGTTTTGTGAAAGCGCTGTTGTGCCTGAAGTAACGATGTAAAATGGAAAAAACTTTTGCGATGTGGGTATTCAATTTCGACGAGGAGTTGGTCGCAAGTTACACAAGAGCTTTGTCCATCCAAGAAAGTTTAATGAACACACTTTGGTAGTGGATAAATGGCCAATTTTAATACCACAGTTTTACGATAGTTCTGGAATTTTTTGTAGCTTCTTTTAAAGCCACTCAAATTGCCAATTTTAATGAGTGGTAGTGTGTACTGTGGGCGAAGTACCCAGTTGGTACTCCTTGAGTTCTGCAGAAATCATTTTCAATTTGTCCAAGACCAATGACCACAGACAACCATACTGAGCATGCTTCTTAGGAGTTTAAGCAAACTCTAGACGAAATCTATGGCTGCATTGTATAAAGCACGCAGTCTTGAAGTATAAATCTTGCAGTTTTAAATTTTACACACATTGTTGTACTTTTTTTTAGGATATTGCACGTTTCTTTTATACATTTTTACGCATTTACAAGAGAAAGTAAAATTTGAACTTTGAAATGTTTGCTGGGTAGATACTTGAAAGGAAAGTAAATTGGTCGTAAGGAACCCACACAATTTTAACATTCACAAAGCCACGCGACATTGACTCAATGGGTTTTTATTTTCTATTTTATTTTTTTTTTCTTTTGCTACTGCTGCTACTACTACGTATGTTCTTGTTGTTGTTGTTGTTGTTGTTGTTCTTATTCTTGCTCCTTCTGGCTGTGCGTAACGTAATAGAAGCGTTCTATTTTCTATTTTCTATCCTATACATTTATTTTTCTTATTTTTTTTAGTTTTTATTTTCTTTTGATTTTGCTCTTTATATTTTTTTATAAAGTCCGTTTTCTAGTACCGTTCTTTTTATACAAAGAAAACAAAAAATTCTTCTCTTTTATTTCTTTTAAATGTCATTTCTCATATTCATATTCTGTTTTGTTGGTGTTTTTTTTCTCATTTTGCTCGGCCTTTAATTTCTCAGAGTCATAGCGTTCGCTTCGAGAAAAGGACGAGGGTGTTTTCTTTCTATTTGTTTTTTTCTTACTTTCTTTTTTTCCAAGTTTCTATTCAGAATGTGTTTTTGGTTGTAAGAATTATGATATGATGGGTGTCGTGGCAAATATAAAATTTTATTATTTTTTTTTATAGATTTTTTTGTTTGTTTTTGTTTTTTTCTGCTTGTATTTTAATAATTTAATTTGTTTTTATATAAATTCTATATTGTATATATGTATGTACATACATATGTACGTTCATATTTGTTTGTTGGTTACTTTAATAACAATATGCGCGCTTGTTCTGCTTTTGCTTTTGGATTTGAGCTTGTGCTTGACCTAAAGAAAAATGAATTTTAAAATATGTTTTTAAAACCATCTTGTTAACGAACAGGTTGTATTTTATGGCTTGTAAAACAGACACCAACACGACTGTTTGTAGGCGTATGAGTCTTGTGGATCTTTTCAATTTAACGTGTCGTATATAACGTATACGTCGTGTGGTATAAAGAGATTCCTTTTAATTGAATTATTTTTGCAAATTTATTTTAATTAAATTCTGTTTATTTTCTTTTTTGCTTGACACTTTTTAGAAAATTCTTTGTTTCAGTTTAATTAATTTTGTTTTTGCCAGCTAATCAATGGAAAGGTTAGTGGTAGCATACAGATGACAGAATTGGCATTTGTGTGAACTCTTACTCGGTATTGAGACCTAGTCCTATTGAAGTAGCTTATCCGTTATGATTGGTTAAGATACTGAGACTAGCGGTTGTTAGTATGACAGGAGCAAACAAAATCTGTCCTACTGCAGCGATTGAAGCTCTGTTGGACTTCAGTCCGCTTCAAATGGTAAAGAAGACCAGAGATTTGGAGACTAGGTTTAGGATAATGAATATAGGTCACGACGATAACTCGATCTTAAAGCTCATTATCGAATTTTATGAATTCATGTATCGAGTTGTTCCCTGGGCAAAATTTAAAATTTAGGCATATGCATCGCAACCAGACTAAGTATTAAAATTGAATAAAACAATCTAGAAGTTACATGCTCTTTTAAAAGAAGGTTTTTTTTTGTGGTATTCAGAAGGTAGAGAGTTTGTCAGGCATAAAGTCACATCGGATAATTACTTGCGGTAATTTTTTTACACTATAGCGCTGCGACCATACGATCAAAATTTTTAGAATATTTTCTGCCCCGTACCCAGGTGTTTCTGGCATGATGCCATTACACATTCTCATTATAGATCGTATAACCTGTGTCCTGAGGTCGAAACAATCCCAGTTACTTTGATCGATAACTCAAATCTCTTGCAATACGTCGTGTTGTGAGTTTCTTTTTGATTAAAAGTAATTTCCTTTTTAGATCATTGATAGTTTTACTATCAGTTATCAGAATAGAAATCAATTTTTTCTAACGAATTCAAAAAAAAAAGTTCAATCCATCTTCAAATAATAAATCCAGAAATACAATAGATGACTAGTGACATTAAAGAAAAACCATTAAATTTTCAGATTTGCTTGTCGAAATTCACAGGAGGCAACACTGCCATTCTAGCTATTGATGTCAACTGCCGAAAATTGTTTGTGTCACCTCATTGAAATAACAATAGAGAATAATTATTTAAATTATTCAATTATTAGAAATAATTATTTGACGATATTTTAAAAGATATGCATTAGACTCACCTGCAGGATATTTCCTTTTTTTTTTTGTACGCTACTGTATATTTGTTTATTTCTCCTATTACTGCGTAATGGTTAGTAGTTTTGGTCAGAAATAATGTATGCACTTTAAATTTAATTTCCCTTAAATAGTTTTGCTTCTTTTTAAAAAACCATTATATTTTTAATTATTGAAATTAAAATAGCAAAACAAAACAATAAAGAAATTATACTAACAAATTAGAAATTGTTAAAGAAAGAACCGAAAAAAAAAAACGAAAAAGTGGTTTAAAACAGTAACGCTATGAATTATGACCATAATGGTTGACTTCCTCCCGCAGTTAAAAAAAATTGTTTTTTTTTTTTAGAATGAAATGTAAATACATACTAATACTACCATATTAAATCTACAACAAGTTAAATTACAATAACAACTGCAACAAAAATGAAAAATAAAATAAAAAACTGAATGTTTTAAATGACTCACTTGCATGTTTAAATTAAATATTGACTTTAACAACAACTACTACAACAAACAATATCACACACTAGGAATGAAAAGTAAGGGCCGAAAGAGAGGGAGTCAGTGGAAAATATCTTTCATTAAAAATAAATTTAATTAAAACACGAATATTTGCAAAAAATAGCATACAAGAAATACGACACAACAACAATAATAACAAGAGCGGCAACATTATAAACCAGGTGAAGGTCACCATGAGTGGCAATAAAAATTAAAAAAAAAACGTTTTTTTTTGAAAAGAAAATATTTTTAAATTGTTTAAGTTTTCAAATTTAAATAAAATATTTTCACTGTTTTATTTTTTATTTTACTTTATTGTTATTGTTGGTTGGTGACGCTGAAAATTGTTCAAATATTTTCATAAAAAGAAAAAAAATTTTCTTTTCCAGTATGAAGGCGGTTTAAACAGATTTTAGTGTAAATTTTTCTAATGAAAAAAAAAAAGAAAATTAATGTAATGAAATTAATATTTTCCGTATTTGGTATCAAGAGCCGTAATCCTTCAACAAAATATGAAAATCGCAAGTCACAGTCAATGCATGATAATACTAAATTCCTTTTGCCCAAAAATATTAGAATTTACGTGGTCGCCGTAGTCTAGAAGGTAGTGTGTTGGTTTATTAGACGTAAACGGAGGGTTCAACCCCAGGCCAGATATCAAAAACGAAATGCAAAAAAGTATTTCTATGGAGACTTCCTCTCAGTAGAATTCTGGCAAAAATTCAGGCAGTAAATAGAATTCCAATGAAAATGTTCTCAAAAAAATCTGTTGTGTTAAATTGTCACAACATGACGGTTGTAACGGTTGTATGTATGTACGTGAACGTTGTTTCAAAGAGATAGTTTCACATGCCATGGCATTAACGCAATGAGAGAAGAGTTTGAAGGGCAATTAAACTTACGTTCCGTAGCAACCATATTGCAAAAGAAAATGACTGGGAAAGGCATTCGGGTTTAAGTTTATTTACCACATAGCCAACAGTCTGTTCAGTAGGACGATTATGCGATCGTAAAATAAGGGAAGCGCACGTACTTAGTCTGAACAGAATATCCATTTTGATAAAACAATTTTATTGTTTGCGCATGCTGTTGAAAGCTGTATCCGTCTATTTTTTGAATTGGTAAAACGCATTGAATAAATGATAACTAATTTGTCAATCGTTATCAACTGTCAAAGTTCGAAAGTTCCCGGTTGGAAAGCCAGATGGAAGAAAATCTAACAAATTTCATTGAATATCGATGACTACAAATGGAGAAGAAAGGACTCTAGGTGATTGATACGTAATGAGAATCGATTTGACGGTCGATTAAATTTTAATCGTTTTAAAATCTACCATAAAAGCCGCGCTATAAAATCCACAACAATCAATGACCCCAACCATTTATGGCATTCTAGGCCATTTTTTGTTTTTTTTTTGCATTAAATCATGTGGTATTTAAAAGGGGACAAAATATTTTAAAATTGTTATAGACAAACAATAACTTTTGAATGTAACGCAAGCAATTTCATTTTTGTTTTTAAATTTACTTTAAAATGATGATGTGATTGTGTTTGTAACACACAGCGTATGAGTGTTTTTATTATCAATTGCATTCGATAATAATACTCATACGCTGTGGTTGTGGCGGCAACAGTGACTAAACAATTACCAGCATATTTTATTATCAACTGATGATTGGATTTGAATTTAAATCGAATTTAAATGGATTTTGAATAAAAATGGTTTGTTTTACTGTAATTAGAAAACCGAAAAGTGAAAGGATTTGAGTTGAAAAAACATTTTTAATATTTAAATGAATATTGAAATTTCATAATTTAGTGGGAAAATGAAAAATTTTTTTTTTTTTTTTTATGTAGACATTTCAAGTTTTTAATACATAGACTGTATTTAAGAGTTTTTGGGTATGTAACTTTTTTTTTATCAACTGTTTGGATTAGGCAAGGCTGGCTGTGCTTATGCTTATGTAAAATGAATGATAAGATATTGTAGGTTGCACTGGGTACAATTTAGAACATTTTTCATCCACATAATCACGTGATAAAGGTCTGTAATGTGCTGATAAATTGTGATTCTTAATTTAGTTCTAAGCCTAGAAGCCCTAAGTTAAGGTCACTTTTTTGGGCATTATCCATAAGATAGTTGATAGTTACGGTTTGTGTTTTCAAGTCCGTAAAGTGGTCGATCAACAATGCGAATTTGTGGTTAGATTCCAGATAGAAGCTACATCACTTCTACAAGCATATCTACGTTGAAAGCCTTAAACATTCACGCATTGAATTATAAAGAAGAAGTAGCGAGAGACATAGACTTTTTGCACGAAATGGGTTTGAGCCAATCTTAGTTCTGGCTTTATAGTTACTGTAGGAAGAAGTTTTAAGCATTCGTCAAACTATACAAAGCTGAACTGAACGACATTGAAGACTGAAAGAAGATATTTTCAGAATAAAAATCGTTTGTATATTCTGAAATAGAGAAAATGTATAATCAGAATCCGTACTTGGAATCTGTGCGGCTTTAATGCAATTCAGAAGGAAATCCCATTACCTTAATACCTTTATGCAAAATATCTGTCCACATATTATAACTTACAGTACCCAAAAGATTTTTTTTTCTCAAATTTAAACTAAAATTCATTCCAGTGTAACAAATTAAAAGAAAATGAAAAAATTAATGGAAAAATCACAACCAGACTAAACCAAATCAAACCAGACCAGATAATAGAAACTAAAAAAAAAATTTTTTTTTAAATGAAATCATAGTTTTTTTAAAACACTACCACATGCACTTGTGCCCACCACACGCATGCATATAATGAAACTTATTTACTTTTGTGAGTGAGAGAATTCAATTTTTACAATAGTATTGGTGAAAATGTTGAAGTAGAGGTGATACAACACATGTGCTTAACATAAGCATACACACACTTTCGCATATAAAACTGTCTGTTATCTTTTGTACATATACAGATATGCCTGTACATACATACATACATGCAAATTTGTGTGTGTGCGTGTGTGTGTGTATGTTTGCGTTTATTAGCTAGACCGAGTATTTTTGAATAATGACACACGGGTATGATGACAACGACCAGTTCTTTGATGGTGGTATGGGTAACAGCAGGTCATATTGCTATAGTTGCTGCCGATGATGATGACGATGATGATGACGATGACGCTGACGGTGGCGGTGATGGTGATGGTGATGGTGATGTAGTGTGCGTGCAACACCCACATGTAAAAACTTTTATACATGCAAAGATTCATACATGTGTACATACGTACGTGTATATAATATTAGCTAAAATTTTTCTTTCTTTTGTTTAATAAACCACCATGTGTATCTAATGAGTAAAAAAAAAGTAAAAAAAATAAAGAAAAGTGTGGCAAAAAAATTGGAATGGAAATAGAAATAAAATTAAATAAATAAAATGACCAACTTCTCCAAGTCACGCAAAGTAATAAAACAGTAAAAACAGAAACAAAAGCAGTTACCATAACAGAAATATAAGAAAGAACAAGAAGAACCTTACCTTGCAACAACAAATAAATTTAGCAACTAAACAAGGGAGACTATTATAAACGGTCAAGCCCGATTAAATAATGAACATTTGTGTCATTAGAACTGTGGTGAAAATTTATGTAAAATCCTTTCTGGGTCAATTGTCTTTATCCTTAAGGCACATGGACTTTAAATCGATAAATTCATTCAAACACTACACTTCATTCAAACACTATGGCGAGAACCACGTCAAAGACAAGTCAAACGTATCAGCGGTATATACTCTAGTGGGATACCACAATCAATAGGCCTCGTTTAATATAAAGAATACGTTTTCTTTCTGATTGTTAAGTCGTCATGTTATTTTTTATTGTTTTTGTGTTGGTGGTGGCAAACCCGCCAATGTTCGATGTGACCGATATTTACAGATTCCATTGCACGCTTTACCATTAGTCATTCATTTTTAAATGACCTGATTTGTTTGATTTTTATATTTTAATTTTATTTAATTTGTTTACTCAACTACATATCCGAGTTCGAAGAATAATATTCGTTTGACTACTCCCTCGCTGTAGCATTCTGGCGAAGGATCTGAGAGTAGTTACTTTCCATAAAAAAAAACTCTTAAATATTTCGTTCGGTTTATAAGTAACTACTAACCACTATTGAATTAAATTAACTCATATAATAATGCTGATATGGCTTTTTATCTTTCAATTGAATTGAAACATAGTGTATGTGAGATGTCATCAAAATATTTCATTCGTCTGAAAGCCTTATTATGGAAATAAAAGGCTCCATTACGAAGGGATTATAATATCCAGCAAACCTACGCCACAGCTTCCCTGGTTGGAATGGATCCGAAACGTGCACTTTTCCATCACAAGGATTATGTTGCTTGTAAAGACTGCTATGGTAGGTGACTTGTTCGCATGCAACTGTAACTTAAGAAAAAACCCTTCTAGAAAAGGTTAAAAAGGTAGTCAAATCACATGATATCGGTGCCTAGTTCATTATGCCGTCAAATCGCTTGTGCAGAATATGTAATATGGCATGAGTTATATGGCTCGTCAGCATTGTGCTGTTGAAACTATAAGTCGTCCAGTTCAGCCCAAAAGATTTACATAGGTCAGCATAATATAAACCGATAATTTTGCCAGTCCAAAAGCTCCACTAAACACTAACATGTGTGGGCTGCATGTGGATTGGTATCATAGCAAATTCGGCAATTTTTTTGTTTACATACCCTTAAATATAGGAGTAGACCCCTTCGCCGAAGATTATTTTTCGATGAAAATTAGGATCAGTTGACTCTTGAGGTCTGTGAAAGTTTGTAGTAATTTAACAAAACGAAATGTATAAACGACAGTTAATTTAACACTTGTACCCTCAAAATGATGATCGTTGTTAAATGTCAAATTTCAGAATTCTCAGTTCGAAAATCCTTTATACAGTATTGAGAACAAATATAGAAAGATCATCAGTACATAGTGGATCAGATTAATGTTTGAAACAAATCAGAAGTTTAATGCTAAGTTTGTAAATGAACTTTATTTCAAACACTCTGTGCAAACAAACGAATATTAGCTGCTGTATTGTTTAAAATAAAAGAACAGAAACATTAA
Organism: Sarcophaga peregrina; assembly: GCA_014635995.1. NCBI lineage: Eukaryota > Metazoa > Arthropoda > Insecta > Diptera > Sarcophagidae > Sarcophaga > Sarcophaga peregrina. The sequence continues at coordinate 106,505,250 of CM025789.1, read as the reverse complement.
ATATTTGATATTTAATAAATGGAAATATCGATTATTGTAATTTTTAGTTTAATTATTAAGTATTTTGTTTAAAATTTCATTACAAAAAATTTAATAGGAACACCTGTTGACTACGTTAAACAACTTTAACGTTGATTTGTAATTGTATTCTCTCTTCATTTTGTGCAAATAATTTTGGTAAAATGACTTTTTTTTTGGGGACTTTCTTTTTTTTTATTAAAAATACATTTAATTTTAGTGTAAATAATTTTTTTTTTTATTTTCAACTTTTCAATTTCATATTTTGTTGTCGTTGTTGCTACTGTTGTTGATGTTGTTGTTGTTGTCGTTGTTGTTGTTGATACCTACGAATACAAAAAAAAAAAAAAACAAAAAAAAAACACAAAAACTATTATTAATTTTCTTATTAAATTTATTGATTTTTCTTGCGTATAATTTTCTTCTTTACTATTTTTATTTTCATAATTTCATTCAACTATTTAAGCAAACAAAAAAAAAAAAAGAAAAAAAAACCAATAGAGACACAAATACTTACACATGCAGACACATGCATACACATACTTCAAAAGTCACACAAAAAGGAAGAGTAATACACATACACACTCTCACATGCACAGAGCGAGAGAGAATGAAAGAGAAATAAACCAAATATGTGAAAGAAAATAAGAAAATATATTGTTTTTGTTATTTCCTTAGTTTAAAATACACATACTGTATGTACGTACATACAGTATGTGACAAAACAATGGAAACTTTTTGAAAAGTGCACTAAAAATTAAAAATATTCTTAAGAAATTCACAAAATATTTGTGCTTTTTATTAATAATAAACAATTTCAATGTTAAATTTCAGCAATGAAAAAAAAAAAAAAAATATGGACTTAACAAATCAGAACTTTCAAAAATTATTAGAACATTTTTTGAGTCAAGATCTGTTAACACTTACCATTTTGGCGAAGGCTTCAATAATATGTCTTTTTTATATTTTTATCCATACTAATGAACTGCAATTTCCAATTTTTTTCTTTCCAATTTCCAATTTTGTCAAATTAGAACACATAAATAAATTTTTTAAAACAGTTTCCATTATTTTGTCACCCACTGTATGTACGTATGTATATACAGAATATTATACCTTCTCTTTGAAAGGACAAACGAAAGGAAAGGACAAAAAAGAAAAATTTTCATTATTTCTTTCTGTTCATTTTGCCTTTTGCCACAAAAACACACAAACACAAACACAAACACAATAACAACAACAATACAAATCATAAATAATAAATTCCACCCACTACTACATACTTTTATTTTTAAGGTTACAGTCAATAAGGCCAAATAACTTTTAATCGAGAATGTCTGTGTGTTTCTTCTTGTTGTTGTTGTTGTTGCTATTATTATTGTAAGCTACTGAGTGAAATTTCATACAAAAAACATTGAAAGAGAATAAAACAGTGCACTTACAGTACCACAAAACACTCAATTACTGTTACTGTTATTGTTAAGATGCCTGTTAGCTAAAGCATTATGCCAAATGGTATATGAAATTAAATATACTTGTATGTGTGTGTGTGTGTATATGAAAAGAAAAAAATAATGAATTAAAAGAGAGTAAAAATGTATGTATTTAAGAGCATAAAAATTAAAGAGTTTTTTTGCATTGCTATACCTTTTTTCATGACACATATTAAGCAGACTCCCAAAATTGTAACATTGAATAGATAAAACATATTGAAAAGGAAAGAAAATAAATGACAATAACAACAACAACAACAACAACAAGGAATTTAATGGCCTGATTTTAAACTAACCTACATCAACATTAGCAACAAAAACAGAAACAACAACAGCATTTTAACAAAATGGGTCTACTATGTACTTCAATGAATAAATGTAGGCTTTCTGCTCTCTATAGGTATTCGCCACAGTTTTTTTTTTGTTTTCTTTTATAAAAATGTTTGAATATAACAAAGTATGTATGTATGTATGTATGTATGTATGTATGTAATAATAAGTGTTGTAAATATCAGATTTCTAAATTAGATTTTTACCAATAAGAATTCCTTTTATTTGTTTTTTTTTCTTACATTTTTGTAATGAAATTTGAGATATTCATGCTAACTAATGGCTGCAGACATGAGTTGTCTTTCAAAGGATCACAAATTAGGTTGAAACACTTTCAACTGTTACAGAACCGTTTACAGAATTTTTGTTTGTACTCAGAATGCGAATATAAGAGATACGTATTATTGGGAGGGGAGTTCAATGAAATTTTTTTCTTTTAATTTTTTTAGATTTGAAAACCATAAAATTTCTTTTCATCTTGAGCACGAGTTCGTAGTCGAATACGTTAAGCACGTATCACTCAATATTTTCCAATTCGTAACACAGAGTCTAAACATTATCTATATTCTCTATAATTTCCACGTAACGTATTTAGACATTGCCATTATGTGCGAAACACATAAATATCTAGATCGTAATTCATTAAATTACAACTTTAATGGATAATAAGGGTAGATCTAGGTGACCAATAAATATGTACGTCGGAAAAGAATGTAGTATTATTCTGTATGGAAAATTATTATGCAATAAAGCTGAAATTGGTCGTGTTATGCAGCCTCGTGATAATATCTTGTTAAAACCAACCATATAATGGCCAAAATTTTCAGCTACAAGTCAAAATGGACTATTATCATGAGATCGCAGTGCTGTGAATTGACCATAATGTTTCAACAGCACCACCATTATAATGTGCATCAAACTAGTCACATTTTTCAGATATAATAGCTTTACGACAATCACTTCTGGATCCCATATGCAACAATTTATACGAAATGATGATGGTGGGTCTGAAGAGGAGGAAAGGACTGTCTTTCACTCTTGTCACGAAAAGACGCAGCGTTTTAATCTCTCACTTTCTGACTTCATTGACCGAGCTCTCAAATATAAAGACCAATGCAATAGCATTGAGGGTGATTTACTCTAGCATGTGTTTAATTCCCAGGTTAAATATTGATCGTGCTATCCTCATGGGCGTAGCTGCTATCCTAACGACTATAAAACCATTAATTTAAAAACTTCTTCTACTGACCTTTATTGGAAAAGACTGCTTTTAAAAACGACAACAACAACAACAACAACAACAACAACAACAGCTTACAACAGATAAGCCTATGAAAAATATTTTTAGAAAAAAAAGTTATTTCTGAAATTTTGGTAATTTTTGCGAATTAATTAACAAAAAAAATCTTAAAAAAACAAAACCAAAAAAATTTTTTTTCCAAATATTCAATTGCAGATGAATGCTACGTTGCCGTTTAAAATCCTAAAAGTGAAATAAAATAAAAATAAATTACATCAAACCAATAAAAAGAAAAGAGAGAGAAAAAAAAAGAAATTTTATACGATAAATAAATAAATAATGAACTGAAATAATCATCGTTATCAATTTTTTATACATAAAAAATATTTTATATTTTATTACAAAAGAGATCACCCAGTAAGCAAAAAAGTAAAATGAAAAATTAAAAACCTTAAAAATCCTTTGAAAAATAAGAAAACTATCTGCTCATACAAAATTGAAACAAAAAACAAAATCTTTTCACTCAACCTTTAAACAGCTGTGAACCTGAGAGAAAAAAAAGAATGCAAGGAGAGCCAAAGCACATATACATGCAGAAATCAGAAACAAATATAAAAAAAAAGAAAAAAATCTTTCATTATCACTAGGCCACCCATTTTCGTGTAATAAAGTGAAAATACAGAATATAAAAGACAACAACAACAACATCATTATAAAGTGAAATCAGCTGATTTGATACAGTGGATAAGAAAATCAAAAACAAAAGTAAAAAAATCATTGTAAATATATTCGTATTTTATGCTCTTTTACGGTATTTCTCTCTCTCTCCCTCTCTCTCTCTCGCTCTCTCTGTAACTATTTAAATAAACCACTCAAAGAGCAAGCAAGCGCACTAGTGTGATAAAACGAACGAAAACGGAAATAAATAGTAAAAGTAAAAGCGAAAAAGATACAAAAAAAAAAAAACCAAAAAGAATTAAAAGTGCGGGTGTAATGTTACAAATAAATCTCTTGTGCTCTCCTCTATCATCATTTAACTCTCATACTCATACTCATATTGTTGGTACTCTTCTTCTGCTCTCGGTGCTCTATTTATATTTTATTGTGTATATCCCTAAATGTAACTGTAAATGTGTTTCTCATATTTTGAGCGTAAATGTATAGTGAAAAGCTGAAAGAAGCTGAAGAAGGAGAAAACAAAACAAAAAAAAAAACAATAAAATTTTGAAAAATTCTCACTTATACATAAACATGAGAGTGCATTTCCGTTATGAAAACGTAACAGAGCAGTCGTTAAGTTGGCAACGTAACGTTAATGTCTCAGTAGTCGTGTTATTATCTTAGTGCAATGATGTGATTTTTATAAGTGTAGGAAAATCTAAAAAAAAAAAAGAAATTAAATTAAAAAGAAAGATAACCAAAGAAAAGGCCAAAATAATTAAAATCTTTCGAGTTAAAAATCTTTTATTCCTACTCTTGTTAAAGCTGCTTCGAGAAATTCGTTGAATAATTTTCGAGTGTAACCAAAGTGTTCAAAATTTATGTTCGCAATTAAAAACAAAATTAAAAGACTTCTTTTGGTTTTTCCATTTGAAAATTCTTATCGTTATTGTGTTTTGAGTTGATTTTGTTTTTTTTTTTATTATGATTTGTTGTTGTCATATCAGAAGGCATTGAAATAAATAATAAATAACAAAAAAAGAAAATAAAAAACCAAAGGAATATAGAATAGAAAAGGCAAAAAGGAAATACAAGTTCATAGTTTTTATTTTTTCCCATTAAAAAAAATTTCAACACTGGCAACATACAAGCCTCAAAAAATATTAACAACGACGACGTCGTTTGCGTCTCAGACGCTACGGCTGCCACTGCTGCTGCTGCTGCTCATCGTATTGTTTCCCGTGCAGCCGGCAGCAATAACGTCGTCGTCGTCAGCAACAGCAACAAAAACAGCACCACCACGACTACCATTACCACCACCACCAGCACAACAACGAACGCCAGCATCATTTCAACTTCGGCAGCCATTCACAGAGAAGAACAAGACCCACAAGAACAAAAACAAAAAAAAGAGAAGAGTAAAAAAACAACAAAAAGCAACAGCAATAGCAACAACGACGACGAAATTATCATTGTTACAACATCTGGCTCTCACAGCGTTGTCAGCACGAGCACGAGCACGAGCGCGAGTACGAGCAGGAGTATACCGAACACCCACTCTAATACAGCCATTGCGACTGGTCTGCCATATTCAGAGTCGTGCACCTCGACAACACCACTGTGCAGTAGTGGTGGTGGCGACGGTGGTGGTGGTCTCAGCACATCGAAAACTACTTCAACCATTTCATCGTCAATTGATACGGGCACCGTTATATCTCCTCTTGGCCTGCAGCAAAAAACTGTTATCGACAAGACAAACACAAATATAAACATCAACACTTCCTCTACAGAAGCTGTTAGCAACGTTGTAAACTCACCACCATCATCATCATCATTACAGCCATCTAAATCACCTCTACCCATAGCTACAACATCACAAACACAACAACAACAACAACAACAACAACAACTACATACAACATCTCGTTACAGCCCTCTTCCACTACAGCAGCCATCATCATCGTCATCATCATCTGTGCCCTGCAACAATACATCAGCTGCTGTTGTTGTTATCGGTTGTTCAACGTGCGAGGCTTTGAAAAGAAAACAACAACAGCTGGAAGAAGAACCAAAACGGCAACAAGAATTGGGTAAAACGACGACGACACCTACAACGAGTTGTTCGCAACCGACGACGTTTGCTTACACGACTGCTTGCAGAGGTTGTGCTGCTGTTGCAGCTGCAGCTGCATCTTCATCGGCGGCCTCGGCTGCTGCTGCTACTGCAACTACTGCTGCTGGTGCTGGTGCTGGTGCCTATAATAATCGCCCTGTGTGCACGGACAATAATATGAGGAGTGGCAGTTCGGAATTACTACTCGAGCAGCAACAACAAGAGTTACGGTTACGTAAATTACGAGAACTGGCTCCGAAAAAGAAAAATGGTAATCGGCGCTTTCGTTCGTGGCGCGAACGTGCCAGTTTCTATGGTACCTCCACTCTTGCCTTTTTCTCGGTGACCGCCGGTGCATCGTTATTGTTCCTTGTGCCCCTATACGTTGATCCGGCGATATCGACGCTAAGCCACGACTTTATCGATTCCCCCACGCTCTGTACGACAACAAGACGCGAAGATCTTGTCGGCATTTTTAATTGTTCGTGGAGTTCGTGTCGTGAGGGCTGCACGTCAGACCTCTACAAATGTGTTCATATCTATGTGACGTTTATCGAAGAGAACATAACGATACCAGAGAATATGACCGACTATACGAACTATACGGCCGATTGGACGCAATCGGACGAAGCCACACTGCTCGTTAACATAAAAGGGTGCGGCTATCCGCCCACGGTTACATGTAAAACGTTCAATGCCTTCTACGGTGTCGAGGGCGCCATCTATCCGTGTTACTATTCGCGTAAAAATAAAACCGTAGTGCTGACGTCGTACAATCACGACGATCAAGTCAACTATATTATACACTTTTTTGCAGTGCCATTTGTGATAACATTGATCTCATCGATAGCCCTGTGCATATGGCACTGTGACTGCCGTTGCAAAAAAGATCGCAGCCATCGACGCAATCGGCCACAGTGTCGAAGGCCGCGTATAGATAATTTAAGGTGAGTCCAACAAAATCTTCTTTTTGTTTTCATTCCTGTTTTTCATATTTTGCTCTTTAAATTTAAATTTAAAATTTGAAATTTTGAGTTGATGTTAGTAGGATAAAGGTTTTTTGTTTTTGTGAAATTTATTTTAAACTTGGAGAGTTTTTTTTTTTTGGGTGAATGTGTGTGCAGATTTTGTACAACAATGAAGAAGTCAACATTGTGTTGTTGTTTATATTTGAAATGCTTTAAATGTGTGTACGCCAATAGTGTTTCAAAACAGTGTTAAGTTTAACACTGGAAGAGAACGAGTTACTCGGTTGTATTGCTAAAATTATTCACATTATTCACATTCAAATGTTGTATTGCCCGAATTTTTAATCGAACTGTTTGTAGGTGAAATTAAAACACTTTTAAATGGTTTTATACTTTAGTAAAAACAAATTGCCCGTCTAATCGACAAATTCCGATTATTCGCTCAATTTTCACCAGAAACAGAAACGATATTCATAGAAGTGTGTGTTATAGTGTTTCCATTCTCTTTAAAATTCCTTATAATCGTAATGCTAGCAGTACGATACGTAATGTTGGCAGAACGGTACGTTATTCGGTTGTTAAGCGATTCATAAATAAATAGGTAACAGCATTGTGAGACCGGAATGAATAACTTTTATTTCAAATACCTAAATTTGATTAATTTCAATGGTTTGTTTCTTTCTATTGTTTAGAATGCTAATTCTGTTCACTTCTTCATTTTTCGTTTTTTGTTTGTTGTTTGTTTAAATTTGTCTTTAGTTTTCTTCTTGGACTGTATTGAGTCTTCTTTCCGTAGTCACTTCCTTTCCAATGTCATTTTACTGTTATTTTAGTCGTATTTTATGCAATAAGTGAGGTTACTTTCAAATACTTCCAACTGTTATGCATTTGAGTATTTTTACGAGTAAGTCTATGTTAATGTGTGTATGCGAAAGTATTGATATGTTATGCGTGTGAATTAGTAAGCGTAAGTTTACGAATGTGTGTTTGCAAGTGTTGTTTCCTTAGGTTTCATTTTGTTTTCTTGTGTTTGCTTCAGGAGACTTGAAGAATTATTTAAGCAATTGGGAATATGAATGAAAAGACAACTTAATAAAGTTTTTGTTTTTGTTTTTCTTTGTGGTTTTGCATTTTTATTTTCATCTTGTTGTGCTGTGTTTTTGTTGACTTTCTAGGGAAAAGTGAAGGTGTGATGCCGCAGACAAAAAACAAGTTCGTTTTAATTAAGTTAGGCACGTAGCGGTTTCTTATCTTTATTGATAAAAATTGTTTAAAACATATTTGAACGTGTACATAAGAATATACTAAATGTCGCCGTAGTCTAGTAGGTAGTGTGTTAACTTATTAGACGTAAAGCCAGGGTTCGAGCCCCAGGCTAAACATCAGAACAAAATACAAAAAGTATTTCTTCGGCCATTTCATTTCAGTTGATTTCTGGCAAAAACTCTGAGAGTAAATAAAATTGCCATGGAAAGTTTCTCAAGAATATGTCGTTCGGAGTCGACTTTAAACTATAGGCCCCGCTACTCACGTATAAAATTAACGTACACAACATAAGTGGTGTGAGAAACTAGGTCAATAATCCTGACTGAGGAGTTGTAATGACCAATTATGTATGTAATAAAATTTCAATAGACTTTTAATGACTATTTGGTTATACGTGTGTAAATATATTAAATATTGTCCCAGCAAATGGTCCAGGCTAATAATGGCATTTTTGCATTCTTATATCGCCAATACGTATGCCTTGTTTTGTGATAATGTGTTCGAAGATAAAATCTTTTTATTTGTTTGATTGATGAATTCGTTCTAAAATTAGTTCATCCTATTCGTATCTTCCTTAACGAATCCTTGAGATTTATACCAATGGCTTAAAGATACGTGACCGAGAGAGCTCGGTCAGTATGCAGTTTTTCCTAGCAGAGGTCAAAGCCATTTTAAAAGCTTCACAATGCTTGTGGATTAGCGAAATTTTCCCTGAAAATCTCCTAATTAACTCGGATAGCCAGACTGCGATTAAGTCCCTAACGTAAATATTTTCAATGTACGTCCATACCAATGCCAATAAGAACCTCATTATCTCCGAAATGCTAAAGGACATAGTTATTCTGATTGTCAGAATTGAATTGGATATTATCGACTCATTTTTGGGGGAGACTCAATCTCATTGGCAACAACGTGCGTTAGTGCTGGAAAAAGCTGGACATTAATGGATAAAAAGAGAACTTACCTCTGTCGATAAACAACAATGTCATACATCGCATAATAGCGATTTTCACGGTCAAATGTTGATTCCGTAAATTTGTTTTTCAGCAAATGATTTTTGCAAGAGCCCTCGTGGATCTGAAGAGTGAGAAGATACCTCTATATTTATATCTATATTTTTGATATTTCCTTGAAATTGGGTTACTTTCCTCTAGGACTTAAAATTCACTTAATCAGAATGTTGATTCTTTTAAAAACTACATGTAGATTCTGTGATGATAAGAATTAATCATTCGAACACTTACTTACATAAGGCATTATTTCGATGCAAAAGGAAACACGTGGGTGCATAAAAATTGTTGTGCTTTTCGTCCACCGAGCATCATCCTGAAGTTTCTTACGGCAATAGGTTTGGAATAGATATTATAACGATTGCTTATATGTATTTAAGGCAGTAGTAGAAATATGGCAACTCCTTTTTTAACCAGGAAATTGTATTCTATCTCACTATTATAAACCGAAAAACTTATTTTATTCATTATCTACATACATACATACATATGTATGGCAATAAAAGCATAGCCTGCCTCTGCATTTTAGCTGCACAATCCATAGTTGTGTTCTTTTATTTCATAACCTCATGAAATTTTCCTATTTTGTGGTTAAAGTCAACATTCGCTATTAAAAACTTTAGAAAAAAAAAAATCAATTAAGAAGGAGTTGATTTTTCTTATTTTTTTTTCTTTTGTAAAAAATTTAAACATTTGCTTTTGAACAAAAACGAAAACTAAGTAGCATTAGAAGCATTATAAGTCTTGAACAGAACAGAACAGAACAGAGCAGAGCAGAACAGAAAAAGGTCACGAACTTTTTCTAACAAATATTTGCTTAAAAAGCAGAAAACTTTCTATGCCAGAGAAATTGAAGAGAAACGAAAAGAGAAAAAAGCCAACGAAAAATATTAGTTTTAGTTTTCGATTCTTTCTCTTGTTGTTGTTGTTGGATTTGTTGTTATTTTAGCAATTAAATTAAAGTAATTTTAATTTACAAAAACAAACTTTATTCAGCAAATAAATGCAAATTAATATCCCAGAGTTTCTTGGTACTGCAAACAGCACTTATGATATGAATGAGGCATGGCATGTGACACTTTTAATATTTTCGAATACAAATTAAATAAATTCCTTTACGAAGCACATACAAATTGTGGTTAAAAGTGTAGAATATTAATTACTAGCAATTCAATATTAAATTCGTATAACCAATACAAATTGATATTCATTCACTTAATATTTAATATCATTAAATGTATCATAATTAGCTATTTGTCGTTCAAAAGATAAATTCACATGTTAAAAACAAATGTTTAAATAAATAAAAAACAAAAACAACAACAACAAGAATAGCGAATTATTTGTAAATATTATTAAAATTATACAACAATCTTGAAAATAAATTATGGTTTAATGGTGCGTATAATGAATATTTAATAAATAATTATTAATCATACGCCACGTACAACACAAATGCATACGAATGTAAAACCATTCAACGCCAGTGATAATGAACGACAGCAAAGGATTAACGAGTGGGGTGGACACAATTATTTACTAAAACAGATGCATAGAGAGCGAGAGAGAGCGAGAGAGAGAGAGAGAGAGAGAGAGAGAGAGAGCGAGAGAGATAGAGAGAGAGATAGAGATGGAATAGAGAAAATGTCATCAACATAAAGGCCATTTAATTATTTTATTTTTTGTGTTAACATCTATTTCTGAAGTTTATAAACGAAGAAGAAAAGAAAATAATCGGGAAGCTTATCATGGCTATTATTATTTGTTTGACTTCCATTTAAAACAAGTATATTAATTAACTTTCTGTTTACTTTATACAACCTCAACTTAATGGTAATACAGCACTAGTCCAACATTTTAGTTTTGAAAATAAAGTTAAAATCTATGATTTCGACGCCATTTTTATTATCAATTTCCATCTTCAAACAATCTTGCTCTTACTTACGAAATATAATATGCTTTTAATGGCCACAATTCAAAAACCTTGGCGATAACTCAAGGAATGTTAGTTTTTAAATGATTCAACTTTAAAGGATTATCAATTAGCTGCAGTCTTTGCTGTACTCCTACAGAAAACTTGAACGGCATCAACTGCTCCGAAGAGAAAAACAAAATCTTCCAGTATAACCGAATTTCAGAATCTCTACAGCATTCTAATGGTATGTCGCACTGACTACGCTCAATGTACGGCGCATGAAATCAAGAATTTCGGATTATCCGACCAATAATTTCTAACAGAGGAGATATCGACGCCTCCGTTCTATAACATTCTAAGCCGGAAAAGTGTGTTTTGAGTTATGAGTTCTCAAAGTTTTCACGCGCCATAAGACTGTATATGTATTCTAAGTGGATTTTTCTTTATAACTTCGGAAGGGATGGGCGTATTTTAACCAAATTTTGACAGTATTTAAGTTACTGAACGTAGAATGCAAGAACATTAAAGTACACTTAGAACGTTATAGAATGGAGGCGTCGATATTTCCTTTAAATGCAGTCGTAACATTCTTGCACTGCCATATGCAGCGGACAGAAGTCCAATAGAGCTGCCAGGATTACTGTAGGGGAGATTTTCTTTGCTCCTGTTATGTATTGGTATAACGGGGTCGCTAGTCTCTGTATCTGCTTTCAGATTCATCCTGTCTGCCCAGACAATTGTCTGTTGGTCTGATCTTTACTGAGATGCTGTCTACATAAGTCCTCTATGTTAATTTACGATCCATTGATATTCCTAAATAGTTTGCCTCAATTTTCTATGCTATTGTCGTACCTTATTATTTTAAATTTGATTAGAAACCAGTTTGAATAGTTCGTAAATCCTTTACAGTAACATTATAAATTAAGTTTCTTTACAAAATTTAAAATTTCCCATTAAAATGCAAAATAATACTCTTGAAACAAAGTAAAATGAGTAAAAATAATATTTACAATGCAATAGGACATTACAGGGCCAGTATAGGACAGAACAGTCTAGTACAGATAATAAAAGCAAAAACAATAATAGCAACTCAATGAGATAACGATAAATCTTTTATTTATGAAATTCAATAATTGTCAAAATGAAATAAATAATCTTCAATAGTTTCGCTTCAAATCCATTCGATAAAAGGATAAAATGATAAAGAACTACAGAGAGAGAGAGAAAGAGAGAGAGAGGGAATGAACAAAAAATGAGTGTACTTACAGTATTAAAAGAAATAGTAGAAGCAATATCTTCTTCTCAATAACGTGTAATAAGAATGTTTCCATTTTTTCGTTTATATTACAATAGATTCAATACAGAATTGCCAAGAAACAATTAGCTTTGCCTAACAGAAATAATAGGGACACGGTTTTTAATGGTATTAAAGTCGTAGAGTTCCTCTATTTAACAAATCAAATAACGAAACGTAGATTAGTTTGTTTTAATCAGTTGGAAAATTGTTTGTTTAGAGTTCTGTGATGAGTAAAATATTGAAATATTCCTTAGGTTCTATCGTTTCTACCACCACTGTATGGCGTATGCGTTTCAATACAGTTTCAGAAAACATAAAACAATAGAAATATCGTTTAAAACTTTAACATATCGAGTAATCGTATGTGCTTGTGTATATGTGTGCGTTTGTGTGTGTGTAATAAACAATATGCAACATCTATAGAAAATAAACAGAAAAATTATAAAACTCAAGTAATAACAAAAATAATAATAGCAACAACAACAACAACAGCATCAACAGTATCAACAGAGCAACAACTCTTAGTATAACTACAAAATTCAATGATGTCGATAATAATGTACGTACGTATATATGTATACTATACTCTTAGGATAATTATGTTTTATTGTTGCTGTTATTGTTGCTACGAGTTATTTAGCAGAGAAGCAGTTTTATGTACTGAAATCAATTTACAATTCTATCGTGTTCCTCTCTCTATCTCTCGTCCTCTCCATTTTTTTTTTTTGGTCCATTGTTTAAAACTGTTGTCGTTTTATCTATCTTTTAGCATTTTATTTGCCATACAAATTAAAAAAAAAAAAGAGAAAACAGCAATAACATCAAGTGAAATTGTTGTTTTTGTTATTCTTCATTGTTCTTAACAGCAATATTTCAACAATTTATTTTCCATGTTGGTTTTATTATTATTATTTGTTGCTGTTGTTCATTTTTTTTTTAATATTTACAATTGATTTAACCCCTACACTGTCATAGCTAGCAATGGGACCTTTATGTTCATTGTGGTGCTGCTGTGGGGATCTACACAGAGTGTGGAAGCATTAAAGATGCCTAAGAAGATTATTCAAGTTTATGTTTGTAAGACATTTGACGTTCTGGAAGAGCTGATATTTCGAGTATTTCAGCTCGTTTTATTAAATTGCGAATGGAAATCTTCTTCAAGCCGCAATGCTCATTTGATAAATCTTATTACCTATATTTGCTGTGCTATATAACTCCCATCTGCCACACAATATTTTACCTTTTAAAAAGGTTTAACATATGAGCTCGTAGATTGCCAATACAATAAAAATAAATTTGTATTTAGTTTCAATTAAGATTCTTTAGTATTTGCATACTTCTAATGTGGGTTCCTGTTCACAACTTGATATAAACGACAACAATTGCTTTTCTTTGTTATACGTAAGTAACATAATTGGTCATTACAACCCTTCAGTCAGGATTAAGACCTAGCTTCTCACACCACTTACGTTGTGTGCGGGACCTACAGTTAAAAGTCGACTCCGAATGACAGAAAATAAGAAGCTGAGAAGCTATTCATGGCAATTTTTACTCTCAGAGTTTTTGCCAGAAATCTGCTGAGAGGAAGCCTGCCAAAGAACAATTTTCATATTTTTTATGATATCTTTATTATACCTCTGCTTATACTCTTTGCATAAGCGATAACAATTATTAGGCAATTATTCGATAGATCTTTGTAACGGAAATCTTCAAACCACGATTTCTCTCTCCCAAACACACCGCGTCTTTACACAAGGCTGTCTGAACTGTCACTAACACCCTCGCCTATTTTGGCTTGTCTTTAATACGGCAAAGGCAACAGTCTGATAAATGTCCTTGAAGGCGAACGTAATTGCTTCGCCTTCTTGACATCTCTATAAATGTAAACATTGTTGTTGGTGTATTTTTGTTTACTTGTTTACCATTTTTTATACTGGTGCTTGTTGTTGTATTTTTGTTTACTTGCTTATCATTTTTTGTGCTGGTTTTTGTCGTTTTATTAAGCCGTACGATAATTTGTAAACAGGTTTGTTTGCTGCATTGTTTTGTTTTTGTAGCTTTTGTTTATACATAATTTTAATTTCAGAGCATCATGAGTGTTCTGACATTAGTTTAACTTGCGCCCATGGGTAGTGCAATTGTAATGGCCTTATAGATATTTTATGCTTTATGTTCTTCGTTGACGTGTTCGCGTAGATCTGCTTTATTTAACTGCGTGAAATGAACGTATGTATGTATTAATTTTCTAGTTCCTACATTCTATTTTCGAAATGCTTTTGAAAATTTTCCATTCCGACATGAGAATGTCTTTAACTTCCTTAAGAAGCCATAGTGAAGTATTATGCAATCAATGATACTGAATGTTTCGAGTTTCATCAGGCTCATTGAGTGAAAAATATTACATTATATCTGTGCCAGTAACCAGTCCTTCAGGATCACTGACTGGAATTAGATTTTAAGTTCCTACAAAAGAGTCCAATGGAAATATTTATTTACCGCCCGTTCATAACTGTACTAAGAGGCTAAACCCTTTATCATACTATTGAGGTAGCCTATAATTTTCTCAACCATCCTATCCACGTCATGTCGGCAAATGTCAAACAAGAAGAGGAAACTTGTCCACTTAACATATTTTAATTTCTTTTCATTGCAACACAAGTCATTGTAGACCATTTTTAAATTTCTTAGTCCAAATTGTGAATTATGTTTCGTGTCAGAACAAACAGCCGTTTCCGGCCTGTGCAAGTATATATCAGAACTCAAGTATTTATAGATCAATAGATGTGGTTAATGTATAACAATATGCTCCTTAAGTGATCCAAGATCCTGGAATGGCTTTTGATGACAGTGTGCAGAATTCCGTCGTATGCCACAATTTCCCTTGAATCATTACAAATTGTATATTTAATGTAGTCTTATATATTCCACATTACATCGACTTTAGTCTTGTGACAGTTCAATGAATATATATCAACTGTAGTTCCACTAGATTGATTGATCTACAACTTTTTTTTTTGTCATGCTCATGTCAGCTTCAATTTGCTGACAGTCATAATGACTACCCAGTTTGAAAACTCTTCTTTTACACTCTTCTTTTTGCCTTTTAACATGACAGTTGTTATAGTAGCATCACAAAAATATTGTCAACAACTGGGAAATCAAACAGAAATAAAAAAGAAACGATTTTAAAAGCAAAAAAAAAAAAAAAAAATCAATAAAAAACGAATATAAAGTTGACTGTTCATTTATTAATACGGCGGATTGTTACCGATAAAACAAAAATGAAGAAGAAGAAAAAAAAACCAGTTAAACAATAATAAAAAATTATAAATAAATAATAACAAATACAACACAATAACAAACAAAAGAAAAAAGAATGAATTATGAATATATGAACAAATGTATGCAGAGACAAAGAGTATTTATAGTATGCCCAGGATCATTGGGACAAAAATAGAAAAAAAAAATTGCAATAATAACAACAACAATAACTAAAATGTACAAATTGTTCGCAACCATTTATATAATCGCCATTGCAATTATCCTAGAACGTAATCGAATATAACTTTGGGTGTGTTCTCTTACGTTATTTTCACGAAAACTTTTTATAGTTGAGAGTGTGGGCACCTACTATCTCTCAATATTGTTTGTAGGCATAGACGGATAGCGTTAGTTAATTGGAGTAAGTTTTGTGCAGTGTAAACATTAGTTTTTTATCTTTGAAATTCATATATAACATTACAACCCTTAAGTCAGGATCACACACACACACAAACTACACCTATGTTGTGCCTGTTAATTTTATACACGAGTGGCAGGATCTACAGTTTAAAGATGACTCCGAACGATAGATTTTTGAGAATCCTTCTGCAGCAGTTTGCTGGTAAAAATCTTGGAAGTAATTACACTTGACAGTTCTAAAGTCTGTCGCTCGGAGGTAATGTTAAATTGTAACTCCCGCCCGACATTTATTGCGTTAGAAGATATTTGATCCTGACTTTAGTGGGTTGTAATGACCAGTTAAAGTGGTAATCATGCAAATTGACAAAACATCAACAGCTTATAAGCTTTGTGAAATCATTTTATTTGGCAGTTATATGCGAAATTCTGCCTGAATTTACTTATAGATTTTGAACAGCATATGCAATGCAGCTTATTTTGTGCAAATACATTATTGTATTGGTACCTTCTCCAACGAATTATACTGTTTAGTTTAAAGAGGATAAAACAAATTGACTACTCTAAAATATGAAAAAAAAAAAAAATAAAATTAAAAAGCCCTATAATTAGAACTGATTTTTTTACTTAATTTGAAACATTAAAATTCTGTATTTTTTAGTTTAGGGAATCCCCATATTAAGTGTATGGTAGTGAAAAAAGTTTGTGAAGATTAAATTGTAAAAAAAATTCATAAATAATGATTTTTTGTTTAAAAGATGCTACAATTCTGTTTTAAAATTGTCTGTTTCCGGAAATGTGAACAATTCGCAAAAGTGAACAAAGCCAGTTTTAATTAGTTTTCATTAGCTCGTGTAGACTGTACAGAAATAATTGCTAATTAATCCTTCAGTCGGGCTTACGATCCTAGTTTCTTGTACTACTTATATTCTGTGTCTTAATTGTATACATGAGTGTAAGGGTCTACACTTTAAATTCGACTACGAATGACATATTTTTGAGACAATGTTTCATGGCAATTCTCATGATAATTTCCTAATTTTGTTTGCTCGAAAATTCTTATTACAGCTTAAAGAAAACATATTCATTTAATAACACAATTTGTAAAACTGCCTTGAGATTTTTATTGTGAATATTTTTGAAATTCTTTTGTTTCTTTTTTTCAAAATTTAAAATCAAAATTATTTTACAAGGATAACATTACAACTACAAGTCTACAATATACCGTATACAGCCATTAGTATATCAATAAGAAGTTTCTGTGGCGTGATGACTAATTAACACGATTCTATTACAAATAAAAATAATGGCTGGATTATAAAACATTAGACCCGCCAACAATAACAAGAACAAAAACTGACCAAACACCTCGACCTCTAATCATGCAATATTTCAACTCTCCACAACTACTATCTGTCATAAGTAAAAGTAGGAAAAGGAGACAGAAATATAGGGAGGGAGGGGGGATCTAGTTAGAGTGATAGGCACACAAAAAACAAAAAAAAAAAAATCTATAAAATCCAATTTCAACATGACATGACAATCAACGAAAGCACAATAAAAAATGAGAAAGAAAAAACCAACAAAACAAACACTCTCTTACTCCTTGTATAGTGGGTCTGACAGGTGTTACAGTTGAGCTACAATATTTAACGTAACATTATGTGACCTTAAGTTTTTTTGTTTTTTCTGTTTTAGTCATCAACTCTATATAGACTTACAAATACATTTACAATATTACACATACTATCTCTCATGCACATGGACATAACACACACACACATCTACATACATACATATCTACGTATGCCAACCAACACATGTCCACTACTATACTAAACGTAAAAAAGGAAAACAATAAAGAAGAAAGAAGAAATAAAAAACTTGATTTTAAATGGCGTAAAAGAAACAAAACAAACGGGAAAGTTACACAGGCATTTACAGAAATAATTTTTTAGTCGTAATCAGGGCAGAATTAAAGTTTAACAAATATGGTTCCAGCATTCATTGCCAACAGTAGACTTCATTTAACTGGGATATTAGTTTAGTTTTGTACTAATGGAAGTCTATTTATTCACCGTATTACGAATAAACTTCTCAATATTGCAATCGCAAAATAGGCATAGCGTTTGGTAAACATTTTAATTTTGTTAAAACAGTTTTATTAATTGCACTATTTTTTTGAATGTCTGACCCGACAAAGCCTATTTGGCAAAGAAGGTATCCTAAGCCCCTCGGCTGCATTGGTCTAGAATAATTTTTGATTTTTAATTTTTTATTCACGTCGTTGTTATCTTACAAAATGAATAATTCTCATGGCTTGGAATACATATTTTGCCAAAAGAAATTAAAAAGGCCACAGCTTTCGATGACCAGTGGTCAGCTATGCATACATACATAGATAATTGGTCAGTATTACAGCCTAGCTTCTCATTACACTACTCCTGTTGTGTGCGATAACTTTTATACGAGAGTGGCGGGCCGACAGTTTAACGTCGACTCCGAACGACAAATTAGTAGAAAGTTTTTCATGGGATGTTTATTTACTCTCAGAGTTTTTGTTTTTGATGTCTGGCCCGGTCTTTACGTATAATAAGCCAACACATTACCTATGAGTATTCCAAAAGATGAGCAGAATCGATTCATACTAATAATCCCTGATACTTATAAGGATTCATATTCAAAGTTTAAAGTACTTGTCACATTCATACTTAACAACATGTCTGATCTTGTTGATTTCGACTCTCCAGAACTCAGTGTACATATTCACGGTCCACAAAATAAGTATGAATCGCGTACGAATACTAAAATACTTACTAGAAGGTTGTTTTTTTTTTTGCCAGAAATCTGCTGGCAGAACTCGTTCTGGGATATGAACCGTGGCATAACACACATACAACGGCGGCTGCGATGACCAATACTTAGTTTTAGTTAGAGACACTGAAAGGGAACGCCAAAATATTGTACTTTCCCTCCCTGGTTGGGGTAAATGAAAATGAATAATCGCAGCATAGCGAGTATCAATTGGTGTGTTTTAAGCACGTTTACCATTTTAACTGCCATTAGTTAAATTATTTAAATGTAACGCGCGTTTCATGTCCAACGACAACTAATAATAACAAACAAACAAACACACACACATACATACATTCAGACATTCATTCTAATATAAAAGCCACCAATGTAAGGTGCAAAAGAGCTGTCATGTCATGTCTACATGAGTTAGTCATAGTGTCATGGATGACAATTTATTGTCATACCTCGAATGATTGTCGACTCAATGTCACTGTTGTGGTTGCTACAGAAGCTTAAAATAAGGCAATGATGATTACGTTTTCATTTTTTTTTTAGAGAATTAAAATAATCTGCCTTAAAAGGTACACATAGGATTTATTTATTGAATTTAAATGGTAAAATAAACCTAATGGTTTTTCTTTATTATTAGATTGTTATGTTGAATAAAAGAGAACAGCGAGTGGAGGGCCCGGCATATGATGGCGAAATTAGAAAAAAAAAACAAATTAAATTATCGTTGAATACATTGTCGGTGGAATGCATTCGGAAGTCGTAGAATGCTTCTGAAAATTCTTAGTTCAATATGCACAATGTACACGAATTTCTGCAAATCAGATTTTGATATCGTATTGAATGTAATATAGTCGTTGAGGCTTAGTAAAGAATGGCCCCTGCTATCAGATTGTATTTCCAGATTGCTGAGCTAATTTATATTCTTCAGTTTCGAAGTAAATTGCTAATTGCCTAAGAATGACTATACAGACCTAGGGGATCTGCAGAATCAGAAAATCAATATTGCGAACTAGAAGCAAAAAGTGTAAACGACCCATTAATCACTTCCTCCCTTATCGATATGTGTGTCAAGGAACTGAGAATGTTTATTGTGGTGGAATATCCTTGAGTAGTTTCAGTAGATTGAAGTTATTTGATGTCAGAATGAACCGGTTTGAGGTATCTTGTAGCTGATACGCTCGGCTAAAAATGGCAAACGCATTATTCATCTTGGTGACTGGGGATATGCTCACAAAGTATGTTTCTTGAACTAAGTTCCAAACCACCTACAAAATTGGCCACACAGAGTTGGGCTACACCTTCAAAGATCCTCGCAAAATGTTAGTTGCGAGGGCATTGTATTCTATATGAATGAAAAAACTCTGAGAATAATGGGTTAATTAAAATTAAGTCTTTTCAACTGTCATTCTCCAATGTCATTTGACCAAGAAAGAAAAAAAATAATTCTTGAATTTACTTGTTAATTTATTATTTAAATCGTAAAACCATCATTATATTGCGTGTTCTATTTGATTATGATTTATTTATTGATTGGCTGAGGTAAATATTTGAAAAATATTTCAAAAAATACTCGCATTAGTTGTCATTAATTATTGAAAGTATTTTATTGAAAATATTTTTAACATTTGATAGGTTTGAATGAATACTTAATGCTCTTTATCGCTGTAGTTATTTATGGAAAAGTTATATTTTTAGAATATTTTTTTTTTATTTTTATTAATTTCCAAAGCAATTAAACTGCGACCAGAATTGAAATACTTCATGAGTTCGTTTAGGAAGCATAACACATTCAGAAAGCATAAGACAAAGGGATTTTAAGTTCCATTAATAAAGTCTTATACTTAACTTGGACTTATATTTGGGTATAGTGGTGGAGAACTTTGTTTACTAATCCTACTCTTTCTCAAGAGGTAACGTTTCTTGATCGTTATATGATGATCGTTTTTGAATGGATTATTTCAAGCCTTTACATTTTCAAATTCTTCCAATCATTCTCTTCCTCTCCACAGAAAGGTTTTAGTCCTGGATTGATGCATATGTATTGCCTAATATTTCATACGTTCGTAGACTAGAAATCTATTTGTGTTTCAGTTAGCAAATCGTATTAATTTTACTCCTTACTAAATGCTAGGGGCGAAACTGGATGACCTTTCTCTTAAAACACAAAACACTGCCCTGCACAATTTAAGTATTGCACGAACGGACAAGGTTATAAAACGAAAAGTGTTGGAAACGTAATGAAATGTTTCATAAAAGTTCCATTGGGTGGCTAAGTTAAATGTTAATGAGCTAACAATGTCCAGTCAAGTCACTTATTTAAGTGGAAACAACAAATCCTTTTAATTTCTTTTTTGCTGCTCACAATGTAAAGTCCCTGCTTGGGAAGAAAAAGAAAGGGCGTTAAGCAGATAGCGAAACAGCAACACTAATAAACACAACTGTGATATGCTCACTTGCAAAAGTCAGTCAGTTTTCATTATGATTTCGAAATTTGTTTTGGCTGTGTTTGGTGCATGAGAGAGCTCAGACTTGTCACAAACCGTAACAGTATTGTTAACATGTAAGTGTTGTTGTAATTTATTATGCACATGGGATTATGTGTAGAGTGTATTTTGAACTGTGGGCAGTTAACAAATGCAAACAATGACATTTGGTGGGTACATGATCGGATATCATTAGTAGGGTTATGCCCTACAGTATCACCTATGGGAGATGCATATTTTTGTTTTTTTGTCAAAACATAAACTTTACACGTTGCTTTTAAAGAGATTTTGTTCAAGATGTTAAACATTGAATTTCTCTCCCTCCAGTTGCTAAGCGTTGTAAGCTCATAGAATGTCTGAGTGCCAGTTAGGAGAAAATTTGTCTGAAACCAGGTCACCTTAAGCTGCATCTTTAGGATTCCTTTCTATTTGGATGGAGTTGTGACAATGATTTGGTTACCCCCATAATAATGGAGACATACTATGCTAAGTTCTTTGTTATCCACCAAACTAATTCCACCAATTCAAATCTTTACATTCTCATTTTCTACATTCGATTTAGGAGATCAGCTTCTGACTTCATCTTTTTTTTTTTTTTTTTTTTTTTTCATAAAACCAACACTCAGGGGATGACCCCTATTCATGCAGTGCATTGTGCAGGTTCCGGAAAATAGGTTATAGGAAGGAGGAAAGAGGGAGTAGTGTTTATGGACATTCGATTTAAATCTACCAATATCGTAATTGACGGGAAAAACTCTCGCAGGAAGATCATTCCACAAGCAAGCAGTGCGGGCAAAAAATGAATTTTCCCTGTAATGCATTGTGCGGTTCACTGAACAATCAACCACAAAAGGATGTGCTCTGTGAGAAGCTCGGGTACCACGTAAAAATATGTGGTTATCGGGAACCAAGCCCCTTATCTCTCGAGAACACCTCCCATTATAGTACCGATAGAACAGTGAAACACACGCCACATTGCGACGATGCTCCAACGAATCAATAGAGTTGGATACCCTACTGTCATTAATAAGTACCTTCGCCCTCTCCTGTACGCGGTCGAGAAGCTTCAAAATAGACTTTGGAGCACCGGCCCACACATGAGAGTTGTACTCCATCCGGGGTCGGATAAAGGTCCTGTAAATAGTAAGAAGGTCGGATGGAGTGAAGTATTTCCTGCACCGTTTCAAAAAACCAAGGCACTTGAATGCTTCCTTCGACACTCGAAAAATGTGATCGTTCCAACGAGCATCACAACTAATTCTCATGCCCAGAACATCAAGAGCATCCGCCTCCTCAATATTTACATTACCCATAAATACAGATGACAGAAGACCAGAGCCATCATCACGCCGGTACGTCAAAAAACAACAGCGTTTAATCGCTCTTGTGATGCGAACCTCGCATTGGATGCCCCTTTACCAGTTTCTAAATCAAATACCACATAATTCAACCTTGATGAAGTCCTATCGTTATGGTTTTTTTCTCATTAACATTTTATCAAATTCGTAACGTTGGATTCCGTTCGGGTTAAATATGTCTAGCTTGTCTTTTCATTCTTCGAAAGTCTGAGTCACTACCTCTAAAAACTAAGTTTAAAATGAGGAAATTTTATGTTTTGATGCATAGCGTGTCTACGATATCTAATTTAGAGTGTGTGCGTATCTGCGTAAATAAGTTATGATTAATTGCTCCTATCGCTGTTACTGTTACTGTCCACATACATTAGCAAATATTATAACAGAGGGAATATCATATACTTTGTCCTTTAATACAATTACAAATTTCTAACAGTGTATCCTGTGTGGGTGAGCGTGTTGGAGAGAATAAAACCTGTAAAATGTCTCCACTCTTCTACTAAAGTTGACTCTTGAGTGCTGTTTATATTGTACTGTTAACATTTACTGAGAATTTGGTTTTCCTTCTCTCTTTCTAGTACTTTGCCAAGACCACACAGAGACATATTGACATTGGCATTCTGAATAAAACAAACATGCAAAGTTTTGCTTTCACCCAGTTATACCCAGTTATTTACACACATACATACAGATACATACAAACAAATAAACAGACATTGTGTGTTCATTTAGTTAAATGAGCATAAAAATTGGAACCATTTACGTGGAAATAATACGTACTAAGCATATGTATGTATATGTGTATGTATATTGTTGTTGCTGTTGTTGTAGTAATTCTTTAGTATTAACTCTTGTTATTGCTGTTGTTGACGTGAACATTGATGTTGGGATTGGGATTGATGTTGGTGTTGCTGTTAGTGTTGGTGTTTGTGTTGGTGTTTGTGTTGGTGTTTGTGTTTATTTAGCTTAACAAATGACCCTTTTGAATGTGTTATTTGTTGTCATCAGTTAGGTATGATGATTTTTGTTGTCATTTTTATTCTTGTTGCTATTAATGTTACTGTTGCTGTTATTGCTGTCTATGAAAATTATGATGATGATGATGGCTAGGGCCATGATAATTAAGTTGATGTCGTGTTGTCCATAACCATTGCCATATCATTCGCCTAATGATGACAAATTTGCCATTTATTATGTCGATTGTAATGATCATTAACTTAAATTGGCTTGTTAAGGTGTTGGGGTAAAACTCACGCTTATTTGCACGCCAGCAAACGAATGTTTTGTAAAGTATTTTCCTATCGTTACTGTTAAAAACAAATTTGCCATTTCATTCGTTGAGTGTAACATTTTCATACATTTTGCAGGATTTTTATTTAAAAGTTTTTATTTTATAAATAATTGGTAGAATATGTGTAAAAATAAATTCCATTTTATTTACATGTGAAGAGATTAAAAATTAGTTTGTTATGGATACTATAACCATTACAGTCTAGGCAAAGATTGAATTTTCCTAAGAGCCGCAGAACAGTCTTAAAACTGGATAAAGTTTTGTCACCCACACTTTAAAAACTCTGATTGGAAATTAAACAGGAAAAAGCAAATGAGCTTATGACCTAGAATTCAAACTGAACACGTCTAAAGCAGTAACTTCCTAACAAATCGTTACTATTCATGCGACATTACTACTGACGATGAGGATAAACTGTTTAATAGCACAACGTTACTCTCATTTAATCGTTGAAAAATCTGATTACAATTTTCATTGAGTAATGCCATAGAAATCGCCGTAGTTTAGTAAGTAGCTAATTAGTCGTGAGCCCATGATTCATACCGCCCCAAGCACAGACCTTAAAACGAAATACGGGAAAAAATTTCTTCGGCGACTTCTTTTCAGGAGATTTCTAGCAAAAACCCTGAGAGTAAATAAAATTGCTATGAAAAGTTTCTCTAAGATCTATCGTTCGGGCTGGGCTTTAAACTGTAGATGTTGCCAATCATGTGTAAAATTAACACACACAACATAAGTCGTGTGAGAAAAAATAGATCGTTCGTAATAGTGACTGAAGGGTTGGTTGTAATGACCAATTATGTATGTACGTATGTAGGTATGAATGACTTTAAGAATTTTCCATCATGGTGGAACCCCTACATGGGTTCGTACCCCCTGTATTGTATTAAATTTTTTACTTTATTTCAGTTGCATACATTAAGTTTTTTCCAATTCAAACTGGTTAGGGCGTATACCCTTTGCGTTTGCGGACATTAACTCATTAACTCCAAACCTTTTTTTTTCAAAAGCAAGGTTTACTATCTGTTACGAACTGATACGCTAATGCCATAATCGAAATCTCTTATTCTTCAATTTCAATTGAAATGTTTTTAAAAGTTATTATCGCATGATATGCTATTTCCAACAAAAACTTATGGACACGTTCTAAGTCCATAAAATGAAAATTTGCTAGAATTCCATAGAATTTCGGAGAGTGAGAATTGGCTGAAATATTTCATTTGCTTTATTAAGTAGTGCTTTTGTTATAAATATCATGACAAAGTCAATATATGTACAGTTGTGTAGGTTACAAATATTATTGATTTGCTTTGAAAGCATGCAGTAAAGAGGGCTAGGAATAAAAGCCAACAGAATAAAAGGTTAAAAGGATTTTGTCATTATGATTGTGATTATTATTATCGAATATCCATTGTAAGGCTTTAACATGAGATTCAAATAAAATATTCAGAACAAAACAAAACGAATTTTTCATAATGGATACTATCAGGGATTTTTTTCACTTTTAATCGAACTAATAAAACCCATACCAATTGGGGTCTGTATCACTGATGGAAACAAACAAAAGTACGACTGGTCAATGGCCATAAGACATAATACTGGAATACAAAATGGCCATGATTTGATTACGGAAGAGAGAATGGAAATGACCAAAGGGGCTCAACATAAATAAATAAAATAAAAACGAAAGAAAAAAAAATGTGGAAATGAAAATATGAAAACCAATGTTGCATGAACGAATAAAAAAACAAAAACAAAAATAAAAACACTTAAACATACACAATTTTCTTGTTTGTAAATGCTGCTTTTGAATATGGCAGCGGGACAAAAATTTTGTTAACAAAATATGGTTTTAAGCAACCAATAGAATAGAATCGTAACTGAAAACAATAAGAAAACAAATATTGAAAACAAAATATTAAAGGAAGGAAAAATGGAAACAGCAACTGAAAACGGAAATGATAATAATAATCAAAAAGACAAAACAAAAAACAAAAAACAAGAAAATGTGAACAAATAAAGGCAACGAAATATTAGTTTCGTGTCGTGTGGTAAGATATACACAGATGGCCAACAAGAAAAAATTCAATGAAATTTATATTGGAACACAAAAAATTCTCACGCAATAAATGTAAAGATAAAACGTTTATTGCTTTTGGTTTTTTGCTCGTTTTCGTTTTCGTTCCCTTTCTCTTTCTCTTTCTGTTTGTTTTTATAAAGCAAATATGTTTTTAAGGAAGAAGGTTTAGCTGAAAAAGATTTCAAAGTTTTTAAAGTTTGTCTAATTTTTAAGACATAAAGTTCGGTATATTTAAGAATGAGAAATTAAAGTAAGGGTCAGTAATACTATTTTCGAAAAAACATTAAGACCGCGAGTGAAATTTGAACTCATGCCTGTGTAGCATCACAATCTGTTCCAAATCAGAGATCAGTAATGAATCGTTCTTTCGCTACTCATAAGTACTGATGAAATTTTTAATATAATTGAGTCAATAATATTGAAATTTATCTACTCGGATTCGTTCATACTCACTATAACGTTGATTTATAACCACAGGCTGCAATGAGTATGCATATAACGTTGACATCATACTCATGCCATTCGAAATATGTTGGTTTCATCATAAGCCAACACATTTAGATTTATTACTTTAGAAAAATACTTTTATAAAGTACGAATATGATGAGCACTTCAAACTTTGAATATCAGCAGGGGTTTTATGATATTAAAATAAGTATCAGAAATTATGAGTAGGAAACGATTCTACTCATCTTTTTGATTAATATTTGCTGATCTCTGGTAAAGACCTGAACTGGGCATCTAAAGGGTGATTTTTTAAGAGCTATAGGAAAAATTTTCAAAAAAAAAAAAAAACACATGAAATTCGGAAAAATGAATGAAATCTTTATTTGAATCGATAGTACGGTCCATATAATTTAATGTTTGAAGATTATTTCATGCAAATATTGACCCCGACTGCGCCTCAAATGGTCCATTTGTTTAGTCCAATTCTGGCATACTCTTTCCAACATTTCGATATTGTTTCAATTTTGTCTTCCAATGCGTTAAATGAAGCGGGCTTGTGTGTATAGACATGAGTTCTAATATAGCGCCACAAAAAATAGTCAAAAGGCGTTATACCGCACGATCTAGGCGGCCAATTGACCGGTCCCGAACGTGAAATAAAATGTTCATGAACTCGCCTCTCAATAAGTCCATTGTTATGCTTGCTGTATGGCATGTGGCACCGTCTTGTTGAAACCACATTTCATGTAAATCAACCTCTTGCATTTTGGCCAAAAAAAGTTAGATATCACCTCACGGTAGCGCTCACCATTCATATTTACGTTACGATTCGCAGCATCTTTGAAGAAGTGCGGTCAAATGATGCCACCAGCCCATAAACCGCGCCAAACTATGACTTTTTCTGGATGCATTGGTAGCATCGGTGGCAAGTGGCACCGTCTTGTTGAAACCACATGTCATGCTAGTCTTTTGAAAGGCTTCACACCTACATCCTTCCGTAAAATTTTTGACGTTGTTGAGTAACAGAAGCCCAATTGCTGCGAACAGCGACAATTGGATAATTGATGGTCATCATTAACACTGGCGTTGCAAGCATTGGTCGTTTGTAAGACGATTCATGGTTAAATTATAGATCAAACTGAAGATGTTTGACTGTGAAACAAAACACGAAAGGTGTGTGGGCTGTTTAAACCAGTGTTGCCAAAAAGATAATAGCTAAATAGTCACCCAATCAATCTACTAAATTGATTAATTTTATTAATCATGCTCGCTGAGTAATGAATATTTCCAATACAAAGATGCTTAGCGTACATGCCAAATTCAATTTTAACCACCATTTGCTGGAATCATTCGATATTCTTTCATCAATTGCTGACAGATACAAATGAAATTGAGAAAATCTCGAAAAAAAAAATTGTTTTCAATAAATTCCGCTTGTGTTAAGAATTTTTCACAAGTTTCTGAACGTTGATGTATCTTTTGTTTTGATTTAAAACTTTTATTGAAAATACACTGTTTGAGACCCCAAGAAGTTTGCAGACAATGTGTGAGAAACAAAAAATAAAATCTTTATTTAAATTAATGACACAATTAGTTTCATTTATTTTTAACAGTCAATAATAAAAATTCGGATGCAAAAATTTTATTTCTGCATTGTATAGCATAACGATACAATGTAACGTTCTTTTATGGTCGGTCGGTCATTAATTTTTCTCTGAATCTTGAAATATTTTAACACACCGTTGTGGCGATTTGTCTTCATTTCCCTGCCCCAACCCCTCCCACTCTACTCTACCCTTGGCCACTTCCTTTTATTATTATTATTTCATCTGTAGCCAACAAGTCCTTGTTTTATTATCGTTGTCGTTCTCGTTGTCATATTTGTTGTTGTTTTTGTTTTCCTTTTCGTCGTATAGTTCTTCTTTCATTTGCGGTATAAATGGCATGTCCTTCGGTATGGTCTTGTACCTTTAGTGGGTTGTTAATGTTTTTTTTTACGTTATTGATGTACTCGTTTATATTCTGATCGTCCCTGTACCTGATGTTATTGTTGTTGCTGATGGTATTGTTGCTAATGTCGTTCATATTAGTGTTGTTGCTATTGTTATATACTTGCTATTACTTCTTGGCACTTACAGTCAGTTTTCATATTCATTGTAATTTTGTAATTACGTACACTGTCATATAATGTTTCTTCAATACACCTACCGTATCTAAGACTGCTGCTGCTATTGTTGTGTTGTGTGTTTTTTACCATTTTTTTGCTCTCTTCTGTACAACAATTTGTTTCGTTTTTGTTTTTGCTAACTGTTGTTGTTGTCGTTGTGGTTTTTTGTTGTTGCTGTTGTGGTCTCTGCTACCGTCCTTACACAACATCAGCTAGACAGAAGTGATTTTAAACTATGATTGATGGATTTTTTCGGGGTTTGCACACAAAGCGTTGGCGACTGGAGGCGATATATGAACGTAACCGACACTAATTATGAACAGCGTTTGAATTGATTTTTTCCACAAAATCTTAGTAGAATGTCAACAATATGTAGGTAAGAAATAGTTCATGCTGTGAAAGCACTTCAAATACCTTAATACCTTACTTTACCCATATACATATCTGATATTTGAAAGAATCGCTGCAGTGTTGTTAAGTTGATTAAAACGTTTCATTCTTTATCTTCAAATTCCAACCGAATGCCCCTAAGGCACCTCTGGTATTTTCTTTTTTTTTGTTTCTCGTTCATTTTCTTTCCGAAGACATAACATTTGTGTTGGATTTCATCCAAAAAATATACGAATTTAAAATTAAATTAAAGCCTCAGAGAAAATAACGGAAACCGAATTGTTTTTTTTTTGTGTATTTTAAATAAAGCGTCGTTATTTTGAATGCTTTAAGAAAGGAAATCGCTTGAAATAAAATTGTGTTCTTGAAAAAGAGTATAAATTTTCCTGAATTTTGTTGTTAAATAATGTTGGACATCGAAATATCGGTGCATAAATTGGATAGAGACTCCGGTCGGGAGTTACTTACTTTTTGGAGGAGCCTGTTAGTCGATCAAGATCATTCAACTTGATCATAAGACGTAAAGGGATAATACCAACTCCTGCCATGGAAATTAATACTTAGGTTGTCATTTGTGAGAGTCAATTGTCGAAATGCTGAAGAAAAATATACCAGAATTGGGGCTTAGCTTCGGATAACATTTAATTCAAGTTGACTTTGAAAAGGAAATTATATGCATTTGTTCTTTCCAAACAAGCACTTCAATCAACAATAGTGTATGGATCCGTTATCTACCGTTTTTTTCCCAACTAGTGCTTATTTTGTGAATGGCAACACTTACGTTATGTCCGATTTGACAGATAATTAGTTTTATCCTTCCGCTGAACGAATATGGTTGCGTATACGCGTTTTCGCTTTTGGGCCTGCGATCGACTTACAGAAGATGCCGATTTCCACAAAAAAAAAATCATCTTTTCAGATGATGGCGGGTATGTAAACAAGCAAAGTTGTCACATTTGGGGCACTGAAAACCCGCACGCATACATTGAAAAGCCGACGCACACAAAACGAGTCACTGTTTGGTGCGGATTTTGGGCCATTTTTCTTCGAAAAAGAGCAAGGAGTGGCCGTTACAGCCAATGGCGATCGTTATCGGGATATGTTGATTGAATTCTTGTTCACAAAAATTGAAGAGGAGTATATTGGCAACATTTGGTTTTAACAGGACAGCGCTACGTGCTTCACAGCCGAAGCTACTCTCGATGTTTTGCGCCCTGTTTTTGAAGATTGCATTATCAACCTCAGAGCTGATGTTGTTTGGTCACCTCGGAACTGCGATTTGACACCGTTGAATTATTTTTTGGGGGGTGGCGTCAAAGATAAGTGTTAGGCCGACAAGCCAAAGACAATTGACGCTTTAAAGGACAATATTCGTAAAGCCATTGGTGAAATACAGCTGCACACAATCGATAATGTGCTTAAAAATTGGACCGATCGTGTAGGCTACTGCATGGCTAGTCGAGGCAACCATTTGAATGAAATTATTTTCCTTTATTAACTGGAAGGATTATACTTTCAAATAAAAAAAGAAATTTGAGAAAATATTTGGTAGTTAAAAAAAAAATATATATTTGGCGGTCCCTTTATAATGATTCTATATATCTGGTTATTATATATGATTATATATTGCGCAGATTTCAAACACTATATCGCCAATAGCTTGAAGAACTATACATCAAATCGAAGGATTTTTATAGCGAAAGCAACAACATTATACGTGTTGTTAAGTATGAATATGAGTTCGTATGAGTATGGTTCCATGATATTAAAATAATTATAAATGCGTATAAGTATCAGAAATTATGTCGATGATTTGATTCTACTCATCTTTTTGTATTCTCATTGCTGATGTCTGTTTTATACAAACAACAGCAAAGAAAGACGAAATCAACAACGTTTCGTTATTTGGTTGCAGAGGTTTTAAAATCTGTTTTCAAACGTTACTCTTTAAGGTAGATTCAATTCATTCAATATTTTGCTATTGTTTTATAAAATTCCACAAATAATCCGTTTGATTGCTTTTAAATTTATTCCAATTAGACCATATTTTTCGACAGCAGCAATACACAATTCTAAATCGACGGTTAGCTAAACTGCTTGGAATTTATTTCCATAATTTATTTCGTTGTTGTTACACTCAAAATTTCATTCATACGTTCAATCCAACTGCGATTTGTGCCTGGCATATGTTATGAACTTTTTGACAAATTCTGCCTTAAGACTGTTTGAGGCTGTGTATTAGGAAATCATCAAGAAAATCTACTAGAGAATCAAATAAAAATGCAGTAGAAAATCTACAAATACATATACTACGTACACGTACACGTACACGTAACAGTTCAATTACCATCAATATTGAATAAGAAAAAGCTTGACATCATTTTTAAATACTTGGAAAGCATAACAACGAAAAGCATAAGAACTACGAAAATTTTGATGCATTCACTTGCTCCAAAAAAAATAAAAAAAAAATTATGGTATACCAGCACACACATGTATTGCTGCAGTGCCTTTCCAAGAATATCGATGAGACTGTTTGTGATGGTGGCGTTCGTTGTGATGATGATGATGATGATTTCGACGTTGATGATGACAATGTCATGATGATGATTTCATTGCATTTGAAGTGCATGTACTTGTTCAAGACATAAAAAAAACAAATCGTTGAGCATTCAATACATAAAGATCTGTACAGCATTAACTGCAATCATTATTGACAAGTGATATAAATGAACAGATGTGTAAAGGAATGTTCTCATTAAACGCAAAAAATATGTATTTTGTAATTTTATTTATGTAATCTTATTATGTAATTGTAATTAGCAATTTTTACACTGCAAAGCATAAGCTCTAAAAAAATTTATGAATTTTAAGCAAATATTTCAAAGGATATACAATCGCATAACTGCCCGTTTTCGAATGCTGTTTTCATTCGATAGCTTACTGGATAAGATAAGCAGAATACCTTTGCAAGGCTTTTAATTCTAACAAACAAAGCTTTGTATCCTAGATCTGAATGGGATTAATCCAACCTAAATAATATTAACAGTCTAGGACAAAATTCACCGTTTTGGTTAAATAAAGGAGTTTGAAAATCCCGATTTCGGCTTTCATTGGATAGAACTTTTACGTGATGGGTTCCAAGTCCTACACATAATCCAATTTGAAAGTTCAGCGTAGAGACATCTGGAAAGATGTGTTAAGGTAAACCGAAATTTGATGAACGAATAAATAAGGAAGTAAATTTGCGATATCTATGTTGTAGAAATTTCTATTCGCACTAGGCCTGACACAACAGTCTAAACTTTCTTCATACATATTCTAATAGCACATTCATATTCTTACATACGATTTGCTAGCAACTTTGGTCAATCATCTGGTCACTATTTGCAATTGTATTCTCACTACTGACAGAGCTGGCTGGTCTAAGTAGAATTTTTTGTAAAAATGTTCCTGCTGAAAGTGTTTTTTTTTTTTGCAAACGGGTTCATAATTTGATTACCAGAAGTGCTAGTAAAGGTTGCTTTCCAAGTTAAGCATGTGCTGTGTAGACCAAAACTGTGCTAAATTCGCTTAAAAAGGTTTCACTCCTTTAAATAATTGCCTCCTTCTGGTCTCTTATTATTTGTGCACTAATACTTGCAGTCACTGTTCTCTGTGTGTGTGAATGCCAGCAAAGAACTCGGATGGTTATTGAGTAACTCTTTTGTTTTTGTATTTTTTGTAAGTCTTACTGTTGTTTGTGTATACATGGTATATGGATAGGCACGTTTTTTATTTAAACGTTACGTTCAAACGAACAAATATGAGTGACTGTCTGAAGTATGAATGAATGAATGAAATTTCGGTGTTTCAGTATTTTTTTTTTCAGTTTCTTTTGCTTTTTACATGCATGTCAAGCACGACTTGATTGTTTCGATCTTCTACAGAGAATTGTTAAGAAGCCAACACAATACACACACAACATTGCAACAACAAATGCTTGCAACTGCAGCACAGTTAATAGTTTTTGCATCAGGAGGAGGAGAGGAAGGAAAGAAAAAACTGAAAGAGAAAATATGTGTCAAATTGAAATCCAATTTGCAGCAAAATCATTCAACTAAAATTATAGAAAAACATTTCAAAAGACATACACATACACATACATTAACTTACATATACAATACGTATGTATACATGTATGTATGTGTATGTGTATGTGTATGGAAATAAATTTTGTTGTAATATATAACAGAAATCTTGTTACAGTTAAACATGTAGTGGTTGCGGTGTAGAAAGAGAGAAATAGAGAGAGATAGGGAGCGGTGTACTATGTTATTTTAGGATATTTACGAAGACTAATACTGTCATGCTTTCATATCGAATTTCGGAGATTCTTGTTAAAGTCTTTAAAGTCTTTTCTAAAAATTTCTCAAATATTCACAATTTCTGTTATTCTTTAATCTTAATTTTTTTTTATTATTTTTATTCTCCACTTCTATGGGTTTTTGTTGTTGTTATTCGTTTTATTTCTTTGTAATTTTTGTTTGTCCTTCTATTCTTTTTGTTTTTTTTTTGTTAATTCATTTGGGAAATTGTAATTGTTGTTCTATAAAACTAGAAAAACAATAACAACCGCAGTAACAAAAACAAACTTTTCACAGTATGGCTCCGAATAATAGAAATTCACCGCTTACCTACCGGTCACCGTACGAGCATGCTTGTGAATTCATTTTCAATATTTTGAATTTAAATATTTGCGGTTTGAAAACCGCAATGAAATTTTCATTTAAATTTCGTAAAGAATTCAATTGAATTGTTTGTTGTTTGTAATGCAACAGCAGCTGTAAAGGATGATGTAAAAGATTTACGAAAATTTCATTTGAAATTATTTTAGAGAAGACTCCACAAAACATGTGAATGTGTTATATTGTCGGCGGTAATAAGGATTGCCAAGTTATATGTTAAAGTATATGCAATTAGGATTGCACAAGCACGGCTGTATGGATTGATCCTTGCTAGTAAGAAAGAAATAGAGAATCATTTCTGATATAATTTACGACTAATTTTTCGTATATTTCGGATGATATTTCGGTCGTAACTTAACTAGTGTTGGTTTACAAATGCTTCAACGTTAAGTGATCTTTCGTGTAAACACAGCCTTTGAACTAATCCGCATAATTGTCTACTCTTCTGAGCGCATAGATTGTTGATAATTAATATGCCTTGTCCAACATTAGCTCTAGGTATACTTACATACATATGTACAGACATAAAATATAAATTATTTATATTTTAATAGACCATGTACATGTATTTCTTTTTTTTTTTGGTTTTTTTTTTTTTTGTTTTTTTAGTTGTTGTTGTACAGTTTATATCATTTAATATTTTAACAACTATTACAAGCACTTTAACCACAGCTGCTGCAACAGACAAACAAAATGAAAAGACCATTCGATTGTTGTTAAATAAATATTGTATAAAAATAAAAACACAAAAACAAAATGAACAAAATGGACAAATACAAGAACAAAGACAAAAAAAAAAATAAAAAAATACTTTTTGTGTATTTTTGTTTTTTTTTATATCCTGCCTCCTTCACATTTTCATTTATTCGTTCAATAAATATTTTCCCTTGTGTCTGTCTTTCATTCCCTCCCACATGCCATTGCTGTTCCAATGGCATGACATTAAAGTTGTTTCTTCCTGTTTTTGACGTAATGACAAATGGTTTTATAGGCCCAGTTTGTTGTAGATTATTTCGTAATTCTTCTACAACTTTTTCTTCTTCTTTTTTTTATATCATACTTAAAAATGTTTTCTGTTTTTATTTGAAATTTTTTAAAGAAGAGTTTCTGCTTTTGCCAGATTTAATGCACAACGTTAAACATTTTTAACAACACTTTACATGTGTAATTACAGTAATTTTACTCTTTAACCGTATAATACACCAGGGTGTAGTTAATGGTGGTAAAAGTGAACATTTTTTTAAATGCGTGGGTATTTTATTATTCAGATTTCGAGGATTTTACGCATTTTACTTGGAACTTAATTGAATCATTTAATGTAACCTGTAATGTGTGTTGTAATGCATAAAATAAATTGAAATTTAGTCAATTATTTTTCAGCGTATTGGGTTGTATAAAAAGTGTATGTGATTTTCTGTCTTACTATTAAATGGTGTTAGTGGCTCATAAATTGGGCAATCTGCGATAGAGTTACAAAGTTAGTGAAGGCAATCCTTTAATTCTGTCTTCTCGAGAGTTATATTATTCGATTTAGAAATGAGTGCTGAAGAAGAAGAAAACAATAATAATGACGTAAAATATGCTAAAAGCTTTTAGAATGAACGGAATGCTACGACAGAAGTTCGACATGCACAATTGTCAAGATGTACGGCGAATTATTGGAACAGTTTGTGATATATTGCTACAGAGAGAAAGGGAGAACTAGCATGCAGAAGACATCGGGCACTGTAGACGTTAATACTGTCACAAGTCATCGGACGTTTTTGTAGAAATGAACGGGCAGATTACTCGTGTGAATGTTTTGCGGTCTTGGGGGTATCATGAACATCAATTATAATTTGGAAAAGACAAATTGCTGTTGGATGAATTTTGGATACTGTAGAATATTGAGATTTAAATGTCAGTGTAGATCATTCCTTGATCACAACAATCCAAAATGTGGCTGATTTGAAATCCTACCGTATGGATTTGACTACAGCTTAATAACCTCTGTTATAGCTATAATGATGTGGAAAACGTTATTGCTGTTGAGTACCTTTGACCTTAATCTGCCTCTAAAATCAATACCGTTTGAGGCGAGTGTTAAACGTCATCTTTCAGAATATTATTGACAAAACGAAATATGAAAAATTTCTTCGGCCACTACCTCTCAGGAGATTTATGGAAAAAAATTTCTAAAAGAATTTGTTGTTCGTTCTGCAGTCGACTTTAAGCTGTAGATCCCACCGCTCATGTATAAAATTAACACAACATAAGTGGTGTGAGAAACTAGATCGTAATCCTGTGTGTATTGCAACCTTTATATAAGAGAGCTCAGTCAAGAGTGTCAGAAAGAAAGGGAATAGGTGAAAAATACAAGAATTGAAAGACAATATCTTTCTCTTCCCTAGATCCACAGATCCTGACGGAGTCATTTGACAAAATCTCAAATATTTTGGCTTCCCATAAAGGGTGCAATAGCAAGATTTATTCTCAACTGCTGTTAACTTCCCTTAGAGAATGTTTGAATATTAATTCTGGCTTCACAACGGATTCAAATACTGGCGGCAGTAGGATCTCTTGGACCAAAAATTTTTTTTTTATTTTCAAAAAAATTAAAAGAACGAAACCCCGTTTGTATATTGTTAGCTGGAGATATTTACTATGTATATAAATTCACTGGTATTTTTGGAATGGAGATTGATTTATTTGTTAATCACGAATGTTATAAATTATAATGAAAATTTAATTCAGTGGCAAATTTTTCTTCTTCATCGTTTAATGCTGTAAAATATTTCTGTTCAACAAGAGCATTTAAGGCATTTTGAAAATTTTATGAAAATTCTGTTATCCAGCATGTGTTGTTATGCAGTATGTTATGGTATAATAATGACTTTAAAAATTTATTTATAAAAACACAACGTTTATGATCAACCAAAGATTATAAATTTTGAATGTTCTGCTTCAATTCACATGCATTATTACGTTTAACAAAAAACATCCTATTTAAGCGAAAAAGAAAGAAAGAACAATTTACAAAAAAAAAAAAAAAAAAAAAAACATACAAAAAAACAAGGATAAAGATAATAAAAACAACCATTTTCCTGCCGTTCCTTCCGGTTAAAATAAAAAAGAGACAAACATTTCTGTCATATTTGTTAATTCGTATACATAAAGGAGATCATATTCACACACATATACAAACATACACACGTACATAGTACCTACATAGAGAAGCACACACGTACTTTTATAATTTCATAATGTTGACATTTTTATGATTTCTTTTAATAATTTTATTTTCTCTCTAAAATATTCAAAAGACACACATAAACACATACACATGCAGAGAAAAAAACTCTCACACATAAATAAATAAAGACACAAAGTATTGTATAAAGGCAAAAGAGAAAGAGAGAGAGAGAGAGAGCGAGTCGGGCAAAGAAGTTAAATAAAATAAAGACAAGAGCATTCAAAACAAGAAAAAAAACATTAAACAAACAGCTACAAAAATACACACACCTAACACACAAAGAAATTCGTGAAATTAATAAAAAGTTAAAAAGCTCTCTTGTTGTTATTATTGTTGTTGTCGTTGTCGTTGTTGTTCTTATTATTATTTTTATTATTCGTCTTACATCGTAGATGAGTTGAGATGACACAGCTTCGGGTTAAATAAAAAGCCATAAAGAAAAATTATTAAAAACAAAAAAATAAACGAACGAACGAACGAACGAACGAATGAAAAAATAATGAAAAACAACACAAACATTAAAACTAAAATAATATGAAAATATAAAAACAACAACATTAAGACCATAAAAATGATAATAATGAAAACATGCTAAAACCAGAAAAACCAAATTACGAGACAGAGAAAGAGTGTGAAACGATCTAAAGAGGTGAAACAGTGTAGGAATAATAAGGAGTATGGGTGTGTTTGTGTGTGAATGAGAGCAAAACTGTTGCAAATCTGAGTAAAAGCAATAAATTTTTTTTATATTCTCATGTATACACATACACACACACACTTACTTGAACAAAGTTTCATTCATTTACGCCATGCCTTTTATATGATGGTGGCGGTATAAAAACTATAAAAACAAAAGCAAGTTTAAGTTCGTCAAGTACGACTTTGTTATTGCCTGCATGCTTGCAATCAATCAATGGAATCTCGTTTATCGATAATCACAAATAATGTATGTGATTTCATTAATGGAGACTGCATGTTAACTAAACTCTAGAAGTTCCATAGAGAATCGTGTAAGTAACAGATTCATTCGGATTGTTTTACCATTTCACTCGACATAGAATCCATCCACTTGGTGTAGGGTATTACAAACATCAACTGTTTTGAAATTTCTTTTTAAGACGAATGGAGCCATTTGTTGTAAAGTGGGGGTGAAATAGTTGCGCCCACAATAAAATTGTAATGGAAACAGTTTTTCCTTATCTATTCTTTATTGTTTTTATTTTAACAACAACTATAAAATAGCAATAACAGCAAAAATAAAAATTAAAATAAAAGTACAGGCAAAATGATTTCCATAAATGATGCAACAGCAATGCAATGAAGCAAAATAATGGATAATGATGCGATTTTCTATTCCATTTTTCATTCTTTTCTTTTTCTTTTGTTTCAGAAAAAGAAAAAAAGATTGATTTTTCTCTTTAAATTTTTCTATTTTTACAATTACTGTTGTAAATTGTAGTTGTTTCAGTTGTTGTTGCAGTTACTTCTTGTTAAAGTGCCTTAGCAACAGTCTGTTTTACTTTTTGTTTGCCTTATGACGGCCATTAATTCAAAAGTTACGACTTTTGTTGTGGTACTGGATCGAAAATTGCAATAAATTTTAAAATCTCTTCCCTCTAAAACATATCATTCGCAAGTACATTTTGAAGGAGTTACACATATGACGTTAGCATGATATTTTGTTGTTGTTTTTCTAAAATAAAATTTTTATTACCGATCAAAGAAAACTTGATATGATGCTGAATGATGCAAATTTGTTAAATTTGAAATCAATTGCACTATATTTGTTGGCCTTTGTTAGCAGTTGTTAAGGCTAAACAACATTTTTTAAATCAATCAGTTCTTAACGAAGCTTCTCTGTTTTTGCATGCTAGTTTAGCTATATATGACTGAAGCATTTTTTTGTATCTACTCATATACATATGTGTGTTTGTAACCTGAGGAAAGTAGAAGTTATGGACGTAGGGAAATTCTGTTAAAAACTTTAAATTTCAGATCTAGCACGGAACGTAGTAATAGTGGTCGTACATTCTAATTAGAGAACAGCAATGAATCGTTTTGAATCGTTGAATCGTTGATGCAAGAAGTATGCATACAACGTTGACATCACACTCATACCATTCGACACCATATGTTTGACCCACTCGAGTGACTTGAATCATTCATTAAAATTTATAGTGTTAGTTGTTGCTGCATTTACAGCAAAAGAAAAAAAGACACGTATCAGCAAGCAGAGCAAATACTCAACCTTCTAGTAAGTATTTTAGTATTCGTACGCTACTCATACTTCTTTTGTGATTCGTGAATCGAAATCAACAACATCATACATGTTGTTAAGTATGAATATGATGAGTACTTGAAATTTTGAATATGAATAGAGGTTCCATGATATTAATATAAGTATGAATGCAAATAAGTATCGTATAAGTATCAGAAATTATGATTCGATTCAACTCATTTTTTTTTAGAATACTCATTGCTGATCTCTGGTTAGGGCCAATTATGTATGTATGTTGAGATATAGTAAAAATGGAGGAGTTTCTGCTACAGGTGCCCGCAAAGAGAAGAGATTCTTTTTTGTAACTGTAAAATGTTTGCCTTTATTTCGAACTTATAGTTACAATTGAAATGATTCTTTCCTATTTTAAATCGAAAAACAGAAAATATTTCATGTTTTGATAGTCATTTATTATGAAATTCCCAATAACTAAAAAAAAAAAATACAAAATGCACTCATCACACATCAATTGTTAAATATTAATAACAATGCGTATGCGAATGTGAATACATAAGAGAAGAAAAATAAATTATTATAAAATATTATAATAACGGAGAAAAGCTGTGAAAATGAATGAAAAATAACATCAACAACAATGTCAGCAGCAACAGCAGCAACTATAAGCTGTTGCAACAAAATCATCATCTTCGTTATAAAGCAAAGGAAGAAAAAACCAAGTGCAGCTGCAGATAAACTGTGTTCACACTCGTCCATAAATGCAAAGGATGTTGTTTGTCTATAATAGAATAAAACAAAATTGAATAAAATAACACACAACAACAACAACAAAAGAACAAAAAACAAAAATGAATCTGAAATTACAGAAAGGAAAATCTAGTTCTTCCTATGTATGAGAGAGAGAGAGAGAGAGAGAGAATATAACTTCTAGTCAAGTGAAAATATAAAATATCTAAAACCCATACAGTGGTGGAGGAAATAATAGGAACACAAAAAAGTCATCCTACTCATCTTTTTGAATACTCATTGCTGATCTCTGTTAGACACATTAAGTGGCAACACAACTAAATGACTTCCATTAAATCGAATGCTAAATATGTGTTTGTAGCTCTTTCTCTTTCTCATAGAGAACATTCGTTCGCACTCTCCCTGTATGCGAAACGCTTTTCGTGGAAAACTCTTTCAACATTCACATTCAATTCAATGCTTTCCTGAAGTAATGCCGGGAAGGGAGAACACATAATTTTTCAAAATTGTTGTAAATTCAAATATTGTCCCTATTACTTTTGCAAACACTGTATGTATACATGTATTTGCATGCATGTATAAGCATACATATATAGAGAGAAAAAAAAATAATTTTTAATCTTAATAAAACACACACTTGCGCACACATATCCTTATAAATATATGTACACTATCTCCCTCTCTTTCTCACATGTTACTAAAACAGTGGCTGGCATTAAAGTTTATCCTTCGCTTGCCATGTGTTACATATATTTGAGTTAAGTCTTCACATACTTGTGTGTGTATGTATGCGTGTTATTAGGAAACAATACACATTATAAAAGAGAAAAAATAGAAAAAAGTAGAGGAAGAGCAATAGAGTAAAATAGATGAACTAGAACGGCAAGATAAATATTAAAAAAAAAAAAACAACAACAACAATAAATGTGGAAAAAAATTTATCACAAATATAGAGCATTGGTATCCTTAAAGGCAATTTTACTCTCCACTTGAAACGCATATGAAATGAGAGTGAAGCCCACAAAGTCTCATTTCATTAGTTCTGTTGGGTGTTTCCTTACGGATTTTCCATCATAATCTTTTAAGTGGATTCATATGTATTGCTGCCTGCAACTTCTTGTGTTCTTGGTTATGCGCTTTTATCACAAGACAAATTAAAGTGATTTCTTCCTTTTTACTTGTGGCGCAAGAATGGATTAAAAAAGATATTTCATCTTGCCAAACTGTTAGAAAATTAAAAGAAATTGCTTTAAGCAAACAGCTGCTCAACTGTCATACTTATTGTCTAATATTTTGAGATTAGTTTTGTGTTACTTCAATTCCGCCAAGGAATTAATTTAGTGCGGAAAGCCCTTATTATTTTCCAATATTTCATTACTAAAGGACATAGACTAGAAATATTTTCATAGCGATTATAGCGCTCGACTGACGCCAAAAAGCCCACTTTGTCTAAAATGCATAAAGACCATTTATAGCAACCGGAATTAATAACATATTGCACCTGCAATATATAGACATACTCTGGACCGCATCTTATGGATGAATTAATAATAAAAATTGGAAAGAAAAAAGCCTAAATTGAGTGCAGGTACAGGAAAGGCACCATTCTCCTTGGCATATTAAACAGGATGTTTACGAATTTACTTCACAAGTGTGACTTGCTGATACTCTCTCGAACAAGATTCACAATATACAAGGCGGTTTTCGTCTTCTTGGCTAATCTGGTATTAGTCGCAATAACTATGCACACGTAATTACAGAATAAACGGTGAAGTGGCGCGATAATTATACATTTATACAGACCCTTCAGACCCTTCGGTCAGGAATACGGTCTAGCTTTTCACACCACACACATTGTGGGTGTTAATTCTTTACATGAGTGGTGAGACCTATAGTTTAAAGTCGACTTCGAACGGAAGATTTTTGAAAATTTTTTAATTTTTTCATTTTATTTATTATCAGCGTTTTTGCCAGAAATCTGCTGGGAGGAAATATTTTTCATATTTCGTCTTGATGTCTAACCTAAGGTTTGAACCGTGACCTAATGTCTACTAAGCCACTATACTACCTACTAGACTACGGAGACTGCTGATTTTATGGTGTTATTCCCCTCGCTGTTCATTCAGAACTAGACCTCATCGGTGGGGATGATTCATCAGTAAAGGGTAGTTTCAGTCGTCAACAGCTCCAGAGCCTATTCAGCGAACACACGTCGTTGTCTATGACTAAAGATCAAATTAAAATCTTGGAGTTTTTGTTGAGCTAGTAAATGCAATGTTATTATTGGGCTTCTGCTTAATCATAAGTGTTCAATAGGTTTCTATTATTAGTACAATTTATGGCGACTAATTTTGATAAATGAGCTTCAATTGCTTGACCTCAAACAGTCATTAAAAAATCTTGAGATGTGCTTAAGTTTTCTTTTTTTTTATTTTATTTTATTTTTTTGTTTGCTAGTTTTCTAACGGCATCTCTATTAAGTCTCTAATGATTTCTCCAGCTAGTGTTAATAGAAGGCAAAATGAAAGAAAAAAAAAAAACAAAAACGTTTAAAAATATTCTACAACATAAGCCAAGTAATTTATTATAAATCTATAGACTTACACCTCTACGAGTATAACGTCACATACATACACATAGACATTACATTGTGTTTTCGTGTTAGATGTTAGAGTAAATATCTGTAAGGATTCAATGGTGGTGTCAATGAGCATAATGCATTATTGAGGGCATTATGTTCTTAATGTGGTAATATTTACAATATTCGTGCTGGTATTTATAACTACTACTACTACCACCATAACAAAAACATTTTATAATTGTTGTTTTATTTGTGCTATTCACTTTTTTATTGCCTTCTTTCTTTTTAATTCTCACCAGCAAATTATTTATCCGTACATGTTTCCGTTTGTGTTTCCTATCGACTCTGGTTGCTGTTTTTTTTTTGTTGCTGTTGCCATTTTAATTGGTCGAATTTCTGGTTTTTTGTTTTATTTCCATTTCTCTTCCACTCCGTTTTTACATTCTCACCATAATTGCAACATCTTGTGGAATATATGAAGACCAACAAGCGTGAGAATGAAGTAACAAGAGACCGAACACATTAATTAAAGATAAATTCGTGAAATCATTTCCTTTCCTTATTGTATAATTAAGCGTTTACATACAAATTTATTAAAAAAAAATAAAGAAAATATTTAAAAATATTAATCTTTATGATAATGTTGTTGCGAAAATGCTGGTGTTTTGCTTTTACATTGCTTAACATTAAAATTATAAAGAAAAGCTAGAAAGGCTAAATTATGCAGTAAACAAACCTTTTTACAAGTTAACGTACTACTTAGTATAACAACAAACATCAGCATAAATGATAAACTATTAAACAAAAATACACAAACAACACTGCAAGAATAAACGTCAACAACGATGTTCAAAATTTATAGAGATTTTAAGAAGGCGAAGTCATGAACATTTGCCTTCAAGAACATTCATTTAA
This sequence comes from Sarcophaga peregrina, assembly GCA_014635995.1. Lineage (NCBI taxonomy): Eukaryota > Metazoa > Arthropoda > Insecta > Diptera > Sarcophagidae > Sarcophaga > Sarcophaga peregrina. The sequence continues at coordinate 106,461,803 of CM025789.1, read as the reverse complement.
AAAGCAAAGCAAGGCAAAGCGGCGTGTTAGTTAGTGAAGTTCAGTCAGCCTTGTGTGAAGATGCGGTGTGTTTGAAGAGATTAATCATGATTTAAAAACCTCCTTTACAAAGATCTGTCGAATATTTATTTAGTAATTGTTATTGTTTACGCGAAGGGTATAAACAGATGAATATCAATTGTTGTTGTTTACACAAAGTTGTGAACAGTGGCGCACAAAATTGTGCGAATAATGAAGTATTTTTATTAAAATTAAACACCATATTTATTTATATTTTATTTGCAAATCTTCAAATAAAAATAAAACTTTGGCTTATTTAAATTTAAAGACAGGAACTGGCTAATGTTAGAAATGATATAAACTTGAAGATGTGCTCCATAAACTTTGCGAGTAGATCAATTTTCATGTTCTGGCGTTGAAACGATTCATAATGTATTAGTGAGTGTAAATGTCGTGTCAACACTGTTTAACATTCTTAGCTTTGCTAACCATAGTTATCGATAGTTCTCATGTAACTAAAAAAAAAATCCCGTTAAGGAAGACGTAACCATTTTGAGGACACCAGTTTATGAATTTGACTTAAATTTAAATTTCCAGTCCAGCTGCGTGTTTTACTAAGAGCTTCCTATAAATTTTGTAATTTGTAAAAAGAAATCTAACAAATCCGTTTCACAATGAATAGCTTCTGTGATGAAAATGAATCATAAAATGCCGATAATATTGAAAGCAGTCAATAAAAGCAAATGTTTGCTCTCAATTTAAGATTACTTTTGTTTCAATGTTTAATGAGAATGAAAAATCAAACGATTCATGTATCTTTCAGATACGGCATAACAAAACTAAATAGAGATAGTGATAGATTTCATGCATTTAAACATATTCGAAATACGACATGTAAACATACACGTACACACATGAAGACACAATTCGTAAGGCAACAATGAAGAGACAGAGCAAATGATATCGAACACATATGTCAGTAAGTATCCTGTCATCATCAGGATACAAGAGAATGAATATCTTAAAGATGTCACCGTTACTATGATAATATGATACAGCAACACAACGATATTTAACAGCTGCAACAAAAGATGATAAACCCCAAGCTCATTGTATGCTTTGCCTTTCAATTCTATGGATTTTGATTAGATCGGTAGCATCTTGTTCTATTTTCAATAATTTCTATGGAAAACAATGTCGATGACGCTGCTGACAATGATGGCGATGACAATACTGATGAGTACCAGTACGTGATATTCTGTTATACTCACTCGCTGAGATGCTGTTCAATAGTGTCAATATTGTTTTTTGTTTTCTTATTTTGAAAGAAAACTTTCTCTTGTCTTCTATTATTTTCCTTTATTTGCTTTTGCTTTGTTTTACTTTTGACAACAAGTTCGTTTATAGCTTAACAATTGTGAGGTAAGGAGGTGGCACTTTTAAACTATTCTCTCGTACCATACCATGCATGTTGCAAAGTGTCCTTTGATTAAACAAACATTTGTTTGGCCTCTTTTGATTAATTATAATAAAATGTTGCCCTAAAGAATATCCATCCATCTATATGCAAATACAAATAAATCATCCTCTATGTGATGTTTATGCCTGTGTGTGTATATGTGCATTAGTTTTTGTGGTCTTTTATTGGGGTCATGTTAAATGGCCTCTTGAGAGATTCAAAAAATAAATGCAGACTCTTCAATATTTCAACAGAAAGCCTCAATAATGGTCTCAGTAGACTTGGCAAGTGTTGAGTATTTGTAAACATGTTTCATTAATTTTAAATTGATTTCATTAGAAATTGTAAATTAACTTTCGGGGAGGGGGGCGATGGTTCGTTTTAATGAATAATAGGAAAGAAATTTAAATTTATTCTCACATAATTGTAGTTTAAAAAACAAAATGAAAAGCATTTTCTTATGTTTATGCATTTTCTATAGTTTAAGTTAAATTAACAGTCTTATCAAAAACCGTAGCATCCTTGGCTGCTATAAGATCTCTTTGTAATACTGATAGTATCCCTAGTTTGACTTGTGGATGACATTTTTGAACTCTCCCTTTATCCTATTTGGATAGACTCTCTTTGTCAATAAAATCTTATTCTCAAATTAAAAAAATATATAAAATTGTTAGACCGAGTACCAAACGAGTTAGCTGCTTAGGGTCTTCTAACAGAGAATTCCAAACATTGACTGTTGATAACAAACATCTGCATTGGCCTATTTGGCCAAATCGCTATAGCCGATAGGCTCTGGATCATCCTGGGCTCGTCTCCAGCAATGGGGATCAATAACTTAGGACGATAACAATCCACATAAGGTCCAAGACATTCAATGCACTCAGAAAAATTCACTGTTTAGTGTGGAGTATAGGTTGGTGCGGCCATAAGTTCGTATTTCAATGGCAACCATTAAAGGCCGATGACGCGGATACTAAGAAAAGACAGTTTCATCACTGATAAGCATGGTGGAAGTGATGTGAACTGACCAAACAGATCGTGCAAGATTTTCTTTTGAGATTTTCATATGTTAAAAGTGCATGTCAAGTCACAGTCACAGTCACAAATAACAGCGGTCCTCAAAGCCAACATTATCCATTATATCGTGTAAATGCATGCCCTAGTCACGAAACATTTTTCATTTCGAATGCATTTTACCTGGAGAAGACATGGCTGTCATTTAAACGATTTTAAATTTCACACAAAATTTTAAAGGGAAATCTTCAAATCGATTGGTGACCAATTTTGTGAGTATCTTGCTTGATTGATATTTCGGAGGCACACCGCCTAACATACTTTGCAACATCTTTACTTGTGCTGTACATACAGAAAAGAGTGTCAAATGTTTCGAAAAGTTAGTTATTAAAGGAGGAATGAAGGGAGTAGCGTTACGTTGTGCTTGGGCAGAGCTAAACGATTATTGCGTTCAAATGATAAGGAATGCCAATCTTGTTGTGAATAGAATCGGATTATTCTCATTATTCCTGACATTTACGTTAATATCATGGAACCTATACTCTAAGTATGAAGTACTTTCATTGTTGTTTTCGACTCTTCATAACTGAACATACATATCCATGAAGCACTTAGGTCTTAGGTCGTAGTGGTAGCTCTGATATCACAAAGCTCACTTGAGCACGCATGGCGGCCCGTTGTGATGCCACGGGTGGAAGCATGAAGCACTAAATAAGTATGATTCGCGTACAATTACTAAAATACTTACTAAAAAGTTGTATGTTTGCTTTGCTAGCTGCTCTGTCTTTTTTTCTTATGTGTCTTCTTTTTTCTTTTCTTTTTTATAAATGCAACAACAACTAAGACGAATGATGAGTGATTCGAATCACTCGAATCATTTATAAATACTATAAGAGTATTTTGCTAAAGTTATGAATGTAAATGAGTAGACTTATGAATGAAACATATGGCGTCGAATGGTATTAGTTTGATGTCTACATTGTACTCATACTCATTACAACCTGTACTTATAAATCAACGTTGTAGTGGGTATGAATGAATCCGAGTTTCATTTCAATATTGTTGTCTCGCTTATATTCAAAACTTCATGATTGCTTATGAGGAGCGAAAAAACGATTTATTGCAGATCTCTGGTGTACAGAAAGGAGACCCCAAAGAAAAAAAAAGAAAAAATTTTGACAGCCCTATTAGCAATAGTAAACCACTATTAAGATACTGTGGAATATGGAAGTATATTGTCCTTCGTTGTTTTTTTTTTTTTTTATTGTAAGAATATCTTACCAAAACTGAAAATATTTTTTTTTTATTGTCAAGTGATGGTTTTTGCTAAAGCCTTCCTAAAGACTCTATACATGGCTATGGTTGGCTGTGTCAATATGTTTTTTATGAAGATTTTATTGTCGTTTTTTGTTTTTTTTTTCTCTTATTTTTTAAGATACTTGTGTATGTATATGAATTATACTTTTAATATTTGTTTTTTTATTTTCGAGGTTTTTTTTCCTGATCATGTAACATATTGCAGTTTAGTGGTTCAGTTTTGTTTTTCTCATTCTCCGGATTGCAATTCATTCGTCGTCCTCTTAAGCTCAAGAGTAAATAAAAATTTTGTTTAATAAAGTGGTTTCTTGTGTATGGTTTTTCTTGTTATTTTTATGGTTTTTTTTTTAGTTTGGTTTTAAGGATTTTAGTTTTTTTTTTCCATTTTTCTTAGTGCGTTTTTGTTTTCTTTATTGGTTATTGCTTTCTGTACATGAAATATTGGCGTTTAAAAGCAAAAAAAAACAAAAATTGAAATCAGCGAGGCACAACCTAAAGTGGTTGAAACAATAGAGCACTTGAGATTTGTTTCATATTAAGTTTTCCGTAATCTTTGAGTTGATATAACAATAGGGTTCTTCAGATTTCTTATCAATTGAATCTTTGAGCTCAAAAGTGAAAGAAAGTGTTAAAAAACTTTTGCCAGCATAGCACAATTCGTATACAATACAAAATACTTTTGTTATGATGTTTAGAATTACCAGAATTACATAAAAATAATGAAATTTTATTTGAATTTTACTTTTTCTTCAACTACACCTTTACGTTGGTCTGTCTTCAATCTGTAAGTAATACCACCAACCCCCCCTTTGTAATACCATTATGACTATAATTTCTGATTGAAATCTTAAAACTCTGGCACATCATTTATATAACCGGTAGTCATGCAGCAGGCTGATTATTACTATTGTGGTGAAAAGGTACATTAGTACGGTGTCGATATGACTATGGCATGCTCCACCTATCTATTGTGTCCTCTAGTTGTGAATTGTCCATCCAGTTGTGAATTAATAATACCACCAGATGTAGACAGCCACCATTCCAACATTTTAATTAAGTACACTGTGAGTCTATAGTGTCATGTGAAAGAGCCGATTAATGATTTTGGATTAGTCCTTCAGATCTCGTCTTCTTGTAATTTTACAACAAATTTTTTTAATAACTAACGCTTACTCTTTATGTATGTGTTTGAGTAGATTCTTAGACTTCCTTTATCTTTCTTTTCAAATATTTGCGTTTGGAGCATGGAAATGCTCCTTCTCGACATCTCGCCAGTTTGCTCATGGTTGAGAATTCCCACATGTGCTGGCACGCGCCACAAGGTAAGCTTATTTGTTATTGCTTCGTCTTGCCTAACCAAATGGATATGAGTACATCTTACAATAGCTCAAACATACGTCTAGAGGATACCCATATGTTTCCCCATAGATCTTAACTGTTTTATTTTATCAAATCAAGTCACAGAATCTACAATGACGCATTTTTTTTAATTTCCGGTCGATATTGTGAGCTAAATAGCCTCTGTTGGATATAAGTGGTTCTATCAAAAATAACGTCAAAATACTTGCTACTGAAATGAGTTTTGTGGAAAACTACCAAGTACATCATTAAAATTTTTTATGTGTTATGCTGAATTAACTAACGGATAACTACATGCAAGAATTCATTTTAAAAAAGTCTTGCAGCACAAAGGTTGCACAAGAATCCACTTTTTTAATAACGTATTGATTTCAATTGCTGTTGTTGTTGTAACTGTAATGAAATTGAAAATGTTAAAAAACGGTACCAACTTATATGTATGCTAAGCAGCTGCTTCGACAATACTTTCCATAAATAAACACAATAATTTTCAGATTTTTTTTTGTAATAAAACCGCAAAACAAAGTGTTCTCTCTTCAACTCTCTGTTGCAGTCATGTAGCAACATGGCTGCAACATACTCACAATAAAAGCGAAACTCATGCATACACAATACAAGTGAGTGAGTAATCATACTTAATGTTGAAACATGTGTGGCGTATTATAAATATTTAAAAGAGAAAATTTTGTGCATAACGAACATATTAATCATACATACGTATCGATGAACAACAAAACGAAAAATGTTACATACTGTTCCTAGAGTATGAATTACAAACGGTATCTATGTATGTATGTATATATCTAAGGATGTATGTATGGCGGACGGAATTTTCAAAAGAAACATTTTGTGTTAGTGAAATTCAAAAGAGAGGAAAAAAAAATTCAATTCAGTCTTTTGATAAAAACGAGGTACGATATTAAAATGGAAATATTCAGGGATTATCAGCACATGTTTTGGTGGTGGTGGTGGTGGTGGTGGTGGTAGTATGGCATTATCATTGAATAGGATGCAATAGCACAATAGAAATAGCAGAGCAAACAAACAAACAAAACAATGGATTTTGTTACACAATAATGCCCTAAAAAAAGTAGTTTAAATGTAATGCACTTTGAATAACACAGAAAATATTGCATACGAGTAGTAAATGACAAAAATGATAAAAATGGAAATGATGACTGATGATAGTAAGTGGTAGATGGATGAAGGATTACGAGAATATAACTAAAAGATTAAAAAGCAAATGCTCTTAAAAGCACTTTTGCTTTTAGTTTACGAAAACACAGTACCATACCCAATATACCAAAGTCATCAAGTCAGTTTGTTGTAGTCTCATCATTGAGGAGTATCGTCCATATTTGTCTGTATATTCTCAAAAATATTAGAGTTGTGTGTATACAAATATAGTGCGGCAAGGTGGAGTGTTCCACAAGGATGTACTTAAGTAGCATTTCCTCAGTCTTATTTATCATTAAATGTGTTCAACTCACCATATGAGAAGTTTTCCGTGGCACGTATTATGTATTCTCTGATTGCAAGTACCTGCGCTTAAAAACGGTAATATGGTCTTAGTTTTGTGTCCGATCCTCCAATATGTAGGCCTTGTGGTGTAGTCCGATCTTATTATTTAAATCCTTCCGTATAGCAATATGTATTCATAAGCATCTGTAGTACGATTTCATTTGACCAAGATATTGATATCACAATTGTTATGTTAGGACATCATGTGGGATAATTTCATGTGAAGTGAGTATCCATTCAGTGTCCCAATTATACTCTGATACGATTTCTGGCTCCGGTTGATCTATAATAATATAAACATGAAAAATTAAGATTCTGGTGTTTTTATTTATCGCTTAACATAAAAATTAAAAAAAGTTACAAAAACAAAACAATATGGTAAACAAACCTGTTTACAAATTATCATACTTTTCAATATAACAGCAAATACTAGCATAAAAGATGATGCACAAGTAAATAAAAATACAACAACAAACACCAGCATAAAAATGGTAAACAAGTAAACAAAAATACAACAACAACACTACAAGAATAAACGTTAACAACGATGTTTACATTTATAGAGATTTCGAGCAGCGAAGTCACAAACATTCGCCTTCAAGAATATTCATCAGCCAAAGCAGGCGTGTTAGACAGTCAAGTTCAGCCATCCCTGCGTGAAGACGTGATGCGTTTGAAGAGAGTAATCGTGGTTTAAAAATCTCTGTTACTTAGATTTTCGAATAATTATCTTGTAATTGTTATTGTTTACGCGAAGGGTATAAACATAGGAATAACACAGAAAGCAATTGTTGTTTACATCAAGTTGTGATCGGTAGCACCCAGAATTGGGTGAAGAATAAAGAATTTTAATTAAAACTAAACACTAAATTTATTTTTATTTTATTTGCAATCTACGAGCTCGTATTTTAAACGATTTTAAAAGGTAAAAACGTAACAATATTGTTAATCCATATGATGGTCCCATACGGATGTAATTTAATTTTATCTCATATGTCAACGTTTTCTATGCACAGTCAAACTCATGCTGAGATAAGTATGAAACAATTCAATTGAATCCTTCCCAGTTTTTTTTCCTTTTCTTTGTATCCACATTAGCGTTCAGGTGCATGTGCGTGTAATCATTTATGCCACAATAGAAGAAAGAAAAAAGAAAATAAAAGAACCATAAAAATATGCAACTGACAGGAAGTGCACTCAGTCACACACACATGAGCACATTATTTACAAAAAACATTTTTTAACAAAACAAAAAAGAAAAAAAAAAACAAAGCCCGGTAAAGAAATTATTTTTTTTGTTTTTCCTTAAACATAAAAACAAGACAACGAATTTCTAAAAGAATATGTATGTTGAACAGCAAAATATCGTAGAAAAAACATCGGATAAACAAAAAAAATTTTTTTTTATAATACAAATAAATATACTCGTACTACTACTATTCATTGTTATTCATATTAAATAGTTTTACAAAAAAAAAAAAAAAAAAATGAGAAAAGACTCAACGAATAGTACACACAGGTTATATGGAAACAGTTTCCTACACTGGAAAGGTACACTGTGTTGCCTCAATGATTTGATAGTATTGAATGGAAAATCTTCTCTGGTGCGTGAGAAGCAAAACAACTAAAAACGGAGGATATTTTCTTTTATATAAGAACATACGATGTTTGTTTACAAAAGATAACAAAAGCCTTTCAAATGTATTTGTCTGGAATGGATGTTGCGTTGGTAATTGTTTTTTATGCAGAATAAGCAACAAAGGCTGGTACCTTTGAGATGCGTTTACGAAATAAATCAAAAAAAATCTCTGAAAGAAAATATTTAATAGTTAGGAAAAAGCATTTTCAAAATGTAACAATCCACCGTTTTACCTTTTAAAAACGTTTAAAATATAAGCTCGTAAATTGTAAATAAAATAAAAATAAATTTGGTGTTTAGTTTTAATTAAGATTCCTTATTATTCGCACAATTGTGTGTGCCATTGTTCACAACTTTATGTAAACAAAAACAATTGAAATTTTTGTTACTGCTCTGTTTATACCCTTTGCATAACAATAAAAATTACTGGCCAACTATTCGACAAATCATTGTATTGGAGATTCTAAAATCACACCGCGTCTCCACACATGGCTGACTGAACTACACTAACTTAATCGCTTGTTTTGCCTTGCCTTTTATATGGAAGAGTAAACAGTCTGATGAATGTTCTTGAAGGCGAATGTTCATGACTTCGCCTTCTCGAAATCTCCATAATGTTGTTTGTATATTTTGTTTACATTTGTTATTGTAGTACTTGTTGTTATATTTTTGTTTACTTCTTTACCATTTTTTATGCTGGTATTTGTTGTTGTATTGAGAAGTACGACAATTTGTAAACAGGTTTTTTATATAATTGTTTTGTTTTTGTACCTTTTGTTTAGAATTTTAATGTTAAGCGATGTAAAAGCGCAACTCAAGTATCAAAATTTTTCATTTTTTTTAACAATATTGTTCTTAATTTTTATTTTATTTAATCTATCACCGTCTAATAATTTCCTTTGGCGAATTTTTTCCAACCTTATTCTTCAAATAGATTAATAATGTGTGAAATGTTGAGAATGGATTTGTTACTTTAAATCCAGTGAAAAAATACCGAACAAACCATTTACTGGCGCATGATGATACATTTTTGCCTTTTATCATTGAAATATTTACGATCATGTTTAAGTAATGAATTGTTTATGGAAGAAGTAGTACATGGCATTCATTGTATCTGCATGTTTTTCCAAAATATTTATCCATTTAGGTGTAAACGTACATACTATACTATAAGTAAACCAAGAAGATACATTATTATTCAAGCATTCTTCATTCATACGGCTTTTATTAAGTTTATTTTTTATTTACTTTTTTAGGAATTTATAATATGTTACAGAATTTGCTAAAGTTCTCTAAAGCTGTTGTAAACAAAAATAGTTTCAAATTTGCATACTTTAATATATATATGGGTGGTTTTATTGTAAATTAAATCAATAAAAATCGACTCTCTGGTTCATATTGTTACAATAACTGGTTAACAAGACACGTTTAAGTCTATACAGGATATACAGTATAACATCGAATCCGAATGGCAGATTTTTGAGAAACTTTACCATGCCATTTTTATTATACTCTCAGAGTTTTTGCCAGAGTGCTGCAGAGTGAAAGTCGACGAATATTTTGTGCAAATTTGGTTCTTGTTAGATGGGCCGCTCTCATCAACAAAATACTTACGGGACTGTGTTCTCTGGTTCAACATCACCAGCGAGAGGGATGGTACATCAAGAATGAGGCCAGATCGCCAAATGGGGCCCAATAAGCTAAGAACTACGATAGTGTGATTACACTTGTGATGGCAGCAAACCGATTCATAGTGAAATCACTCATATATTCTAAGTTTCTATGAAAAAAACCAAATATTGTTTAGGTATTCTCATGCAAATACACTTACGATACTCTACAATCTAAATAAATGATATTTTTAGAGGTAAAATATATTTGTTTCTATGTATATACATACGTATGTATAGTTGAAGTAGAAATTTATTTTATTTTATAAAATTTTGCTTCGTTTTACTTAAACATACATTTAATATAATTCATACATACATACATATGTACATACGTACATATTGTATTCATATAAAATATTTATATTTTCTTCTATACTAAGAACCAGATACTGTATGTGTATGTAGATATTTATGCGTATACATATTTATTTATGAATGAGTATTTATTAATTTGTTTTTGTTTTTTCTGATTTTTTTCCTACCGTATTTACTATACATACTACTTATATGTATGTATGTATGTATGTCTGTATGTATGTATATGTATTTATATAAAATGAAATGAAATTGTATTGTTTGTTTTGTTAATTCTATGAATTTAAAATGAAAAACATGTATTTCGGTTGCAAACAACTGTAAGGATTTTGATGTGTACTTATATATATGTATTGTATGTGTATGTCTATATCTATGTGTTAGTGTATTTAAAATATATTTATATAAATAACCGCAAAAGTAATGTAATTCGGTTTTCAAAATTTTCATATTAGCAAGCAATAGCAAATGTCAAACTGTTTTGAAACCTTTATTGTAGACAAATAAAGACTTGCTAGACAACGAGCGATCACAAGAAATCAGCAAAGAATCGTTTTTTCGCTACTCAAAAACACTCATGAAATTTAGTTAGTCAAGAGTTAAGTTAGTCAAGGTTGCAATAAGTATGCGTACAATGTAAACATCAAACTCATACCATTCGAAATATGTTTGATTCATAAAACTACTCATTTAGATTCATAACTTTAGAAAAATGACTCGAAACATTTATTAAAGCAAAAGAAAAAAGACAAAGCAGCAAGCAGAGCAAACACACAACCTTCTAGTAAGTATTTTAGTATTTGTACGTGAGTCATATTGATATTGTGCTCCGTGTATAAGTATATTGTGTTATAAGGAGTCGAAAAAAGTACTTCATACTTTGAGTTAACGTTCCATGATATTAACATAAATATGAATGCGTGCGTATAAGTATCAGAAGTTATGTGTATGATTCGATTCTACTCATCTTTTTGAAGACTGATTGATGATCTCTAATCCATCCCTAACACATATGTATAAAGATTTGGTTTGATATTTAAAATCTAAATGAATTGTATAATTGAACTGAATTTTTTTTTTAATTTGAAACGTTAAAATTTGTATTTTTTAGTTGCGGGAATCCCCATTTTAGGTGTCCATATATATATACATGTGTTAGTACATCTGCTTGCATATTTATTCTTTATTTGCGATTTGGATACTGTGAAGAAAGTTGATTTTTGTTTAAAAGATGGTATAATTCTCGTTTAAAATTGTCGGTATTTGGAAATGTGAACAATTCGCAAAAGTGAACAACGCCAGTTTTAATTAGTTCACATTAGCGCGAGTACACTGTACATAAATAATTGCTACAGTCTTTCAGTCAGGTTTACGACCAAGCTTTTCAGATCGCCCATGTTGTGGATGTTAAACATATAGTTTAACGTCCGCTCTGAATGATAGATTTCTTAAACTTTTCTTGGCAATTTTATTTACTTTTTCAGAGATTTTGTCAAAAGGCAACTGAGGGGCAGTTGTGGAAAGGAAAATCTTTTTTTTAATTCGTTTTGTTCGAAATGTCTGAACTGGAGTATGAATCACGGCCTCTTGGCTAATAGCACACCATATAAGTTACTAGATTAAGGCGAATATGTCCACAGGGAATATTAGTTAAAAAAAAAAACACTACATGAATCCAAAGTCCAACAATACGTTCGAGACTTTTCAGATTTTCTAGTATTGTTAGTATGTTGAAGATCTTGCAGATGAATAGACAAATAACATCATTATAATCTAGACCTCCGACGTGCCATTTATCTATTGATGTGATAAAGGATATCTTGTGTTATTACTCCAGTGTTGGTATGAAATACTTGACTTATGTTGTACTCTATGAAAACAGCTTCATTTGCATTCTTGCACGAAGCTCTGATGATTTAAAATTTTTCTTGATCTACGCCTTTCCTAAATCCATATTTTCACAATTCACAAAATTCATCATAACATTTCAACTCTTAAAGTCTACTTTTACGTAACGGTATTTATCATTTTCCATTCTGCTTCAACTTTCAGAGTTCTGGCAATTTTTTCTGAAGAGTTTGTGTCTGCCTTTATATCAGGTTTAAAAGCATAAATTATGGACACTCATTTGTCGTAGTGTTCTCCATAATATTCTAGACTTTACGAGTTGCACACACATTCCACAAAAGTGCTACACAAAAAACCAAAAAAAGAAAAGAAAAAAAACAACACAAATGCTAACGTAGTGAAAATGTTAAAGGATTATTTTCACAGTTTTTCACACTCTGTTTTCTTTGATTAACTCTGAAATATTTCTGCTTTTTCTTGAAATTGCACTTTCGTTTGGTATTCTCAACGTTTGGTCTTTTTTAAAGCCGGAATGTGTCATTTTCATTGTCTTTTTTTTTTTTGTGTTTTTTGCTTTTTGTTTGGGATTTGGGTAGAAGAATGAAACAATTTCCACCAGAGATTTATAAAGATGTACTCGAATTAATGTGTTCTCACACATTCTGTTGAAAGTTTTAATTTTTCATTTTTAAAGTACCGGTGGTGGTCTATTTTAAGAGATTAAATGTGAAACAATTTTCATTTTTTATTTTGTTTGGATATGCAAGAGCGGCATTGAAGAAACATTAAAGTTTAAGTGACGATACCACAGATTTGTATCCCTTCATTGTTTATCAATTATATCCTATTGGACTGGATGGTCAAAATAAAAAACGGTACGGCAACACATACCGTAAGTGTTAGTACTTTCACCTCTGTTCTTTACTGAATATCAAGTCTTGACAACGATTGACTACTTCTTGCAATACCATATCAGTTGTAATCTAGTAGGTAGAGGTAGGCTTATTAGGCTAGAACTCATGGTTCAAATTACAGCTTAGACATCTAGAACAAAAAATTTTATAAAAATTATTTGTACACTTTTCTGGCTAAAACTTTGAGATTAAATCAAATTGTCATGAAAAGTTTCTCAGTTTTGTAATTCAGAGTCGATTTTAAACTGTAGGTTCTGCCACTCATGTGCAAAATAAGCAACACAACATAAGTGGTTATAATCCTGACATAAAGGTTGTGATGACCATTCATGTAATACAATGTATGTAAGTTAAGCACTTCTTAAAAAATACAGGCTTACCAGTAAGGCTTATATGATTCCGATTTTTCCTTATTTGATCACCATTTGTTTCAATCATTATAGGATGATCTTACTGGCATGAGCTAAAAAGTACAAAATTTTATCCAATTCAGATCAAATTTTTGTGGAGCGACATTTAATTGTAATTTAGAAGTTTACGAATAATAAAGGATTTTAGTTAAAACTCAACAACAAATTTATGTTTAATTTATTTGCAATCTAGGAGCTCGTATTTTAAACGATTTTAAAAGGTAAAAATGTAACATTTGCTCGATACCAACATTTTTTAAATTTAATCCAAAGCCGAATTACGTATTTTAATGACATTTGTTTGTCCTATTGAATTTCTTTGTCTTCATTTAAAAGTATCTAAAAAGCGAATTGCAGCCGCCGAAGCAGAACATAACAGAATTTGCTGTAGAGGAGGTATAATCAAACAGAGATCCTCAGTCTTTATTAACATAGTCTTAAATAGTCTTATGAAAGCAGTCGTCACTATAGACTTGAATTTTCTACAACGATGATACCGATACTGTTCAAATGTATAAAATATGCTAAATTTACAATGTTACAATGTCCTCTACAACATTTTCTAAAGAAAAATGTTACGTCTGATGGGAATGTTTTTAGCAAATTCAAAATTTTTTCAACGTACAGAATTCGTCTGGCCAACTTAAATGTAAACACACTTTTAGTGATGATATAACCCCGCCGTAGCACTTTGCTCTCATCTGTTTATAAAGAAAGAAACAGAAAATAAAAGGCAAATCATTTTTATTCACACTAAAGCCAGAACAGCTTAAATGTCTCTCCTGGTTATATATTTCATTCTGAATAAGTGTGTAAACGCCCGAAATAGTGCAGACATTACTTTTCACGCATTTAAAAGCACATACTGATAAACACTCACCCAGAGAGTGTGCAATTTTATACTTTGTATTGCAACCCAAAACTGTAGACACTCTTATCGTTTAGAACTGCTGGTGTCGACGGGTTTTCCCCCCATATTTATTTATAGTGTTTGTTTCATTTCAATCCATTTTTTTGTTTTTTTTTTTTTTGTTTCTTTGGTTATTCGTTGTTGGCAAGGTAGTGGCAACAACCAATAAACCAACATGCAGTTGCAACCAATAACAAATGTGAGAGCTTTGAAAAAAAAACCGCATTGAATGTGGTTCAAAATGTTTTAAAATGTTAACAATTTTTTATCTCGCTCTTAACGTCTCTTTCATTTTGCTTTGTGCATTTTTTTTTGTTTTGTTTGACTTTGGAGGCCATAAATGTAGTAGCGGTTGAAATTGTTGTGTAAAATGTGTGTCGAAGCTTATATACGCTATCAGTAATACACATCCGCATACGTAAATGGTGGTAAACGCAGTAACAGATAAAGGGTTTTGTGTTTACCAACAATTTTTTTTTTTCATAATCGAAATTAACATTTTGGGTGTGGGTAATTTAAACTTTTTATAGCTTCAATTTTCTTAGTTTTTTTTTGCTTGTGGGTCTTTAAACGGCTAACAGCTAAGACTGTAAATTTTGATGAATATGAGAATTTTTATAAAATTACTAGCAGATTGTACCCGGCGTTGCGCGGGTTATTTTTTCGCCTCTTTCCCCCTTTTTGGACCATTTTGGTCCAACTTTAGAAACGGAATACCTATAACAGCTATTTGGGAAACTTAACCAAGCTTAGTCGTAAAAAATTTCCTGTTACCATTTTTTCTTCCTTTGTCCCATGTTTTCTCCCCTTTTACCCAAAATTTTAAAAATATTTATAGCCTATAACCTGCACCGATAAAGGCCGACCTATATCCCAAATTTTCAAGAAAATCGGTCCAGGCGTGACTAACAAACAAAAAAACAGACTAACAGAAAGATTTATACTATATATATTAGGATTAGGATATTGGGATTAGGATAACCTGCACTAATTTCAGTCCTTTTCTCCCTTTATGGACCACTTTTGGTTCAACTTTAGAAAAACACTTCCAATAGCTATTTGCGAAACTTAACCAAGCTATATCGTAAAAAATAACCTATCACCATTTTTTCCCATTTTCCCATTTTTTCTCCCCTTTTGGTCAAAATTTTGAAAAGATTTATAGCCTATAACCTGTGCCAACAAAAGCCCGATCAATATCCAAAATTTCAAGTAAATCAGTGCATGCGTTCATGCGTGATTGACTAACAAACAAAAAAACAGACTTACAGAAAGATTTATAATATATATTAGGATATTAGGATTAGGATAACCTGCACACAATTTGCGCGTTTTAAGCCTCTTTCCCCCTTTTTGGATTCCTTTTGGCGCTACTTTAGAAGCGGAATACCTCCAAAAGCTATTAGAGAAATTTAACCAAGCTAAATTGTAAAAAAGTATCTATTACTATTTTTCCCCATTTCTCCCATTTTTTTCCCCCTTTTGGCCAAAATTTTAAAGGATTTATAGCATATAACCTGTACAGACAAAAGTTCGGTCTATATCCCAAATTTCAAGAAAATCGGTCCAGGCGTGATTGGCTAACGAACAAAACAAAAAACATTTGAGAAACCTAACTAAGCTAAATTGTAAAAAAGTACCTATTACTATTTTTTCTCAACTTTTGGTCAAAATTTTGAAAAGATTTATAGCCTATAACCTCCACGGACAAAAGCCGGATCTATATGCCAAATTTCAAAAAAATCGGTCCAGGCGTTCAGGCGTGATTGGCTAACAAACAAACAAAAAAAAAAAGCAGACTTACAAACAGATTTATAATATATTAGGATTAATCTAAATGAGTAGACTTATGAATCAAACATATGGTGACGAATGGTATGAGTTTGATGTTAACATTGTCCGCATACTCATTGCAACCAATACTTATAAATCAACGTTGTAGTGATTAAGAATGAACCCGTGTACATAGTAAAATTTCTATATTGTTGACTCACTTATATTCAAAAACGAAAAAAATATTTCATTGTTGATTTTTGATTATAATCCCTCAGTTAGGAATACGATCCAGCTTCTCATACTACATTTTAAAGTCGACTTCGAACATCAGATTTTTGTGATACTTTTCATAAAAAATTGTATTTACTCTTAGAATTTTTGCGCAAAATGTGTTGAGAGGAAGCCAGTGAAGAAAAAATTTTCCATATTAGGTGTCGTTGTTGACATCTGTCCTGGGGCTTGAACCGCGACCTTACGTCCAATAAACCATCACACTATCTATTCGCTATTATGTCAAGTATTTTGGAACTTTATTAAACTCCGTGGTTCACTCCGAAATTGTTAACAATTAGTATCGATTATATTATTTTCTTTCTTTACAATTTTCAATTTAGTGTTTGCTTCCAAAAATGTTTTACAATAAAACGATTATAATTCTTCTGAAGCTATTAAAACTACAATCGAATAATACGAATCTTTTCTTTTATTTGCAGGTAAGAAATGCTGTCTTCAAAAAACTGACAGTTTGTGAAAATATGTCACAGTTACAGTAAGTAAATTTTTTAATTCGCAACAATTTTGAGCTTTAAACAATGCTTTAAGAAAATTCTCGTTAATATAATGAACTTAAAAATATTTGTTTTGTATTGAAAATTTTAAAATTTCATTAAAACATTCCAATTCTGAAAATGATAATGTTCATGTGCAAGAAATTTCAATGATTTTCAATTATAAAATATCGATTAGAAATTATTTTTTTTTCTATTATAAGCTTCCTCTCGCTTGCTCTTGGGAATATCCTGTGAAAAACAATTTTTGCTTTAAAAACTACGAAAGTAAACTGAACGATATTTTTGTGTACTCCATGGCGTATGAGAAATTTTTAATTTAAAATTAAATATCAATTATACGTACCATTGCACTTTGCTAGAGAAGCGTAAAATAATGAAGTTTCTTAGAAAACTTTATTTTGGAATTTTAAGTCAAAACATTTAAATTTTTTTCATTTTATGCCTTTGGATTTAATTTGTGAAAATTAAAAGAATACCTAAAAAGAAAATATTCTAAAAGCGCATTATAATATAGGGTTAACCAACAGAAGTTTGAAATGTTCACTGGAGCAGTTGGAAACTGAATAAAATTTCCATAGATTTCTGGATTGTCGAAATTATTGAGTTAGACATACCACTGAACATGAGATCCATGAGAATCCAGTACACCCCGAAAAAGTAACTGTTTGATGTGGATTTGAGGCTGATAACGCCATCTGTCACGCGAATGACTTGGCGAAGCAATCACTATCAACGATGAGAAGTAAAAGTCGAGGTTCTGCAACTTCTTTGGTTTTGGCTCATATGTATCTCATTGCATATTGTGAACGAGCGATTTTTCCAGGCATGTTCATCTCATGTAGAGGTGAAATGAACTGGCCGCCGAGATCGTACGATTTAACATCGAGAGTTTTTTTCTACTGAAGTTTTTTGTAAGTTACAGTTACGTGCGAATAAGCCACATCTTCAAAGTCTAATTCAGCTTAAAAATTTTACATTTTGATTGCCTCCAACCCAGATAAGCCGTGGGGCATACTTAAACGTTATTATATTCCACACATAGGGAATCGCACTCTCTTTATTTTATTTAATTATGAAATTTGGAAGCGCTTAAAAATATACCTTTTAGAAAGAATACAACAGCTACAAGAAGAATGAAATTGTTTCTCTTTTCTCCTGTTTTTCAAAAACGAACGAGAATTTGTCTTTAATGTTCTGTACACGTTATTTAAGGCAACAGAGACAAACTGAAGTCAAGAAAAAAAATGTTAAAATGAAGAGGAGAGGTTTTTGAAAATAAAAATAAATTTACACATACACATACAAACATCTTCGTAAATGCTATTGTATTTGTTAATTTCACAATTTCCTTTCGCACTCAATGTCAACTATAACATGCAATTGAAATAGTTTTTCAAACAAAATTACACACAAACTGTGTTGTTTTCCCATAGATTTCTAGGCCAGAAAAACCGTAAAAAGGTTCGTGTTTATCCAACTTACTGCAAGTAAATGGATGAAACACAATGTTGCAAGTTGAGCGATTACTTTCGAATGTCTTTTCTTTTGCGTTTGCTTTATGCTTTTGCACGATTTAAAATTTAATAGTCTTCTCGAAAACTTTATTTAGTTTTAAAACCTGGTTCGACGTTAGAATATCATATTGATACTATGCAAAATATTGTAAAGCCTGATGCCTCGGTAGTTGTTATATAATTTATCACCTTCTGACATAGATCCTCTCTGTTGTAGACCTTACATAGCAATTGATGAAGAGCGCTGATAAAAGTTTTATTTGAGGCTTTAATTCGATCTAATAGGATGACCAACATTTTTGTTCCCACACTTATTGTTTTTATCCTTTCAACTGGGCTGTTGTTCTCGATGATAGAATTTTCGCTTTAAGAGGCCATTGCAGATTGAGTAGTCCAAGTAAAAATTTGCCTGCAGTTTACGACCCTATGATGAAATTGTCACGATATCTCATTACTTCAGCGATGATACACTTGTTGATGCTTTGATGATTGTGTTCGAATATATTGTTACGGAAATAAAAAATCTAGATATTGTTGTTTGGACTTTTCACACAGCTTAACATTAAAATTATAAACAAAAGCTACAAAAAGAAAGCTATGCAGTAAACAACAAACACTATCAAAAAACAAAAAACTGGTAAACAACTGTATAAAAATACACCAGCAACACTACAAAAATAAACAATACAACAACGATAAATAAAACAACGTTGTTTACATTTATAGAAATTTCAAGAAGGCAAAGTCAAGAACATTCGCTTTTAAGAACATTCATCAGACAGTTTATTTTGTCATAGAAACGGGAAGGCAAAACAGGTGACTGATAAAATGTCGTTCAGTTAGTTTTGTGTGAAGAGAGTAATCGTGGTTTAAAGATCTCCGTTACAAAGATCTGTCGAATAATTGTCTAGTAATTGTTATTGTTTATCCAAAAGTTGTAAACACTGAAATAACAATAGGGAAAATGTAATTGTTGGTGTTTACATTAAAGTGTATACAGTGAAACACTATTTTTACATTTTTTTGCTCATTTTAAACATTTTTAAAATTAAAAAAAAAAAAATCGTAATAATATGTTCTGTACCGCCATACTAAATTTGTCGCACAAACGAAATTGGGAGAGTGAAAACAATTCTATTATGATGAATGTGGTTCGTTTTTACAAGCCATTCACATATGCCCAGTGCACAGTGGTTCACGAATACGACAATACTTAAAGCCCAATGTCACCCGATAATCATTTTGTTTCAATTTGCTTTCGAAAATACTGTCGCATCCACAGTCAGTACATAACAAAAATATTTATTGGGTGCCAGTTTCCACAATAGTTACATTTGCACATGTGTGCATGCCCTTGTAAAAACAACTATATTCGCGGTAATAGAATTGTTTGCGCTCTCTTTCTCACGCTCATCCCCATTGTCTCCCTCTTACACATACGTACATAGTTATAGAAATTGTTTTCAGTAGATGTTTACATGCATGTTGTCATAATATATGTATGTGCGCCCAAATAAAAAAAAAAAAAAAACTATGTTCTGTTGTCAACAATATTTCACGCATTAGACGACATCTAAAGCGAGAAAAATTTTTTAACTTTCTTTCGAGCGGCAACAACAGCTACTAAAAATTCTTTCGAAAGAAATTCTATAACATTGTTTTACACTAAAATGTCTCAAGTAATGTTTTGTTGTTCTTGTTGTTGTCCTGTAACACAAATTTTTTTCTTTCGTTGCGAGTTCTTTTTTTGTCGGAAAATTTAAAAATAAAAATTTTTTTCTTTGATTCATTACCTTAAATGGGAATTAACCCATTTAAAAAGCATATCATATTTATGGGGCCGTTTGTGTAAATAAGTGAACAATTTTATAATATTTTAAAAGACCTAAGTTTTCATCACTACTTAGAAGAGGAAATCAAAAAAAAAAAGAAAAAAATTATAGCCTTGTCGGTTGTTTTTTTTTCGGTATGAAATATCATTGTAGTCGCCGTAGTTTAGTAGGTACTGTTTTTTTTTTTTTTTTTTTTGGCGTGTGCTTCCACTAAAACAATCCCTTCTCCTTCTGGGGATACTCCCTTCCCGGGACGGCTATCTGCATTACTTCGGGAAGGGCCCAGAAACGACGTCCAGTTAAGGACCGTTGTCTACTCTCCCACGTCTGGGTACGCCATATTTGAATCCAGCTTCATGCTATTGGCTCGTCTTCTCATGTATCATTCCGTTCTATTGCATCAAGGTCGAACTTCTTCCTGCGGAGTACATATTCAACGTATCTTCTCACAGCGTTCCATTTTATCTCACTTTCGAGCATTGCGTTCACAATGGTGTCGGGTGTAAATTCACCAATTTGTTCCATCAACATGTTCTTCTCGTCTTGCCATTTAATGCAATGGAAGAATGTATGTTCAACGTCCTCAATCATTTCCTCGCAATAAATACAGCTAGGATTAGTCACCTTGCCCATACGGTACAAGTATTTTCGGAAATAACCATGACCAGAGAGAAACTGGGTCAGAAAATAGTTAGTTTCCCCAAAGGTTCTCCGTATCCATGCCTCTATAGATGGGACAAGTTTATAAGTCCATCTTCCGCATGTTTCCTCGTTCCATCTACTTTGCCATCGCCGTAGTGTTTGAGATCTGAGATCTACGCTACTAATGGGAAGATTTTCCCTCTTCATTCTCCAAGATTTTCTTCGCTCAAATGCCTGCAGGTCAATAGGTATCTCACCGGCGATCACTAGGACTGCGGCGCCCGATACTGTGCGGTAGGCCGAGGCAACTCTTAATGCCGCTGTTCGCTGCACCGCTGCTAATATTTTTCGCTTGGATTTAATCTCCAGCGCGTCTCCCCATATCTCGCTTCCGTACAGCAATATCGAGTTCGTCGCCGCCATAATCAATTTTCGTTTGGCCTGTGTTGGTCCGCCAATATTTGCCATCATCCTGCTTAGCATGCCCGTTAGTTTTGCTGCCTTGGTAGCTGCATGCTTTATTTGGGCCCAATAATTAAGCCTGCAGTCGAGTCTTATGCCCAGATATCTAACTGCCCTTTTTGTGACCAGTGATACATCACCTATCTGCATACCAATCTCGAGTGGGATGCGAGCCATTGTCATCAATATGACCTCAGTCTTGTTCTTTGCGAGTTCTAGACCATGATCCTCAAGCCATATCTGAGTCCTTATCATGACTCGATTCAGTTTTCTCCTGGCATCCTCAATGTCGCGCGCTGAAATGACTGACACTATATCATCCGCGTATCCCACGAGGTATGTGTCCTCTGGCATTTCTATACCTAAGATTTCGTCATAGCTCAGGTTCCAGAGATCTGGACCAAGAATAGATCCCTGAGCTGCACCAGACGTGATCTCCACGACCCTTCGGCCATCGGGTGTGTCATATAGAAGCTTGCGATCCTTCAGATAGCTGCGTAATATTCTCAGAAGGTATATAGGAATACGAAATCTTTCTCGTAGTGCCTTAATAATATCCTCCCATCGTAGGCTGTTGAAAGCATTCCTCACATCTAGCGTGGCAAGGACAACAATGCGCTTCGGATAGTGGCGTCTGAGCCTTGTCCGTTCAACGCATTCTACTACATCCGCTATGACACCAAGCGTTGACCTACCTGGTCGGAAGCCATATTGCCTCTCCGATAATCCACCAGCTGTCTCAATGGCCGCTGCCAGTCTGCGCTGGAGAAGTTTCTCCAATAATTTACCGGCACTATCCAGCATACAGAGGGGGCGATATGATGATGGATGTGTCGGGTCTCCTTTTCCCTTGCTGATCAGGGTTAATTTCTGCAGCTTCCATTGCTCAGGGAAGACACCTTGGGCAATGCAGGCATTGTACATTTCCAGGAGTGCATTTGGTCGATTTTCAGCAATTAATTTTATTACTTTGGCCGGTACTCCATCCGGACCGGGAGCCTTGTTTGCTTTGAGACTTTTCGCCGCTGTTATCAATTCTTCATCCGTGAAGGGTATTGGCGTATCAGCTATCGGAGGATCACGTTCCTCACGCAATGGTGGGTGCACGGGGAATAAATTCATCACTATATTGTCGACGGCGTCGCCGTCAAGAAGTGGCATAACAGAATTTGCGCCCAGCTTTCTGGTCACAATTTTATAAGCTAGGCCCCAGGGATTCATGTTCAGTTCATTACGGAGCTCCTCCCATTTCGCCCTTTTGGCGGCTATAATTGCCTGTTTCAGTGCCCTTCGGGCGCGTTTGAAATTCTCAGCCTCATGTGCTGCATGACCATCTCTTCTAGCTCTAGTGTATCTTCTTCTGCACTGGAGGCAAGTTCGTCTGAGTTCAGCAATTTCAGGTGTCCATCAGTATACAGATTGCCTTCTGGGATGTTGCGATACGCGAGACATTGAGGCGTTGCAACTACGAATTATACGCTGCATAGTTTCCAGAGTGATAGCATCACTACTGGTTCGTGAAAGTGAGGTCTCATCGAATCTCTCCAATAATGCCGCGCTATTGAGACTCGCGACGTTCCATGTTGGCCTAATTAGACATGAGGCCACAGCTCAAACCCCAGGTCAGACATCTCCAACACAATGAGCAGATTTCCGGCGAAAAATCTGAGAGTAGGTCCCGACACTCATGTAAATTGATTAAGGACCAATTATGTTATGTTATATTAGTTTTTTATGAGAAACCGAAAATGTTTAAGGCATTAGCGGTCAATATTAAGCCATCATTCATGACATACGGCCAGATATGTTGGAATAAGTAGTAAAAAATTTGCATAATCGCAAAAACTGTGATTAAACATGCAGCTTCCACAAAGCATTTCTGCCATGATTCCGTTTCTCTAATCTATTTTGATAAATGAATAATGGGGGCTCGGCCATATATCATTGCTGAAGATTACACGTAGTGAACACTACAATAGACTCTCAAACCATATATTCTGATCTGTTTCAACTAAGCTATCTAAACGAACCAATGTGAGCATAAAGCTACAGTTATTTTCGTTGCTGCTGAAGTTCTGCAATATTGATCTGGCTGTTCCTATTCATTTATTTTAAATTATGACATTAAACACCAACTTTTTGTTTACAAGTGATGAAAATGATATTAAAGAAACTATTTTAGATTGGTTTTAATTGCTTCCCCAAATGTCATATAATTTCGATAAATCAATTCCCGTTTCATACTGTGTTAAATGCGTAACAATTTATAGAGCAAAACAACAATTTTTCTTTACATTTGTAACGAAAATATTTTTTTTTTTGTTTTTTGTTTTTATTCGTTTTGTTTTCTCTTTTTTCTTTTTCAAAGAAAACATACAAGAGAAAATGGAAAAAAAAAATATCTTTTGTTTTACCTTGAAAGTGATTTACTGCGAAAATGGTGGCTCTTAATTTGTTGGATCCCCTATGAAATATTCACAAACACACACACACACACAAACACAGGTAGAGAAGAACAACAACATACAATATTTGTATGTATGTTCGTATACAGAAATATGTAAAGTGAGTGTGTACTTTTTCAAATTGGAACACAGGGTAATGGAACAAAATGCAAAAGAAAAATGAAAAGAAAATACAAAAGTAAACCTAAAACAATGTTGTTTTTAAATCTTTTTTAACCAAGAAATAAAAAATTATTTTTTTTTTTATACAAAAACAAGTTCTTTTTTGTTAATAGAAAAAACAAAAAAAAAAATGAAAATGTAACGCGGTTTAACGAGTGGAAATATTTTATTGTAAAGGTTATACAAACAAAAACAATACTTTTTACATTTTCGTTTTTTTTTTTATTAAGGAAACCCTTGGTTCCTTTCTAGTCATTTAATTAAATTCGTTTTCTTTCATTTTTTTTTCACGTAATTCTTTCTTTTTGGTTTTATTGCCATTCAAGTGGGACAATAAAGCAGCCTGTTTTAATTAAAACCTCTTATCAAAAACAAGTACTTTATGATTCCAATATAGTTGAAAAAAAAATGAAAATAAACTTGATAATTTTTTGCAATACTTCACAAATAAAAAAGGGGGCAAAAATTGAATTCAATGAACATGAAATGAAAGAAATTTATGAAAAAAAAAAGTAAATTGTATCCTTGTAAACCTTTAATTAATTACAATTTCATTAACAATTCACTATCACTGTCACAGTCACAGTCACTGTCACAATCACTGTCACTATTACAGTTGCTGTTGCTGTTGCCGTCACCGTTGCTGTCATATAAAAATTATAACATGACATGAAACTGTTCGTATGTAATAACTTTCAAAGTAAAATTTGTTTCGTATGACTTTAAATGATCCAATAAGCACTCATTTGTGAAATCATTTGCAATTAAATTTTGTTTTTTAATTAAATTGCATCGGATTACATTGATGGAATACAGATGCAGCGTCATCATTAGCTACAATCGTGTAATTATGAACTTTCTATGATTTGCTTACAATTCGATTGTTTAGTTTTATTAAAAAATAAATTGTTGGTCTTTGTAATTAAGTTGAATCTTGTATACAATATAAATACTAATGGAATTTTAATTATATAGTGATGATATGAATCTTTTATTCCTTCAGTAAATACAATACACAAATAATTGTTCGTTAAAGGATATCCTATGGGCCTGAGGCCACGGCTTTAACTCAAGGTTAGACATCTTCAACAAAACGCAAATATCAAAAACTATTTCTTGGGCATCCTCCTCTCAACAGATTTTTGTCCAAATCATACATACATACAACCCTTTAGTCAGGAAATTGTGTGTGATAATTTTTACACATAAATGGCGGGACCTACAGTTTAAAGTCGACTCCGAACGACAGATTTCTGAGAAACTTTTCATGACAATTTTATTTACTCTCAGAGTTTTTGCAGAAATCTGCTGAGAGGAAATTCGCCGAAGAAATACTTTTTATATTTCGTTTTGATATCTAGGCCGGGGCTCGAACCCTGGCTTTACATCTAATAAGCCAACACACTACCTACTAGACTACGGACTTCTGTCCGAATCTCTGTAAGTAAATAAGCTACCATCAAAAGTTTCTAAAAAACAATCTGTCGTTCAAAATCGACTTTCCGCCGCTTTGGGAGTGATTCCGCCACTGAAGTATAAAATTAACGCACACAACAAAAGTATTGTGAGAAGCTAGGATGAAATCCAAATTAAAAGGTTGTCATTATGAATTAAGTATGCATGTATGTCCTATAAGTAAGCTGTTCTAACTTAGGAAAGAGTAGCTACAAAATCTAATCACACTCTGACACTATTTTTGTAAACATTACGTTTGGCTGGAAAAGTAAGAAAGCCTTTATCTGCAGCCTTTATTAGCAGTTTAAGTAATCCCATTCTCAACATCATTTTCTCACCACTATACCCAATATATTTTCGCAAAGGCTAGTATTTTCAGGTAATGTAATATGATATTTTGAAATTTAAAGCGAACAGAAAGATAATAAATGAATGGGTCAGATGCTCTGTAACAGACCTATCTTTGTTCCTTAAGTAAGCGTTTACATTTCTTATGTAATTACTTTTAATTAAAATAATTAGATTCCAAGGATCAATTGAATATTGTCCCTGCTTCATATATTTGAACACAACTGTAAAATTAATTCCTGCAATCGATGACATAAACGTTTGGCCAGTTTATGTTTCCACTCGTAAAAACTGCATGTGATTCTACAATAAAAATGAATAAACTTTAGAGGAGAAAATAAAAACAAAAGTTTCAATTGTTTACGACAATCATTTAATCAATTGTGTCTACAATATGTTTTACATGGTCAAGAACATAAACATGAAATTGCAATCCAACACGCTCCACCCCTCTTGTATTAATATTCACAATGATTTGCTATGTGAAAACATAGCCAGGCAAACAGTTGTTGCGGCAAGAGAAGCAAAAAATATGGCCAACAAACAGCAGCATATTTGTATTTTTTCTGTTTTTTTTTTTGCATTTTTGTTGTAAAGGACAAATAAAGGAAAAACATCAAAAAGGATTAAAAAGAAAAAATTTATTTATGTTCATAGGGCATAGCCATAGGCAACACAAAAATCAATGGAATTTACAACAAAATTCAAACAAAAAAAAAATTAATTTTAAATAATAAAAGAAAAATTACTACTTCATTTATTATTTACAATTTATTGTTTAAATAAACAATAATAAAAATAATTATTATTTAAAATGTATTAATTCTAGTGCATGCACTAGCATCGATATGCTTGGCAATGGCGAAGTGTTTATGTTTTTGTATTTAAAGATGTCAATACATATTGAGTTAGTGAGTGAGTGTATGTGTTTTCTCTTCGATATTAAACCATTATTACAGTTATAACTGTATTTAATTGTATTGATTTGTTTATTATTATTTTTTTCTTTTTTTTAATTACTATTAAATTACCCCCATTTATTTGACCGTACAATACAAACAACATCTTAATGCCGGATTACAAATAGTAATACTACGAGGATAGGCTGAGAATTATGAAGTAGCACAATTTCATTACCTTATCATTTATGTACTCATCAATATATCAATGAAGTAGCAAATGTTCTATTTTGAGAGCAAAATAACTGTTTCAGTTAAATGCTAATGCAACAAGCCATAATCTTTAGTGATTTGAAAATCGTTTAGTTTATAATTCTCATTTCCAAAAAAAATCGGTCCAATGTCACTTCCAGACTATGGTACGAAAACAATTTTGTTTAAATAACCAATGTTGAAAACCCGTACATATGGCGTTTTGAATAATCAGCCGTTTGAGTGAGTTAGATCCCTACAGGAATGTAGGTGGTTACCGAAAACGACGTGAAATTGACAAATTCAAATTATCCGTCACGCTTTCTCCATTAGAATAGATACTTTCGGCAGATATGGTAATAAGCCTAAGGACTTCCACGAAAATAATTTTCCTTATTGCTCCTTCAAAAGCATACGGTTTTCATAAACCATCACCATCTTATATAGTTTCCTATGTTTATGTTTTATCATATATTTGCTAAACTCCCATCTAAATAGTGCTGAAATTAATCGATGACATGGATAATGTTGGGTTTTTAAAACCGCTATGACTTATTTGTTACCTGCATACATCCAAAACTTAAGACAACCAAAAGACGTTTATAATTACCTATCTATAGCGCTTGTAGTAGACAGGTCAAACATGACCTTTGATATCTTCAAACAACAATTACGCTCTTCAAAGACCACGCGTCTTTTCAAAATCTCTATAAATGTAAACATCGTTGTTTACATTTATTTCTGTGGTCTTATTTGTCTATTTTGTTTACATTTATTATTGTAGTGTTTGTTGTTATATTTTTGTTTACTTGTTTACCATTTCGAGAAGTACGATAATTTATAAACAGATTTGTATACTGCATTGTTTTGTTCTTGTAGCTTTTGTTGATAATTTTAATGTTAAGCGATGTAAAAGCATAACGCCAATATCTAGATTTTTTATTTTCGTAACAATATGTACCGTGATAACCATAAACCCTTGTATATTTATAAGGATTGACCTGTACAATTATTCTTTCTATCTTTCTATAAAGTTAAGTTACTTGCTTGTTGCTGATGAGGACTAATTTAATTAATAATGAACTGTTTGACTAAATTTATATGTTTTCATGCTGATGAAATTTAATCTACTATTGCATATCATATTCTTGATGTAAATTTGTGATGAAAATTCTAATTAAAAAGAAAAAATAAGGAAAATATTATTATCAGCTTGTATTATAAAATATTTATGATGACCTGAATACCATTACTTGTGTACAGGGGTATTTTGAATTAATGAAAACCTCTTCAAGCTAATGCCATTGTGGGTCAGTATTTTAAGTATCAATTGAAAACCAAACAATAACCAACAGTATTGGCTTAATGAAATAAAATAACTTGTGCCTTAAACCTTTTGAACCTTTAGAAGAACACGCTCAAGCAAAACGTGCTTGATGCCAGGACTATCTCTCATAGCAAAATACTAATAAAAAGGACAAGAACCTATAAAACCTAACATCTAATATTAATAATGCATTGTTTAATAAAGAATAAACTTAAGATTAAGATAAAAGATTAAAATCATCCACAAAATTGATTCCAAATTTCCAATCGTGTACTCGTATAATTACTGAATACAGGCAAAAAGTAAAAACAAAAATGAAAAGGGTTTTGTAACAAATAAAAAATAAAAATTAAATTTTAAATATATTTTAATTAAAAGCAAATATGTGTTGTACAATATTTATTAGAGTACAAGTTTATTATAAATAATGGTGGTTAGCGTCTATGGCATGCAGGGGTTAAATATTTACACTGTATGTACAAACTACGTATAATTATATGTAAACGAAATGCATTGTTTTGAATTAATTAACATTTTAATTGGTTTATTATTGAAAAAACATATTTAATATGAATTTTCTAATTATGCTGAATTTACATAACAAAACGTACAAGTATTGCGAGTAAAAATATTTCAAATTTTAAGTGACATTTAATTAACGTGGTCAGCCTTTTTTATGGCAATTAACTGAATAAAGTACAATAGTTGGTTACGTGTTCATATGCTTTTTGTGTTTGTTGGTTTCAAATTAATTGACTGTGAAAATAATATTTAAATAATGTAAACTTAATTTTAAATATATTCTTATTTCTAATAAAGCCTGGCATTTATAAGAAATTGTATCGATTTCTAGATTTTAATTTCAAATGAAACTTTTCTTTCACTGTGATGCAATGAATCGATTTTTCGCTACTCATAAGCTCTAATGAAATTTGAATATAAGTGTAATTTATCTACTCGGATACATTCATACTCACTACAATGTTAATTTAAAAGTGCAGACTGCAAGGAGTATGCGTACAATGTTAACATCAAATTCATCCCATTCGCAGTATGTTTGATTCATAAGCCTACACATTTATATTCATAACTTTAGAAAAAATACTTATAAATGATTTCGGGTGAGTCCAATCATTCATAAAAATTTACAGTCTTAATTGTTAGGCAAATTTCAAGAAA
This sequence comes from Sarcophaga peregrina, assembly GCA_014635995.1. Lineage (NCBI taxonomy): Eukaryota > Metazoa > Arthropoda > Insecta > Diptera > Sarcophagidae > Sarcophaga > Sarcophaga peregrina. Next base: position 106,432,320 of record CM025789.1, on the reverse strand, counting down.
TGAAAAATACAAAGCAGCAGGCAAAGCAAGCTCGTAACCATTTTGTGAGTATTTTAGTATTCGCACGCAATTCATACTTGTTTTATGCTTCGTGTATATGTACATTGAGTTATGGAGTGTCAAAATAACAACGTTAAAGGTGTTGTTAAGTACGAATATGATGAGTGCTTTAAACTTCAAAATCAGTAGAGGTTCCATAATATTAAAATAAGTATCTGAAATTACGAGTATGATTCGATTCTACTTATCTTTTTGAATACTCATTGCTGATCTCTGGTTGTAATAGCGCAACGTTCATCACTGTCATACATACAACATAAATGGTATGAGAAACTAGGTCCATAATCCTAACTGAACGGTTGCAATGAAAAATTATGTATGTATGTATCGTATTTACAACACTTTTTTAAGTTTTTTGTTTAATTAATGTTAGAATTAAACTAAAACAATAACAACTCTATAGTAGAATAAATTAAAATATGCATACACACACACATATATATAATTTATTATAATAATTTATAACTCTTACCTACTACTTGCCAATAAATTCTAATTTTACTCAATTTGTTTACTTCAGTTGCATTGAAATTAGGCCAGCATTTCCCCTTCCAACTGCTGCACTATTTTAACCGATAATCATTATCTTGAACAAATTAACTTCTGCCGATAAGATGTTTGGATGGAGTGAGAAATAGTGGTAGGGGGGCATGAGAGTATCCCAAATTGATTTTATGAGCAAATAAAATTTAATGTTGTTGTTGTTATTGTAGTTTTAAATAAATATTTATTATTTGAAAGAACAAATACGTACATATGTGTTGATATACCTGTCGTTATACAAATTGTTGATCTTTAAATGTTAATTTCTTGAATATGGTTTTAGATTTCATCTCATTTTCTCTTTCCTAACTGTCTGTAGAATGTGTGGGTGGATGGTGTGTGCCATTGTATTGTTATTGGAAATAATGGATACTTAAGATATGCTTAAAGTCATATTTAAATAGAAGATATTTCGTTAGAAGAGGTAAGGGCTGGTGCATAAAGGATAAGCAAGTGTTTGCTCTTAAGCTCTCTGTTAAATAAAATTATACAACAGATAGCCGACAAGAATTCTTCAAATGTGTAATACGGCTTGCCATGCATGCATGCCTTAAATTCCAGCTTCGAACACAATAGTTTTACGTTTGAATGTCTTAAGAAACTGTTATCGATAAAACTCATTTGTGCTAGAAAGGTTCGAAGCCATTATTAGCAGTATAGCGCCCAGAACATATTGCTTTTAGTCGATATAATATGCCTTCATTGGCATTCTTCAGGATAATTCCCTGTCCAGCTCATACGTTCAAAGATTGTATTCTGATCGCCCATATTAAGTTCGAGACGATCGCCATTCTGATGATGCGTTACTTGAGTGTAGAGTATGTTGCAAACCGACTCTGTACTAACTTTAGATTATTCTTGGCATCATACAAATTGCTTCCTATTGTTATTATAATTCATTATAGTTTTCGAAGAATCTTTGCCTTTCCAATAAATTTTCTCTGAAACTTTTCCTCTTAACAAACTCATCTACTCGAATTCTCACATGAACTGCGTCCTAGCAGAAGATAACCAAGCTTCTTCAGCTTTCTCAGACGTTTCTTAACTATTTTTTAATCAACCTCATAAAAGTTGAGCGCTTGAAAGGCAATGTGATTATAAGATCGGATTACTATGTCCTGTCTTTTGTATTTTCCATCTAAGTTGAATGAAGCACATCTTTTAATGGCATAGGCTACAGTTTGAAAGATACCAGCAAGATCCTGCATGGAAGAGGAACGTTTTACTCTAAGAACAAAAATTTCCAGTCTTGTTCCAAAAAGTGTACATCAGTCTAGCAAAAGATTTGCTTTGAAGCTCTATGATCCTTTAGAAGATCCAGATGATGTAAATGACATATGTTTAGTTACTTAATTATTTAATTGGACATTACAACTCTGCGTGAAGATTACGGACCTAGTCTTTCACGTCACTTATATTGTGTGTGTTAATTTTTTAAGTGGTGGGACGTACAACTTAAAAACGATTCCGAACTACAAACTTGCTTTAAAAACTTCTCCTGACAATTTTATTTATTCTCAGAAATCGGGTGAGAGGAAGTCGCCAACAAAATGTTAAAAATTCGTTTACTTAGTGATGTCTAAAATAACCGTGAACCGTGATCTCTTGTCCAATAAACCGACACACTACCTACTAAACTAAGGCGACTTCAAATCACCTGATCCTGTTAACATCTACATCCCTGTTATCCAATTACTGATTGATAAGGCAGTTCTCCTGCGATTTGGAACTTAGCCAATGGTATTGTATGACGTGTTGCCAAAATTAATCCGGAATGTATTCAACTATTATTTGCCCTCACATTCTATACAACATTTTCAAAATTACAAAATTAATAGTTAATAACAAAATACAACTACACGTACAGACATATGTACAGACAAAAATACGAAAATACTAAGTTTAAGTTTTGAATGTTTTTAAATGGATAATGAATCTGGTCAAGAAATTGTATGCCTCTGACTATTTGATGATGATTTTATAGCAATAGTCCTGTTATGATTCTTATTTAAATATGTATGCGTGTTTGTATTTGTGTGTACAAATATTTATTTCTATATTAATTGCAAGTGCGTGTACGTGTGTGTGTGTGTGTGTGTAAAGTCCTTTACATATTAGTTTATAGGTTAAAGATTTACAGAACAGTTTCTACTTATAAGGACACTCACATAAGAGTCAGTTCATGGTCAACAATTTCCTTAAAAGCTTTTAGAATTTAAGCCATGCAACTAATTTGTTGTACTAATTCCATAATGAAAGAACATTTACTTACTTATTACATTTTGCTACCTCTAACAGGAATGGGAATACACAATTGCAATATTTTATTGAGCGAATCTTATATTCTACGAGTAAATTGAACAGTACAGTGCAGTACAGAAATCAAATCGATGAAAGTTTTTTTTATATCATTACCCAACTTTCTGCGTACATTCGAGATGAAGGGCGTTGTCGAGCAGAAGCTGTGAAATTTTTGTGTAAGATACAGAATTCCTACACAAGACATTGTTACGAAAGTGTAACATTTTACATCGCTTAACATTAAAATTATAGACAAAGGCAACAAAAACAAAACAATGCAGTAAACAAACCTGTTTACAAATGGTCGTACTGCTAATATAATAACAAACACCAGCATAAAAATGATAAACAAGTAAACAAGTAAAAATATAACAACAACAATACAATAATAAATATAAATAACGATGTTTACATTTTTAGAAATTTCGAGAAGGCAAAGTCATGAATACTCGCCTTCAAGTATCTGCAAGGCAAAGCAAGCCACGGAATTAGAGAAGTTCAGTCAGCTTTGTGTGAAGACGCGGTGAGTTCGAAGAGAGTAATTGTGATTTAAAGATCTTCTTTACAAAGATCTGTCGAATAATTGTCTAGTAATTGTTATTGTTTATGCGAAGGGTATAAACAGAGGAATAACGCAGAAAGCAATTGTTGTTGTGTACACAAAGTTGTGAACAGTGGCGCACAAAATTATGCGAATAATGAGTATTTTAATTTAAACGAAATACAAAATTTATTTTAATTTATTTCTTTTTTTTTTGCAATCTACGAGTTCATATTTTAAACGTTTTTAAAAGATAAAAACGTAGCAATATGTTGGGTATTCCTAAATGATGAGCGAGCAAGAAGCTTACCTGATGGGTTAAGAGTATTCTGATAAGAACGATACGTTGATCTCACTCTCTTTCTCTCGTACAACCTACCGACCTACACTTCCTAGCCTACATTGGAATAATTAACCATGAGTTCAATTTATTTACTTGAACTACTTAAACTTTCTTTAAGACAGCAGTTTTTCCTTACATGCAAGTAAATTTAATTCATTCATTGTTCCCATCTCTGGCATAATTGTTGTACAATAAATATTAAATATATTTGAACAGATGAATATGGCATGTGTTACCATATTGTTGTTACAGGCGATTTATAATTTACGAGGGTCATTTGTTATATTTTAATTAAAATGCTTATTATGGCCCACATGTAAACAAAAAATATTCAAATATTCGGTTATATCCTCGCAAAGGAGTGATTTTGTTTTATTTAATGCCAATCAAAATCTAACACATGTACCATCCCATGTACAATTGTTTACATACATATGTATACACTTTTATGAATACACACATACATACACAATATATACATATACATACACAAGAGAATATATGCCTTGTGATGTTTTCTTATCACACATGTATGTGTCTGTCTGTCCATTTAGATGTGTTAATTTTGTATTTGAATGTGGGGTGCTAGTGTTTGAAGGCGTATGTCCTTTTTGTTTATTGAACATTTTGTTTGTTTAAATGTCTGTTCTTTTTCCATATGAGTGTGTGTATTAATATCTTTATTTAAAATTTCAATTGAACTTATCATGATTCATTCGAAATCGAAAAGTTTCAGTAATTTTATCTGAAATCAGTCGTTTTTAATAGAGTCGGACTTGAACTGGTAAAGGTCATGCGTTAGTCATTAGGACATTAGGACAATTATGGAAATAATAATACTACTTAATTAGCACTATTAACAATACTTATTTACTAAGAGTATGAAGTGGCTAAATGAAAGTGGTGAGTGTTAGCCAAACTTTTCGTATATGATTTACTATGACTTCTGTGGATTAATTGTATTATAAATATTATTTTTTAAATTCCAGAGGAGATTAACCAAGATTCTAAAGAAAGTTTGTGCGACACAGACTTCCTTAACTTCGTCCACACCTCCAAAAATACAATGGTATTCGATCGAACTGTTCGATTTCTTCACTAACGCTCTGCATTGGTTTCCATCGCAACAATACGGTGTATTGGGCCGAGTGCCCCGTGACTCAAGCCACCTTTATGCAGTCTTAGAATACACATGGTTTTCTCATCATCGGATTCACTCCACTATGTCTTCGTGCAGTCGTTGTTCCACAATAATCGCTGTAATGTTTCTGCCCAGAATATTCGCTTCTTCCTTTCCCATCACTCAATGATGACCAAATATCCTTATAAAGCGTACCGCTTCATACTTCTTTCATTGCAGGATTATTATTGAGACCGAATTCCTAGACTTTATGGTTCTAATTTGAATTTGACCACCAGTGGAGATATTCAAATCTCAATATGTTAAGTTTAGCAACCAACGCTACCATAGATCATAGATTTCTTGAAAAGTGTTGTTATTGTCCGAATGTAAAGTCTAGTATCTAGTCGTACCGTCCGATTTTCATGTTAACAGCAATGTATCCGTTTGACAAAGAAGATTGATCTGGGATTAGAGCTTATGCAATTGATGATTATTGTTATATTAGGCCTCAAGGATCATATTAGAATCAAGCTCTTCATTGATTAATATCGAGTGGTGATACACATGAGAGGTAAAAGTTTACCTTCCTGGTGTGTTCCATTCATCGCATTGCCTCTTATGGGGACATTAAATATCTTGGAATTGTAATTTAAATGTGAAATAACGAACAGTTAGTTAGGCACTGACGAAACTTGTACCATTTCACACACAACTACATTTAAAAGAACAAATAGTACTTACCCGCCTACCCATTAAAATGGTATCGTTTTTCTGGTTTCTTTCATTGTAATAAACTTTTCCCCGCTTTGATTTACCTGACGCATAACTGTTCTTGCACAAGGACTGCAATTAAAGTAAAAAGCCAAGAAAATAAACAGAAAATTGGTCATCTACACGCTTTCACTTTTAAAACCACAAACCAAAAGATACAGTAAATGGTCCATCTACAGACGAATAATGAATTTTTTTTTTTTTTGTTTTGCTTCAACCGCGTTACTAGCTTCCTATGAAAATAGTTTTTACTGTTTTTTTTCTTTTGTTTACTATTCTTGCTCTTTCAGTATATTCCTCTCGAAAACCTATTTGCGGACGATAAACAAGCACTGTATGGGAAAAGGTGGATTCATTCGGTTAATTTCTTTGACTGTGTTTTTTGGGTGTTTTCGACAACGTTTTCCTTGTTTAGTGTTTATATGTGTACGTTCTTCTGACCTTTGTGTTTGTAGCACGTGGGTGAAATTGATTTTCTCACACCTGACTAAGGTCAGAATGAAATTCCTTTAAACTTGAATGAACGTACGTTAACATTAAAAGGCATAAACTCTGCCCACAACATTTATTACTGCTACACGCACCCCGAAACACATTAATTTTAACGAAATTCATCTTTATCGTATGAAATTCGTTAAATATTCTAACACTGTAGAACGGTGTATAAATATTTGAGAAAAATGCTTCTATACCTTGGCTTCTATACACCTACCTAGAATGTCCTGAATTGTAAAGCAGACCACTGTATTAGAACTATACAGACGACCTCCACGCAGAGTCTTGCATTAAAACGATGTAATAAAGGTTTCTCTTAGAAACTGTAATGAAATCAGCAACTAAGAGGCAGCTTTAGAAATTCAACATTTATCCTCTTCTTACCACTGTGCAGCATTTTTACATCTGTTTTAGATTTGAGCCTGGTCATTTCCACTGGCAGTGTAGGAAGGCACTTAAAAACTTGTTTGTGTTGGATTTTTTTCAGTTTTTTTTTTCTCTTCATAATCTAAACAGTTTTATGCTATTGGGTGGTGTTGTATTTTGTTTTTATTTACCACTTTTGAGATGTGGTTTTTGTTTTTTTATTTCTCTTCCAGACTTTATGACTGGAAAATTTTTTTTTAAAAGTTTTTCCCCCTTAAGATTGAAACATTTTTATGCCAAAAAAGAAATTCCACTTTCAAAGGTATTTTTTTGAAATAAACAATGTACTGTGCGTACAGTATATGTGTATGTATGTACAACATAATTAGCTGCGTGTTTAATTTGCTTTAATGGAGGCCAGATTTGAATATGTTGGCCCCACCTACACCTACTCGTTTAGTTCTATATTTTTTGTATATTTTCTTCTGCGTCCATTAAAATGTGTTCCAAATGGCGAAAATTGAGTGAGATGATGGTGATAATATCCGTATTATGTTGCTATCGTTTGTGTAGCATGACTTTGTGATATTCTTTTGTTGTTCTAATCTGATTTAATTGTCAGTTTTAATTGCTGCACCATGCTTAACTATCATCATGAATAGGTATTGATTTCTTATTCCAAAATTAGATTAAATCGTACTCGTGCAATGGGATTACATTCAGGTTCAGAAAAACTTATGAATATTCGAATGAAAAGAAAAGTTTAATTAAGAGTATTGATTAAATGCAAATATACAGTGTGTTTCAAATGTAAAGGGATTCCGAAATAAGTAAAGCTTTTATCCAAAACAAAAAGAACATAAATTATTGGCCATGTTAATCAATTGGTTAGGATCAGGGAAAAGCTTATTACACCAGACAGGTATTGACACACATTCATACTAATGTTATGAAAGTGAAGTAATTTATCGTAAAGAATATGCTTGATAGCATATCTCTTATTAAGCGTATATCCGTCCAGGATGTCAGATACATATCCTGCAAGTATGTCTAATGGGCCCGGCTGAACTTGGAGTTGGCAGATAAGATAATGTTGGCAGATAAGACCTTAGAATATTTATAATGAGAGGCCCTCGATTTCATTGCTAATTTATTTGGCAATATTCAGAAAATATCGTACATTTAGATCAGGCTTCTGTTCCATATAATCCGTACAACAGCAATTAAAAGCGAATGTTACGCATTAATCCAAAGCGGAAGCGATAATACAAGCTCCTATGCTGATTCTCATTGAAAATTATCTCTCAGACTTCTGCCGCAAGAACCGCTGTAAGATAATAAGATCGATCCACACCCTGTTGAAGGCTCATTCAATGTCAACGCATACGGCAGAAGAATGTGTTTTAGAAGAAGCTCTCAGCTTAACACCGGAACAGGTCGGAATCGATGAAAAATTTATCACTTCAAGCCGAATCAAGTATAGCAGGTAACAATAGTAAAGAAAGGTGTCAGTATATAAAAAAAATAATTTTATTTATGCCCCTACATGAATAAATAAAAAAATTATGTTTTAAAATATAATTTTATTCATGTATGGGGGCGTATGATTAATATTTAATTAAAATCCCAAGTAAATCAATCATACGTAATTGTGGTCATTAATTATCTGTGAAAGGGAGTATGAGCAGGAGTATAATTTGTTTGCAGCATTCATAATACATACACAGTCATTGAACTCGAACAAAAGAATTCATCCTCCTCCTTCTGATAATGAATAATTTATTTCAATTGTAATTTATTTTCTATTCTTAGCATTTAATTTGCGTTTCAATTTGAATGAATTGCATTCACAATTTATTTCAACTAATTAGCGAAGAAATAAACTTTAAAGCATACTCACACACACGCAACCTAATAGATAGACAGAGAAAGAGAAAGGGAGTTAGGGACACTCATACCAATAACAAGAGAAATGAAAAAGAAATGGAAAATCTATAGAAATTACATGCAATTTCGTATTGCTTTGAAAAAAACAAAAAGGAATTGAAATAAAGCAACAGAAATTATTCACAGCAAATGTTTTGGAAATAAGGCTGAAAGGACATTACCAAACACACACATCCATACACACACACACAGAACAGTCATACATTTTTTTAATGATAAATATTAAAGGAAACAAATAAGAAAAAAATTGTTTAATGATTCATAATTTATGCAAAAAAAAAAAAAATCGAAAAAAATAAATATTTTATGGGATTTTCTTCCGCAATATTTATAACGAAAGGGACAGATGGACACACTGAGAGAGAGAGAGAAAATATATATAAAATAATGCCCCTTTAAACCGATGCCCATCAACCACAAACGATAATATAAAAACCGTAAAAACGCAGGAGGCAAGGGAGAATGAGGATGAGGTAAAGAGTAACGAAATGTGGCCAACCAGAGAAGCAGAACAAAATTTAAAATTTATAACGACAATTTGTATTTAAATGGAACTTTTGCAGAGTATGAAAGGAAACCGCTCGCGGCAAACATAATAAATAAAATTTAATGAAAATAAAATAAAATGTTATAAAATAACATCAAAATTAAATTAAAAATATTTTTGATTTTATTTTAACTGTTGAAAATATTCCTTTTTTTGGATACAATTTTTAACAAACCAAATTGCCGCAGTTTCACGCGAGTTTTAATCACAACGTGTAGCCTGAAATTATCTTGTATTGATTAAATGTGATTGCATGTTATGAATTGTTTTCTGGGCGGTCCAATTGAGTATGTTGGCTTGTTAGACGTAAAGTCAGGCCAGACATCAAAACAAAATACAAAAAGTATTTCTTCGGTGATTTTCCTCTGAGCAGATTTCTGGCAAAAACTGAGAGTAAATAAATCTGCCATGAAAAGTTTCTCAAAAAGAAAATCTCTCATTCGGAGTCGAGTTAAAACTATAGGTCCCGCCTGTTATGAATAAAATTAACGCACACAACATAAGAGGTGTGAGAAACTAGGTTAATAATCCTTTCTGAAGGGTTGTAATGACCAATTATGTATGTAATTGAGAGGTTTGTATTAAAATTTTAGCAACAAAGTATCAGATTTATTTCCCACCGTCAATCTGGCTTACACACCAATATACCTATTTCACTGCTATTGAATATTGACAGAAATAATAAAGGAAAGGATATATATATGTGCTCAATTCAAATTGGATATGAGATATAAAAGGACGTCAAGAATAAAGTCCTTTACCATTAGAACAAAGGCATCAATAAACAACGGTAAATGTCAACACAATCATCCTAGGTGCTGTTACAATTAATGAAATATCAGATCAGTAGTATAAGTTTGATCAATGAAATTGAAACACGGCAAAGACATAATAAAAAGATATGCTAGCAAGTGCTTTGGAGTTTCCAATGCATCCTCATTAAAATAAACTTAAATTTAAAATGATTTTAAAAAGTTTTCCAATTAAATAAGATCTTAAAACTACATTTTATTCATTAAAATGCAAAAGGAAAAAAAAAGAAACAAACAAAAATGAAAATATGAAATTATGAAATTATGTATGCAAATTTGGCAGGAAATGTATTCAAATAGAATTTTAAAGCTTCTTATCCTGTAGTCTTTTGTCCCCGGCAACAATTTAAATAATAAATAAACAAATAAAGCAATAATTTAAAACTCGTAGACAATTACGCTGTCGTATGAATACATATCATTCCGTAGACCCATACCCAATTCTCTACTATGTGCCCACACTACTTAACTGTGCGTGGGAATATAAGCAAATAATTTCAAAAAGTTTTTTCTTCTTTGCCAAAACAACAATATACACCACCACAACGGGCACATACATACACACGCATACGTCTTTAAAAGAAAGAAAGGAAAAAGGAAGTGATGAATTTCATTGAAAGAGAATGAAACTAATTTTAGCATTGGGCCTCTATTTCAAAATTGCTTTTGTCTAACAATAAAAACAACGACAACAATTGAGAAAAAAAAAGCTTTTCACTCTCTCTCACTCTCTCGTTCAGTTAGTTTAGCTGCTATTGTTTATAATTGGGGATTTACGAGTTTGTATCACACAAGACAGCTCTGAAAATTCGCGTAATTTATTTCGACTTTTTTCCCCTTCCGTTTTCCTTCATTTTTTATTTTTTCTGTTTAAAACCCACAATTCTTATGTTGAAATTCGTAAATTGTGGTTATTGTAGTTGGAATTGTTGCACAAAATTTCTTAGCCCAAACTAACAACAACAACAACATTTCATTTCATTCCCTTGAATAGCCCCAGCCTAACAAAATAAAAACAATAATAAATAGGAAGGAGAAGAAGAGAAAAACAACAATAAGAAAAGAATTGTATTTGGTACGTACATAGTATTTACAAAACAAGACATTTGGCGAATGTCTAAGTATTTGTACATGTCCGTTTGCTGTAAATAAATGGTTTAGAGTGTGGGACAGCAAGAAGAGTGAGTGAATGAGGAAGATGAAAAACTGAGACAGAGGGATATAAAAATATAAACTGTGGATTGCATAAGATTTTCAAATAAGTTTTTATGCGCTTTCAGTTTTAGCGCTTTTTTTGCCGTCCTACCTTTAAAACTTTTGAATTTAAATCTGTAAATACTGCCAGAGTAGTTAGATGGGTGCAGTTCAATTTCGGATGGAGTCAAAGACATTTTTCATAGTGCTTTTCACCTGGCTTTGGGGAAGGTATTCATTAAATATCCACACTCCTTGCATTCCTACAGAGAACAATTTGAACTACGAAAACCATAGGACAACCTAGGCAGCGTAACATTTTTTGAAGGACCTAAGATAAGTTCCCCAACAGTTTGTCTAGTAGAATTAAGGTAGCTGTCCTTCTAAAGAAGTACGGAAACACTTAGACCTTATAAGGCCCTTTGTGACAGAATCGTTATTCATTTCCTTTTAGACCTGGAATAATTCAGAGCGTTTGATGAAGCGAATTAAGCTGCCAGTTCTATCAAAACATATCCATAGAAGACGCCTAGACACCATTTCCTCCTATAACATAGTGGTTGGCATGTATCATATTGGTGAGTTACAGTTTTCTCATTTTCCTCATCTGTACAGCACGTACGGCACGTTCTGTACGTGTGTAGCAACAGTCAATATACACTTTTAGAGCTTAAGAAGATTTCCCGTGTCTTCTCCATCCCACATTGTCTGTACATTGCCCGATTGCCTGTACAATTCTACCCGTATTCAAATCGCCCATCTAGCATTGGTGGACACCATACATATATTGCTGAGCTTTAAAAGTTTGTTTCTAGATAGTTCACCCGGTCTACAATTACCTTGAATATCCTATGATCCGGTACCCATAAGATATTAACATCATATCGTTGCGTTGAAAGATTTTCTATACCCAGATTCACTGTCTTGGAGGTCGTTACATCCAAAACAGGTGCTTGGACATCCACCTGGTCATCAAAAGTTATTACCATATCGCTTATAAAGTTATTAAGAGTCGTTAATAATTCGCAACGCAGCCAGTATTGTCTACTATTTTGTCTGGAGGATACAGAAATTATCTTATTGTCTAATGGTTTGACTCCAGCAATCTCGTCAAGCATCGACATCGGCTGGGAACACAAGGACCCTAAAAGGGGATTGGAAATGCATCTGCAGAGGATGGCAAATCACAGATTGTGTCTGAAGAAGGTTGCAGAAAGTCAAAATTAAATGGCATTACAGCCATTATAACTACAGATCAGAATGGACGCAATAGATCGTTTATAAGTCGCAGTATTCTTTGAAATTGAAGCGAAACAATAAAAGTAATAAGATGGTGTGAAAACTGTTTCGTGATGTTGATCCATTTTCGTTAAAGAAATAAAAGTGATCACAAAAATACACAAAAACATTGGACCAACAGATTATCGCCGCAATGATATTTCTATTGCATTTACACTTCCCTATTCAGTTGTGCTTAAAAATCGTTCAAGGCCAGTTTGAGTAAATTTCTGTAAATTTTAGTGATTTTTCACATATTTTACGTCAAAAGCACATTTTCTAGCCTATTTTTGTTAGCGTTTCTATTTCTTTTTTAACTAGCTCTTGCTGCTATTGTTGTTGTTATCACAAATACACATAATTTAAGTACTAAAGCTCTGCATTGTCATCATATGGTTTTAAAGTATCAACAGAACAGCAAAGCACAGTCAGCAGCAGAATCAAAGAGAAATAAAAAATAAAAATCGTTACAAAACATTGTTTCCACTGTTGCTGTTGTTGTTGATATTTGTGTAGGTTTTAGGATATACAACGTGAATAGCTCGCAATTATTTTATTTGAATTCCATTGAAATTTTGTTTAAATTTAAAAAATTTTATGGAAATAATTTAAATGAGAAAATGTGATACAAATTTAATCGAATGAGCTGTTTTTAACTGATGATTTACAATAAATTATTTCGGCTTTTGAAAATTTATTTGCTTATTTATTAATTACAATACAATTGCAAATTATTTTCTAATTGTATACGAGTTGAGTATGTGCTAGTGTCACCGACCAGAGACTCCGGTGGTAATCGAACCCACGACTCTCACGCTAATAGTCTAGCAAACTACCCACTAGACTACCAGGGCACTCTTCTTAAAATTTAAATTGTGTTGATATATTAATAAAAAGATTAAAACAAAAAATTTTTATTAGCTTAAGACCTTTAAGTTGAAGTCATCAATTGAAAATTAAGCACATATGTGACCTGGCAAACATAAAAAAGGTTGCAAAAATTGTTAAAGATTCATACATCATCATGGGAAACATTAAAATGTATTTTAAATAATTTCAATAAATTCTTATTAAAAAATTTAACAACATTAATAAAAACAGGCGGATTATTCTCACTTGGTCAAGTTATGAACTACAGTTTTAACAATTTCTGCATAAACTTTAGGGTCGATGCAGTCTTGACTTGTATTGGCCAATAATTAAAAGCTTACACAAAGTTTTTCTCCTATAGTGGCACCAGATTTAGTTGAATTACTGCAAAAGTATGCACTGGAACTTACATTTAAAGTTCACACAAGACTATACTCATCTGCGAGAGTGAACACTTCTCAAAAAGGTAGCATCACCTCCGAGAAGACAGGAGTCAAGCATCTTCTATAAAGTTTTGTAGTAACGTTTGATAAATTCAAACGATGTACGTTAAGAGCCTTTTAAGGTAGTATGGCTCTTACACTATCTGTTCAGATTATTGTCCGCTCATTTTGGCATCTCTTATAAATAACGAGGTAATTACAGCCTATGGCAACCAATCATACTTAAAATCAGAGAATTTTGCCAATGATGTCAAGATGTCCGGATTTCAGTATTATCATGAGCTTTCGCATGAGCTCTAAGCAGTGACACATTAACTGACAGATAGTCCTTTTCCCATGATTGCAACTTTTGCAGAAGGCGCGCAAGACAATACCTTACAAGAACAGTGATTACGTGTTGTAAATAAATGCAGCCAAACAGAGTACCAAAATGTATTCCCAATGATGGTGATGTAACGTTCACAAAACAGTGGAGATTTTTTACGTATAAATTAGTGCAGCAGGCTTCTGCTTTCTCTTCGCTATTTACAATTGATTTTAATCCGAAAATAAAACCCTAAACAAATGTGACATCCTGTAACTTAACTATTTCTAGAACTATGAAAATATGAAAAGTATTAAAATCAAGCGCCTTTAAGAAATTGAAAGCACGATTGCTTGAAGGACTCTAGTTTATTGTACGGAAAACAGTTTAAACAAGCCACATTTCCATTAACAAATTGAAATATTTTTAAGAACGGTTTCTCTTGCCTTAAACCCAAAATGTCGAAGTATTTTAATAATAAAAATTACGGCGTCACACATGTTTGTGTCATTAAAGCAACTTAATGACATGAAACTACTCGCAAAAGCAAATCCATTAAAATCTTCCAAAAAAAAAAAAAAAAAACCAACAAAAACTAATCTCGAGCGTGTAGTTAACCTTTAGGAAGTAAATTATTGTATCACATGTCGACTATAATGTCGTAGTCATTATTGTGTTATTATTTGACGAGACCTGTATCTGGTAAACAATTTGTTTTTAATGGCCACATGCGTTTTAATCACTGTCTCTGTAAATGACTATGTCATTCGGCATAATGAAATTCTAAATTTAAATTAATTCAAGTTATTATTATCGTTGTTTGTTTGCTTGTTCTTGTTGGATTTTTGTTGGACAAAATTTGTTTTCAACGCTTGCATTTTAGTTTAATTTGAATTTCATGCGGTCTTAGTGGTATGGCAGTTGGGTATTGGTGCGTATAAATGCTGCCATCGGTGATAATTTAATATTAATCATACGCACTAGAAACAACATTTACTTTGTGTGGTAGAGTACATACTTATGTATGTACGTATATATAGGTATGGAGTATATAATTATCACTTGGTTAAATTGCCTTTTAAATAAATGATTCTGAAATTAAAGTTTACCACGTTAACTATGTTTTTAATGTAAATTAAAAAATGTTTTAGAAGCGATTGCTAAGAAAATTTATTGTAAGAAAATAAATTATTTCTGAAAACAGTATTTTGAACCGAATTTATTTATATAAGAAATTGATTTTCAAATTAAATTTTTAAAGTAAATCAGAAAATAGTATCGAAACAAAATAAATTTTAACTGAAAAAAGTACTTAAGCGGGCTCTATATGCATATCGAACTTTGAATCAGATCATAGTACTAGGAAAGTTAAAATTGCTACCCATGGCAACATCGATAACTGGATTGGCAAAAAAGTATTCGTTTGCCTCCCTGCACTGTAATGCTAATCTAACATATAACGCCTTTTCAAGTACATCGGTTGTTAGAAAAAGGTGCCTAGAGACACTCTAGCGATAAATATACACTCAAGTAATCGTCGGAACATCGCAATAGTAAAGTAGATAGTATGTAGGCTTATTAGATGTGAGGACACGGTTCATATCCAATGGCACATTTTCGACGGCTTCCACTCATCAGCTTTCTGGCAGAAACTCTGAGTATGAACTGAAATTGTCACGAAAAGTTTTTTCAAAAAATCTGCCTTTCGGAAGAAAGGTGTAAGAAACTAGATCGTAATCCTAACTCAAGGCTTGTAATAAACAATTATGTATGTATGTAAGTAATCGTCGACATAGAATATGAAAAGAAACTTGTGATAAAAGTATGAAAAATAAAGTCTGTTTAATTCACAAACCAAACAACTTTAAAGAAAATCAAAATTTTTTTTTATCAGTTTTTGTATAATTAATGCAACGTTATTAAAAATTAATCATATTCCCTTAAGGAACGACAGCCAAGTTTTTAATACTTCTTATCTAGCACTTCTCACATCCCAATTCTCTTTCCTGCTGTGTTTGGCAGTGAATATAAAAAATTTTTAACAAGTTAAACCACGCCAATGTTTACTCAAACAACAAAAGGAAGTAGACGAACACACGCTACCCCTCCATTAAAAAGACGAACGAAAAAAAATCATAAAAAGGTACTCTTAAGCATAATATTCATTCACATAGAAATGTTTAAACAAAATTTTCCATTATCAGCATAAAACCATAAGGAATCCAGAGGAAAAAAGGAATGGAAAAAATTGAAGAAAAATTGAATAAACTTTCTCCCTCTCTCCTCTCTATTTGTGTGATTTTCTTTTGCTTAAAGTACCACAACGAGTGCAAACAAAAGTAGTGCAATTAGTTGTGGTGGTGAAATCGTTTTTAAATATCCTGGTAAAATAGAATTGAAACTCCTTCCTTAAGAGGGAGTTGCTTTCCCAAAATTATTTAAAGAATAATCTGCTGAAGGTGAAAAGGAGCGAAAGATAAACACGTAAATCTCGTTCAGCAAAATTCTCAACATAACACGGAAAACAGAAACCGAATAAACATGAACTATTAAAAGGAAGAAAAAACAAGCGTTTTATAATGATTTTCTGTAGCTAAATATTAAAGTAAACGATGTACCTTCAAGTGCATCACTTTATAACCAAATAAGTTTCAATTGTTTTTTTTTCTTCATTTAAAATTTACACATCTTCAGATGAGCAAGTCAAACTGTTCATATAGCATCTCTTACAGAACGTGCTGTACGCATTCGCTGTATCTCTATTCGATATACTCGTATAGTGGATTTGCGCAGTGAATTTTGTTAAGTGATTTGGACATATCACTGCTTACTTGGACGACTTATACAGCTTATGCTACGAACATTTTTAATGAGTACAGTCACCTTGGAATCAATAGTGAGAGCTTTTTTGGTTTTCTTCACAAAATTTTCTTACATTTTCAATACAACCCTTCAGTCAGGTTTAGGACCTAGCTTCCTATACCCTTATGTTATGTGTGTTAGTTTTATCTATAAGTGACAGATTTTTGAGAAACTTTTCATAGCAATTTTTTTTACTCTCAGGGTTTTCCAGAAATCTGCGGAGAGGAAGTTCCCTAAAGAAATATTTTTGCCATATTTCGTTTTGTTCGAGGAGTTTGACCTGGGGTTTGAATGATGGCCTAATGTCTAATAAGTAACTTACTATCCCTTAGACTACGGCAACCTATGAAAGTCTACGAGCATAAAAAAGATTTCTCTAGAAATAACAAATAATTCATGTGAATTCAAAATACGTTCAGTCTCTGCCATTTTCTTTCGTTTCATGTTCTCCCTCCAATAATTGGTTTCTATTAATGCGAATAGGTGTCTACAACTGCAAATCAAATATTGGCTTAAATTAATGCGAATGAAAAAATCAAAAAAAAAATCTATTTTTGGTTAAGAACACAGGCAGTCACATTCTCTCCCCACCTCCAGAATTTAGGATGGCACAAATAAATACTCATACACTTATTGATTGTAAATAAACTCAATGAAGATGATGTTGATCGCCTTGTTTTTCTGTATCTAATTTCCATTTTCCAGAAAATTACCCCAAATGCCTAAAGTGGCAACAGCCATACACATTTTTTTTTAGTTTTTTCTTAATTCTGTCTTCCTCTTAAGCAGTCCCTCCCTCTCTTTCTCTCTCTCTCTCTCTCTTTCACGATTTTTGTATTCTATTTGCACACATTGGAAACGTTTGTTTATCTATGCGGCTTATTAAAATGTTTTCCTTTTCTTTTTATTTTTTGTCTTCATCCTTAAAGGAGGAGATTGAAATAATAAGCAGAATAGAAAAGAATCAAATTAAAAATAAAATCCAATAAAAGAAATCAACTATTGGCATGAGACAAATGCGTATCAACATATTTCCTAACCTGAGGCAATCAGACGTACAAACATACATATTGTTACACCCACCTAAATAGTAAGCGAAAAAAGTAGACTTACATTATGAGATTTTTTTTAACACTAGTGATTCATTAACACTAGAGAAATGCTTTACGAAAAACCACACATTTTTATGTAATGCACTCCTAACGCGTAGAGCACATCTGTTTATGATCAATTTATCTCTGGATCACAGAAGACATTGAAGATAGAAGTCGTCTTTTAGCCCCACTATCCCTATGTGCTATTCTCTTTTTACAGACGTCTTTGCTGTCACAAATGCTGTACTTCTTCATGCCTCCCTACCGCAACTTATATACCTAATACCAACACAATGCCCGGAGTAAGGGCAATCTAATGCGAGTTTTGACAGTTGAGAATGATAAATTATATTGACATTTATGGTTTATGGTAAGGTTCGCCAAATATGTATATTTCTTAACAGTACTTTTTTGTTTTTTGGCATTAAGAAACTTTGTTTATTTAGAACACTGGTTCTGATAAAATTGAATTTGCAATGCAAAATAATTTTGAAAGATTTGAAAGTCTTTTGAAAAAAAGTGTTTGAAAACTTATGATACAGACTGTCAACAGAAATTCTACATTCAACAGTCGTATGAAATGATATGAAATGAAAACGTATAAGAAGATAGCAAAACTCAATATTAGAATTTAATTTCGTTTAGCCATTGTATTGTACGTCTATTCAATAAATGAATGTGTGAATGAATCAATAGCTGAAGAACTAAATCCACATAAATAGAGAGGAGAAGAACGAATACTGGCCTTATCTAAAAACGAAACCAATAAATCAACAACTCAATGTGAGAGCCAGACGAGTATAATAACAATGGCCGCAACCAACATCAAAACCCCCGCAACTTACTGATGACTTTCAATTTTAATCGACAGTTTTATGGTTCTCTGGATGAATGAATGAATAAATGAATCAAGGGCGTAAATACGTTCCCCAAAAAGTGTATTGAAATGCAAGAGTTTAAGGAAGATAATAAGTTTTGAATGAAAGTGTAAATTATCAAAATAATTTCTTCTCTTTCAAGTGTTCTACAATTAAAGTTTCAAAATAATAAACCAAAACAAATAAAAACCTTTAGTGCCGTTATTGTCCTTATTTTTTGAAAATCTTTAAGAAAAAATAGAAAGGATGGATCTTTAATTTCATTTAATTATCTAATAGTACACAATTACAAAACATGACTAACATCTCTTTCCCAACCCAGAAAATATCGATTCTATCGAAATCACATTTGGCTAAGGCTGTACTATCAATTTGGGTGCACAAGAACACTTGCACTTAGGTTTCCAAGACATAGAAGGAATGACCAGTCTTCTCACATGAACTTACAAGCCAGTGTTATTTAATAGCTATTAGGTTAGGTTAGGTTAGGTTAGAGGACGTGCACCTGTCGGTCAAGACAAGCACAGTACCCGGAGGTCCAAATTGACCCATTGTACATTGTCCTTAGGGGAGGAAGGAAAAGGAGGATATAGGAAAATAGGGAAGGGAAGGAAGAATAGGAAATAGCTATTAAGAGATCTCAAAGATAAACTCTGGACTGGCTTAACGTAAATTTTGTTCAGGATACTCCAACTTTGATCACATCTATCTGATCCCACAACAAGTGAGTTCTTCCGTAAAGGTATGAAGCTGGTGTGAAACCATCTGGCAACCTCTTCCTCCGATCCACAGACAAGAACGGCCATTGAAACTACGTTCGATAGGCCGTAGACATACTTACACGCTCTCCATAGATCTAAATACCATATTACTCCATTCCATATATCCTGTATTCGTAATGACCTTTTGAATATGAATTAAATATCTCTTTATTATTTATCATTTAATGTTTAAAAAATAAACACTGTTTTAACATCATTTAATTTCTCCGTTGTTTTTTCTTTCATTGGAGGTAATAATTTGTCATAAAATTTCAGATTTCAGACTGTAAGTAAAATGATATTTTTTTAGTTTAAAATCAATAACGTTCCCCTAATCCACTTAAAATGTTCTTTAAAACTATGTTTTGATTATAAATGTTAGTTTAACCCAATGCTCTAAGCAATTAACTAACGAGTTTCAAACTCAGTTTAAATGAATACAAACGCCCACACACTAATACTTGCCACCACCAAAAAAATAAAAGGAGGAAATGCGCCACACTACGAATACAATATCGTTACACGTTGTTAAGCTACAGGGAGAGGCAATATAAAGTTTCATATTTAGTAGATCGATAAAATTAGAGTTTTTATTTCTTTTTAGGTAACTTTCAGTTTCAGATAAGTCGTTAACGCCCTTTGTCAGCGCATTCAAATCAGGACTGCGAGAGAGTCACCCAAGGGTGCTAAAAGCTAAATCGCAAACCTGACTAAATGGCAACGCGCACAATGCCAATAAGATAGCGCCGAATGCATAGTCCCAAATAATGCCAGAATTAGGAGCACCAAAGCAGGAAGGTAAACCAACTCAGAGTTGCACTTATCAATTTTTCGAAAAAGTTTTTTAAGGAGCGCCCTGGTAGTGTAGTGAGTTGTGTGCTAGACTATTAGCGTGAGGGTCGTGGGTTCGATTCCCACCAGAGGCTTTGGTCTGTGACACTACACCGGGCATATGGTCGAAGTTACTCAGCTCGTATATGATTATAATATAATTTGTAATTGTATTGTAATTCTTAAATAAATAAATAAATAGTTTTTTCAGATTGTGAAATGGATGCGAGCATATCGACTGTCTAAACAATAAAATGATTAGTTGTAGAGGGGCATTTGAATGCTTTATTAATAAATATTCGCGCCAATTCTGCTCTAAGCTGGTGTAACTTAACTTTCTTTACTCACTGTAAATGCTGACAACATGCACAATAAATAGTCCAATTCCTAACATTGTGCATCACTGGAATTCTTTACATTCAAAATATGAATATTATTTTGATACACCCTGTACAACACTCTACCTTTTATTCAACATTTTTATTACTTTCAGTGTGTTGCAAATATATTCACTGCAAAACAAAATGTATATTCATGAACTATGCCACTCCCACCTCTGAAATAAGGAGAAATTGGGGAAATAAACAAAAAAAAAGAAAAAGGAAAAAATGATTTTGAGAAACAAAAAATAAAAATTCACAGTCATTTAGTTAAAGCATGCAACGTGGAAGAATAAACACGACATTAACACTCGCTGAGCTTTACATGTTTCTGCAAGTAATACAGAATGTGGCAAATAAATGGCAGACCAGTTTCATTAAATATGACCTTAGAGATTTCAAATTGAATACACAAAATAACATCAGACAAAAAAAAATCAATTTATCTTTACTGTTAAAAAAATGCTCTCGTTATGTTGTATTCTTAATTTCATAACGATTTTGTTGGCTACCACCTGTATTTTTTACAATCGTTTAGAGCGTTCATTACCATTTGTATCCTTTTGCTTTTCCACATAGTATTCTGGCATTGTAAGATTAACAAAATTTGTTGCATTTAAATATTAAAAAGCATAGATGTAGGTATTCACACCAAGCAAGTTTTCCTACAACTTGTAATTTTTTTCTTACACGAAATTTTTGCTGAAACTGAAATTTCATAAAATTTTTAGAAAATTGTTCTTTTTTTTATATATAAATTACACCCCCCATATTTTTGCCATGATTGTTTGCACTGTGTTGCATTAAATGAACGTGTTTGCATTCTTTAGAGGGTTGAAAAACGTTGAAAGAATTTTCTAAAACGGAAAAAGAAGCCCGCAGCTACCAGAACTGAACATAATTAATGTGGTTGCATATGCACACCAACCAGTTCGCTGTGCGATGCAGTGCTTATGATGTGAATATATTGACTCACAATCAACTTGCAACACTCTGCCACCTTTCAACGCCACCACCAACATTTACCATCGCCGCAAACTATGTAGGAATATGCGTGTGAGTGTTTACGAATTACTCATTATTAAACGTCTATTGTGAGCAGCGTTTTTCATTATTTTCGCTTAGAAATGTTTCATTTCAAGTTACGACTGTGTGCGTGTGTGTTTGTATGTGCATTTACGTTGGTTCCGTGGCTGCAGCTTGAGGAAAAACTTTACAAAGTGGTTGCATGCATTAAAGCTTAAGTTTAAAGGATTTTATAAATTATGAAAAACATATCGACGCCTCCATTCTATAAAGGTCTAAGTGTACTTAAAGCGTTTTTAATGTTCTTGCATTTTAAAATTCTACGTTCTCTAGGGGAAAAATCTACTTGGAATACACATATAACCGTATGTCGTCTGAAAACATTGAGAGCGCATAACTCAAAACACACTTTTTCGACTTAGAATGTTATAGAACGAAGGCATCAATATGTTCCTTTCGGTGTAACGTAGAGGAAGTATTTTCTGCAAATTAATCCTTATGCTGGCATATTTACAAGCAAATATAAGCAAATAGTCGATACGAAAAAATGTTTCAACACATAATCACCCGTAGAATATTTTTTTATAATATTTAGAAATCTTTTTTATTATTGAAAGTTCTATCAATGTTTGCAGGCAATTATTATTTTTAAACGGCCTAATCATCCATTTTGGTTACGTAATCATTAAATATTTTTTTTTATATGTTACTAGTAGAACAATTATATTTCACTTACATCTGAACTTGAACACAGAAAACTTGTGAAAACAAGATGAGCTCATTACTGTTCTACTACTCTTCCAAGAAGTCTTGAAGAAATGAAATAAAGTCTTGAAATGTCAATTACGTAACGAAGAAAAACAAAAATTTAAAGCAACCCGGTCATTCGACCTATTGTGTAGAAAGCAGACTTGCATTGAATCACTCCAATAAAGGTTGTTAGATTCGAGTTTCGATATTTATCGATCCTATAATTCATATGATGTTTAGGCATTACTGTTTAAAATCTGAGGCCATTTCTTATTTGTTTAGTTTTATCAGCATTTTACAACGTGTTATAGTTTCCATTTTGTAAATAATTTTAGGGCTCAGACCATAGTAGTAGTCCTAACTATACATGCTTGCAGCCTTTTTTATCATTAACGCTAGATGCAGCTTTCAAGTAAGTTTATTTAATATCTTCCTTGCAAGGAATAATTGCTTGTGCATCATACTTGGTCTGAAAATTGTCGTGGATATTTTATCCAGAAGTACCAAGTCTTTACAGCACTACATACACTTTATAATCTCCTCACAAACACCTTTTTTAAAAAACATCAAACAGAGTTCTAAGTCACCAACTGACAAATTCTTTCATGAGGCAGTCCATTTCAATGTCAACCAAAAAAGTGCCATACAATGTGTTTAAAATTTCCCCTTTCCTACATTCCTATATCCTCCATTTCCTTCCTCCCCTAAGGACAATGTACAATGGGTCAATTTCGACCTCCGGGTACTGTGCTTGTCTTGACCGACAGGTGCACGTCCTCTAACCTAACCTAACATAACCTATGTTTAAAATTCTACAAAGACGTCTTATATACAAAATATTATAATCTCAAAGTACGACGACTATTGAATTTCAATTGTCTGCAAATATGTACTTCAAATATTTTTTTTTTAAATTTTTTAAGCGATAATGTTACATCAAATTCAGTCAAATGTTTCAGATTTTTTCACTCTTATCTTATTATCTTATCTTATCTTATCTTATTTTTGGGAATTCTGAAACAAAATCGAATTCGTTGCTTTCTGACCTCCCAGAAAGAATAAGACCAACAATAAACATGACAAATATATCTCTCCAACCAGTACCAATCCGCTTCACCCAATTCACCAGCATTTTAGTTCATTTTTAAAGATGGCCTTATTTTCAGTCAATAACAACTGCCAACCATGTCAACCTCGGTCATGCTACAGGCAATAACACGAACTGGATAAGCAAGGAATAATATTTCGTAACGGTGCCTGTTATCCTCGAAAAGAATGTACAGAAAAAAATCCGATTGGAAAATATGTTTTAGAAAGGAAGAACGACAGATTGAGAGAAGGGACTTTAAGTGTAGTGCTACACGAGAGCACATTCTCTCTAATATATCTTGATACCGCGAAAAGCATTTATTATGTAGAACTATAGACTAGTGTGCAGCACTAAACTTAAAACACTCAAATTAAAAAAAAAAAATAAACTTTGTAAGCTTTTTCTGAGAAGCTTATCCATATTTATTTGAAATTTTCTTTTTCTCCTTTCTCAGATTTTATTTAATCCTTTTCTTGTTGCATTACATGCCATTAGGAATGGGCAAAATAGTAACTTTTTCCTTTTGTTTTTCATTTTCATTATTATTATTTCCCTCTTTCTTTTTTTTTTTTTTTTTTTTGTTATATTTCAACTTTAAATTAATTTCGGCTTTCAGTATTTGTTCAATTGTTTCTTTTTTTAATCATTTCGTCTATTTTTGCTTGTTCTCATTGGAAAGAATTTTTTTAATTCATATTTTTCTTCAGGTTATTATTGCTGGGCGATGAAATTTTCTTTCTTATCTTTACACACTTTCCTTCTTTCTTGACCATTTTGTTATTATTGTTGGTGATGTTTGTACATAGAAATTATATTCACAATTGTAGTTTCAAGTGTTTCTACAAGTGGATTAAATTATTTTCCATTCTTTCGTATCGTTTAGACGCTTTTCTTGCCTGCCGTTACCATATTGCTGTTCGGCATAAAGTTTGTAGATTTTAGCCAAGTATTGTTATTGTTATTCTCTTTCCATTTAGAAATTTTACGAAATCAAAAGGCTGGAATTAAGTACTAAATATGAATGGTATCACTAACATTGTAGCAACATCATCATCATCACTATCTAATCTTCTTTTCATTCTGTTGCGCGACGAATGCATAAAGCTTAGCTCAGCTGTAGGCGGCTGTTATAAATAATAATTCAATTAAAAGCCGATGAATATTTCCTCGATTCGAGAAATCCGAATAGTTTGTAACCTACTTAAAGCGGTTTTAGAAACCCTTTCATTGTAACGCTTATGTTACAAAAGGAAAAGAAAAAAATGATGCAGCCTTTCTAAAAAATTGTAAATGAAGACAAAAAGAAAACGATTTAAAAAGAAGTAACGTTAAATAATCACCACATTTTTTATCATTAAAAACTAATTAAAACGCTTTAGTTATGCCCAAAGTATTTTGGTTTGCCATTTATCGGAATATATTACTTCTAGTCCAGTATTTTTTAGTATTTTACTTATTGCATATTGGCGAACAAAATGGCTAATGCCATTCAACCCGAAATTGCAGGCTCAAATCGCCTATGACGCTAGTCCCATAGATATAGCAGATGTCTTATCTTACATAGTAGGAGATGAAGAAAGGCCAATTGCTTTTACATCGAGGTCTATAACAACGGCGGAACAAAATTATTCCCAGCTTGACCGTGAGGCTTTGGCAATAGTGTATTCTGTGGAGCATTTTCATGAATACGTCTTCGGTTAACAAATAAAACCTAACCGTGATCGTTACTCATCCATTGTGATACTTCTGTCATCCATTTGAACATTCAGAGCTTCTGATGAAGCAGAACAACGCTGATCATTTATATCCTTGCGACATAGCACTGAGTATTGTATCCAATAAGTAAAAGAAAGTTGTCCTCATCTTTCTGGTATCTATGGATTTTGCAGAAATCCTTTGCCATGTGTTCAAGATCAATGTGGCTCGCATGAGTACCCATACTGCAATGTCCGATAATGACTTCAACATCCACTCAGAGGATGCTGCTTTGAAGTTTGAACAGACTTATCTTGTGACCTCCTCTATTCAGCTTTTGCCAACTTTGCTGTACTATTTTGTGATCTCCGTGTCGTCCACGTATGCTTTGAACAAATTCATGTTGTTTGTCAAATACCGTAGAGTTTCGATATCTTTTCATTGTCTGTTCCGATAGCCTTATAGCATCATTGCCGTACATCGGCTCTATCTTGTTGAGGGTTTAGCTACACTCGTAAAACCTCTTAGAGTCTGTTACGTTAGATCTCAGTGTTCTGACAGTGTTCTGATTTATTAACGATTCATGGCCATAATTTTATTTTTAATTACTCTTTTACGTCACTGTAATGGCACTTCCAGTTGCTTGTAAATAAACTCCATCACATTTTAATTGTCATTCATTGTGGCAAATTACTTTGCAGACAGAAAAATAATTCATGACCACAAGTGTTGAAAGTATCTTTGGCTAAGCAAATTAATAAATTTTCGTATTCAAATCACCTTAATAATCCTCTTACGCCCACTGCCAAGAAAGGGGTGTACCTTTAAGAACCTGAAAAAAAATTTAAACTCTAGCAATTCATCGGTGATGGTATAATATTTTTTTTTTTATTTGTACGTTCGTGTATGGTAAACGTATGATTTCATTAGAAAGTATTTAATTCCATTTGAACCTTTATATGTTATTCTTCTTCTTCGCTAGGTTCTTAAGCTCGGGTTAAAGACAGGAAACAAACATTTATTCAAAAGCAGACTCATTTATTTAAACTGTCTGTTGGTTGGTTGGTCGGTTGGTCTGTTGGCCTGATCATATTGAATGGTTTATTCATCTTCTCTTTTCTTTTCATTTCTTTTCATTTCAATTCATTTATTTATTGCTTTCATTGTAATCCAAAAGGATGTGGATGCTGTTTCATAATGAAATCTTTCGTTTTCAGTTACTTTGTTTAGCACAGTAGGTGGTCCTTAGATTATACTCGTACACCCTTAGAACTTCCTATTGTTGTTGTTTGGTAATAAACTGTTGATTTTTATTTGTATTCTCGTAAATATATACAAACTTATGTAGTGGCCATGACCTATGCCCATCACATGGTAGTGCCATATTTGTGATGAAAATAATTTCTTTTTTATGCTTTTCAATTTAAATGTGGCTGCAACATTAAATCTCTTCTTTATGATGGTGATGATGATGATGAATAGTTTTAGGTTTTTTTCCCTTCAGTTTCTGCTCACTTATTATGTTCAATTCGTCGAACAGTTGATACTTCTGATGAATAAATTAATATTACGAAATATAAAAGCTTGCTAACATGTTGGTAAAAAATAGAAAGTGAAAGTGTCTCCTTTTGGAAAAAAACGGGTACGAAAAACTGGTTTAAGACTCTATAAAAGTACTAAACAATACGTGATAATGCGGATAATAACGATATATGTATGACAAAAGTCCACCGATTCCTTTCCTGACATATTTTTTGATATTTCTGTCCTGCAAGGCTTTCATAATATCTGTTTATAATTTGAATAAACTACAGGAGTGATATTAAACGGTTTCCGGCTTAGGAACAAGCGAGAACAATTGCAAAGCAGTCCCCTGAAATTCAAAAAATATTTCTTTGGCTACTTCCGAAAAAAAGTTTCCCAAAAAGCTGCCGGTCGGGGTTGGCTTTAAACAGTAGGTTTTGCAACACACATATAAAAAATTAATCCACACAACATAAGTGGTGTAAGGAACTAGGTGGTAATCCTGTCTAATGGTTTGTAATGATCAATTATATTATGTATGTATGTATGTAGAATTCACTATTTCACAAGATATCGGGTTGGTTAAAAGATATAAACCAGAATTTATAATTATGTGGCGGAATAATTAATTTCAGTGTTACAAGGGGAACTTTTAGGACCCAAATAAACTATTCTGATTCAGGTGACTGTTAACTTAATGTGCATCATTTAAATATCATTCGATCTTCTGTTCTATGAGACATAAAATATCACTAATTATTATACAAACTGAAGCGCACATGCGTTAACTTTATAAGCCCTGTTGCATTTTGGTGAGTATGTTTGTTTGCATTATTTATCAACTGAGAGCAGGCTGCTTGGTCCTTAAGGAAATATTTATTTTTGTGCAAAACATTGTTCATTTGAAGACAAATTAAATACGAACCAAAGTAAATAACGAATATTAAATTTATTTATTATGCAATAAGTAAGTAAACAGTTATCTACAAAAAACACAAAAGAAAACAAACAAAACTTATGTAAAAATAAACAGTTTTTAAGAGAAAAATTACAAGGAAAGAATGCTACTTCAACAAAAGGACATTTCATTTCATTTGTATACAAAAAGTCAACAAGCCATACAAGTATAAACACACACATACACACAGCCGGATGGAGAAGGAAATAAAATACAGACACACGTACTGTCTTGTTACATAAACTAACACAACAATGGCACTGAAACGCAACGAAAACTGAAACTTGATGAAATGAATGAACAAAAAACAAAAATGCTGCCAATAAAATAGAGAAGAAATAAAAAAAAATATCCTTAACTACAGTCAAGAGGAAGAAGAAATGATTTTAATTCAAAATATTCAAAAGAGATACGAAATAATATGAAGCAGCATTAATATTTACGATCGCATTGAATTTTTAATAACAACGCTACGGAAAAGAACCTTAAAGGTTCTGAGATGGTAGAAAAAGAATAAATTGTTCGCAACTTTCTTTGGTAACTGGAAGGACATAATTTTTGTTTTAAATGTGATTTTATTCTTTGACTGCAGAAATTTAAGCTTTAGGTTCAAAACTGTTCAGCTGTGTCCGTGAATAGACTATAGATTATGTCGCCGTAGTCTAGTAGGTAGTGTGTTGGCTTATTAGACGTAAGGCCGGAGTTCAAATCCCAGGTCAGACATCAAAACGAAAATATGAAAATATTTCTTCGGCAACTTCCTGTGAGCTGATTTTTAGTAAAAACTCTGAGAGTAAATAAAATTGCCAAGAAAAACTTCTCAAAAATCTGTCGTTCGGAGTCGACTTTAAAATATAGGTCCCGCCACTCGTGTATAAAATGCAACATAAGTGGTGTGAGAAACTAGGTCTATCTATCTATCTATCTCCAAATCTCCAAAAATGCTAAAGAAAGACAGAATTTGTCGTTGATTGCATATGACTTACAATCAATCTCCAAATAACGTCGTGTGGTATGTGTGAAAGACTCATGCTTAAAGTCCTGTTTATGAAAATTAAAGGCACTATTTTCTATATGTTTTCGGTTATAGGGAGGTATACGAATAAGATGTACTATCCCAACTGACAAAGATAAGTGATGCTCTTTTACTAGTGTGGAACGTGGTTGTGGATGCACTCTTGACAAAATTATCTGAGACTGGCATTAATTGCCTAGAGTATGCAAGTTTGAAGGCAAAAAAAAATGTTAACACCCTTGTGACTACATCATTCAAAGAGGCCTTGAGGTAGTTGGTGAGGCCTGGGAATAAACCCGGGTGAGACCACATTTACAATAATAAAAAAAGTTTATAAATAGAAAAATATTCGACTCCTAAGCAAGATGATGATGAAGATAAAATATTTGTAAATATCAGTAGGTAGTAAAATAGCGTAGAGGACTCTTATTGGCTGTGATGTTCAGTCCAATAGTGGCCTATGGGGCCATTGTACAAGCAGACACAATAAATTGAAAAATGTTGGGTTCGAACATTGGAAAAACTCGCGAGTATATTCCAAGCAGAAGTCTATGCCGTCGTAAATATTGACCACCAGGTCGCTATCTGAACAGAAAGAGCAACAAAGTAAGGTAATGACTCTTCTCTTCAAACCAAATAGGTTTTATAGCAATCTAAATTTCTGTTGGGTAATTCGAATAGAAGAAGTCGCCGTGGTCTAGTGAGTAGTGTGTTGGCTTATTAGACAAAAGGCCCGGGTTCGTATCCCAGGTCAGACATCAAAACGAAAAAATATTTTTTCGGTGACTTCCTCTCAGCAGATTTCTGGCAAAGACTCTGAGAGTAAAAATTGCCATGAAAAGCTTCCCAAAAATCTGTCGTTCGGAGTCGACTTTAAAACTGTAGGTCTCGCCACTCATGTATAAAATTAACGCACACAACATAAGTGGTGTGAGAAGCTAGGTCGTAATCCTGACTGAAGGGTTGTAATGGCCAATTATGTATGTATGTATGTAATTCGAATAGAAAAATTCCAATATACAGAAGTAAACTGAGATTAATAATCGTCTTTTTGACTGCTGACTCAAATAATAAATAAAATCAAGTAATAAATAAATAAATTGTCTTTATATATAAATTGACTATATATAAATTCATAACAACAATAATAATAAAGTCCTATAAGTATAGTATTATCTAAAAGAACACGACAAGGTTAATAAATCTTGAAAAGGAATCTAATGGATTAAAGTTATATTTTAAGGGATACACTATCGAATCCCTTTTCATTATTTGAAAATACAACCACTGCCTTAATGATACTCAATCATTATTTTTGATAATTCCGATTGGAAAATTTTAATTTATTTATACATGCATATACAATAATAAAAACGTCCTATTTAAATTTACGTAACAACGTAACAATATAAAAAGCTTACGAAATAAAATTTATGACATTATTATTATAAATTACTATTATTATTGTTATTTCTGCTTTCACATTTTTCTATAATATTAACCCTTTAAATATCACAGGAAAAAATTTAAATTTTATTAAGCGATTCCTATTTTTAAATTTAAATTTAAAAAAACGGTTTTTAAAGTCGCCATAGTCTAATAATTAGTGAGTTGGCTTATTAGACGTGAGCCTATGGCTTAAATATAGATTCGGATAACTCAAACAAAACGAAATATAAAAAAATAATTTTTTCGTCGTCTTCCTCCCACCAGTCTTCGCACAAAAACCCTGGATCTAAACAAAATTGCCATGAAAAGTTCCACAAATCTGATGTATAAAATTACCACCCAACATAGGTGGTGTGAGAATCTTGGTTGTACCTCTGACTAAATGTTTGCAATTAAGTAAGTAGTAGCTGGAATACCGTCAACAATTTTTATTCGTTTTATTCGTAGAACATAACATGTTTCAAATCAAATGTTAGCCATACATTCTCTGGGCGACAAACATTTGAAATGTTCAATTTTCCATGACTGTGACGTAAACATCAGATTGAATTTGGCCGATGGCATGGTTTGTGTTGATCATTAAGAGTTTCGTATTTGTGTACTCATTCCCATACACCTCCCTCTGAAGAAAATCCCTAAAGAAAATGCCTAATGACGTTGCACTCTCTCGGTGGCTTGTTCAAATCACTGACATATGAGATAATCATGCTCATACATAATATCCACTTGTTGCTGGCGTAAAGAACAATTCAGGCCAAAAGAAATTGATAATCATCATCTTACCGTCGACAGTGATGGTCAACATCGTTCTCAAAAAAATTTGGGCTGATGATGCCACCAGTCTAAAATCCACACCAAAAACTGATTTTTTTCTTTATTCATTTGACGCTCTTGGATCTCGACAATTTTGATTGCCCGCACAGAATACACGTTTGAATAAATGATTTGGCTAAACAGATTGTCTCTAGCAATACTAGATTTATAACTTATTTTGTTTCGATCTGGTAATTTCTAGATTCTCACTGTTGGTTTGTTATTGTTAATGCTATTTAAGTTTTTAATTTTTAGTTTTCTGTGTACTTTAGTTTTTTTTTTTTTTTTGTTTAATCTTTACTTATTCTTATTACTATAATTCCGTTGTTGTTTTTACCACAGCAAACAAACATTTAATGTCATCATAACAATATTTAGAAGAGTATATTAGTGTAGTTAAAGGGTTAAAGCAATTTTTGTTTTATTTTTTTTTTTCTCCAGTCCAGCTGGTCCTTTAGTTAAATTGTCAAATGCATTGGAAAAGCAACAGTTTTTTTATATTTTCAAACTAAAAAATAATCATCGTTTAGCAACATTGTCCTCTCGTTTAGTTGCTTTTTATTTTTCCTGGTTCTTGTTTCTATATTTTTTTTTTCTTCGTTGTATACAACAACAAACAGCAGGCATTATGCAGCATCTAATATCATTTACTTTATAAAATTCATTTTTTTCAGTTCTTTTTTTTATTGTAACTGCCATTTTTATCTATAACAATAACAAGGGAAGTCTATTATGGACATTTTCATTTTTATTTTCATTTTTTTTTTTTAACAAAAATTACAAAAAAAAGTTAAAGAAAAGAGAAAAAAGTATCCCAGTCTATTGCAAATTGTGCTGCAAGTTACTTATTTTACATCTGTTGTATCAGCTTCAATGCATTTTTGTCGCCCATTTTTGGTAGAATTTTGTTTTTTTCGTGTCCATTTTTTGTGGGCCATAATATTTTCATGTCCTTTAGTAGCATTTGCTTTTTTTCTTTTTTTTTTTAGTTTAAAAAATTTTCCTTTTTTCTTTAGCAAAAAAGCAGGGTTTTATGTTGATAAATTCAGTGGAAAAAAAGTAAAATTTTTTTTAAAAATTGTGCAGCATTTAGTTTGACGTTTTATGACGTTGACAATTTTCAGTGTAATTTTTTATTATTTTAGCCGTAGTAAGCTTTAACAGAGTTGTAAATTGCTTTAAAAGGCGGTATCTTAAATAGGTTGCAATTTATTTCATTTTTTCTTTTAGCAGAGCACTTAAACCGGCCTGTAATATTGTAGCACTTCAGAACTGTAGATTTTCATAGGCTTGCAATTATAATCTTTAAATATATAAACGCGGTTTATGGCAAAATTTTTAAATATATAATTGCAGTTTGTACTCTAGGCCAGGGACACCAATGAGAATTCCCTGCTTAACACTCGATATGGTCCCAGGTATTTATTGGCGGGATGCATTAATGCCCCACAGGTAGCAACAGAAGATTCGATTGCCTCAAACCCATTTGAACTTCGCACGTCTCTGCCGTAAAATATTTCAACCGTTTGTTAAACACCATTTTGTTTTTCTTCTTTACTAATAGAGTTTACAAAAATTTAAGAGATTTTTTTGTTGTTCTTATTTGTGTTACTCAAAACAGTGTTTTCTAGCGATAACTATGATGCACTCGTATGTATATGTGGTATGTCGCCCACATATGTATGTATAGGTTCATAGGCTTAGCTACTATATAAATCAGTGGTGGATGGCTGTATTTGTTTTGATAACGAATATTCAATGGCCATCTTTTCGAATATTTTGATTTTTCCTCATGCTTTTTTTTTTTGTGGGGGGTGGGGTTATAATGGATTGATGTTGCAAGCAAATTCGTTTATTTTTTTTAAGTCTACCATTCTATATTCTACCCGGTCACCTTAACTGTCCACTCTAATGCTATTTTTATTTTCAATTTTAAATGTAAATATTATTAGAAGACCTTTTAGGTAGGAAGGGTTTTTTGTTTGGAAAATGACTTTATTTAAATTCTATTTTCAATTAAATTAAATATTTATACAGCGACACAAGAAACAGTACAAATATTTCATGCCTAATGCGCATACACACCTTTTATACAAAAATATAAAAAAAAACCTGGAGTAAAAATGCAAACAAAAAAAAAATGTCATCAAATAGAAGTGGAAATGCAATGAAGCAAAAAGTAAAAAAAGATGAAAAAGTTTTCGCATCAAGTGATGAAAATACTTGATACTGCATGAGTAAGAGGGAAATACTAAAAAGTTAAACGACACAATCTGCAATATGACGAAGACTAAATAGAAAACGTAAAAAATCAAATTAAAATTAAAAGAACATGGCGTTGTTGCATACAGTGGTGCCAAAGTACTTCACATATGTAGAATTTGTTAAAGAAATTTTTCAAATATCTGAATATAATCAATGGAGGTCATTCAACGACTGTCTCCAAAAAAGCTAAGTGTATCAAACTTAATTCCAGCATAACATAATTTCCAACATTTCATTTATAAATGACTTGCCTATTTAACCACTGTGTACTCTGCAGGTACGCGTCACAAGTTTGATCGTAGAGAAACCATAAAAATAAGAGTTATTAAACAAGAAAAGTTGGCCAGAATAAATAAAATGGCATCACTAGGCCAACAGCAGGCTTAAAAGTCTATTTGAAATTGGCGAAAGACTAAAAGAACAGAGAACATGGAGAATAAGAAATACCAACACATTCCGAGCACAGGTACACATTGGAAAGCAGCCTTAATAACCCTTTGAAATCCTTAAGGATTTCAGTTGAGATGTGCAGCAAAAAGTGCAACTGACATACACCTATACACATATGTACACGCATACAAAGTTAAGTTGAAAATAAAAAAAAGGCAACATTAAAGATTCATGCCACACTGAAACTCATACTTTCCTCTTGCAGCCTATAATATTATGATGAACGGCATTTCCAGTGCGGTATCTAAAACTATTATGGGTGTGGATGTGTTTAAGTATTTGTAAAAGAACCTAGAGACCAGGAAAACAAACACAGACACCAAAGCATTATATTCAAGACTTTTTCCCAATGCGGCAAAACTCAAAGTAAAATGCATATTGAAAATGCAAAAAATACAACAAAAGGGGAAAAGCCGACAAGAAAAGGTGTGGAAAAGGTGTAAATGTGTGTAGAATATTTCCGCTTTCCGTTTTCTCCTTCTCAGATTATTTTTTGTGCTGAAGGGGGCTGGTTGATCTCAGCCATCACAGCAGCAACACTTGACACCCTTGACTTTTATTTATCATATCGTTTGACGTTTTTTTTCCTTTTCATTTTAGAAATCTCAAATCGAAAAAACCAACAACTCAAAGTAGTTTCGGTTCTGTTTATCATTCAAATTGAAGTGATACAGTAACACTTTAAAGAAAAGAAAAGGAGAAAACAGTACTCAGGGTAAAAATTCGTATACTTTTGTATTGCGTAGTCATAGTTAAGGGCACTTTTAAGAGAATAAAAAGTAATGAACAAAAAGGTTCAAAGTAAACAGTTTTGTTTTTTTTTTTTTCATTATAAAATTAAAGAATAATGCAAATAGGTTTTAAATCTACAAAAAAAAAAAATAAATAAAAGTGAAATTAATTAAATCTACAACAACAAATGGTTAAAATCCCACGAACCTTTAAACAAAGAATTTCTCTCGTAAACATAATTTTCTGCAACGCAATCCAAAACAAATTACATTTTCTGCAGCATTATACAAGCCAGTTTAGGGACGTAATGCAAAGTTGTCAAAGATTTGAGCATTTGGGGCTTCGATTATTGGTGTATTTACCTAGCATTTAAGTATCTTCATTTCAGACTTTCAAATAAATATTAACAAACCAACCTAATACAGACCAATTATCAAAGCCACCAGCAAAATTAGCATTCCAATATGCACTATAGAGATAAGGTATCTTAATAATAGACAGTTTAGACGTTGTATGTTTAAAAGTTATAAATATAATGCAAAAATGGTTTGGACCTTTTTAACGTGAACGATTACTCTAGTTTAAACTTAAAATAAGATGAATCACTGTGCTGTCAGATGACTCATCATCATAGTAGCAGATACAAGGCAACCAAGGAATATCTGGAAAAGCATAATCCTCTGAGGACTAGCACCTTGTGACCATACACTATAAGGCAAAAAAAAAGAATATAATTGACACCAAGCAGCTTAATAAACAAAATGCAAGATAGATAGCTATTAACGTGGAATTAGCTGGAACTTAATAGGTACTCACTACATATATCTGTGTTGCAAATAATCCCTCAGCTTCATATTGTTAGGTTAAATTTTTGAAGAAGAATTTACTCGTGCCAACTAAATGAAGTCACACAAGTGAAATTAATTTTTAAATTCAAACTTTTTTTGTATTTTTGGATTTTGTTTTGTATGCAAGAAAACTAAAACGCATACTCAACTATCCTTTAACGAAATGAAAATTCTATTGTTGAGCTTTAGGGCTTGTCCCGCTTGAATGCAAGTATATGATAACGTTTTTGTTTCTTGCCTCAAATTTCAATTACTCATATGTGAATTCATTGCTGATGGTATTTAAATATTACGTGCTTAGAATGATTAACTATTTAACTTATTTTTTTTTTTTTTTATTTTTCTATTTTTTCTTTCTTTCATTTATTTTTTGTGTTGCCTTTTAAAACGTTTCCCCGAAAAAATAACAGCCATTTCGTTTAGGTGCTTGAAAATTCATTAGTGACTCCTAAGCGTCACACTTAAAAATTCAAATGAAGTTTTTCGTTTTCGGCCTCAAATGAAATGTAAGAGAAAATAAAAATAGAAACGAGTGTGCAATCGTAATAGCATTGCCTTAATCAACTAACTGACTTACGGACTGGGTGACTAACTGCCTGGCTTTTAAGCCTGCCCATACTAATGAGTTTGTTTAGCCAGCAGGAAACTAAATAAAGTAATGACTTGAGCAATTTTCTATGTTCATTACCGCCCTGCGCCCGTGTCCTAATGCCTGCACTTTTAAACTCTCATTAAAATAAGGAAAATAATGGTTAAACATTTGCCTTCATTTCCTTACGTCTAGAATTTCCAGTTTTTTCTTTTTTTTTTTTCTTTTGTATTCATTTATTCCTATCTTTCTAACTGTCCGTCTTTCCGTTTATCTGTCCGTCTGTCAGTTTAAGTTTTCCATTTAGTTGGCAAAAATTCTTTTGAATCAAACAACACTCATTAGTATCAAAATTTAATTTGAATTCAACTTAAATGCGGAATAGACGTAGAAGTCGTTAAAATTACACTCACAAGCAATTTAATTATTGCTGATGCGGCATACTTTTCCCTAAATGAATGCAAATGCACAATATTTTTAGAATATAAGTTAAAAAAAAAATAATAACAAGTAAATCTATTTCAGTTTTTAAAGGCAATTGTAAAAAATTTTATTTAAAAATTTAAAAGAAGTCGAAATTCTTAAAATTTTAAATTTTCAGAAAATTATTATTAAATTATATGCTATTATCTGGAAATTTATTTCAAACTTAATTATAGGCTTAGGAGAGCATTTTTACATCAAATATTATTTTTTAATACGTGAAATGCAAAAATTTCCCAAACTCAAGACACAATGCCTGCAAAGAGAGATAAAAAAACTAGAGGAGCAGGTCTAGATCCAACATTGTATCCATTAGGGAGTCATTCGATATGTCTTTTAAATGTCTTCAACTAAAGCAGAAAGCAAACACCCTATAAGAAACCATGAGGAAACGTAACGCTTAGCTGGTCATTACAGTTCTTTAGTTAAGACTACAATTTAATTTCTTATACCATCCATGCTGTGGGTATTAATTTTGAGAAATTTTGTGCCCAGAAGACTACTGATAGGAAGTTGCCGAAAGAAATATTTTTTTTTTTTCGAAATATATGAATTACGAACTCTCGTTTATTATGCCAATACACTACCTACTAAACTACGACCTCTTCAACGTAACACTTTTCATACGTAATTAGCTAATTAATTATTGCCAAGATCTTTACACGAATTATATGTTGAGTGTTTAATTTTATCCATGAGTGATAGAACTTACAGTCGACTCCGTACTAAGGACTTGAGAACATTTATTTTTAAGATCCCAAACCTATAAGTCAGTACCCTACTCAACTGATTACTACTTAATATGACAGACCTAGTTGTTGTCGCTATCTTAACGAAGATAGTTTTTCACAATATGAAGCTCTAGATCAAAGAAATTTGGTTGACTGAAGAGGAAAAAATAAAAAACGTTCATAGTACACTTAGCAAAGTCATTGGTAAAATACCGTCCGAGGTGCTGGAAAAAGTATGTGAAATAACCTTTAAACAGTCGGTGTGGCTTTTTCAAACCCTAATCATTAAAAAAAATGCCATGAAAATTATTCACTATCTTCAAGTGATTAACATACTTATTCGAAAATAATTCAAAGAATTAATACAACGAATATTTTTTGATCTAACAATTCTATTTTATTTTAGTTTTTTGCTAAACAAAGATTCACTTTCAAAATATATCTTCTTCAGGTGCTTAAAATATAACCAAAAATAAAAAACTTTTACTTTTCATAAAAAAAAAGTTTATTTAGTTTAATATTCATTTCATTTAATTTTTTTTATTGCTTTTTTATTATTTTAGTGTTACAATAAAAACAAAACAAAACAATAACTTTGTTGCAGAGAGAGAGAGAGAGAGAGAGAGTGTTGTGGCATTCAATATTTGCAACACGCTTCATGTTTCAATTGTTTCCATTAAAGTTTCAAGCATCTGTTATAGAAATAGTTGCACTCGTTAGATTCGGTTTTATTTTCTATTTTTAAGGTTTTTTTTTTTTTTTTGTAATTGTTTAGAATTTTGCAAAAGTTCTTATTTATACGTTGGAAGTACTTGTTTTATTAATTTTTATTATTTTTTTTTTTTTTGTTAAATTTAATTTTATTTTTAATTCATAACACTCGTTTAAAAGGCATGGATGAAGGAATTTGATATGAAATGTTTAAAAACTTTTTTTTTAGTAGAAGTCATGTAGTAGTCATCAAACATTAGCTTTTTTTAGTTTCTTCTGGCCTTTACATTTTCAAAATGCCATAAAGATTAAGAATCAATCGTATGTCAAGAAATAAATTTTTTGTTGAATTTATTTCAGTTCTTCATAAAGACTACAGGTCAACATCAATTCACCTTGCGTTAGTTGAGCGTGAGTAAAAAAAATGAAAAACTGCGGTAAACCATTTGCTGAAATCAAATATATGTAGTGCTGTGAAGATTTCTTTCAATCAACGCAGGCCCTACCATCTTGTTCGCATATAAAAAACAAGATCGCCTTACCCTGCCTAGCTAACCATCAACGAAACAACTTCGCAGAAGTAAGGAGGAGATGTTTTCTGAGATATTCTACTCATCAACTCTTGGAGATCATGTTTATTGACGTGTTATGAAACAACCTGAACTTGAAAGGAACACCAAAATGGAACCAAAAAGCAATGAAGATCTTATTACAATGAATAGATAGAAAGAGCAAAGATCATATTTGGCTTTTAGTTTCTAATAAGCTAAGGATCATCTCTCCATAAACGAATAATGATTTTTACGATGACTCCCTTCTCATCATAAAATCATTTTGTTCCTTTAGAAGAGCTAATGGCTGAAAAAGCAAATCTCTTTACAAGTATGTCTTTCTAATTTAATTATCCCCTAGACTTGATTAATAAATCGTAAACAAAAATAAAGAAATAATTAGAGGAAAAGTCAAGACCTTCCTCCTTAAAAATAATGAAAAGGAATAAAAAATATTATAATTCTCCGTAATAGGTAGTATATTGTCTTATTTGGCGTAAGGCCTCAGTTGAAACCCTAGATCAGATATCCCCAACAAAACAAATGATGAAAAATTATTTTTTTCGACAGCTTCCTCTCAGTAAATTTTTGGCAAACACTCTGAGATTAAATAGAAATTGCCATGAAAAGTTTCTAAAAAAGATCTGTCATTCGAGACGGCATTAAATTGTAGGTGCCGCCACTAATTTATAAAATAAGCACACACAGAATAAGTGGTGAGGTGTGAGAAGCTAGGTCGTATTCCTAACTCAAGGGTTGTAATGAGAAATTATATACGGACATATATACTGCATCAGATCATCACAATAACCCACAGGAGCAAAATTAAAAGTAAATTCCATTTCTTGTCCTTTTGTGGTAGTTTTGTTGTTTTCATTTAAGTAAAGGTTTCTTGAACTCGGCTATTTCTTCTTCCATGGTGAAGCAATCTAAAATTTTTTCAATTTAAAAATTGCCTCCACTGTTGGTATACCAATAATTTCAGTTCAGAAAAAATAAATAAAAAAGTTCACTTTTTTGGTACGTTTCCCGTCTGTATACAGTGGAATTTCCGGTTATTAATATCCGTTCATTTCAACGAACATAACACATGATACACCTTTTTTTACTTGATTTCAACACTCACGTTTCACGTTTCAAAACGTTTAAAAATGAAAAGAAATTTGTATTGAAACCACCTACAAATGGTTTGAATGGAGG
Organism: Sarcophaga peregrina; assembly: GCA_014635995.1. NCBI lineage: Eukaryota > Metazoa > Arthropoda > Insecta > Diptera > Sarcophagidae > Sarcophaga > Sarcophaga peregrina. The sequence continues at coordinate 106,392,696 of CM025789.1, read as the reverse complement.
ATATGATGGAAAATTTAATTTAGGACGCAAAAAAAAAATTAAGAGTGGAAGCAAGAATGAATTTTTTGTGTAAATAATTTAAAACTGATTCAATACAACTTTTAATCTATCCTTTTGCGATAAAAAAAGGGGGCCAGAAACTACTTTAAATTCCTACTTATTTGATTTGATTTCTATTTGTGTGCGCTTTAAAACCCATGTGCTCTTGAAGACATTCAATACGTTCCTCACTCTTTTTATTTAACTGCGTTAGATAACCATGACCCATCATAACCATCAGCCTTATCTCCCCCAAATAAATTTATGATGATTTCAAAAAACATTTACTCATTCAACTCAATGCAGGAATACTATCGTACTTGTTGTAGTAATGAATGCTTGAATTTTTAGTCGTTGAACATAAGCTGGCGTTGATAAGTTTATGACAAATTAATGTCATGATCTTAAATTGTAATGCATTTGCCAGCAATTCGTAGTCGTCGTCTTAAATGCTTTCGACATGTTCTTCAAATCCACCATCATGCTGACTCGCACATTTTGACTTGACTTCATTTCAGTTGAATGTTTCGAGTTGGCGAAGTATGGAAAATAACCTAAAAGAAGCACAAAAAAAAATATGAAAACCACAAGCCAACGACCACAAAAAGTGAAAAAAAAACTCTAAACTTGTTACATGTGCAACATTCACATCCTGTTCATCATCACATTCAAAAGTCATCGTCATTATCATCTACGTTTTCGCCAACAATTTCATCGTCAGTATCATCTGCAACAGCATAAACCGCAATAAGTGAGAAAAGTCAGGTGTACGAGATGTTAATCAGCAACAATTTTTAGGTTTTCTACAGGTTTCTTCTTTTCTTTTTTACAGAAATTTTATCCAAAATGAATTTAAAGCAAGGTCCCTTTCTCTCTCTCGCTCTCTGGCTCTAGTTTTACCACATAACTTTATCGTTATCACTTATGGAGTGAATTTTTTTTTTTCATGTTTAAGCGAATTTTTTTTTTTAAATTTTGAAGGATTTTTACTTTACGTGGAAGATATTTTTTACGCAAAATTTTAAAAGCGTATTCAATGAATGTCACAATTTTTATGGACGTATTCCATTCGAATGTGTTATGTACGCCACTCTATTCATAGTAAAAATATTGCAGACGTCCGTACTTTTTTAAACGCTCCAAACAGTCGACCAGCTCTGTTTATACGATCTCTTATGCTAAGCTACCCGATTAGAAATTATAAAGAGAGGAAACACAGTGTTTATACCCTTTTCATTGGTTGATGTAGAGCCATTTGTTTTGCAGAACCTGAAAAGAGAGAATAAACCATAGGTGGCAGTGATCTAACAGTCGTATATTGTCAGCAAAATCAAGTTCAGTCTGCCTTGGGGTATTCAACCAATGCCTTTATATGTCTACTATGTCTGGTCAGAAGGCAGGAGACTAGTCTCAGGCTGCTTCATTATAGTCCGGCATATGATTTAAATCTTGTCCTACTGTAATTCCTTATGATTCATATAGAATGATTCAGAAAGAAAGCTTAAGAAATCCCAATCGTATTCTTAGGTAAACCTTACAAGAATGAGGAATTAGTGGCCTAATTGTCAGATTATGTTACGATATCTTGGTGTCGGATGACATATACAATATATATACACTGTATATAGTTGCACTTTTAATATTTTTTTCTGCTTGCCACTATTTGACGTGAGTTTTATTTATTTTATTGGCCTTTAAGTCCGAATTACATAAAACGATGTGTATGTTAATTTTATCACTGATTGAAGGCATCTATTGTTCTACGTCGGTAGATTTGATGCGATTTTTCAAGACAATCATATATACTCGAGCTTTTTCTCTTTACTATCCAGTATTATTCAGCAATATTTTCTTTCCTTAACGACACGAAGCTTGTTTTAATCCATCCTAAACAACCCTGTCACATATGAAGGTTAAATAGATTCTAATGCAAAACCTATCATCGTAATATATGATAGCAAATTATTCATTGAATTTTTTCGTAAATCATTAAATGAAACTATAAATGTATCTACATATGTATGCCTATTATGTTAAGCCATTCGTTTCTATTGTATTGAAAATTCACTGCGACATGATTTCTAATCCGTTAGTTTATTCAACTGTAATAAATGATCGAATAAAACATTATCAGTTACTCGTATTATCCAACCGTGAACATAATCCAGTTCTAAAAAGGCAAACATATAAAGAAAACAGGAAATAAAAATTCAAATGTAAACAATGAACTTTACACAATGCTGATGGAATGATAACAAAACAAAAAAGAAATTATACGCAATGAATCTATTTTTCAGGCAATAAAAGCAAAAACCAAAATTATATTCGATTATACTACAAAAATAATAATAATTGCAATGCACGGATAAAACAATCGATTGCATTGGAATATTTCAAACAATGAAGAAATCGAATTACAAAAATAGCGTCACAGATAAAAACATTGTAAAACAAAAATACATACACACATACATACATACAAACATACATACATATGTATAAACAGCGATTGAATGAATATTTGAAGGATAATGATTATATTTGTAATTGCGTTTGTACTGTCAATTATAGTGTCATTATTGTTTTTGTTGTTAAATTATTTTAAATTTCAAATAAATCGCCAATGAAAATGAAAATAATAATTTCAAAATCAAAAAAATTGGTTTATTTGTTAACACAGAACACAACAGAAATAAAAACGAACACGTTCATGTGTGTAAAGTGTGAATATTTAATTGTTTACTCAGGCACGCAGATACGCTAAAGGTATTAAAGTTATTTAAAAATTAGTAAAACAGAGTATTCAAAATTCGAATTTCTTTTTGAATACATTTTTCAGTAGGAAATTATTTAAAAATAAAAAAATTTCTTTACCAAACTGGTAGATCTGTGAATACCATGAAAGCATACCCGTCAAATCGTCGACCTCTATTCATACAGCGTATCAAGAAAAATGAAAAGAATATTAGTGCACATTTTTTTAAAACTGTTTACATTGTAAGCGACTGGATAAAGAGCTCTGTCATACAACTTGGGATTCATATGAAAAGGAATACCGGACTTAAAAGAACCTGTATGAAAAAAAATAAGTAAATCCCTTTGGCGCACTTATGATAATATTGTTAAACAATACTAACAACAACAAAACAATTACATAGTTTTTCTCCATGTACTTCTCTCTCTCTCTCTCTCTCTTTGTTTGTTTCCGTAATAATAAAAAAAAACAAAATAAAAATAGAAAAAAAACCCAAACCAACAACTACAAACACAGTAACAAAATTTTGTAAATGAAATGTTTTTGTTGCTGTTGTTGTTGTTAAGTGTTTTTTTTATTATTTTTTTTTTGTTTTTGTTTTGTTTTTTACTTCTTTTTTGTGGAATGTTTTGTTTTGTTTTGTTTATAGCCATCACCGAACAGTAACAATAACAACTACAACAACAATGATAAATTCAATTGCTGTCCATTGAATAGCTGTGTTGAAAGAGCCCTTAGAGAAAAATTTACCATAAAGAGTTTTTGCCACTCACTGTAAACAATGCGAATAAAACTTTATGTACCATGACCAATAAATTCTATATCTTTTCCATACTACATACATACATACACTCACACATGTATATAAAGCATGAATATTTCCATAGTTATGCTCTCAAAGAGAGATAATACGTTTAAAAAACAATTAAATACACTTACAAAAGGATATGCATACAGAAAATACTTTACCTTCCCTCTCTGTGTCTCTCTCTCTCTCTTTCTTTCTCTTTCTTTCTCTCACTCTTGTGAAAACCATTGTCGCTTTTATTACTGAGTACAGTTAAAGGGGGAAAAATCAGCTTAAATTTATTGTTTTTCTGTGATTGTTTTGAGGCTTTAATTGTTAGCTTAAATGTTAGCTTCCACTAAGCATAAGTACTGTTATTGTATTTGATTTTAAAAGATTTTATTCACCGTTTTATTGACGTAGTGTATTAAAGTATGGAAAGATATGGAGCATATGAAAACATACCATAAAATATAATCCCGCCCCCGTTTTCCTCTCTTTTACGGGCACTAACAACTTTTTATATTATCGATAGACTATCGCAATTGAATTCTAATCGAATAAAATTACTTTAATCGTCAGTATCACTATTCGCGAAAATCACATACACCCCTTGAATCGCAGATGATCTTGCTTATTCGTTGTCCTCTTTTTAATTTCGTTCTTTTTTGTGATTTTTTCGATGAGTTTGCTTTTAACGACGTCATGTGTGGTAAGCATAGTAAAATTGCATGTGTCATATTACCCTTTGAATGCTACATTCTTTCATTTGCAACAAATATCGCTTGCCTTTGTCCTTGTCTTTAATGGACAACACAACAAATAATATGCATGCCACTTATTTTCGTTTCCTTTAATTATAAAGTATTTTTCAGTAGAAAAACTGTACACAATTTAAACCATTAATGGATTATTAAAGAAAATTATGGTTCAAGTTGGCAATTTCTTAAGAAAACTTCATAAAAACAAGGAACAGAATTAAAAGAAAAACACAAAGAAAAGGAAAGGAAATGATGGCAATAATTAAACCATAATTATACGCCCCATAATACTCGTATTGTTTTCAACACGTACCACACATACACACACGCACACACACAGCCACATTTATGGTGTCGTTAATTGCCTCTCCTTTGTTTTTTATTTCTGGCAATATTCAAACGTTTCTCATACAACAATACTCGTACAATACAAACGATAATAAAGTTACTCATACGTAGTGTTGGATAATGATTTTGGTTCTCTTACTCTCTGTCTTTATGTATTTTTATTATTTTTTTTCTTTATTCTTTTATCATTTTCTTTAATTAAAGTGTGTTTATGTTTGTGTTTTAATGTGAATGTGTGTGTGAGTAAATGTTTGTGTTTATTGTATTGAAATGATTGTATTAAAAATATAAGAAAAAAAATAAATGACAAAATGAAAATGAAAAACAAACGGAAACACGTAATACATATTTACAGTAAATTTGACTTTAAGGTGTTAATAAGTCATTAAATTTTAATGATTTTCCAAAACTTGTGTAGGTTTTAATACAAAAAATCAATAACAATAACAAATAATAAATGAAAGTTAACAGAATAATAATAAAAATAAAACAAACTTTTATGGTTTTCTAAACATGCATACAACCAATCAATCAATTAATCAAACAAATAAAGACTGGGTACCACTACCAGTGAGTCCAATAACGACGATTATATAAAATTTACTTGAAGTAGAAAGCAAAATATATTTAAGTAAGTAGTTTATATTTTCTAAAAACCAATTTCATATTTTCTAAACCTAATGCTCGTACGCGTTCCATACTTATTTTATGTTAAGTAGAGACGAGTCGAAATCAACATCATGCGTATTGTTAAGTACGAGTACGATGAATATTTCAATCCTTAAATATGAGTAGTGTGAGTATGATAATAAAATAAGTATGAATGAGTATAAGTATCAGAAATTATAAATATGTCTCGAATCTACTCATCGTCTGTGTTTTATTTATTTGTATCCGTTAAATTATGGCTGGTTTCTTTATTAGGAGTTGCTTCACCCTGTGCAACAATCCTGTTTTATTAATTTAGCCTTGCAGGTATTTCGTATTAGCTTGAGCACTGGTCATTATTTGACAAATACGTCAAAGCCAACAACACATACGTTACACTGTCACATTATTCGTCATACAGAATCATATACATATGCAGAATATCAGTTTAAGAATTTAAATAGCTTATCGCTAGAACAACGTTCCCAAACTGCGAAAGTCCATCGAGCACTTAGAACATTCTATGGTAAACGTTATTAAATATAACATTGCAAATCGTTGTTTAATGACTCAATATTTGTATGTATATTCTAAAGCGGTTTTCTTATTTTTCAGAGCTTTTATAGTCCTTTAGTTTTTACGATATGTGATTTGGCAGCCTGCCACTGTACTATACCTTTAAACAACAGGACATATAACATTTTAGAGACCCTATATTTCAGATCAAAATCAGTACGATTCAATTTCGCTCTCCGATTATTGCCTTTCAAAACATACGAATTATTATAGAATACTGAACTCTATTCACCTACGATAGGCTTTAGAAAACTATAATTAAATATAAATAGAATGAGAGAACACAGAAAACAGTGAAATTGAAGAGTAAAGCAAAGTCAAGAGCAATAATATGATTCGGAGAAATTCAATTAAATAATACAAACATTCCAAACACAAACGTTATTCTCTCCTAAATACTCATGTTAACATACCACAAAATACAACAACATGAAACAGAACAGACTACATATTATAAAAGCCATAACAAATAAAATAGAAACACTCTTGCTGTCACTCTTCTTTCACATAGTGTTTTAACTGCAAATTTATTTCTACAAATACATTTTCACTTTTCCGCATTACACACACATACACACACATCTGTATATATATATAAGTACAAACACATACATTTCAATTTCGAAATTAATCAATCAAAAATTGTTGAAAGCACGCCAAACAAATAAAAATCACTCACGCCGTGATTCCTTTGGATGGTTTTTCTTAATTTCAGTCTTTGTTTTCTTATTTCTTCAGTTGTAACATGCATGTGATATCGTATAGAATTGGGCAGATGTGAAATCAATTTTTTAAGCTAAATCTACTGTACTGTTGAAAAGTTATAAAAAGACAAAATTGCAATAATAAGTTAGCCGTAAAAAAGTACTTAAAGTTTTTATCTTACCGTAGTGTAATGTAGACGAGTGCTTTGAGTTCAAACCTTAGTTCATCTATATTTCATGATGATAGTTGGTTTGTAAACAAGTTCGTTTACATAAGGATCTTGGATTACGTGTCTCTGATAAAAAGAATTGAAGCAAAACAAGTCATCGTTCACGTTCCATTTTATGTTGATAAATAATGTTTTAGATTAAATGGTTACTTAACCTTTTGACGGACACTGACGTCTATAGACGTCATAACAAGTTTCTGGGGGGACATGACGTGTATACACGTCATAAATTGTTTCCTTTCCAAATAACGGAGATACAGCAAGAGTCCCACGGGAAGGAATCCTAAAATTTTGGTGTCCGTCAAAGGGTTAAATAAGCAAGATTTTTTTTATTTAGAGCGAATACAAGCGATCAATTAATTAGCAATAAATACATAATTGGTCGTTACAATCCTTCAGTCAAGATTACGACCTAGCTTCTCACAACACTTATTATGCGGTTGTTAATTTGTAAATAGATGGGTGGCGGGACCTACAGACGACTCTGACCGACAGATTTTAAGCGACTTTTCATGGTAATTTTATTTACTCAGCCACGAATCTGCTGGGAGGAAGTCATCGAAGAAATATTCGAAGTTCGTTTTGTTGGAGATGTTTTAAATCGTAAATTCACGTCTAATAAGCCAGTTCACCTACTAGGCTTCAGCGAAGACAATACATTCATAAAATTGATTATTTGGCACAATTCTAAGCAATACTAAATGCAATTTAACTGTAAAGCATCAGTGACATTTAGTTACAACAAGATACCGAAACTTTAGATATAACGTGCGTAACAATTGATTTATTGCCGCTTGCCTTTTGTAAAAAATCTATAAATACTCTCATGTTCTTAATAAAATTCTAAATTTTTAATGCACTTCCTTAAATGTCCGAACACTGTTTGAAAAACTGCAACAGAACTATCCAGAGAAAATAGAAACAAAATCTAAAAACTACACTATCACAACAGTATTCATTTACATAAATGAATGTATATATGTATGTGTACTTTAATAACTCAGAGAGTTAGTAATCCATCACTCAGTTTACAACTTTTATCTTTTTGTTTTTGTTGTTGTTTTTATTACCGAAAACTTATTTGCTGTTACGTATTTTGCTATGTTCGTACATGTTATAAGGAATATATTTACATACATATGTCTATAATATAATATAATATATCTATGTTAATATGTGTATATACAGTAGGTGACAAAACAATTGAAACTTTTTCAAAATTGCACTAAAAATTAAAAATATTCTTAAGAAATTCGTTAAATATTTGTGCTGTTTATTAACAAAAAAAAAAACGATTTCAATGCTGAATTTCAGCAAAAAAGAACCAATATGTGATAAATATGGACTGAACAAATCAGAACTTTCAAAAATTATTAGAACATTTTTTGAGTCAAGAACTGTAAACACTCATCATTTTGTAGAAGGCTTCAACACTTCAATAATATAGCTTTTTTTATATTTTTATTCATACTAATGAAATGCTATTTCTAATCTTTTTCTTTCCAATTTTGACTGATTGCAACACATATATAAATAAATTTTTGCAAAAGTTTCCATTGTTTTGTCACACACTGTATGTATGTATATGTGTATGCGTGCGAATGTAAATTTTAAAGAAATTACGTATTTAGTCACGTGAAACCAATCAATCAAATTGTAAAACATTGCAGAAACTTGTTGCCGTTAAGAGAAAGATTTTTTAAGTGCAAAAAAAAAATTAAAAGCATGGCGGAATATTTAAAAGTAAAAATCGGTTTAGAAGCAGTCAAAAAATAATGGAAATTTCCATTGGAGGAACTTTTTTGATCGAAAAGTTTTCTCTCCCTCGTAGTCATTTCTTTTTTAAGTCCGTAAATAAGGTTGAGTTTATAAGAACCATGTGTTATAAAAACCTTAGCGTTATATAGCATGTGTGTAGAAACACAAACAACAAAGTTGATCAAGTCATTTGTGCGAAAGCATAAAAATATAAGTGAACGGAATAATTGCCCGTATTTGTATGCAAATGGTCTCTTAATATTCCACAGCGGAAAATCAAGGAAATTGCCTTAGTCTGCCATGGTATGTAATATATCTGCGTATGAGACAATAGATTCTCATGCATGCGAAAGAAAGCAATGTCATAAGCAAAGCCAAAATTGTGTATAAGACTGATCGATTGCATGGCCGAATATGTTTTAAATAAAAAAAATACTCCCTAGTAGTAACCGATTGAGAAGCATTTAAATTACACGTGCATCACATTACCTCATTACTGATGTTTTATATGTATGTACGTCAAACGTTATTTCCGTCTCTAATTAATTTTTCTCAATTTTCATTTTTTTCTAATTTTTTTTACCATCACTTTATCTGTGTTTTACTGTGCTCTTTAATTTTTTTTTTTTTTTTTTTGTGCATTTTAGTCATCCATTGTTATTTTGTTGTGGTGTTTGTTTCACTTTTAAAATGAAAACAAAATTTAATGGTAATCGTATATCAGGGGTTGCCAGTGAGAAAAAATCACTCTTTTAACGGTTACTTCGACTTAAAAACAAATTAATTTTAGTTTTAAAAGTGCAATAACAACTTAGGGCGACCGTATATATATGATTTATAAGTGGGTGTATGTACGTACGTATGCGTAAGCAAGTTTTAAATGTTCTGATAAATTTCAGGGGATGAAAGTGATAAATAAGATTGAGAAAGTTATTCAAGAGTTTATATGTACTTAGAAAGCGGGAAAAAATGTATGAAATGTTAAGTAAAGATTTATGAATATTATGCAGACCTTTTGGCATTTTTCTCATTATTATGTTGTACACAGTATAGTATAATTGCTGCTAATACATGAAAATTATCAAAAGTTCAACCAACTAGGAAGTATAGTATGATACATGCCTATCAAGCAAAACCACATCTTCAGAAAAACTTGACTTGCGAGAAAGTTACATATTATTCAAACCTAGATTTGGAAGCATAACTTTACTTTCATTTTTTTCATATGAAGAGCTTTATGACGAAATATGGTAGTAAAGAAAAATCTGCAAAATTTAGTGCTAATTATTTCAGGCAATATGCATATTTAGTTGACATATTTTGTCTCCTTTTAAGTGATTTTTATTAACTCTTTAATATCAGATTTTAAGCAGCTTACAATTATTCTATTGTTCTTGCTTTCATACTATGACTGTTAAGCTGTTGTAATGAAGATACTCTCTCTTTCTCGTTTTCTATTTCTCTTTCCCTCTCCCTCACTCTTCATAACCCTTATATAAGAAATAATTAATTTTTTGTTGTTGTTTCCTGTTTGCGTTTATTTGCAGTGATACTTCAATATCAACGAGAGTTGACATGCTGACGCCGGCCATCGAAGTCTATAAACCACCACTCTGACACAAGGATGACACGGTGGAGAGCAATTTAGGTAATCCATCGACGAGTAGCGATTTTTAGCAAAAGCTAATAACCACACAAGTTGAGCTTAATTTAGCAAATGCAGCTTTAAATACAGCCGCAACGACAGCGGAGGCGGCTAATAATACGTTGGCAAATGTAACAATAAGAACAACAAATATGTCAACAATAGCTGAAGCTGATATTATAGAAACAACAATAACAACAACTATAACTAGTACTAATATAAAAACAACAACAACTACAACAACTACTACTACTACGGATAATCTATTTGTTCTTCCATCATAGTGTCAATCAAAACCAAAAACAAAAACAAACAAAAATCCCTAAAAATAAAGAAAAAAAAATAAATAAAAAATATAGGAATAATAATAAAACACACACACATATATATACATATATACACGTTAAAGAAAACTAACTAAAGAAAGAAAGAAAGAAGAAAAGAATAAGAAAAAAGTCAGAAAATTTTTCATATGAAATCCCAACTTACTTACATATGTGTATACGCATACATGCATACTCCTATAAACATAGTAAAAGAAATATATATAGAAATAAATGTACATATATAAAGAAGAAGAAGAAAAAGTATCGAAGAAGAAAAAACCGAAAAAGAGAGAAAATAAATATTATTTAATAAGAAATCCAAAAAAACAAAGCCAAAGAAGCAAAACAAACTAACTACTGACCAGCAAGGAAGAGAGAAGCTACAAAACAAAGCGGTCAACAATAACAACAACAACAAATGAAAAACGAAAAAGAATTCATTTTTATTAATTATAACACATCCAAAGTGAAAAGCATAAGTGGAAAAAAACAGAGAAACAGAGTAACTTTGTATAACATTTACTGTATATGTACAACATTATTACTCATAAATACCTACCTATAGACATACATATACACACATGCATGAATGCTGGCATACATACAGGCATATAAACGAATACATTAAACACATACGAACAGCATGAGCATACAATTTGTAAAAAAAAAAACACACGCAAACCTTCACACATACAACACATATAGTAAATATAGTCATAAATTGTATATACATACTCAACTGTTAAAGAGGAAACGGAAAAGAGAATTTTTAAAACAGAATAACTCATACATACGTCTAATAACCATTCTCGTATTTTGTAATCGTTATTTACATGGCAATACTCATACGCAAGAGACATCCACATACTTGTACGAAAAAAAAAAACAAAAAAAAGCAAAAATGAAAAAAAAAACTGTTCGATAAATCACAGAAATGTGAGGTTATGCTTAATGAAATTGATTTGAAATGGATTTTAATGATGACTGACAACGCTGCCTGCCAATTATTAATTTTAATTAACAATTGGACAGGAATTCCATTAGCAAAGTATTACTTTATCTATGTTATAGTTTCATTTTTTTTTCGTTTTTTTTTTCTGCCACAAAAAAAGCTGTTTTCCAGGTTTTTGTATTATAGAAGGCAATGCGATTAGAGACGATTTGACTAGAAATAAAGCCGCAAAACAAGTAGCCCTGATAGAGCGATTACTTACTACACCTTTGAGACAATATTTCATGTTGATCGGTTAAATGAACAGACAGAAAATTAACGTTTCTGTAATCAACTTAGGGAGTTTATCTCTCGTAATTGTACTTGCTTTCCATCTCTAACTTGTTTTTGCTTTTACTTATTACATTAAAATTTTTAAATTTGTTTTTCTTTCCTTTCTCTCATTTTGTACTTTTTGTTGTTGGTTTCTGAGTGGAGTGTATTTCTTAGCTTTCTACACAATCTAAAATAACCTAAAAATATTCGAAACGGCAAACGACCAAAAGCCTGAAGAACTTAGATTGCAAATATGAAGATAGAATAGGATGAAGCGGCAAGTTAATTGAAATCAGAACTTAATTGCCCAAACATAGCATCCCACTGTAATCTCCCTTAAAACGATATCTTAAATCTAACAGACAAGTTAACGGTAGATCAACGTTTCTTTTACATAACAGAGTTCGGAGTTTCAAGTATTGTAAATCCCCAGGTAATCTTAATGAAATGATATTCATTTCTTTCCATTTATGAGGTGATAAAATTTTTAAAATTCACGGACCATTGTAAAAAGTTTAGTGGTGTTAGATGCTAAGTTGTAAACCTAACTAAAAGGGTATAAGATGGGGAAATACTTCCTAACAATAATATGACAACCTATTATACAAAAATAGTTCAAATAAATTACAATAAACTGAGACCTTAAATTAAATAGCATCATCCAGTAGTAGAGGCATTATTAAAACCTTTAAAATTTTGGGCAGTCTTTTAATTAATTTTCATAATTATAAATTCATTTATTTATACACATATTATTTATTTTATTTATTTATGATCATAAAATTAATTATTTAAATAAATCGGTAAAAAAAAACACAATAACATTTCAATCAAATTGATTAAACAAGCCTCAAAAAAAGGGAACTCACAGCATAAACAATTCGTATAAAATAGAATAAAAAATTTTTCAAAACATTTAAATTTAAACAACAAAACGAGTATGTATATTTAGATATGAAACTAGTCAAATAAAATAGAGGAAAAGGAGGAAAAACAACAAAAGAACATTTAAATGAAATGAAATGCAAAGGCAACTGCCAATACAAAACAAAAAAAAATAATAAAAATATAAAAAAAAAATTACAAACAAAAAAAAAAACAACAACAATAAATAGTATAGCTTAATTAAAAACCAAAACAAAAATTGTTTTTTAAACTAACAAAACATAAAATTTGTTATAAAATGAATATAAACAAACTGAAAAGAGCAACAAAAAAAAAATAATCAATTTAATTAAGTAAACAATATATTTAAACAACTGAACAATTCCTAAGATTGATTAAGAAAAGAAAATAAACAAACAAAGAACAATTAGAATAATAAATTAATTACAAAAATAAAACAAATTAAATAAAAATAAATAAATACGAAAACAAAATGGAACACACAGAGTAGTTGTTATAAGTGTAATTAATTAATCTAAATTAAATAGTATATTAAAACAATTTATGATAAGAATTAATTAATTTTAAGTACATAATAATGTGAAATTTAATAAGTAATTAAATAAAATTTAATATCTAAACTAAAACTGTTAGCAAAATATTGAAAAAGAAATAATAAAAAAAAGAATAACATTGAAAACAAAAACAAACATATTTTTATTAAATTTAAATACAACCAACAAGAAAGAAACAAAAATAAAAATAAAAACAAATACATAAATTTATAACTACGATCAGTTTTAGTTTTATAAGAAGAAATTAAAAGAATAAAATAAAAATTAAAATTAAATATAATTACATAAAGAAAATAATAATTAGTATAGTAACAATTTGTATGAAAATTTATTATAAAATTATTATTAAAAATAGAAATAATAAAAATAAACAAAAAAAAAAAAAATTAATTGCAATGAAATAATTTTTGTACTGCTGAAACTTAGATAAATAAATACATACATATTAAACAAACAAATAAACAAACAAAAATTAGATATTTTTTTTGTTTTTTACAACAATATTCAACCATGGCAAACAACATAATAATAACAGAACAAAATAATAAAAAATATAAATTTAGAAACAACCAACCAATGATATATAGAAACCATTCATTCCAAAATCTCCCATGGTAATATACGCTGGATTCATACATATAACAGTAATAGTAATAGTCGTCTAAAAAAAAAAAATTCACAACAATTCAGGAACAATTACGAAAACACAATTAAGAACTCAGTTAATAAATTTAAATTTTTCGAAATCATTCAAAATCTACAGTACTTTACCAACCAGCAGTTGTGTTTTCATTGAGGCTCTAGAGACAGATTGTTCAATTGGCTTGAGAAATTTTTTTTTTTCCACAACGTATGCGACATGAAACATTTTTCAAATATCGGACATTCTTTCTCGGTGTGAGAAGTGCATTCAAAGTATCCAATTTTTCACGACCGTAACTCATAAATCACGCTGTTGGCTTCAAGCACCACTGTGGTTTATGGTTTTCTCGTTTATACTTGTAACTTAAAAACACTCCACAAGCAAAGTTTAACCGGGTCAAACTTAATGATTGGGAGGAATACATTCGAAGTATCGAAATTTCCATAACAGTGGCTTATAAATCACGCTGAATTAGACCATTGTCATGGGTTATGTTGGCCTTTAGCGTCGCTCTGGTTTGTATTTTTTTGCGACTTAAGAAAACTTCGTTCTGTTTCAAGCTGAAAGATGTAGGTAAGGTGATGACCTTAACAACGCCGTTCTCAAATATAGTAAAATATGGACCGATGAAGCCAAAACCCAACCAAACAATAACTTCTGTGGGATGTATTGCGTGCTCTTGAATCTTATGTGGATTGGTATGACACTAAAGGCTGTCACAATTTGAAAGTTTTGTTGGCAGTCCCGATATTGTTATTTCTTAGACCTTTATAGTAATATTGTATAAGTTCATATCATGTGATGAGCTTTAGATGGTTTGGCAATAAACTTTTTCTAATTCATAATCAGGTTATGTGGGCTTTTTGAAAGAGGCAAGTGTGTCGATTAATTTGACTTTGAATAGTACAATAAGAATTAGAAATCGTAACAATTTCAGACTATTTTCGAAAACTGGGGAATAGTCTACATATAACGTAACATTCTTTTTTTCTTTAATATTTTTTAACATCTTATATTGAATCAGAATATATTGCCATTGCATATTATAAAAAAAAAAAATCCAACAAAAATTATATTTTCTTTTTGAATTCATTACGTACATATACAATTTAAATATGATTTTTAAATGTGCTTAAAAGGATTTAAAATCAAAACCAAAAAAGAAATTTAAAAAGAAAAATAAATAAGTGAAAACCATAAAATATGTGAGAAGAAGTAAGATTTTGAAATTAATCCATCCTAATAATTATAAAATAATCCCTCATAGAAAAGAAAAATAAAAATAAAATAAAAACTAAAATCCCAACATTACAAAAAACTATAACTGCACTTTATATAAATTAAAACAAATTAACTTAATAATAATAAAAAAAATTATAATAAAAGTTAATGGAAATGAAATGAAAAAAAAGAAATTCAAATATTTCCTTAAGCCTGTTATAGCTATAATATCAGTTGCTCTTAATTATTTTGGTTTGTTCTTCTTTTTATTTATTTTTTTTTAATAAGATTATGATTAATTTTTTTAATAAAACAAAGAATATAAAGTTTTATATTAAAGAAACAAAAACAACAAAAACATTAATTACATATAATAATAAAAACAAACATTTTTTGACTGTGATCATTTTACGATAAAAAAAATTTCTTAAAAAATTAACAAAAAAAAAAAATAATAAAAATAACATTGTTAAACTATTTTTAATAATAAAAATAGAAAATAAAATATTTTTTCTCATTTAGAAAAAAAAAAGAAATAAAATATGAAACTTGTAACAAAAAGCAATTTTTTTCATAAAACATTTTAATTTAAAATATTTTTTTTTTTATTATTTTATTTTATTTCCTAACAAATTTACAACAATTAGAAGAAATATGGGCAAGATGCAAAAAAAAAAAAGAAATTGAAAAAATAAAGTTAACTTGATATATTAGATAAATATTAGCAAAACAAAAAAGAAATAAGAAAAATTAAAATTAAACATATTAAACTACACCAACATATAACAACACTCATACTCATATTCATGCATGCACAAACCGGAAAAGACAACCAAGACAACAAAAAGAATTAACATTAATTAATTTCAAAAAAAAAAATATGAAACGGATATTGGTTAACAGAATTCAAAAGAAAAAAAGCGAAAAAAAAGGAAAACGAAAAGAAAAACTGGTAAATTGTTGTTTAAAATAGCCTCTATAGGAACATAACACACACTCACAACAGTCATTTACACTCAACTTTCATCTACACACGACACTCAACACTCAACCAACATATAATTGTTATAGTAATTAAATAAATTTAAATAGATGTACATACATAAAAACGCAAAAAAAAATTAAATAAAATTGTTATTTGTTATTAATTGGCAGTTATTTAATAATAATAATAATAAAAAAAAAACTTAAATTTAAAAAAACAACAACAACAAAATAGTAATTGCCAGGAAAGAGAAAATCACATTTAAAAACTGACAATGAAACAGAGGGTGAAAACAATACGACCAGCATTAAAAAAATTAACGAATCATTAAATGTACACTCACACATAGACGCATATTTAATGCTAATATGATTAATGTCTTTCGAATTAAAGAAAAAAAAATTAAAAAATAATGCAACACATTATTGGAACTGTTTCAATTTAATTAAGTTTTTCTACACTTTATTTTGATTGCAACAATTTAGTCCTTCTGCATAATTTGTTATCATAAATTATTATTTAATGTTCACGCTTCAATAGCTTTTAATTTCATTTAAAAGAAAAAAATAAATAAAAAAATTTAATTTTATCAAAGATAAATAAATATTTGAAATGAATGAATTTTATTATACAGTTCATTAAAAAAGAATTTTTTATTAACAATTCATTAAAAAAATGGTTATAATCTGAATTAGAATTTAAATATTAAGAGTTTTTCAACTTTTGATTAAAATTTTAAACACATTTTGGTACCTTTAATATTAGTGGGGAAATAATCTTTATTAAAAATTTTATAGCGATATGGTTCAGGACAGAAAAAATTTCCACATGTAATACCTTTCTTAGGGGCTATATGATTTATCAGGTAACCCTGCCAAGTTAAAAATTTATGGAGTTTATAGAACAGTTCCAATACAATACAGAGGGACTTTGGTGAACACGGCTTTATAACTCTAAAGCCATTACGACTTACAGTAATGGAACGAGCGAATTCGTCAACTTTTAAAGTCTTATTGAGGTTTACCTACTGAGAAATTCCCCTTTCTTAATCCATTTGTCTGCGTATTGGTCAATTTTCGATTTCATGCACAGCTATGCGTGATCTTCTATACCCAGATGGAGGCTGTTAATCACAACATCCATTCCAACACAATGCAGCAATTTATCAAATTTCATTTCATTTTAATTGTTCTCTACAATGTTATTAATTAATTGTCTTTGGAACTACAAGGTCTTTATATACCGAACACACCACATCATAATAGGTATTATGTCAGTTTATTAGACCTGAGACCTCATCTCAGGCATCTTGAGCAATACGAAAGACCCAGCAGTCTTTTGACAAAAAAAAAATCTGAAAATTAATAAAATTACCATGAAAAGTTTTTCAAATCTTCCGTTCAGAGGCGTTGTTAAATACAACATGGGTGGTATGAGAAGCTAAATTGTAATGCTGATAATAGAATTCTAATGGTCAGTTAAGTAACTAAATTTTTAATATTAAAATTTGCTAAAAATCAATTTTAAATTATAACTGCCGCAAATTATATATTTTGAGCTTAGCATGTTTAGTAAACACAGTGACTATTACTCCGTCATTGTATACATACATATTTGTACATGTGTATGTACAAGAAATTTCATCACAATTTAAGAAACTTGTAAATTTCCATTCATTTATAAAGGATTATGTTAAAGTAAATGGAATTATTTCAAGGAAAGTATATAGCAAATATCGAAGAGATGAATTAAAACTTGACCTGTAAGGAGATATAAGGTAATAATCACTGTAGTTTTGGCAATGAAAAAAAGCTTTAATTTTTATGTTTAAATTACTTTGTCTTTTTTTTTTGTTGAGTGTTTAAAACAAATTAAAATCATAGCATTGCATAACCTACACAAGAATAAAAAATTAAATTAAATCGTGCTTGACAATATAATTTAATAAAATGAAAAAAAGCAACAGTAAACAAAGTATGGCAGAAGCATAAATGTAGAACATTTTAAATATAAAACAACAGCCAGCCATTAAACCATTAGAAAGATAACTGAAATGCACAATAAAAATAATTTTAAAAAAAGTTAAATGCAACTTATTTAAATAATAAATGAAAAAAGAATTTATCATTATCTTTATTTTATAGTTTAACATTACAAAAGAAATTTTTAATATTTTGTTAAATTTTAATTATTTAGTTTTTTTTATATAAAATAAGAAAATAATTGTTAAAATTATATACCTATATAAAAAAGAATATTAAAAATTTAGAAAAACAAAAAAGAAGTAACATTTTGTAAATAAAATTCACGAAAAGAAATAAAAACAAAAAGTTATTGACTAGACAGAAATAATTGTTAAATAAATAAATAAATTATTAAACATAAGAATTTTATAAAAAAAAAAATGAGAAACAAAAAAGTATAGTAAAAAAAGAAAATTAATTGTTAAATTGAAAAAAGAAATTAAAATCAATTTCAATTACATACATATAAATAATAAACATACATACATACGAACTCACACTATGCATACACACAACAAACACAAATAACTAAACATTTATATTTATAATGAGTAAATAAAAAAATAAAAATTGAAAAAGAAATTAATTAAATTAAATATAAAAATTAAAAATAAATAAGAAGAATTTTATACACATAAATTTTTGATAAATAAAAAAAATAAATAAATACAACAACAAGAAAAACTGAAATTACTTTTTCAATTTAGACATAGAAAAACCTGAAAGATTTTAAATAAATTAAATTAATTATTATTATTATTAATATTTATTAATTTACAACAATTTAAGTTAAATTTCTTCTTTTTAATTTTATAAATACAAATTTACTTGAGTTATATTTGTTTTCATTTCCATCAAAAATATATATTTTCTATAAACCAAAATTAAATTTTAAAATCCATCCTTCCGCATTATCCCTTCACTTTACAAAACATTATTTAATAACATTAAACATTCCTCTACATTAAACCCGTCTAAAAAAAAAAGATAATTAAAGTATAATAATATTAAATTGAAACTAAAATAATAATAACAACAAAATTATGTAAAACTCATTAAAAATAAATAAAAAAAATTAATAAATAAGTATAAATTAATAACAACAACAACAACAACAAAAAAAACATGAAAAAGAAAGAAAATGTCTAATTTTATTTATAAAAACAAAAACAAACAAAAAACTAAAATTATAATAGAACAAAAGAAAAGAATTCAAAACAAAATTAATAATAATAATAATGAAAAAAGAAATGATTAAATAGTAAAAAGTTAAAAATAAAAATCTAAAAAAAAAAGAAATATAATTGATAAAAAAAAATATATATTAAATGAAATTCTTGAATTTTTATTTAAAACAAAATAAAACGTGGTAAGTAAATATTAGGTGATGATCAAGAACAATAAAGTTCGGTTACCGATTTATAAGGCTGTACAATATTAAGTGCATACTTATCGTTTAATCGAATGCTTTCTACACCATTTCAAAAGTGTAAGAGAATTGAATAAATTTTAGATTTATACAGAAATTGGCTCTCTCAGTTTACTTCGTGATTTAATATTTAAACGCCTAACATTTTTCTTTCAGTGTACTTTTTTTTTTCTGAAACTCTTGGGCGATTTTTTTGTATTGTTTTCCTATTTTGTTTTACATGGCTGTTGATAAAATAAATTTCATCCAACCGAACGAAACGCAAGAAATAAATTTTTAAATCATAAAAATCTCCATTAAACCATAAAATATTGTATATGAGATGTCTATTGAATAATCCCAGTAAAAGACCATAAAACCAAAGCGATTATTTTAATTTTCGATAGAAAAAATATCCGTTATAAAGCATTAAATGAATCCTTATATATATATGTACGTATATATGAATATTTACATTTCTCTTAGAAAAAAATATTTTGTATATATTTTCACACCTCAATTGGCAGTTGATTCAAAAGACATAATTTTCTTAGGACCTATAAGGTGCCATTCCGT
The DNA here is from genome assembly GCA_014635995.1 of Sarcophaga peregrina. Taxonomy (NCBI): domain Eukaryota; kingdom Metazoa; phylum Arthropoda; class Insecta; order Diptera; family Sarcophagidae; genus Sarcophaga; species Sarcophaga peregrina. The sequence goes on along the minus strand of CM025789.1, from coordinate 106,372,535 downwards.
CTTGCTGTCATAAATCCTGGTTGCCATCTCTCAGCTATTTTAGGTGTCCAAGGATATTTCTTCTTGCAGTGGTCTAGCAGATAGTGCGTTTGTATATTAGACGTGAGTCCTCAGGTCAGACATCTTCAACAAAACGAATTTTCGTTCGGAGTCGACTTTCATGCAAAAAATTAACACATTCAACGTAAATGATCTTGATTCATGGGTTGTAATGACCAATTGTATATGTTCTGTACGTATACACCCAGAGACTATTGTCCTGTTATAACTGGTATGACGTTCATAAGATGAACTGAGGTCATGTTTAACGCAAATTTTGTTGTTCAAATATTCATAGTAGCCCAGATCAGGTTTTGATGCAAGTAAGCTCGTTATTCCAATCTTAGATACGGCGTACACAGTCTTTAAGGATCTAATGAACTTTACTGACAGTAAATATACGTATATCTTCCTGCAATATCTTCTGATATCGGATTCGTATAGCAGCTGTTTTTATGGTTATTATTTCAGCCTACGTAGTACTAAAGTAATCGTGTAGAGTAAGAGACAATCTCATTTTCAAAGTTCCTAAAATATTCACATCAATCCCCTTACTATTATGACAGAAGGATCTATCCTTTATCTACGTTCTAAAACCTAAATCGAAATCGGGCTTAGTTAACATGCAGACGTTACTAACATTACGATCAGCTATGCTCCTACGGCTCCAAGTTTTGTACCGCTCAGTCTCAGTTTCCCCTTCACAGACTCTTATTTTACTAACATATATGCTGGTAGCCATTTAAGTATAGTAAATTGTAGTTGATTTAGATGATGTAGTTCTCCCAACAACTGTTATTGTGATCGGCACTACTCTCCTAATATGTTCAAACAGGGTTTCATGCCGAGCATTTGGGCTTAGTTTCTAAGTCGATTTGTAATTTTATGTATTTGGTTTCATTAGCTGGACGATTACTACCATTGTTCCTTCGTCAGTCTATTCATGGTGAAAGGGCATGCTTTACCCCTAACAACTTTAGTTTCATAAAGCCAAATAAATACTTAGTTTACCATACTATTTTTAAATTTGTATCTCTCGCTTACCAGGGTCTCACATCCTTTGCCCTTAACATTTGCAATGAATAATTCATGCGTCAACCGAAAAACACATTCATTGATGGTTGGAAAGGCGAAAAAGTATCGTCTTTATTCCACTGCCTGAATACTCGTATTACATATCCGCTGGTTGACTGGTGACTCCTATTCATTTCAGCCAACATCCGTTTAAACGTAAATGATTGCTTTGCCTATAGAAAGTAAAAGGGAAGTAATAAAAACTGAAGGAAAAATCCATCTCTTAGCTCCGTTTGGATTTATAGAAATTACTTCTGTTCATATGTGTGGATGTGTGTTAGTGCATATCTGTGGCAGCAAATGATAATAGCTTATGTCGACATAGGTGTTATATAATTTTATTACATATTCTTATTCTCTTCTTCAAGATCTATCACTCAGCTAAATTTCATGTATAAAATGCCATTGGTAATGAAACTATGAGCATTTATATTTTAACTTTAGTTAACTTCAAAAATCCAACAAACTACCTACGAAAACTACGGCGACCATGGACGAGGGATCTTTCAAATATCCGCCACGACTTTACTAGGTAGTGTGCATCTGACAACTCCATCGCATAAATCAGACAGAATTTTACTTGTTGCTTTAGCTTCGATATTAATTCATCTGCGACGTATAAAAACCACATAAAAACTCTAATAATGTCAAACCGTACGATCTCAGTTAACATCACCGCTACGAGAGATAACCATGCCCTCAAATAACTTGTGCAGAACATCCGAACTGCCGTGTACTGTGTGACATGTAACGCCGTCTTGTTGAAACTTGTGATTATCCTTTTATCAGAATCGCTTTATAATATTTCAGCAATTTTCCCTATAGTGCCTTTGTTCCTTTCTGCCGCGGGCACGTTTTCACTCACTTTGGTAGCCTGGTTTTTAGTGCATTAAAAGCCATTGGGTTCTCCAGATTAATATTCTGTACTTCTCCAGTTCTATTAACTAGATTATTCGCCTCCCCATTTACATTAGCTGTTTGATGACTAGGTATCCATGTAATACGTCCATGTAAAATGTCTTTTGACAGTCATTGATTGATGGCGTAAGCCTGTATGCTATTGCCCAATCATTTGTCATTTGACTATCAGTGAAGATATTTAAATCTCTTTGTCTCACTAATCCAGTTCATACACTTTCTGATGTTTATATTGGGGACCCCATTCCTTCCTTTCTTTATGCTTAGACCCAACCGTGTAGACCCAACTGTGCCCAGTTAAACGATTATGTATACGTGTACCAATTATATTCTCGTGAAGCGATATGCGACTCTGGTTGAACATAAATGCTTTTATTAAATAACTACACTTAATTAACTGGCTCAATTAAAATTTCTTTCAATTAAAGATATACATCAATTTACGTTCGTTGTATATGTTTGTATATAAAATTGTATTGACCTTTAAATATCATTGCCCTGAATATCATAAACTCTTGTAATTACGTTTAATAAGAATAATAAGAAATGCCTATACAAATACGCATTTACATCTATTTATAAATAAAGAGTCAATCAGTATGTGTATGAATGTATATATAAATGATAATTTTCTTTTGTCAAATCTCCAATAATTATCGACCCTAATCAAATGGTAATTCATCGGTAATTACGTAAAGAGCTGTATAATCCATTTCTTTGCTGTCATTTTTTAGTTGATGGTCGCACTTTGGTTTGCTCTTTTCTGTACACAAGTGAAGGTATAGATGGTATACTTTGTTTAAGCCAGCGGTTGTAACACATGCAAAATAGTATATCATAGCATCTACGATACTTTAAACAATGGAGAACTTGATAATGTGACGCACTTTCGTTCAAGTAGACTTTGAAACAATATATTCTATTATCCAATGAACTCTATTTTAACGCTTTAGTTCCTGAACTTTCGGTTCAGTTTGATTTACCATAATTTATACACAACAACTTTAGCAGACAACCGAATATGGCACGTATACCTTTGGATCCCTTAAGTATCCGAAGCGATAGCATTTCGGGCTATATCGTCCAATGTATTACAGAGCGTGTGACCAATTCCATCCCACTTGTGGTGTTTTATTCCAGCACAGTTTGTTGCTATTACACTTGATTTATGTTCACATTTTCATGCTTGTTAGCAACGACCGCTAACAACACTATCATCCTAGATTCTGGTTCAATATGACCATGGAAGACATGACTTTAATAAAAATGAAATAAAAAAGATCACATAAAATGCTTGTTGTCAGCTCTGGTTCCTTGAGGAAACAAAAATTGTTGTAGCTCTCCAAAGTGCCGACCACAGTCTCTTTAAAGTTATTGCTTGCCTTGTTACCATTCGATAATGACAATAACAGCAGATGTCAAACCAGTCACATCTACGGTACTTGATTTTGTAATGTCTGTGTTCATCGATGAATATGGATTTTGTAAAGAAACTTCAATCCATTTGTACTTATGCGTTTCTTCAAAGTGAAATACATACATGTACACATACAGACACACATATATATACAGCTCATTGAAATAATTTATTTAGTTTTGATACCTGTCAGAAACATTCAAAAGAATTGAGTTGATTTGAAATGAAACCAAGTGAAACGTATACAAGCATTCCTTCGAAATATACAGATTAAATACATTCCCAGTCTGGTACACTCAAACAAACCACACACCCATTGAAATCACAATGGGAACGTATTCGAGAACATGTAAGAAGACATGATAATCGAAGAAAATCGATTTCAATTGTAATGAGTTGATTTCATTAATTGGTTGTGTTAATGGTAGAAAATGTAGAAACTGAAATGTAGAAGCCTTTAAATGCTTTGAGTATTTTGAAAGAAAATTTTGTCGGAATTTCAACGATATTAAGGAGACATAAGAAATTTATAAAAAAAAAATGATGACATTATAAATGATGTTGCTGAAACTATGCTTCTAACCGATTTTAGGTGGTGAAAATATTTTTGCACTCCGGTTCTATTTAAAAAAGTAAAAGTAAACAATTGAGGGCCTATGACGACATTAGAACTTTAAAAACATAGCAAAACCATAAACAACATACACATTTATTTATAGGGGCAATATTGACACAAAAATTCAATTCAATTGCTGATTGCATTTAAAAGAAGACTATTCCTTGACTTGAATTTGTATGCCTTTGGCAAGGTTCTTGGCGTTGTCCTGATGTCAACTCAGATTGTGAGAATTCTAAAGAACCATTCTGTAAACAGTATTTATATATCGACTACACAATAACTAAACGAAAATCAACAGTGTTTAGAAACTCAATTTTGATGTCAATGACAATAGGCACTCACTGGTTAAATATTCAATTAAGCATCCCACCTGCCAGTTTCTAAAGAGAATTCTTGACCAAAAAACAAAGTATTAACTTAATTATTCAATAAATTTCAAACCATATCTACGTGGTTGCATTGTTTTAAGCTAACAAGTGTTTCAGCTGCATTAGCATTCTTTAGTTTTAATACCAGTACACTCTGGCATTGCGAGTTTGTAATTTTCTTAAAAATTTCTACGCATTATAAATCTCTTCTCATGGAACTAAAATTAACTCGTATTTCTTCCTTTCAGCCTTTCCTTATATTTTTGCCCTATGCAAGACCATTAATTTTAATGGCCATAAAACATAAATTTCAAGCTAATATATCCAGTAATTGATGGTGACGTTTTTAATATTGTCGCACAAAAAAAAAAGGAACAGAAATTAAAAAAAAAAAAAAAATGAAAATGAAATGAAATCCACTTGTAGTTGCCTTTCGAACGTAACAAATGAAACAATGAAAAAGAAAGAAACAAAAAAAAACTAAAGAAAAACGATTTTCGTTTTAATTTTTTCTTTTCCTTGAAATGAAAAGCTATAAAGCAATCGACTTCCGTTGTTAATATACTCAACGGAAATCAAAGAAACTCGAAAATAACGACTGTACATACTTACATACACATCTACATACACATAACGGTTCCAAGAAGGCTGAATGGCTGAATTCGAGAGGCGAGAATTTCCGAAAAAAAAAACAAATTCAAGTGAAAGCATAAGCAAAAGAAAAAAGCAAAGAAGGAAAACAATGTAAAAATTTTACGCTTATTATCGTTACTTTTTACGTGTAAAAATGTGTATAACAACGAGATCTCAACGGAAAAATGGAAATAAAATGAAAAAATTTGTTGAAAAATCGAAGGGAAAATAAAGCCAAAGTCGGGAAAATCTTAAAGGAAAATTCAAATAAAAGTTTAACATTTCATTTTTGCTGGTTATGAGTCCGTATGTGAAGTAATCCTCTACTAAATCAGGGTGTGTAAACATTAACATTTTTTTTCCTTTCTTTCTTTATTGTTACATATTTGCTTACCTTTCATTTACAATTTCATTGAAATAAATTTCGAATAGACATTGAAAATGTTGATTATGAAAAATAATAGTCTTTCTATAACAATACAATAATTATGACTCTATTTATGGCTTCGATTTTTAATCTTATTAATCTTATTATCGATAATAATGATGCCCATTTGATCCTTATGGACACTAGCAAATCTGAAACTTAAATAAAGAAAACGTCTATCATTGGGATTGTTTTTTTAGTACCAGCAATCAAATATTCACTCCATTCGGAAATGACAGTCAATCGAAAAAAAAAATTCACTGATGATTTGATACGTTTCGTGGAGGTAAGCATAAACGCTAGCACGTTTGAATTTAAACTTAAAGATCCTGCCAAAGTATAGTTTCAAAAGCTGCTTTTAACCGCCCAGCCAGTGTAGGATGTCCACGTTGTAGACAATAACATTATCACATTGCCCCCGTTACACCAAGGCACACAAGTTTTTGTACTCAACTTAGGCATATATTTCTGCAGCCTTTCTTCCCCAAGCAAAACTATTAAATCAAATACAAAATTACGATTAAATCTAGTTGATGGTATCTATTGATGACATCTATGCTCATCTCATAAGCATATCTGTAGTTATTGCTTAACAAAGCCTATAACAAATTAAAAAATCGTAGGAAGATCCTTCTTTTTTACGCTTTATAGGAAGTCTGTATTAGAAATGAGAGAATTGTTTCTATACAACGAGTGCTTACTGAGCCATAAGAGAATCAGATAGTGTAATCCCTTGAGAAAGAGACGAACAGTTGTTCAATTACCTGTTGAGCTCGAAACATTTAATTAATGAAACTAAATTGTAGGCCCAAGAAGAGAATATAAAAGAAATATGAAATAATCGATTTTAAAACATTCAAATGCAATTAAAACTCGATCATTAACATTTACTCCGTAGCTCAGATAGAAATTTATGTCAAAGATAATGGCATACAAACCAATAGTCTAGGAGGTTAAAATCGAAACTAATTCAAATTGGTGTTTTAAGAACATATTTAATCTTATAATACACTTCTGGGAATTAATATTTCCATTTTACAAAATACAAAGTCGTTCCACAAATTAGTTACTTTAAGGACCAAACCAAATTACCTATCGAACACAAAATAATGCCAAACAATTAAGCTTTTATAGACTAGAAAAAAATACAATTTTTTTTATTGATAAAAATAGTTTTCAAATATGTACCTAAGTTCTTGCCGCCACTTCCCCATTGCGTCTCCTTGTTTACGAATTTGACAAAATGACAAGCAATTTTGAACATGTGTACGAAGAAATCCATTATCGATATCATACTAGGATAGTAGTAGGCCAATTTACAAAATATATACTTGATGTTGTTGTTGTTGTTTTTCAATAATTACTTTTAACCTTTTTATCCCCCCCCCATACAATTGTGAAGTGAAATCGTATGGTGGTAGCCTAATACAGACCAATTATTTTAATTTCTATTCGTTTTTGTTACGGAAAATGGGGTGGTGTATGGTGGATAAGAATTGAAATGCTTGATATTGTATGAGTACATACAAACATATATATGTACATCTGTTAAGGGAATTGAGTGTGTGTATGTGTATAGCAGAACTAAAATGAAAAGTTTTGTTTGAAATTAGTTGTGACAACAATTATCTGTAATTGATTTTGTGTTTATCTTCATCCATTTTTAGAATTATTAATGAATAGTAGCCAGAAAGCAGACAGACTTGTGTCAGGTAAAGAGCATTTCATTTTCATTGGAAAGAGCATTTCAATAGAAAGTTTTTATTTGGGGGTTCTGTTTTTGTCAGATAATAAAGGTATACACAGTCGCCTTAAATTATTTAAGTTATTGTAAAATTTCACTCCCTTCAACCTATGTACACAACCGAAAAGATTTGTCATGTATGCATTGTTGGTTGCACGCATGAATTAATTTCGTTTTAAAATTAAATATTTAAATTGAATTATTTATTGTATTTGTGTTGATAAATACACAATAAATGTCATTATTTAACTCAAATAGTTGTCATTTTCATTTCATATTTATTTAATTTTAGTTTTACTACGTTTTCAGAAATTCTAAATTGATGGTCAATGTGGTAATTGCCATTTGTTTGTATTTCATAAGTTTATTTCATTTCATCTTTATTTTTTATTTACTATTGTTCTTGTCATTTTTGTTTCTATTTCTATATCCAACATTACTATTCAAAGCACCAGTGGTTCACTTGAAACCATAGCACAAAATGTTAGAAGTGACTTCATTACTTTCAACATTACTTCAGAAGTTACAAAGCAGAGTATTCTCTAAAAAAGATTTAGGTTATTGACTACACTTTTTCAATTTTTCAGTTTCAAAAGAATAATTACTAGATAGTCTGTTGACTTAAACGTGAAGCCTCAGAACAAAACCCCAGGTCCCCAACTAAAGGAAATATGAAAAATATTTATTCGGCGACTTCATCTCACCTGATGTCTAGTAAAAAACTAGATCGTGATCCTGACTGAAGGGCTGTAATAACCAATTATATACATAAGTATATAACGAAGTTGCAGCAATCGATACTTTTGAGATGGACAAGTTTTTGGTACATTTCGGACGATGGCACGAAGGCAACGTGACGAATGTTGGCTCCAATGTTAGGATAGGTATGAAATTTCTTGAAAATTTTTATGCAATAAAACCAAACTCGGCTATGTTGTAAATTTAATAGCAGCATCTTGTTGAAACATCATCTCATCTTGTTCATAATCTTAAAGTGACGGTAATCGTTCTTCCCGACCTAAAAGCATATTAATCTGCTGCTTTTTGCGAATGCAATATCTTGTTGACTATCTCTTCTGGGTACTCTAAGTTCCATATGTGCAAAATTTAGTTGTTGACATAATCATCCAGTGAGAAAGGGACTTCAAGAAATTTTGCTCGAAGAATCATCTTTGAGTGCCTGTTGTTTCTAGCACTCAATCAACATATCTACTTCGTTATATGAATTGCAAATTACATATATATATGAAATATATCTGATAAATTCGGATTAATCGAACTGTAAAGCTGTAACTAAGCTAGAGTCTAAAAATTTTTTTACAATTTTGCAAATTCCCTATGTGTCGATTACTTGACCTACGTATGAATCACCACTTCAGGGTCTTTTTAAGAACTTTCTGTTTTTAAATTTAAATAAAACAAATTGTAACACTGCCCTGATGGGAAGAAATGTAACTTTTTGAGTCTTTAAAACGAGCTAGATAAAGCGCCATAGGCACTAAGTTAGCTATATTTTCAATAAAAATCTTTTCGCCATTGTTTTGAGTAGCTATTCGTACCAAATCTCAGTAGCGTTTAACGTAACATGCACTTTCTGTTCAATTACTTAATAACTTAGTGTTGTTCGGCAGTTTTCGATTTATATTATCCAATTTCCAAAATGTTCTTCAAACTGTTAAAGACAAATCATTCTTCCCCAGGACGGTATGTCATTTCTCCTATGTAGCCTAAAATAACTACTTTTTTGTCGCTTTAAATTCTTTATATGATGTGAGAGTTCCTCTTTAAAGTTTTTTCTGAACACAGGAAAAAACTGTTATTGTCTCCTTCTATTCCAAATCGCTGACAAATTAAAAGAGCAACTGCAACAACAACGTATAACAATGTCATCCTGCTTAAGGACAAAACCCATTGTAAACAAAAACAGGAGATTCATGGCACATGTGTTTAATGCTTCTGTATTTTAAGTTTTCGTTTTTGTTTTTCCTCTTATTTTTTCACCCAAAAATTAGTCTCCATGTTTTCGTTTTAATACTGTGAAGATTTGTCTTTTTTTTTTCTTTTGACTTTTTACAGGAAAGCAAAACTAAAAAATAAACTGGTGAAAAACAATACTTTAACCAAAGAACAAAGAGAAAAAATGGCAGAAACAAATAAATTTATGTTTCAACTTCAAAGGAGCGACTGCAACACAACACAAGCCAGCACGACGTTCAGGTGAATTGCTGGGGTTATAGCGCCAGTCAAATGTGCTCCGCACAACAAGGGCTAGGACAACAATCAAAAGAAATTTTTTTTTTTTCAAACATTATTTCCCCCTGTGGTTGTAAAATGCATTTATAAACCTGAGAACCGAAACGAACAGAACAGGCACAGGAACAGTAATACAGAACGACTGAATAGGACACGTTGCTAATAAAGTTACATATGTATGTCGGACACATTAACCGACATTTGAATTTCATATTTAAAAACACAACGATTTTTAATTTCACATGTGGTAGGGTATTGCATTGTCCGCTGTAGATGTTGGTTTTATTTAGATTTTCCTCTCCATTTCTTTATTTTTTTTTATTTTCATTTTTATGAATTTTATTTTTTAATTCTTTTTGTCTTCTTTTTTTATTGTTATTAAAAAGTTATTTTGTCACAGTTGCAGCTAAAAACTTTCAAAATGAATTGTTACATACATAAAAAACGTAACCGAATACTGCACAAGCATACGTGAATGACATCGGATAAATAAGGGTACTCCTTAATGATCCAAATGGATACGGAAGACTGTGATTGTGTACCGAATACAGCTTGGAAAGCCGAGATATTAGCGGATCCGCATAATATTGTGTGAATGTATAATAACTACCTGACAGATACTTCTTAAGCCTGATAATCGCCCTGACCAGCACTTATCAGACAGACTCCTGCATAGGCTCGTGTTTAAGCAAATAAACGGAAGTAAATCTAAGAATTTAGAATGGTGATATCGAGACCATCTTTGTGGTAATCACACAGAATGTCAGAAGTGCATTAATTCTTTACAACGACTCTAAACCGTTTTGACGCAACTCAATACTTATTTGCTACACCAGCGCAGAAAATAGACGTGGATGTCAGAGAATACATCACAGGCGGCATACCACAGAGCTCTGTACTTGAACCAATGTGCAATAGAATATTGTTGCTTTAACGAATGAAGGTTAAAGGTGAAATGTACCGGACGTCCATGAAATGCAACGGAACGTCTGTTTGGATCATATGAAAACAAGGTAAATCCTTTCCGAAATTACTTTAAAGTATCATAAGGATCAATCAAAGTGGTAGGGCACTTTCTTAAGAACGACTCAATGAAGAAATAAAGCTAAAGCGATTTTTTCCAAATAAAGGCAACTCTATCATCCTAGAATCTGGTATAATACCTCAATCGCCACAAAGAGTAGGAAAAATTAAGAAACCTATGTCTTATTTTATACATAATCGATCAAATGACCTTGTAAGCATTTTAACTATAAAAAGTTTTATTAAAAACATAACCTTTAATATCAAATTTTTTTAAATATTAGTTCTAGATAACTTTTTCTAACCAAAGATTGCTGACTACAAATAACCGAATTTAAACATTTTTAGAAACAGCTTTAACAAACAGAATGTAGCCTATTAAGGTTTCATTGTAATATTGTTTTAAGTCTCTAATCTGTAAATATTTTATTGGGTAAGTTTTCTTAATTTCAAGGCATACCCTTCAGTACATTTGAGAACAATCACAACAATGCAAAGTTATAGCCAGGGGCCCGTAAAAAAACTTTCCTTTATTTTCAGCAACACAGTCTATATTTTTAAATTTCAGGTAGATTTCTTTTGCCACAGGTTTTTAATATTTTAATTACAAAATAAATAATAAAAATTCCTCTCTATTGCTTCCCAATAACAATAACGAAGTTCCCCAGTGAGCTATTATATTTACGTTCAATGTATTCTGAATACTTATATTAATATGTTTGTATTTTAAAATCTGGCATCTCTATGCCTAATGAAATATTTCTTTTTCACATCTTTCTTCCATAACTGCTGTTATTTTGTAAACAATTTCATGGAGTCACTTGAGAGTACCACAGCACATTTGAACGTTGTCGGAGGCCTGAAGGCATATTTGCTCATCTATGTATGTAAGACTCTCTTTCGTTTTCCTATTGTCTCTAATCCTTTTTCTCTTTTTTGCATTATTTCTGGTATTGTTGTTGTTTGTTATTGTCTACCTTTAGTTTAAAACTCGGAAAAGGTTAAATACTTCCTTTATATCTTTTTTAATTGCTATTAAAGTCATCAGCATTGGAATATTGTTTCATGCTCGTATTTATTTACTCCCCTTTTTTTCTCAATAGAAACACATAGTCGTACAACGACTAATGGGATTTTATACCTCCTGGCCAGGATTTGGATTTAGGAAAGATTTTTCCATGTAAATTCATTCAAATCAAAATGTTAATTGCAGAAAAATGGTCACTTGAAAACACATACGCCTAAATGCCTTAATTTGCGAATTTACTTGCCTCCATAAAGGAAAGGCTGTTGCAATAAAATTGCAATTTATGTCAATGGGAAATGCAAATAAAATAAATATTTAAAAAAATAGTCTGGACTTTATAGTCCAGTATGTAGACTACTGCAGATAACTAGGAAAATATAATAAACAACTACGAAACTTGTGAAAGAAACATTATTTAAAGCGTAATAATGGCTTGTATGTAATGTCTTGAAAAAATTATTGTTTAACCATACATATATAGCCTCTAATAATTAAACCCAAACAATATTAATAATTAAACCCAAACAATATTAAAATTCATCATATTTTTTTCGTTGGCGGTCTATTTAGCAACTTTTTTTCTATTTCTAAAAACAAACAATTCTAAATTCGGGTACTTGTTTTTTTTTTTAATATATATGCATAGGTCCAGCAATTCAGGCTATGCCGAATAAAAGTGATGAAGAACTTTGGATACGGGCAGAACCGCACAGAATGTCTTGTCAGGGCTAACCAAAAGGTCTTACGGAAAGTCTTCTTTAACTCTAAAGAAGCACATGCATACATAATAGTTTATTACAACCCTTAAACCAGCATTATTGACCTAGTTTCTCACACCTTTTATGTTGTGTGCTTTAATTTTATACATAATTGGCGGGACCTACAGTTTTAAAGTCGACTACAAGCGACAAAATTTTTGAGAAACTTTTAATAGCAATTTTATTTACTCTCAGAGTTTTTGCCAGAAATCTGATGAGAGGAAATCGCCGAAGAAATACTTTTTGTATTTTGTTTTGATGTCTGGCCTAGGGCTCGAACCCTGGTTTTATGTCTAATAAGCTTCACAGAATCAACACTCAGTGATATATTTCAGTCATTAATAGTCATGCAGAGATAAAGAAGTGGAAGAAACTCTCCTTTATAACTTATTAACCATATTTTCTTGAAAGTCTTTAAACTCTTAAAGATATTCAAAAATTTAATTGAAATATATTTCGTATTTGACAGAGCAGAAGGATAACGATTGTTTAATAGGATTCCTTGGCAGTGTTATTAAATCATTTCAAAAATGCAAAAATGTGTTTCTTTCTCACTCTCATACTCTCTCTCCCGCCTTTTCTCGTTTTGGTTCTGGTTTTATTTATTTTTGTACGATTATCAAAGTTTTTAAAAGTTGACATTTTTTTTATATTTTTTTAAATGTTGTTCTATAATTTATCCATCATAGACGTACTCGTATGAAGATATTCCAGGCCTAGGCTATCTTTGTAATAATTTCTGTCTCTTGATGTTTATAGGTATATCGACGCCTTCATTCTATAACGTTCTAAGTGAACTTAGAACGCTTTTAATTTTTTTGCTTATTACTTAAATACTGTCAAAAATTTCCATTCCGAACTTATAGAGAAAAATCTACTTAGAATACACATATAGTCTTATGGCGCATGAAAACTTTGAGAGCTCATAACTCAAAACACACTTTTTCGACTTAGAATGTTATAGAAAAGAGGCGTCGATACGTGAGTATGGGAATATGTGAGTGTGTAAGTGCAAATAGTTTACTCTAAAAGCATTGGCATTTAAACTGTACAGGTCAGAGTAGAACTATGCAGCAGCGGTAGTGATAGAACAAATGGAAAAGATATGCCAGAAAAAAAGTTAAATAGATGAACAATTTTCTTTGCATTTGTCAGATTCCGTTTTTATTCCTTTTTTCTATCTGTTTGCAATATGATAATTGCACCTGACACAATAACAACGCCAACGACAACAACAACAATAATAATAGTAATAACAACTGCAGCAAAAATCTATAAAACACACATCGTCATTTGAAAGAAGGTTCTTCTTTAGGAAATATTTTAAAAACATGCATGACCATTCAAACGGGATGAACCATTAAGCGTTTTGATTTTGGAAAAGAGAGAGAGAGAGGGAGAGAAATTGTGCCCAACCTGGACAAATGCTAAACCAAATAAGCTGATCAGAATGAAAATTCATTATTTGTGAAAAAAGTATTTTTGATATTTTTTTTTTTATTTTCCATCAGGGAAATAATGTAACTTTTCTTTTTCCGGGAGTTGAGCTGTTTCGCTGACACAAAGAACATTTCTGGAAAAGCGTGTACCGCTCCAAGGCAGTCTGTATACTCTAACACAAAACGTTGCCATACAGGATACCAGATTTAGCTACAGAAGACCACTTTTGCCTGCAAGTGAGGGACCCATATGTAATGATCGGCCTGGACCTCATAACTTGCCTACACACATGACTTCCTAGCAACGTTTGTAATTAAGGTCTCAAGATAAGAGCACCAGTGAAGTACCTTACCCATGACAACGCTCTCATAACTACCACATACCCCTATAACAGGCATGGTATCAACGTTCAAATTTAATTTTATTCGTAAAGCGGTACCTTGGCTGTTATTCTGGGAATCAGCATAACACCAATCTAGTTTCTAAGGTTAGCATCTAGTGCATACTCCTCTATCGAACTTGTTGTACGTCCGTCGCAACGTCGTCATATATTTATTATACCAATGACCAAGCAACACTAAACTGGAGATATCATTCCATCTTGTTGATATGTCTTTAAAAAAACAGCACCTTTCAATGCTTCACCCTATACATGTAATTGCCTACCTTACAATATGAGTCATTTTCAAAATAAAAATTGAAAATAATTTTCGGTAAACAAATAAATTTTTTTCAATATGCTGATTAGATTTACTTTTGTATACAACATTTTTTCGTCTATACATGTAAATGGTTTGCTGGGAAATGACTCATATGTGAGTGAATAAGTGTGTGTGTGTGTGTTCATGCATGAATTCATATTGTAACAAAAAACATATGAATTATTTTACCATGCACTTGTACCCAAAAATAAAAAACAGCAAAAAACAAAACGTAAAACTACATTACAATTTGGCACTTGTCCCAGAAATTATGCAAATTTTTTCTTCTTCTTCTTCTACTTCTTCTTGTTTTCTTTTTTTTTTTTTAATAGTTTCTTCATATTTTGTTTTTTGCTCTCTTTCTTTTTCCTTTTAGTGATTTTTCCCCCTCTATCGTTAAGTATTACAGTGTTTTTCTTGTGTGCAACTGCTGTAACTGTATGATTGTATGATTGCATGAGCGCAAGCAGGCATTATCATGTTCATGTCCTTCTTCTTCTGCTTGTGTTATGTATGCATGCGTATATGTATGTAGTTTTAAGCAACTTATTACAGTCATATTGACTGGGGTTAAATGAATGGTATAATGCATATGCATTGGTTACAAATCCATGTTCTATTTGCCGTCATTGTCGTGGTTGTTGTTGATGTTATTGCAGTGGCTCAAAGTTAACATTCCTAATGAACTACGGACCGCTTTACCTTAAAGGTTAGATAACAAATAATCTACACATTCGCCTATTTTTTTCCCATAATCTTAAAATCTCCTGTGGTTCAGTAGCATTCAGTTCGTTTGGTTTCATTAGATGCCTGATGATTATATCATCACAATATGTAACTGAGGCATATGCATAGCAGCAGATTACGATGAGTTTGTCCTCTTCCGGCCCCAAAAATTTAACATTAAGTTTGTGATAGACAGACAGAAAGACAGACAGACAGACAGACATAGATTTAGTAAGACTAACAAAAACAAACTGCATCATGTTAAATTATGATAATCACTTAAATTAGAGTGAAAACAACATGTAAAAATGTTCATTTGGATTTACATGAATTGAAATACAAGAGCACAAATACTCACTCTCTCTCTCTCTCTCTCTCTTTCTCTCTCTCTAACACACACATACAAGTACTCATAATTGCTGAGATACCTACTTAACCATACACTTAAATTATAGTATGTACGTATGTATGTATATAAAATGTATGTAAACATTACGGTTACATTTTCCTTTAAGTATCTTTAAGTAAAAAACAACAAAAAAAAAACAAAAAATGAATAGATAATGTTCTCAACTTTTTTTCTTGTTTCCGTTATTTTGTTGCTGTGTTGTTGTTGTTGTTGTACTTGCACTTGGTCCTCTGATTAGTGAAGAATCCTGCCGTTTCCATATGAATGGATCGTCATAATTATTCTTAGAGTTCCTAATTACAATAACATGACATTTCGTAAGATACTTAAGAAGTTAAGAAATAAGCGGATTAGTTTTATTTGAATTTAACTGTGCCAGGAAAAAAAATTGTATCATGATTAACTGACAGGTATACATATTTTATAGCAAAAGCGCAATTGTCTAATGTTGTTAATAAATTGGCCTATGAATACGGGATTTATTTAATTTATCAGAAATTTTAATTGTTAAAGGAACAAACGAAATAAAGTTCATAATATTCTATACCCTATGTACAGCAAAACAAATCTGCTTGCTGTCTCACACATTTGACGACATTCAGTCAAAATAAACTTTCCAAAAATGATAACTTCGGAAATCACGTGTGTGGAAAGCCAAAACTTTAACTAAACCTGGAACAAGCAGTTAAACGTGAATATTATAACAGTTCCTAGAAAGGAATTATTGAGATCTTAAGCACTTCTAAACTACTGCCCTACATCAGGTAAGGCCAATAAACTTGTTAAGAAATATATCATCTCCCGGAAATAATTAAAGATTTGTTAGTTGCCTTTAATACGTTTCTACTCCATATTTGTCTAGATCGACCTCTTCTTCTACAGTGTCGTAAGAGATTGTATTATACGGCTCATAAGTTTCGTAAGTTGTAATCCAATCATTTCAGATTCCTTAGAAGTTTCAGTTTAATAGCTAAGCAAATGAGCCTTAGTTCGGAAGCAACAATTTCCCAGTTGGGGACGACCATCTTTGTAAAGCTACATCTGTTAAGTTAGTTGTCGTGTATTCTGTCTGTTTTGAACAGTCAACAAACACATTCAACTTTTTTTTTTTATAACAGGTGTTGACCTTATTTTTCACCCAAATATGTATATCATCGGCGATGAAGCTTATTTCTAAAGAAATGAGTGCGTAAATAAATACACCGCTTTGGTATGAATTTTGTCAACGGCAAGTACATACTATTGGTCAATGATTATCAACTCCTTTTGGTCGGCACTGGACGAATTGAATACCAATGACATGTGATGGTCATTTCACATGGAAGTGGTGTAAACTAGTCACCCAGATTTTACAATTTTACACGTTAATATTCTTTCTTGTATGGTTTTCTTTAGTCTTAGGCGTACGCTGACAAGCCACAGCGATACTCGTTGCCAACATAACCCAAGTAAACGTTCAAATTCAAACTGATTTATGAGTCGCTGAGATTATTATAATGCTTTTTGTTAGTAGGCTATACTTCCCCTTACACAAAATTTTTAAGCCTTGTCTAATATTTTTCTGTTACATTAAATGACAATCTTAGAGGAAGGAAAACTTTTTTTTTGTCTCTCCAATACTAATCCAAGAAGCAAGGAGAGTTTAAATGTACAAAAACAAAGAACAACACGAAAGGAAAAGAGGAAAAAGTTCCATATTCTTTGAAAACTTTTGATGTCACACTCAAATCGTAGTTTGTCGTAGTTGCTGCAGTGGAACTGAGTGAACGAATAAATTTTCAACTCTTGTTGGTTTTGTTTTTCGTATCTCGTTTTTTTTTTTCACTTTTATTTTAATTTCATTTTTCGACTTTCATTTTTTTTTTTTTCTTGGTTTTGCCTCTTCTTTTTATCCCCTACACCAGCTAAGGTAAGTTGAGTCAAATAAAATTAAAAAGGAGAGTAATTCATGCAGACCACTACTGCAGTAAGGACATAAGTGTCTTAATCCTGATCCCTAAATAGTAGTTATAATGGTCCCATTTGTGAAGGTGCCTATTGGATACGGAAGCGAAGCGATATCGCTTTTTGCATTCGGCTCACACTTTTTTGAAGGAAATTTGCCAACATCGTGGCCTACTGTGACACTAAAAATGGTAAGATCCAACTCGGGGTCAAACATATATTAGAAAAAACATGCCTGAGTCCATGTAATGAAAGGTCATCAGGTCCACAGACATTGGACGATATGCCAAGACCTTTCTGTCTTGGATGTCCTTTCAAAATGACATTTGAGAATAAAGGTGCCTTTTACAACTCTCCTTCCGTTCTTTCTCAAAAAGTGTTCCAAAAAGTTTATTTAATAGTTTCAGTTGCTGGAGCATATCATGGTAGTCTGATTCTACCGACTCTAACTTACATATTTTTCTTCTATTTTTTTCTTGTTGTTGTTTCTCTTCAAATTTATGTTAATTTAAAAATTCTCTGTTTCAACAGCAACGGAACAACAACAACTATTACTACTACTGCTACTAAAAACTTCAAAACTAAAAGAAAACGGCACTCGTATAAAATGAATGCCTGAACTTCTCAAGTTCACATACAAAATATTTAAAATGCTGCAGCAAAACTACGTCTACCGTCTCTATGCAAGAATATATGTGTGAGTAGATTTGTCGCTTAGTATCTCAGTGTTCTGTCAAAAGCAACGAGAGCAGCATTTATAAGTACCAACTAAAACTAAACCGCACGAAAGCAAATGAAATGAATTTCACCAAACAACCAACCAACAAGCCCTTGTAGCGATCAAGCGACAGTCACACCAGCAGCAGCGAACCAGGCTATGAGTTTTAAGTTGTTCGCCTCGTGTATCTGTAACATTATTATTGTTTTACATTAAACTCATTCTGCGGATATTTTATTATTACCTGAACACAATGTTATTGAAGGTCTTTCATTAAGCGTTTCATATCTTTAACTCTGAATGAAAACAAGTGTATGTGAGATACCATCGA
This sequence comes from Sarcophaga peregrina, assembly GCA_014635995.1. Taxonomy (NCBI): domain Eukaryota; kingdom Metazoa; phylum Arthropoda; class Insecta; order Diptera; family Sarcophagidae; genus Sarcophaga; species Sarcophaga peregrina. Next base: position 106,353,966 of record CM025789.1, on the reverse strand, counting down.
AATTTTCTATTCATTTGAATTAGAACGACGACATGATTTATATTATCTTTGAGGATCGCTGTGGTTTGAGGCTTATCCGCATATAGCAGCGACTTAAGACATCTCCGCAAGAAAAAGAATAACGAGATCAAATGGCATAATGTCTGTGGCTACTTTGTATAACCTCCATATCGTTCGTGCAGAATTTTCAATGCAATCGGCTTATAGTGCTCGCCGTGAATATGTGTTTTCAATGTATAGTGTTTTCAATGAATATGACCCAGCACAAAATCTACTGCAAACAGTGAGTTTTTCGTTATGCATTACAAGCTCATGGATCTTATGTAGATTGGTAACGTCCTAAATTCGTCAATTTTGTTTGTTCACGTACGCATTGGCCTCATGGCTAAAAATTAATGTTAGGGTCAGTCGCCAACTGCTCTAGAGCCTATTCAGCGAACACTTGCCTTAGTTTATGGTCATCCATAGTGACTTGGCAAAATAAATGTCAACTAATTTGGAAGATGTAACTTTAACACCATGACCGTTATCAGTCAAAGTTCGGAAGTACTCGTTGGAAGACCCTATATTTTTTTTCTCTTTTTATTGTGTAATTTTTTTTAGTTTTTATTTTTACCACTACCACAATATGTATAGCCAACAATTATTATTGCCACTACTACTACTACTATTGCTACTACTCGAAAGTATACAACTTTCACTAGAAGTAAAAACAAAAGACGACAACTACACTAATAGAGACTCGCAGTTCCATTTGCGAATTATTGTAACTTCTTCTGGTGTTTTTTCCTCTTCGTATACGATTTTACCTGTAACTACACTTTTGTTTTTGTATTACTCTGGTTGCAACAAGGCGGCAGGCAGGCAGGCACATTTAGTATCTCCATTCCATTTCGAATTTAATTGTTTTATGCATTTGAAGAAATTTTACAAGTTTCTTAATTAATTTTTTATAATTTCATAAATGAATTCATTTTGAGGTCTTAGATTTTAAAGTGTTAGGCGTACTTAATTCGTAAATAATATGGAAATTTGCATAGAGCCTTGACTTGAGTTGGGGTACATATTTGTTTTTCGTAAAGTATTTTTAATTTGGAAGTACAAAAACGATGTTTAGAAAACTATTGTAATTGTTTTAATAGCTTCCTAGAGCACAGTACACATATGGTAAATTGTTGGCAATTTCAGAATAAAATTACATTTATTAGAGAGAATGTTCTTAAAATTGATGAAAGTACTAGGATATGGTGGACTTGTACGCGATAAGTGACTTCTAAAAATAATTATTTTTTTAACAAACTCGAGTAATTTTATACGACTCTTTAAAATCCAATATGGATAGAGGAACGTTTTTTGATTTTCTTTTTCTTCAAATCCATTGCATTTTATTAACATTCGCGTTCGCACGAAGAAACGCATGTTCCTTCTTGATTCCGAAAACATCGTAAAAACTTTTTCGAAAAGCCTGTTAAATTGATGTTGAATGTCCAATTTTCGATGTTTCTGGTAAAAAAAAAAAAACTCAATCTAAATTTGACGGATAGCATAGGTTATTATGGCTGCTTTTCCGAAAACCTCACAAAATTAATATAAAAGATCCAATCGCGTCATCTCGTGCAGAATGTTCAATGTGACGCGTAGCGCCGTCCTGTTGCAATGACATGTGATTGCTGTCAATATCATACAATTCAGGCCAATAGCAGTTGGTATCCTAGGCACATAATGCTCGCCGTTAACATTAATGGCCCGGGAACGTCATTTTCAAAGAAATATGTAGCAATGACGCCGTCATCTAACATTAACACCAAAAAATGTATTTGATGATTCTATTGAATCTCATATGTATTGATATCGCCCCGAATTCGTCAATTTTGTTTGTTCAAAAACCAATTTCCTCTTCGGTAGGCAATAATCATATATAAAAGACAAGTCTACTATAACATTATAAAGTTTTTAAAGTCTTTATTCGTAACGTAGAAAGGTATATCCTTGCCAAAATATCATCTATAAATCTCCATTTTATTTTTTCTATTTTGTTATTTATTTTAACATTTGTTTTTCTCTTATTTATTTCTTAAATTAATTAAATTATAATAAGAAAATAAATAAATTCACTTTAATAGCTATATCGAATAGGTCAACAGCTAAATAAATCCTTAAAAGTTAAAAAAGAAATGACACGAAAACCTCTAATACTTTAATTCTTTGAAGGCTTGTCAACCTTGTCCATCCATATTCATGGAAAAATCTACTCTCGTCTAAATAGTACTTAATTTCCTTTTCCTTTGTATTTCTTTGCCTTACCCCAACACTCTTTAACCCTTTGTTTTTGTGTGTTGCTTTCTCTGTGGAACGCATTAATTTACATGAAATTTACATGTGAACACATTCAAAACCAAAACTTTCTGCGTAACAACAAACCATACAACCAACAATAATACTTTAGTATATAAATTAAGTACATATAAACACATAAGCATACATATACTATACAGTGTATTAAACTTAAATCATTTACATACTAAAACTACTGCCACTTAGGCCGACAACTAAATTGAAATGTTGCCCTCTAAGCGTACGCTACGTCACTCTATACGTGTAAGGACGTGTATTTAATCGGAATGTTTGTGTGACCTAAACGTTGGACGTATTTTGGTGCGTGTTTTAAAATGTATTCCTTGCGAGTACAAATTGTTTTCAATTATCGGAAATTTCTGAAATTTTCATTTCGAAAGAAAAATAAAAACAAGCAACGCAACAAACCACAATTATTGCATAACGGAAGGCAGCTATAAATTCCTTTTCCTTTCAGATATTTCCGTGACAAAGTGTTTAAACAAACCATTTAACTTTTGCGTTATAAATTAATGAATTATTAAATCAATTAATTACTGTGTGAAAATAATAATTAAATTCATTGCATTTTTAAATTGTTTAACTTAAACATTATTTTTTAAATCAGTTAATAATAGAACTTTAAACTAATAGTGAGACCCGTTTTCTAGTGTACATAACAGCTTCAAAGCCTGGCCGGCTGTCAATATAAAAAGTGATATATGAAGCCAATCGACTATATTGGAATCCTCTAGTAAGTCGTTAGAAAACTTGTCCTAAGTCAAAGAGTTCCAGTGAAACATGAAGGAATTTATGGTCATAATGATGAAACTCCAAATCTATAGAATAGTGGCTGTGCACTATATCCACCACAGCAACACATGTTACTTTAAAAAATTCTTATTTCTTTTCCGTTTCTTATAGAGAAATTCCATTGTTTTCAGCAATTCATCCCATGTCTGTATGCCTTTAATGTGATGTATTGTTCTGTCGACATTTTCCAACAAAATATAATAAAAATTGTTTAAAATGTTTTCTTGCATTTTCCTGCACTAAATTTAATTTCCTAAAATTAATTTCCCCCTTGTTTTTATGTTATTTTGTTTTTCTCTTGTTATTATAAATCCTTGTGCTTTCTTTTAAAATTGAATACATGCAGTGGAAGAATAAAGAAAACAAGTAACAATCAACACAATAACAACAAAAACCAGTAACACATATAATCAGTAGCATGAAAATACTGAAAATCCTCTAACAACACACATACTTAACATACATATGTAGTATATGATCGCTTGAATGACTGAATGTATCAAAGTTGCACAGGATGTAAATATTTTTCCTTTTGCTTAAATATAAAACCGTTTTTTTTTTTTACTTCTGCTTGTGCTTCTTCTTGTTATTTCATTTTCCTTTGCTGTGTCTCAGTATTTCCTTTCAAAAGTTTTGTATCGTCGTAATCCCAGGGTTGTTGGTTGCACCTACAAACAAAACAAAACAAGAAAAAACGACAAGAACTTTTCCAAAGAAGGGCAAAAAAAAATGTGAGAAAACAAAAGCCAGCCGTGCAACACCACGGCAGAATATTCAACACAGGAAACATTATAGTTAAACATGTATCTGCTGCTTGCAACATGATGAATTTATACAATGATAACGATGATAATTATGATGATAGAGCTGGTAATAATAACGATGACAAGTTTTGGCTGACGAGCAAAGCACGCTCTTGAATAGGCAAAACTGGCATCAAATACAAGTTCAGTAATACTCGTATTGAATGAAAATAAAAGCAAATGTAATATGAAATGCATTATCATGCTGTCCACCTGAATGCCTATTTTATTTTATTTTATTTTTTTTTTTCCATTTTCGTTCTTTTAAGCTTCTTTTCCCATCTCCTTATTATTGTTTGCTTTATTTAAGACGTCGATATTTATATTATTTTCGATTAATATCACAAAATTAATTTTTCGAATACTGTAAAATGGACCGTCTGGTTAAAATTTCCTTTAAATTGTATTTTTATTTCTATAACTCTATTTTGAAAAGCATTTTGCTAATAAAAGCAAAAATATAATGGAAAACAGTATAACTTTTTATAAATGAAATGCAATTTATCTTGTCTCTCCCCTTTTAAAAGTCCATCGTATTTTGTAATGCTATAAGCAATTCAAACACAAAAAAAAACAAAATTGTGCACGGTTTGAGAATCTATCAAATTTACAGATATTTATCAACAATTTCCACTTTTACTTTTTATTTTATTTTTTTTATTAGTCTGTATGCATTCCTATCGATTATCGACTTTTTACAGTCGCATGATTTTTTTTTTCTGAATATATAAAAACGAGATAAATAAAGTAGACAAGGTTTTATTATCTGATCATTAAAAGTGGATTGAATAAATGTGATGAAAGGAAGGAAAAAAAAAGAGGAAAAAAGGAAATGAAATCAAATCATATTTAATGGTGTGTCATTTAAATAGCTTTCGACACACAAACAGGAAGTTTGAAAAAAACGAAGCATTGAAAGTATGCAATTGTTTTATATTAAATTGTAGGCTCATGTTCAAAAAACTTTGAAATTATTTGAGTCTGAGTGAATGTTTTTATTTACTTATGTATCTAATTACAATACAAATTAATTTAAAATTAAAATGATAAAGATATTACCACTTCCAATTTAAACTAAAACATATAGCAACAATACACATTCAATATCCAAGCTGCATGAAATATAATTTATTCTATAACCATAGTTGACTACAAATAGAGATTCGAATCTAAATTGACGATTTCGAGTTTGAAAATTCATCGAGATAATATCGCAACCCACAAAGAGGAACATTTTAAGAAAGATCCCCATAGAAAGTTCGGGCATCTACAAAGGGAGTGGCACTTAGTGAACAATGTTTATCACAATAGCACAGTGCTGATGGCAGCCCTGTCATTCTAGGACCAGCGGACCATTTATTTAATTGAAAAATTTGTTCAATAAAATCAAAACAAGGTAGAGGGACGAACTCGAAGAAAATGGCAGCAGTACAAGTCTTATCAACAGCAGTAAATATTATTTAATGAATTATTGAATGAAACAGCGTCTTAAAGAACAGCATCTTTTGGAATCTTAGAATTATTTATTGATCAGATACCTGCTTTTCTAAACCACATTTATGAAACTAAACCGTTGGTTGTGCGAAATTATGCTAGAAAGCTTTAACCGCAACAGATTACCACCTGTTGTTACAGTGTCTCCATTATCTTTAAGTTTTCAGATTCGACACAATTGGAAAACTGTTTCAATATTCGGAAGTAAGCTCGTGCTGTAAAAGAAGTTGGTAACAAGAGGTATCCCTTATAGCCATGAGAGTTATTTTCTTCATAATATTTATTGATTTGAATATTAGTTTCGAAGGTGGAAAGTACACTCTTCCAATAAAATGGTACCGTAGAGAGTAAAGATTTATACTTTTAGGGTATATGTACATATATGGCGGACTTTTGAACGATCTTATATACCATATAACATATGTAATAGCTTTCTTTCAGTTAGGTTTACGACCTAGCCTCTTACACCACTTATATTGTGTGCGTTAACTTTATATTCCACACATATCGCGCTTTTAAACAAGCAAAACATTTCAATGCTACCTCACACAGTTTTTGTTGTACAGAAATTTAAATTTTTGGTTTTATTAACAAAATTCCGTACTATTTCCTTTAATTACAATTACTTGAATTGAACGAAATCCAATAAAATTTAAACAAAGTTTAGCCTTAACCTTGTACTGCATTAAAAAAGTTGTTTTTTATTTTTTGCTTTAAACACATTTGGTTCGTTAAAAATTGTTACATTATTACCGTTTTAATCAAAACACAGGTAATCAATAGTTTAAAATCCTCAAACGAATTTGGTTTTTTCTATTCATGGTTTACTCACTTTGAATCCTGTTGTTCAGTCAATCCGTTGTTTTTATTTTTTTTTTTTTTCTTTTTTCTATTTGTACGTGACATTGTCGATTGTCTGAAGGTCCTGAAATCATGTGAAGTAAAAACTCCAACGAAACACCACAAATTTTTTAGCTCTTAATGTTGTTTAAAGTTGAGCTAAAAAAAAAAACGAGAAACTGAAAGTTTTACCAGCCGTATTCGATGTTCCAATAACATACTTCAATTGCACACGCAAACATTTCACTATATTGCTTAACATTTTACTTTTCGAATTTTAAACAGAAGTTTCCGTTTAACAAAAAAAATAATTCTTTAAATTTTATATACGAAGTATTTAAAGCAAAGAAAACAAAGGTTTTGTTTTTCTCTTTTTTTTTAAGAAGGAGCCAATGAATATTAAAAATAGGTTTCAAATGGCCTGGAACAATTGTTCACTCTTCAACGCCAAATTTTAACAAAGGTTAATGAAAAAATGACCTCCACCTGGGTAACAATCTTGTCGCGATGTGGGGGCTTAAGTGTACTTCGATCCACTCTGTGACCCAGAGTGGAGTGGAGTGCATGACTAAAGGTTACCCTAATATCGTGGGAAGACTTTGCTCCGGATTGACGTCGTATTCTCTCTTTTCGGACCGTCGGATCACGTATATTTCTTATACCCCTAATCCGAAGTGTTAAGCGACCCGTGCTTATCGGATGGTTTGCAGTCGGGGGTCTAATCTGATTGTATTATAACGGAGCCTCACTGATACCTGGGCGCCTCAGTGAGTATTAGGTTTTCTACCAAGTCCTTGTCATGCTAGCGGGGGCTATGGCATGATTGACCTCCTTTCCCCCTTGCTCGTGGGACCTATATGAATTATGGATTTCCCAGTTTGTCTTTTGACTACGGATTGGACGTGACCCAGCTCATTGCGCAAATCCAGGCGAGTATCGTTGATAACAACAACGAAATCGTCAGGAATTTCGCCCCAGCTGGCATGAGGATCATGACTGTAGAGGAGATCTTTAGTGAGGCGAATGCTTTGGCAATCCCCACTTCGACAGAAGATATGTGCGTGGAGTCAGACCCTGTCTCCCCACTATCGGATGAAGACGGTGACAATACAGTCATCGAAAGGCTCCCCTTCACTCGGGTCCAATTTGCTACTGGGAGCAATGAGGTGGGGTTTTTCCCTTTAAGGAACCCTCTTGTGGGACGGGATGCTTCGGATCCCACCAATGCATCGGTTTTGCATTGCGTGGGAGGAGGTGATTCGTCTCACAAGGGGGGAAGGACGGGGCGGAAACGTTCCGCTATGTACACTGAGAGGAAGTCGTATCGCAGGGCTTGCACGGTCTTGAGGAGATTCGCAAGCTGCGGTGTTGATTCCCTCTCTGTCAAGGAGCAGAGGATGCTGACTCGTCACAGAGGCACTGTTTCGCGGTATGAGTCCAAATACCCGGGCAGTGACCTCTCACGAGGCGCTGACTCTGGAAAGGAGGATGATCCCTTGAGTGCCGATGGGAGCGTGATGCCAATTGCATCTACCTCTCAAGCAGCAAGCAAGGGGCATGAAGGTTCTACACCCTTACTCCCAACTGGAGCAATGGAAAACACCAGGGTTTTCAAACCTCCGGAGAAGAGAAAGGGTGATGGTGTTCCTTCTACAATGGATAAAGGAAAGGGGGTAGTAAATATCGCTAATCCTTTATCACAGAAGAAGGATGTAAGGTTGGGGGCGAAGGAGGTGGAGGGGCACTTTTCAGTAGATATGTCTTCTTTGCAGGTTTCTCGCAAGAGGAATCGCATGAAGAGGGGCAGATCTGATGATGAGCCTTCCTCCAGCTCCAAGCGTCCTAAGAAACAGGATGACCTGGGAACTAACCCTTCCCTTCAGCTGGCTTTCATCGACAGGTCGGATTTGGATGGCAAAATCTCTCCTGAAAGGTGGAATCTAGTTGACGAAAGGTTAATTGAATTCATTTTGGAGGAGAGTTGCGATGGCATGAATGCCCGCATATCTTCAATAGGTTGGTCCAAGGGCATCAAGGTAGTGAACTGTGAAAACGGGGGAACTGTAAAGTTCCTTGTGGAATCAGTGAAGCGCCTTGGTGAACTCTGGCCTGGTGCTCGGTTGGAGGTGGTCCCTCAATCCGACCTCCCTCTACGTCCAATAGCGAAGGTATGGGTCCCGCCTACCTTTAGGCGGGTGAATGTCATACCAAAACTTATTGGAAAGCAGAATGATGGATTGAACACCAGCTCATGGGTAGTTGTCAACTTCCGGACTGGTAATAGTAGGAAAGGCTGCGATCTTAGGATTGCTATTGATCAGGATTCCCTTCAGTGGCTAAGGGCAAGGGGTGGTGTAGTGTTATGTGGGTTGGCACGTCTGAAATTCCGTTATCCGGACATAGTCGGTGTCAGATGACCCAGAGGGGGCTAAAAGTGGTGCAGATTAATTTGCATCACTGCGAAGCCGCCTCACACAACCTATTAACCACCCTGCGCCGCCTTGAAGCTGATATCGCTCTTATCCAGGAACCCTGGATCCTTAGGGATAGGATCCTGGGTTTGAGCGATCCTGACTATAGGTTACTTGTTCCTGGAACAAGTGATAAGGTACGGACCTGTATTTTAGCTAGAAGTGGTTTGGACTTGTTAATCACTCCTTCCTTTTGTACAGGTGACGTAACAACTGTGGCCTACAGAGATGACCATGGGATCGATTTGATGCTGGCATCTGTGTACATGCCGTATGAGGCTGCATCCCCTCCTGGTGGCTTAATTGAACTACTGGTGGAGCATGCAAAGAGGAAAAGATGTCAGCTTGTCTTGGGTTGTGATGCCAATGCTCATCACACCCAATGGGGCAGTGCTGACATAAATACTAGAGGTGAGTCTATTTTGAATTTTATTATTCTTAATAGGCTCAGCATTTGTAACGCTGGTAACACGCCAACGTTTAGAAACCGTGTTAGAGAGACGGTAATTGACATTACGCTCACTAACATGGATAGGTCTATGATTAGGGACTGGAGGGTTTCAGATGAGTGTTCTTTTTCTGATCACCAACTGATATCATTCAGTATTAATCTATCTGGGGGCCTTAACAGGCCTTTTAGAAATCCAAGAAGAACCGACTGGATCAGGTATGAAAGGGCTGTGGAGGGGGAGCTTAGAGCCCTTAGGGGACGCTCCACTCCTGGCATCAATGATCGAGTTGGATCTTTGACGGATATTTTGTTGTCTTGTTATAGAGATGCTTGTCCTCTTACTTACCCGGGTAAGAGGAGCCAGCCTGCCTGGTGGAATGCGGAACTCCAGAGGCTCCGCCGTTGTACCAGGAGACTCTTTAATAAGGCTAAGAGGTCGGGCAGGGATGTGGACTGGTCTGCATATAGATCCAGTTTTAATGAATATAAGGGAGCAATAAAGCGCTCAAAGAGAACCACCTGGATGAGTTTCTGCAGTAGTATCGAGGATGTTTCAGATGTGGCTCGTTTCCGTAGGATGTTGTCGAAGGAACCCAAAGTCCTAGGCTTCATCCAAAAGAACGATGGCATGTGGACATCCTCGAGAAAAGAAACCCTAGAGGTTCTATTGAGTACACATTTTCCCGATTGTGAGGATCCAGGAAGCTATCCGTTGGGTGTAGCTGATCCCTTCTGTGATGCTGGAACTACGCCGGTTTTGGAAGACATCATTACCAGGGATAAGGTCAAATGGGCTATTAGTAGCTTTGAGCCGTTCAAGTCGCCTGGTCCGGATGGTGTCTTTCCGGCTCTGCTTCAGCATGCTGGTGATATATTACACGAATATCTGGTGGACGTGTATAGAGACTGTCTCCGGTGGTGTGATATACCTGAGGTTTGGAAAGATGTGCTCGTGGTGTTTATACCGAAAGCTGGTAAACCCAGTCACATCGGCCCTAAGGATTATAGACCGATATCACTCTCATCCTTTCTCTTGAAAGCTTTGGAGAGACTTATCGATCTATTTTTAAGGTCAAACATTGACTGGTCTCTGTTGAGTGGGTCGCAACATGCTTACATTAAGGGTAAGTCTGTTGAGAGCGCTCTTCATGAAGTGACTGGTTTTGTTGAGGCGAATATGGCTAGGGGTGAGTACACACTGTCGGCCTTCCTTGATATAGAGGGGGCCTTCAATAACGTTACCACTTCTTCTATTGAGAATTCACTAAGGGATATACATGCCCCAGATTTTCTGGTGCGGTTTATCACCCACATGTTGGGTAATAGACTAATCCGATCAAATCTGGGTGGATGTTCTGTCGTCAAGCGTGCGACCAGGGGTACACCACAGGGGGGTGTCCTATCCCCTCTCTTGTGGCTCTTGGTTGCAAATGTTGGTCTCAGGCTCCTCGAAAGTAGGGGCTTTAAGGTTGTGGCTTATGCCGACGATGTGGCTATTCTTGTGGGTGGTAAATTTTTGCCAACGCTGGGGGAACTGATGGAGTCTGCTCTTGGAATTTTATCCTCTTGGGCGACAAAGTGTGGTCTGGGGATAAATCCAAATAAGACGGGCCTCGTTTTGTTCTCGCGTAGGTACAAGATTGAAACCTTCAGGTTGCCAAGATTAGCTGGTAGGGAGCTTCCGTTGTCTTCTGAGGTCAAGTACTTGGGTGTTATCCTGGACAGTAAGCTGAACTGGAAACGAAACACCGAGGAAAGAATGAAGAAGGGACTAAATGCTTTCTACCAGTGTAGGAACTCCATAGGTAAGAACTGGGGTCTTCCGCCGAGAGCCATTCGCTGGATATATCTGGCGATTGTTAGACCGGTTATTACTTATGGCTGTGTTGTTTGGTGGTGTGCCTTAGATAAGAGTTTTCAACGGAAAATCTTGGATAAGGTTCAGCGGATTGCCTCTTTGAGTATCACTGGAGTGAGGAAAAGTTGCCCTCAGGCTGCTCTTGATACTATGCTCTGTCTGACCCCGCTTGACTTATATGATTTTCGCAATACTGAAGGCTATTGAGGCCATAGCTGGTGGCCCATCTTCGGATTCGGAATCTTACACGATCTTCGTTGACAGTCAGGCTGCCCTTAGGGCCATTGCGTCGGTCTGGTGCAAATCACGGCTCGTTCGCGAGTGCAAAGAGTCGTTGCGGAGTTTTGGACCGGACCGTATCCGTCTATGCTGGGTTCCGGGTCACAGCGGAATACTGGGCAATGAGACGGCGGATGCCTTCGCTAGGTTAGGTTCGCTTTCGAGTGGCGATTTGACGGTTGGTCCTGACCCCCCAGTCTGTCACCTCTATGGCCTCATCGATGGATGGGTCAGGAGGGAAGAGCAGAGATGTTGGGGGAACGGATCGGGTTGTTCTGTTTCTAGGCGTCTGTGGCCTGCTGTGGACAGCAAGAGGACAGAGTTGCTGATGGGCTTGGTTAAGGCCAGCTTAAGGTTGGTTGTCGGTTTTATCACGGGGCACTGCGAGATTAGGTCGCTGACGGGGATCTGGAACAGATCCCAGCCGGACTATTGCAGGGTATGTTGCGATGAGGAGGAGTTGGAGACTGTCGAACATCTCCTCTGCAACTGCCCAGCCCTTGGTAGGTTGAGGCTGAGGACCCTTGGCAGGGCCTTCTTTGAGAACTTGAGTTCTGTGTCGAGAGCCGACATCAAGGCTCTCCACAGATTCATTAGCAGCTTGGGCTGGTTGAGAGGTGCTAGGGCTTCATAAGTGTAGTCGCACTCTCAACCTCTGTTGTTTTGTGTCTGTTGTTTTTCGTTCCTCTGTTTCCTATTCTCCCTCCCCTTCCCTATTTTTCCTATATCCTCCTTTTCCTTCCTCCCCTAAGGACAATGTACAATGGGTTAATTTGGACCTCCGGGTACTGTGCTTGTCTTGATTGACAGGTGCACGTCCTCTAACCTAACCTAACCTAACCTAATGAAAAAATTACAAAAAATTTTACAAATGAACTCTGTACTGTATTCATAAATTCTAACTATGAAAAAAATACCTAATGCCACTTGCTATTGATATACCAGAACTAGATCTAACACTCGACTTTCAAGAAAAAATATTTTTCCGGCTTTAATCCAAAAAAAGCTGCTAGTATTCATAGAATCAATAACTAGATGCTATTAAAGCTGCCGTTTTCTTCTTTTTTTTTAAAATTATTATAGGTTTCGAATTAATTGCAGTTATTAAAATGATATGTAAATCTGGTAAAGATCATACGAAACTAAAGTTGAATAGCAATAGTGTCGAAACTTTTTGAAAAGTTGATGATGTCTAAATTAACACTGTTACGAAATAAAAGGTCCTTTTTAAGTACGTCCTGTTCTTAAATTTCAATAAAACAAACTGGGCGTGAGATATCATCGAACATTTTTATTCATTTGGAAGACCTCGTAGTCGCCGTAACGTGAGGACACGGTTCATATCCCATCTCAACAGGTTTCTGACAAAAACTCTTAGAGTAAATTAAATTGCCATGAAAAGTTTCTCAAAAATCTGTCGTTCGGAATTGACTTTAAACTGTAAGGTCTTCCACTAAGATATAAAATTAACACACATAGCATAATTGGTGTGAGAAACTAGGTTGAAATCTTGACAAAAGGGTTGTAATGACCAATAATGAATTATATATTCAAGGACATATTGATGACGCCACGGCTTCTCTGGGTGGAGCTCATCTTTGCCGCTATTGGATTGGTGTCGTCTAAAATTCGACAAATTTGTTTGTTTACATAACCATACTACTATCTATCAAGCGATCAAAATTATGGTCAGTTCCAAACGGTTCCAAACCCCATTCTGAGAACACAAGCTTTTGTCCACGGTTATCCGTGGTGACTTGGCAAAATAGACTGAGTAAATGATAATTAATTTTACAGCTGTAGTTTCAACAAGATGCCATCAAATTTCAGAAGCCTCTATTAGTAGACCCTGTACAAACTGGTAAATTCCGAGCCATCAGTTTGGCTTTAGAAAAAACAAAGCTTTATTCAACAAACACCCAGATTGATATTGTCCTTCTTTGGTTTTTGACATTTATCAAATGTTCGACACAGTTTGATACAAATTCGCGATACACAAATTAAAACAAAATTTTGCTGCTCGGCGAAACAAAAGATTTTGTATAAACTTAGCAAGTAACCTAGTTTCACACTGACCTCTTTAGTCGACGCTCACATTCAATATCAACTGATAGCGGACATTTTAAAACAAATTAAGGCATTAATGATACTGACCTTAATGATGATTCTCAATATAATATTTTGTATTCGGTAACTGTCAGTTAACAACAACAACAAAAATAGAATGAAAATAGCAAATAATTGATTTATTTCTTCTTGAATTCATACACTCACCCTAACATACAATAAATTTGAAAAATTTTTGCAAAAAAAAAAACTAAAAAGAAATAGAAATAGGAATAAAAGTAGAAATAGGAATAGAAGTAGAAATAGAAATAATTGTTTGTATTAAATATTTAGTTGTTACAATTATAGAAATTCTTTTTGTTATTATTGTCGTGCCATTTAAAGTGCGAATTAAATGAAGTTGAAGTGCAAAATCGCGTGAGAGAATTCAATTATATTAAAAAGATATTAAAGAGTCTATAATCGTAAAAATGGTTGACACGTAAGATTGCATTTAGCCTCAAATTTATTGAATCTATAGGAGGTTAAATATCATATTTCTTTATGTCTGGAAGTTCAATCTTATTTATCTTTTTTAATTATGTTTCATAAAGTATTGTTAAGGGATAATTATATTACAGCCTAGTAAAAAAATATAGAAAACTGTGCTTAATGTAAAGGAGATGCCATTATTACTCACCTTGAATATGCTCCCATAACTCAAATAAGTACGTAACTAAACAATACGTTGGCTTTAAGTGCCTTAAGTGGCTTTAAGTGCTTCCAATTCGAAGGATTGTTCAGGCAACTATAATACGTTTTCGGGTGATATCAGACCCAAGTGTAGCAGAACTGATTGAGGCTAATGTGGTCAATACTTTCAAAAACATAACGGTATTACAGCTCCTGTAAGAAAGTGGGATTAATTAATGAACAAAAAATGAGAATTAAATCGTTCCATTTGACGCTTCTGAGCAGTGAAGTGATGATGCACAAGCTTACGTAGCTTACTTCCATCTACCATGATATTCCCATAACCATATAAGGTTGCAATTAATTCTGTAATACTGCTATAGAATAATCTACAATGTGTTTAATGAGTTTAAAAGAAAATGTAATTTTTATTTTTGTAAAAAATACTTCTAAACTTTATAAAATACTTACACATGAAATTATTCAAAATAAATTTCAACACTTTAGAATTCCCTATGCCCCAGCACAGTACAAGTTATTCCTATAAACGATATGCAAAATATTTCAAGTTGAGAACATTAATAAATTTATTGTGCTTTCTCTTCATCAACTCTAATGCCGTCAACATTTTTTATAATTTTAATTGCTTTTCACTCATCCTCATCAACAACAGCGGGAGCACCTTCACCAACAACAACAACAGTAACAACTATTGCCATCATAATAATAAATATCTCAAGTATGTATATGTATACCATAAATGAACGAATGAATCTAACAAATGAGTGAATGAATGAATGAATGAATAACTGAACGAACGACCGAAAGAACTGATGAAATTAATGTATGAATGAAAGAATGAAATATTCAAAATACATTCCCATTAAAAAACCTCTTTTCCATTAAAAAACAAAACAAAAAAAAGAGGGAAATATAAAACAAAACAATAGCTAGCACTCATAATATGAGTGTGGGAGTAACACCACGTGACACATATGTATGTATGTTCCATAAAATCTGCACAAATGAACGCACTTTTCGAAGGATTAAAGTTAAAAACATATCAAGTAGCAGCTCTTAAACATACATCCACACATTCTTTATACTTAACTTCCAGAGATGAGAGCAGAGATGAAAATATGTGGATAACTTAGTGAGTGAATGAGTAAGTGGGTGAGTGAATGAGAATGCTGTGGTGTGGATAGGTGGTATATGTAGGAACCACGTAAATATACTCGTTACTCGTAAAAAAATAAACTGAAATTACAAACCATAAAAAAAATTCTATTTTTACGGAGAAAGTTAATATTTTATGCGCAATTTGCACAGATTGTCGTACAACACAGCAAAGATCCTCCTAAAGTATCATATGCGAACAGAAAATACTTTTAAAAACAAATTAAATTATAAACTTGAATATACGAGAGGGACAAAAAGGAAGGAAGAAGCTTTTTGATGTAAAACAGCTAAAGAAAGTTAAAACTTTTGATGAAAAAGTTAAAGTTAAATTTATTATCCTATAAAAAACATCAACTTTTCATGAACAATGAATATTTGTGCAAATCTACGCCTCTGGCAGTATTTAAATACCATTACACTGTTGCTTGTAACACAAATATGGAGGCTTGATACTAAGTTTTGTAAAGCATGTTAAACAAGCTCACTGGCTTTAAGCATATTCGTTCATCAACCTATCTACCTAGAAATAACCCGTTGTCTTCTGACAAAAAACTCAGAGCATAAGTAAATTGCCATGAAAAGGTTCTCAAAAATCTGTCTTTGGAAGTCGACTTTAAACTGTATTGGTCAGAAATCTGCTGAAAAGAAATCGTCGATGAAATATATTTTTCATAATTTGGACTGGGACTTGAATCACACCTTATAACTCACATCACCTTATAACTCATAACCCGTTGTCTTCTGACAAAAAACTGAGAGCATAATTAAATTGCCATGTAAACTGTTTTGGTCAGAAATCTGCTGAAAGGAAATCGCCGATGAAATATATTTTTCGTAATTTGGACTGGGACTTGAATCACACCTTATAACTCACATCTAATAAGCCGACTCACTAACTGTATTACACCGACTTTATTAATATTAGATAGGAAACGCTAGACAAGTTCAATGGTGCGCTATATTTCCGGACAGGTTCTAAACGATTTCGGGCAAAGTATTACTGGGAATGTTAAGGTCAAGGAACTAATCTGGAAACATATAACAAAGAGTTCGAGAGTAACAATCTATGTGAATAATTAGTCGGGACTGAAGGATCAGTGTGGACATACTTGTGTAAAATGCTACTGAGCGCCCGTATGTCAGATAATTGCTACGTTACTTAGAACGAAGTTTCAACTGAGCTGACAAGATCAGGTCCACTTAATCTATATACCACTTAACTTGTCTATCACTTAATGTCTTAAAATTCGAATCACCTTTCCAACTATTAAGCAATTTGTCTCAAACGAAGTGTATCCAGTTATATGCTATCGTCTCATTTTAGTTGTACATATGAAACTAACAACCACAGCCACAACATTGACAACATAGTTATTAAAATTATTATTTTCAGAATGGATTTGATTTGATTCGTTGACAATTTGTTGTATGCACATGTGGTGTTGCGCATGTTGATGATGATGGCATGACATTTATTGTTCAGCACTTGTTTAACATGATATTTCAAGTCAGCGTAGGTATGAAATGAACAGAAATAAAATGAAATGCAACAACTAACTCTGGATAAGTGCAACAAAACACATCGTATTTTATTTTATACGACAAAAGTAATAACAATAATCACAACCACAACAATAACAACTATATTACACACTAAAAACAATAAAAGTTGTACAAAAAGACAGTATTAGACATATGAAACGTATACAACGAATAGAAATTCAAAGTTTAACTTGAATACCAAATATGCATACATCTGCAGTTACACTAAAAGGATATGTGAGTGATTTTGCACCACCATTTAGTAAAAACGAAAGCAAATAGAATTGAAGAGTCATAGAGAAATTCGGGAGTTGAGTAATAAAAGACAATTATTTGAATTTATAATTGCGTGAGCAATGGGCTCCGTAGTCTAGTAAATCCTAGACTATTTATACAAATCACGATAGCGGGGATTGGTATGACGTTTATATCGACCTCCGCCTCCGTTCTATAACATTCTAAGTCGAAAAAGTGTGTTTTGAGTTATGTGCTCTCAAAGTTTTTACGCGAAATACGACGATATGTGTATTCTATTTAGATTTTTCCCTATAACTTCGGAACGGATAGGCGCATTTTAACCAAATTTTGACATTATTTAAGTTAGACAACGTAGAATTTAAAAATGCAAGAACATTAAGTCCGTTCCAAGTAGCTTAGAACATTATAGAACGAAGGCGTCGATATCATGTGAAATGTAATTGAGCATTTTCGGGTATTCTCTTTGTCAAATTGATTAATTTCGTAGGTACTCCTTTTGCTGCTCTACTTAAGGAGTCAAATGCCTTTTTGACATCGAAAAGTTTTATTTTATTTCTTTAAGTATTCTGAGTATCATGTAAAATAACCCATATACATACATTTATATTACATTGTACTCTAGTATATATGCACACGGCTTTTGTAATAATTTTACTTACAACTGTCATGTTTTGAAACAGTTCATAACTTTACTAAGCAAAAGCAACAACAACAGCTAAAAGAATAAAACAATGGCAAAACAAATTTAATAAAAACGAAAAAAGAAATTGAATTAAACAAGACATTTTATTTTCTACAGTATGGGTAACAGTTGTTGTTTTATTAAATTGATTTCCGTTTTAAATGCACACAGAAAGTGTACAGTAAAAAAAAGAATGAAAAAAAGAACTGAACAACACATGCAGTTCATATTCTTGCATTTTCTTATCCTTCCATGAGTTTGTCTTTTTGAAAATATTTTTTTTCTTTTTCGTTTTCGTTTTTTTTTTTTGTTAGCTTTTTAAACGCAAAATATTGCCGTCAACTGCAGTAACGACATGAAACCAAGCAACAACGTAAACATTGGGTAAATTAAGCCATTTGTAACTTCCGGTAGACATGTTGAAATGTCATAAATTTTGAATAATAATTGTGTAATTATAAGCAAAAAAAAAACACAGACAACAACAACAACAACAACAGCAATAAATTTATATTAAAACAAACAAGCACATACTTACTTACATGCGTACATACATTCATACATACATTCTACAAGTGAATGAAAACTCTTTTATTGCATATGGATAGAGAGTGAGAGCGACAGAGGAATAGAGGAAAAGAGATGGTAAAAGAGTTTTATTTAATTAAATAAATAAATTGTAAATTCCAACACAAACACTTATTCAATTTATTTTAATATGATTAAACTGATACGGCCTGTTTTTTTTCTTTTTTTTGTTTGTATGTTTGTAATCATAAGTACTCAAAATATAAACATACACAACTATGGTGGAAATAATAGCATTAATTTATACCAATACCGTGAACTTTTTTCGAATTGATACCAACAATAGTCTTCTAGACTCTAGATACTCAAAAAAGGAGTATTAGGGATTATCAACAACAACCATTAAATCAGTTGGCGTGAAATCAGAATTGTTGCAGAGAAATGATGGCTGAAAGATGTTTGAGAACAGTCTTGAATTTGAAATTTTTAAACGACTGCTAGACTATACAGAAAAATTGAACGTACTATAGCGAATCCTCGGTTTCTTTAATTAGAAAAAACAGGACAAGAGGCAACTAATCTGATTGTCACATAAATTTTAAAATTTTCGTATACAATCCTTAGAGCCAATAATGTAGACAGAATCTGCAATCCTTTTTCCCCGAATATTCGTTTACAGATTTATCGTGTTTGATAAATCAGAACGGATCCAGGGCTTCACGACTCAAGTCACAGCAATTCTGTCTTGAGATTTCGAAAACTTCGCTTTAATTATTGTTTTATATTTTCTTTTCGTTTTTTCCTTTAAGAAACGTAAGGCTGTAACAAATCAGCTCTCACTTCTTCTTAATATTTTTATCCCGTTGCTTCAATTTCATTACTTAGCAAGTACTAGAATGACAGAATTGGCTTCTGAAAAAACGCCAACTGTGAACACGATTTGGGTTGTTATATTGAATGCATTTTACCCATAAAGACCTCAACTTTCATAAAAGGCGGCGTAAAGTGGCATGCCTATTATGTTAGCTATTCATGTTATTATCTTTAGGAGATCAAAAGTTAGAGAAGCTTCACAAAAGGTTTATTTGGAAGAGAGAATTAAAGCTTCGCCATATTTTTAAATTCGAAAAGGATGATAAAATTTGTTTCCCAGTTTACAACTTGATTTGTTCAATTCTGTAGTCAAGGACACCACAGCTCCAAACTGCATCATGACTTCATTTAAAAATTGCGGATAACACTCCACAATGCTGTGCGGTAAATTTTTTTAGCTGTCTTCTAAACTTTGTATTTTAACGAACAATGCTACTACATTGCTGCTATTACTTTGAACTCAATTGTTTATGTGCATATTACAAAGGAAAAAGTGAAACTTTATGTTTCACCATCAATGCCAATTTTCAACGATATTAAAAGCCAAGTATAAACTTTCAATTACACATAAATTTATTTAAAAGTATGTATTAAATAAGTTATCAACATACACACATACTCGTACATACATATAAATATGCAAATAAACATTTACAAATAATTTTAACACTCAACAATATTCAATTAAGAGTGAAATTAATTTTGAGCAGCATCTTAGCTTATCATGAAAAGCTTTTGTTGATTGGTAAATTATTATGATGAGGACGATGACGATGAAGTAGTTTAAACGGTCCGTTCCTTTAGCTGGAAGTTATAGGACTATAATATAAAGTATGTGTATAGCTTAAATAGAAGTCGCCGTAGTCTAGTACTTAGGGTGTTGCCATATTGGCAGACATCAAAAATATTTCTCCAAGAAAGTTTCTAAAAAATCTGTCGGTTCCGTTTCTTAAAGGCATATCGGGCTGCAACAAAACTATCCCCAATATTTTAACCACGATTTAACACTACTATGTATCATTTCCTAGAAACAATACTAACCAACACTTGTAGAAACCTATGATGTTTACTGCTCGTAGTTTGAAGAAATTTAAAGAAATTTAAAGAAATATTTCTCTACACAGCGCTGAGATAAACTCTAATTGATTTTATTAAAATTAAAACAAAATTTTTGCTTCTAAAATATTGAAAATAAAATATTATCTTGAAATAATATGGTTTTTTATTGACTTATGTATTTACTATTGATATTGACAAATAAAAAATTTATCGTTATCGGCTTTAAGGTCTATTTTAAAGAGTCGATATAATCTGCTTGTTTCCATATCCTTTTGTTAAATTAAATTTCCTTTTTCAATGTGAAATATCGGCTTCAAAATGAAATGGAAAAATCTGTTGAAATGCTATGCGCAGATAAAATAAAATGAAATAAATTCTCCAGCCATAAAATAATTGCAATGAAATGTAGAATATTGGGCAGAAAAACGTAGTGAAAGTGCGGTGCGGGTAAAGCAAAGCATCCAACAAATCACAAAGAAATATTGTCAAATTAATCCAAAACGAATGGCGTCTAATGTGAGATTTACGAAAAGCAAAAACAAAAATGAATCAGAAATCGAAGAAATAGAATTGAAGCCAAAAAGGACGAAACTGCATTCAGGTGTGTAACGGCATCCTGTTGCATTTAATTTATGTCGAACTAAATAAAAAACGACGACGAACAACAATGCAAGCAAGCACAGATGCACAAACGAATACATAAATTTGTCGAAAACCAACAAAGTGTTGAAAGGTAAAGTTATACGTGCCACATCAAAAGCCAAAAACCAACCAAAGTTATTGAAAAGGAAAAGGATGTATGAAGTGAACAGATGTGGTATGTTTGAAACCGAACGATGCTGATGACGTTACAGCATATGACTACATATATTTTTATTTTTAGGCTTAAACAATTTAAAAGTGTAATAAGTACATATAATAGAAGTTGTCAAATGCAATGTTAGCCTAAGACGTAGAGCAATAGTTTTGTTATGAGCGCAGTTTAAAGTTTTCATTACATTAACATTTGATTACTTTGGCAAATCAAGTGGTACTTAAAACAAAATTGATTATTTGTCAATCAAAATCAGATGTTTTACATCTTTTGAGAGAAGTTGAAACATACAAAGTGTTCATACCTCTCCGTATAAGATGTTCCAGTACTTGTCTAGGACTCCATTCTGGAGTCATCTATGTGTCACTACTAGGTTTCCTTCTGATGATATGGCTGTTCGCTCTTCATTTTAGAATTTTGAGTTTTGCAGAGAATGCTAGGTAACACTCCAACCGAGAAAGTAGCATCTAAAATTCTGTATAAAACAAATGATACTTATCATAGATCGATCTGCAGGATTATTGCACAATTAGGTTGAATGCCCCATCTAGCATCCACCAACTTCCGTAGCGTGCTATTCATCTTAGTTTTTAAGAGAGAAGAAAGCGATACGAATCCTGTAATTAATATCTGAGATCCGCAGCTTAGCGATCGGATTCGTTAAAATCAAAGTTTCTCTTACCTATGGTACCTTTCCCCTTTTTGAACGTACTATAAATTGCGAAAACTTCACCCTAGACAACATTAAAATTATACATTAGCATATCTTCTTGTCCTTGTTGATATGCACGAACCCCTACCATGTTTCGATATCGATTTGAAATCTTCATTTTATTCCTTATCGTTATTTAGAGGGATGAACGCTCTATAAATCAACTACGAAGAGAGAGAAACGGAAGGCAGTAGTGTAAATTACTGAAAATATAACCCGTGATACTAGGCCAAGAACCTAAAGCCTACCAACTTTTGTTGGCCTTCTAGTTAACCAGGACCCTGTTTATCGTCACCATTAGTGCTTTGTTGAAGTTGTCAGAAGCGTCAGAAGTCTGATGCTCTATACGTATTACCTATTACGTAAGATCTGCAATAGCATTGCTAATACCACATTGTCTCATATTTTTTTTTTTTATTTATTTCTTTCTTTCACTGTTGATTAAACTTAGAACACAATTGCCATTGTTCTGTGGCAAGTAGTTAAAAATAACGTACCCAATATCCGTTCATAAAACTTTTTTGTTTTCTTTCTAAAACGCAAAAATATTTTCACGTGATTTTTGTGGTCACAAATTTGCATTTTCGTTCATACTAGGCAGACATGGTGAGTGTACATACATATGTATGTACAAATACCGTTTGGCTTTAAGGTTTCCCTTTAATGTCCTTTTGAAAATTTGCACAAATTGTGTTTTAACACTTTCATAGGCACAAAGAAACAATACAAACAAAAACAAAACAAGAATAAATAAAACAACATGCAATTTATATGCAAAATTAATTTCGTTGCCTTTTTTTCTCTCTGCACTTTATTTTTTTCTATTTAAAAATGCACACTCCGATACGATTACAAACAAACAAAAAAAAAAAAAAAGGAAAATATTTTATAGTCGGTCATAAGCCAAACGGTGTTTGCAGAAATTGAGTTTACGGTTCAGTTTATGCCTTCATTTTATTTACAACTCCACAGTGTATCATATGGCTTCAGCATTTAGTATCGTGTTAAACACAAATTATAAAGAGTTTTTTGTATTCTTTTTGTTTTTGCATTTTTCATTGTTGTTGCTGTCGTTATTGCACAGTGTGACTTTCTCATGGGAAATAGAAGTATTATATTAAGACTAAAATTGTCCAACTGTCCTAATTTGTTAAGAGTTCCCAGCGTGTGGTAAAGTAATTTTATAATGAAAAAACTGGCATACAAGATTAATGCTGAAAAAAAGAATTTTTTGTATTGTTTTTTCGTTTTAAGTACTAAAAATTTAATGCAAAATGTAGAAATATTTAATTTATAGTCAATGCATTACGCTTATTTGAAGTTTTTTTTTAACAAAATGAAGCATAATTTTCCATTACCTCCTCCTGTGAGAATATGATCTAGGATGTTAGACCAACCATCACAAATTGGCTCTATCCTGCCGTGATGAAGAACGTAGATAATTAGCTGTCGTGATCACCAGTGTGCTCCTTTCCACTCCAATCAAGGCATACTTTGCTATAATCAATTGACTTTCCTCTGACCTTCTATCACAGCAGAGGACTGAGATGGTGGCAATATGACTACATTCGAGGTTTTCAAAATAAATCTCTTGGTTTACTCGGTCAGCCAGGCTGCTGTACATATTTTCGAGGATTTCTCAAGAAAATTGCAAACTATTCAGAGGTAACGCTTACATATTTGTATTCAGGTATAGGGAAATTTGCATTGCTATGGATTTCGCAATTTCCAACATATTGCAGGACATATGTATTCCGATTGCCTTAGATTAATTGGATCGTTTTCCAGTGAGGCTTAATCTCGTTGGAAGCGGTTGGAAACTCATTTCTATTCTTTTAATGGGTACAAATAGCGTATATATAAAAATACCAGAACTGATATTGAGCTTATGATTTCATTGTTGATTGGAGTATGGATGCCAAATCATGCAATCTGAATGAGAAATGAGTTGAATTAATAGATTGCATTGTATGTAACCACCATTAGATCGAATGGACATACATCGCACAATATAATGGGCATGCCGGATAACTTGGAAATCAATCAAATGACTTCTCCAGAAGTTGAAGTGGCGGCGACTGTCCTATAAATCAAGATATTTTGTCGTAATTTTTAACAGTTTGCAGTGAAGATTCCTATATAAATTGTTTAGATTCTTTGTTTCTTCCATTTCAAATTCTTCACTTTCAAATTCTTAAAATTTTTTGGAAATCTTCAATTTCTTTGGGTATCATTATTTATCAACATTTTTATACTTTGCACCCACTGTACGTTATTATAATTAAGCATATGGTCAAAATAAGTTACTATATGTATAGGTAGCCCGTATAATTTTCTTTATTTTTTAAGCTTTTGTGTGAATAAAATATAAGATTTTTAACTTAAGGGCAAAAATATCAAAAATAATTTATAATTTATTAAAATAACAGAATAACAACGATATTAAATTAAAACGGACTGAAAAAGTGTTACATGTAATGTTAACAAGCTGAATGATTAAATTAGTCGACTCAGACATGAACTTAAAAATTGGAATTCATTAATTTAAGCAATAAATTAAAAAATTTTATTTGCTGCAATATAAGAACACATGCCATAGTTTCGGTTTTTTTTTTTTTTTTGGAAAATAAAACAAAATTAACAATAATTACAGTACAATATTGACCCTAAAAATCAAAAATAAACCTATTACGTAATGTCTCATTGTCAGATCTCAAACATACGAAATATTAAAAGTCAAAAAAAAAAAAAAAACAATTCAAAAATTGCTAAATTATTCGGTGTAGAAAAAGAAACATTTACTATTTCTGAAGTAGATGGATTCAGTAATCCGTACCATATAGTGTCAAAAAGTATCAATCATGTATGCCTACATATACGAATCTAAGAGTTTAAACTCTGTGAGATATATCGGGACTTTTAACAGGAACTTTTGAATTTCGACAATTGATAACAGCCATTTTATTGAAGCTATTTATGTCAAACTTGTTATCATTTATTCAGTTTGATAATCAATGATACCAATCCATATAAGATCCAAAAGCATTCAATAGACTGTCAGTCAGAACTATGTATAAATATGTTTAAGTATTTGACTCCTCACTTTCTGACATCCTTGAGAAATAATTATAAGAATTGGTGCAATAGCTTGATCTATTCTGGACTCAGTTTGATTTACTCTAGTTAATGTTTAATCGCCGGGATGGATAATAGTTGTCAATTATAGCTTCTCAATAAGGCTAAACACTGGCCTTAGATGGACTTAGTCCCTCAAAGAGGATCCGCTACCTTACCTAACCTATATAATTCCAAAAATTATTTTGCAATGAAAGTAAATGAAGACTGACTACAGAAATGATCCTGTGAAGTATAGTCTTAAATTGCAAAAATGACAAATTTTACTTCTTACGCCATTCCGTTTCTTTAAGCAACCTGTGACTGCTGCATAGCATCCCCCAATTTCATTTAAAACCAGTTGGGACTTTCCAGATGAATTATTTGAAGGGAGATTCAAGCTTCTTTGTCAACCAAGAAGATGGTTACAAAACCATTATAAAAATTGTTCATCCTCTTCAGATTCAAACTACATCATCTCAACTGAATCAATGCGATTATTTTCAAAAATTTCTTTTTTAATTTATCTTTTTAACAGTTTATTCTATTCAACATAGTCTTTGCTTTTAATAAGTTCGCTTAAATAATTTAAATGATTTTTTTTTTTGTTTTTGTAAATACAATGCAATGATTAAGTTTATGTGTTATAATTAGTCAAAATCTTCATCAAAATTAAAAATTGGTTCTATATCATCAAAATTATCCTGGTGATGCTCTCGCAACTCCTCCTCGTCCTCCAATTCAGTCCAAAAACTATTACGCTTATGTAAGACAGATGGTACATTAAGGCCGCTCCACAAGTTGTGATCTTCGTTTGATGATTTTAAAGGTTCTTGAAACATATTGTGTGGATCGTCAACAGCTTTGAAGCGAATTTCTTGGCGAGGCATAGAATTCTTAATGTCTTGCGATATGTCAGCTTGTGTATTTAAAGTTTTTAAAACTTCTTGTAATTTTCCCCAATAACTAGCGCCTGAATTCTGAATGTGTTCCTTTGATATGTTATGATATTTTGTAATACAATCGTTAGTATTTTTTAAATCTGTTTGATGCTTATATAATGTATGGATAGGTTCTTGAGAAGTTTCCAAAATTCGATTGTGATTTAAAATATTTTTTGTATTTTGTGTATCGTGATCATAACCGGAAATACTTTGTAACGTTTTGGGCGCTTTGTTAGTATTGTAAAAATTAATTTCGGAATTGTACAAATTGTTTAAAGGATGATTGATAGGAGTATTTTGCTGGTGTTTGTTTTTCAATATTTTCTTCAAATCCTCTTCATACGTGTCTTTCAATGTATCCAAGGGATTTATTTCTGCAGCTGCCAGTTCAATATCGCGGTAAGACATACGCTGTTGTGGTATTAGTGGGGGTGGTTTACTAAATGTAGTAGGTTTACCATTATTTATTAAAGAGTTATGAAACAAAGGCTGGTTTTCTTGAAAATAAGTTTGTAAACCCAACAAATTGTCCAAGGAGTCCTGTGTTATAGTACTTGGAGTTAGACTAGCTGAGTTCGATAAAATGCTGGCATCTCTTTTAAAACGAGATGTCTTAAGTTGCTCTTCAAATGTACCACCTCCAGTAAATATTGGTTGATAAAGATTGTATGCTTTATAATTCCAAGGATCATCTCTGCGATTAATATTATGCAGACCCATGAATGGTTTTAGAATATTCTCTCCAAAACCAAATATAGAACCAACTTGAGTTTCAGAATCTGTTGTACTTTTTAACGATGAAGGCGACAACGATGCTGATGATGATGTTATGATTGATGGTTGGGATGAAGTTTGATTTCTAATCGTGGATGGGATTTGATGATGAATATCGTAATGAAGCATGAAATATAAGTTAAAAAAATATGGAAAATGAAATAAATCAGATGTAATTTAATGAGAAATAATGATATTTTTAAGCTAATAAGTAATAAAAATTATTGAGTGGTTTACAATTGTCTTGTAAATTATATTGTTCTGCAACAAACTGTTTATCAGACTTTGAATGATGCCAATTACTTTTGCAATTGTACTTGGACCAGGAAATAGTGGTGCCTAACCTATGCGGTTATATTATAAGCACCTTATTTGAATTGGCAGAGATTTTATTTCACAATTTAGGGAACAAGATAAATCTATGAACGAAAGAGCCAAAAACAATGGACAGAAAACGATAAACATCCGTGAATTTGATCCCACGCAAGGTAGATCATTTTTAGGAAGGATTTAAGTGCGCCAGTTACGAATTGCACTAAAAGAAACAGCCTTGCAGCTGGGCCCATAGTGCCAAAAAGGTTTATGTTTTGAGTAAGCGAAACCAAGACAACATCTGGAAAGAGAAAATTTTGGAAAAACGTACTTTGATTGAATGCAATCACAATTAATATAAATAAGGCGCATAAGTCTAATTATACAAAAACGACTGTAAAATCTGATAATGGTAGGTAGTCTCATATTATAGGACCGCTTTTCATCTTTCAGGATCGATCAAATTTATTAGAGAGATGGAAAAATTAAGTTCGTGGACTAACTAAATGCTATCATTTACAGAAGAGCATATACGACTGCCGCTGGCATTTACACAGCATAACACCCAAAACACACTTCAAAATTAGTGAAGTCTTGATTTTAGAAGAAAAAAAAATCAGGGTTATAAGCTAGCCAGGGAGTCCTAAAAAGAAAATTCGAAATAATGAGTCAAAAAAATTATTTTAAAATCGTTTAAAGGAATGCTTCTCATTATTTTTACAACACTGTACATATGTGGTCTCATTAAAAGCAATTTTTTGATTTGCAAATGCAATTGGTACTTTCCAATTCTGATAAGGATAATCAACTCACTCAATTGATATACGTACATAAGTTTGGAATATGAACAGTAAGCGCTATATATAAATAATATTAAAATTAATTTCATTAAATATAAAAAAATATCACTATTATACGAAAAAGAAAATTTCATTCAATTAATCAATTGATTCCATTGAGCTATTGGACTTTGAAGAATTTTGAGTAGACATTTGATTTTTCGAAGGAATTCCCAGTTTTTTCGATGTTATTTTCTTAGGTTTATTAGCAGCATTTATTTCGTTAGATGTTGCTTTTGAAATCACATTAGACTCTGTAGTCGTTATCTGTCGTTTATTTGTAGTAATTGCCTCTTCTTCTGAAGCTTTATTTTCTTTTGGTAATAATATCACGATTTCTTCTAATTGATTACTTTTTCCTGTTACATTCTTTTGATCTTCGGTTTTTGTTAATGCATTCGTTCTACCAATTTTATTGAAATGTTTATAATTATCAAAATGTTTAGCCTGTGCCATCGAAAATGGCTTAGGCCGTTGCTTTTCTGGCTTATATTGACCTCTCATGGCATAAACGCTATGTGTGGTCGATTCTGCTATACCTATTGGTTTTGTATTCGCTTTTGAATTTTGTTTAGATTCGGGTTTTGTTGTTTTATTTTCGTTACTTTTATTATCCACTTTTTCTATTTTGTTCATGCTTTCTTCTAGTTTTAAAGGTTTTGCGTTCATTTTTTCTTTTTTTTCCTTTTCATCTGGCTGTAGTTCTTTAACTATCATTTCCTCCTTTTTTTCCTCCTCCCCCTGATCCTCCTCATCATCTCCAGCTTCAATTGTTTCCTTTTCTAAACTATTGTCACTTTTTAGGGTTGCAATTACAACTTCAGTTTTTGCTTCTTTTTCCATGTTAGGCTCTGTGGTTTCTCTTTTATATGATTGATTATTTTTAAAGAAAATGTTGTCCTCTTCCGGACCATAACCATCTTCAGTTGTTATGTGTAAGTTTAGTCTACCATCTTTAAGATATTCTTCTTGATGACGATTGGTTAAATAGTTTTTATCGTAACCCTTTTCAGCCATTTCCATTAGCCAATGTTTGTATCCAAAGTTTTCTTCTACTTGGGGGTTACGATAATTTAGGATGTGATATGTCTCCGGTAAAGGAGGGGAGTAGGCACTAAGACTTTCATCCAAACTCTTTAGGATTTTATTCTTGCATTCATTGCAGCACTGGGTTAAGCGTTCCTTTATAACGGAGATTAAGTTCTCAAACGAAAGTTTATCTTGTGTTCTTACTGTGTTAATGCTTTTGCTGTATTCTATTGGTGAAGATCTAAGCTGACTATAGGTATTGAATATTTGGTGTTTACTTACACCATTTGTAAAAAGATAGGGATTTTTCTTAGTAATAAAACCGGCTGGGTAATTGCTAATTTCTGAAGCTTTAGGTCCACTGTAGTCCACTATGTGGCGAGTAGGCGAGTAGTAGCTTTGTATTTCATTTGTTATAGCATTTGGTGGTTCAATTGCATACGCTTGAGCTGTATTGAATAATTTTGAATTTATTTGAGGATATACAAACGAATTTACATTTATATCATCTGGATTAACCATTTGATATGCTTGAGTGTCTACACTATACTCATCTACATAGGGTATAGTAGTAGTATCCAAAGAGTTATACATGCTTAAATACCGATTCTGTGGTAGCATTTTGGGATTGCTATGATACGCAGCAGGACTATTATATTTTACTACATAATTATTGTAAAGACCTTCTTGGGGTGACTCATACACCACTTCTGGTTGTTGATTATAAGCCATTGCTGAAGGTTGGTTTTGTGGTATAGTAACCGGCACTGGCAAAGCTGTGTAAATATCATTATCGATATAACTTTGTGGTTCCTTAGCTTGTATTGCCTTACGTTGCTCATTACCAGTTAAAACATAAGATGTAGAAGGCATAGGTTGATTATAACTTTGTTGCGTTGCTTCAGCCTCTTTACTCTCCTTAACACCTTCATAGTGATCAGTACCAGTTGTCAATTCCATAGGCACTTGATTGGCCTTCTCTAAAGCTTCGCGTATCGATTCGGCTTTGTAACGCATTAAAGCCTCAGCGGGTGTCTCATTTGGATTTAATGTGATTTCTTTTAAAGAATTCTTATAGGTTTTACGCAAAGCATTCAGTGAATTTTCATCAATTGGTTCTAAAGTGGTAAATTCCTCCGTTGAACGTTTTGAACGTGACTTTTTCGAATTATTATTTCTTACAACTACTAAATAGGCAGCAGGACTATTATTGTTATTATTATGATCGTTTATTGCAAACCTTTTGTTTAAATTTTTTGTTGTTATATCTGCATTGTCAGTTTCCATGGCTGTTGTGTTGGTAGCGGTTAGTAGGTCATCATCGTTAGGCATCGTTATTTGCTAAAAACAGGATAATGCTTTAACAGGATGATGCAGGATGGATGGGAATGAAAAGAGAAAAATGCTTATGAACATGAATGAATACTTTAAAATTTACAAATGAGTTAGTGTGTTGGTGTGAGTGATTTTATAAAAATTCAATAGAAGTGTTTGAAAATAAAAATGTTTAAAATTTTAAAGTAGACAGTGTAAAGTTGAAATCAAAAATAACAATTACAAGGAAATAAGTTCAATAATAAATTGCAATAGATAGGAAGCAACACAACAAGAATAGTTTAATTTGTGCACTTGATATTAATCATTTAGCAGCCTATTTAACCATGGACTAATTAAATGTGAATGAATTAGTGCCCGAACGCAATTAAATAAAGATAAATATTTCAGTTATTATATATTCGTGCCTTAAATGAGTGATGAATTATTGTGTCATCATTAGATCTTATGTCGCAAGTTAATTATCAAATATATTGGGTTATAACAACATACCGGCAATAGTTGCTGTTGCTGTAGCATAGCAGCAATTTCTTCATCTCCAACCGCGGCACGATAGCCACCGTTGTAGGAACCGTAAGCATTAGAGCCATAACCTCCACCACCATAAAGACTACCAGATGGTTTGTATTTAGCAGTGTGAGCCGGCCCTTGATAATAAGTTGGTTTTGGTTGCGGTTGTGCATATCCTCCATTGTACGCGGGAGGATAGCGACTGCCTCCAGTACCATAATAATAATTAATAATAGTAGGCTTTTCTTGTTTACCTTTATCCTTGCCAAAGATATCGAGATCAAATAAATTCTTCAAACCTTAACATTGGAGAAGAGATTAAAATGTAGATAAAAAATCATACAATGAAATGTACCGAAAAATCAGAAATTTTACCTCCAAATCTAGGCTTGCCTGTATCTTCAGCAGTCTGCGGTGTTGTTTCAACTGAAGTTGGATTAGTATTCTTAAGATCAGATGCGGAGTCAGGCCCTTGTTCTTGGATCGCCTCCGTACCTGTCTGTTGGGAATTCGATTTCGCATCCATCATTTGTTGTGGTATTTCTCTCTCCATGATTGTTTGTGGAGGGGTCCTTTGTGGAGGAATCGTCGGATTTTGCATAATATTTTTTCCCTCATTATTCATTTTCATTTGCTTTTCAGCCTCTGATGGCTCATTCGTCATTTCTTGTGTTGTTTGCCTCTCCATGATTGTTTGTGGAGGGGGTCTGTGTGGAGGAGTCGTCGGATTTTGGAAAGTCATCATTTCTTGTGGTATTTGTCTTTGCGTTATTGATTGTGCGGGAGGCCTGTGTGGAGGAGTCGTCGGATTTTGCATAAGCATTTGCGAGACCATATTATGTTCGAACCATTGTCTAGCAAAAGTATTAGGACGAGTATCGGTCGGTCTTCCACTGGGCATTTGTTGTGGTATTTGTCTTTCCATGACTGTTTGTGGGGGAGGCCTGTGTGGAGGAGTCGTTGGATTCTGCATTGTCATCACTTCTTGTGGTGTTTGTCTTTCCATTATTGTTTGTGGAGGGGGTCTGTGTGGAGGAGTCGTCGGATTTTGTAAAGTCATCATTTCTTGTGGTATTTGTCTCTCCATGATTGTTTGTGGAGGGGTCCTTTGTGGAGGAGTCGTCGGATTTTGCATAATAATTTTTCCCTCATTATTCATTTTCATTTGCTTTTCAGCCTCTGATGGCTCATTCGTCATTTCTTGTGTTGTTTGTCTCTCCATGATTGTTTGTGGAGGGGGTCTGTGTGGAGGAGTTGTCGGATTTTGCATAAGCATTTGCGAGACCATATTCTGTTCGAACCATTGTCTAGCAAAAGTATTGGGGCGAGTATCGGTCGGTCTTCCATTGGGCATTTGTTCTGGTATTTGTCTTTCCATGACTGTTTGTGGGGGAGGCCTGTGTGGAGGAGTCGTTGGATTCTGCATGGTCATCACTTCTTGTGGTGTTTGTCTTTCCATGATTGTTTGTGATGGAGGCCTGTGCGGAGGAGTCGTTGGATTTTGCATAGCCATCATTTCATGAGGTGTTTGTCGTTCCATTATTGTTTGTGGAGGGGGTCTGTGGGGAGGAGTTGTTGGATTTTGCATAAACATCATTTGTTGTGGTATTTGTCTTTCCATGATTGTTTGTGGAGGGGGTCTGTGGGGAGGAGTTGTTGGGTTTTGCATAAATATCATTTGTTGTGGTATTTGTCTTTCCATGATTGTTTGTGGAGGGGGTCTGTGTGGAGGAGTTGTAGGATTTTGCATAATCATCATCTCTTGTGGTGTTTGTCTTTGCATTATTGTTTGCGAGGGAGGCCTCTGTGGAGGAGTCGTCGGATTTTGCATAATCATCATTTGTTGTGGTATTTGTCTTTCCATGATTGTTTGTGGAGGGGGTCTGTGTGGAGGAGTTGTAGGATTTTGCATAATCATCATCATATCTTGTGGTGTTTGTCTTTGGATTATTGTTTGCGAGGGAGGTCTGTGTGGAGGAGTTGTCGGATTTTGCATAAGCATTTGCGAGACCATATTCTGTTCGAACCATTGTCTAGCAAAAGTATTGGGGCGAGTATCGGTCGGTCTTCCATTGGGCATTTGTTCTGGTATTTGTCTTTCCATGACTGTTTGTGGGGGAGGCCTGTGTGGAGGAGTCGTTGGATTCTGCATGGTCATCACTTCTTGTGGTGTTTGTCTTTCCATGACTGTTTGTGGGGGAGGCCTGTGTGGAGGAGTCGTTGGATTTTGCATAGCCATCATTTCATGAGGTGTTTGTCGTTCCATTATTGTTTGTGGAGGGGGTCTGTGGGGAGGAGTTGTTGGATTTTGCATAAACATCATTTGTTGTGGTATTTGTCTTTCCATGATTGTTTGTGGAGGGGGTCTGTGGGGAGGAGTTGTTGGGTTTTGCATAAATATCATTTGTTGTGGTATTTGTCTTTCCATGATTGTTTGTGGAGGGGGTCTGTGTGGAGGAGTTGTAGGATTTTGCATAATCATCATCTCTTGTGGTGTTTGTCTTTGCATTATTGTTTGCGAGGGAGGCCTCTGTGGAGGAGTCGTCGGATTTTGCATAATCATCATTTGTTGTGGTATTTGTCTTTCCATGATTGTTTGTGGAGGGGGTCTGTGTGGAGGAGTTGTAGGATTTTGCATAATCATCATCATATCTTGTGGTGTTTGTCTTTGGATTATTGTTTGCGAGGGAGGCCTCTGTGGAGGAGTCGTCGGATTTTGCATAAGCATTTGAGAGAGCATATTCTGATCGAACCATTGCCTAGCAAAAGTATTGGGATGAGTATCGGTCGGTCTTCCATTAGGTGTTTGTTGTGGTATCTGCCTTTCCATGATTGTTTGTGGAGGAGGCCTGTGTGGAGGAGTTGTTGGATTTTGCATAAACATTTGGGAGAGCATATTCTGATCGACCCATTCTCTAGCAAAAGTATTTGGATGAGTATCAGTCGGCTTTCCGTTGGGCATTTGTTGTGGTATCTGTCTTTGGTTGATTGTTTCTGTCGGCCTTTGTGGAGGAGTTGTTGGATTTTGCATTAGCATTTGTGTTGACATGTCGGTTGATCTTCTTTCATTATTAATTTTGGTTTGTATTTCAGCTTCCAAAGCCATTCGCCATTGTTTATCTGCTAACCATTGCTTTTCTGCCGTCATTTCAGTGTTTCCCATCATTGATTGGTTTGGTGTAGGCATATTTTGTTGAGCATTGCTTGTTCTTGTTTCATCGTTTATTTTTGTCTGTTGTTCAGCTTCCGCAAGCATTTTTCTCTGTTTATCTCCTAACCATTGTTCCTCCGTTGCCATTTCATTGCTACTCATCATAGATTGTCTTTGTATGGACATATTATGATCAGCCCATTGAGTCGTTGGATTTTGCATAAGCATTTGCGATGACATATCGGTTGGTTTTCCTTCATTATTCATTTTTGTTTGCTTTTCGGCTTCCATAGCCATTGACTGCGTTTGTTCTTCACTATTAAGCCAAGGCATTTGGCCATTTGTAGCCACCATGCGGTAAGCATAATTCATCATCTTTAGCAAATCATCTTTTTCCATAGTCTTAAGGACATCATCTGCGGACGTTTGTCGCTTAATAGGATTACCCGTTAGATCTGTGAGATATTGTGTGGTTGCCTGATGATGTCTGTGGAGATCCTTATTTTGATTTTGTGTAATTGTATGCATAAGCATTCTCACATGCTCATCTTCAAGGGTTTTCTCGATGTCCCCCAAAGTTATATCATAAATGGGTATTTCACTAAGATTTAGTTTTGTGGTCAGAGATGTGGTTGGGTTGCTACCGCTTTGTAATTGAGTTGTTTTAAGCTCATTGGCTAACTTCGATAGTTCCTGCAGTTGTTCGAGTTCTGCGATAACTTGCTTTTCGAAAATTTTCAGTTTTAATTCTGTTTCCAAGTCTTCTGATGATTTGTGTACATCGTGGCTGCTAGGCAAATGAAACCATAAAATGGGTATAGTTTTCTTCGCCAAAGCGTCTCTAAGTAAAGCTTTTAAGCGCATTTCAGCCATAGTCTGGTGATCTACTTCTTTAGGTGTTAACTTATAAGGACTGTAATCATCAGGCTTTACACGTACTTCAGAAATTTCCGATGCCAGTGGCGTTAAGGGATTCAATAATCTCAGAGGTCGAAATATACCCATGGGCGGTAAACCAAAATTTAAAGGCGGAAATAGTGGATGGCCTACAAGAGGATTTTGTTGAGTTAAAGAAGGAGCAGCATCAGCTCCTGCATCAGAACCTGCAGCCTGTTCTATAGCAGTCACAGGTTTGGTTTCTTTAGTATTTTCTGAAGTTTCAGATTTCATTAGATTCGGAGCTGCACCCAATAAAAACGACTGACTCAATCTTTGTCCCAATTGTGGTATAACTGGTCCTAAACCTGGTGTCAATTGACTTAAATTGAAATTACCGGGCGGTGTCTGAGCCAATGCAGATGTCTGCGCTAAAACCTCATTTAGAGCTTGACCAAATGATCTAGACAATTCTGGTGCAGTTTGGGTCACTTGCTGAAACATACGTTGAGCCATATTACCACCAAATATATTGAATTGTTCAACAATGTCATCAACAGCATCAGGATTACGAACTAAACGTTTCAGTGATTCCTCACCAGGTTTAGCCAGTTCGGCTAATTTATTTTTCTCATTTGCCAAAACCAATACCACATTATTCGCAGGCGAAGAAGCTTGAGCATCTAAAGAATGAGCAACTAAAGGATCTTAAACGTGCGAAAAATATTAATTGCTTTGGGAAAATTCAAATATTTTAATACACTACTTACTTGCAATGAGTCCATGACCGAAAGGAAAACGGTTATTAGCTCCGAAATTCCAGCCATTTAAGTATGGTGCGCAATTTTGCCTCAGTTGCTAAAAGGAAACAGCGTTAATTTCGATAAAATAAAAATTAATGAAGATTTAGGCTAATATTTATTTAGTTTCTATTGAGTGGTATATCTCTCCAAATATGGTAGAGGAATATACAAAAAAGTTTGTATACAAAATCTATTATATGTTATGGGTTAAAATACGGCTTAAATCTTTTATTTTTATTGTATGTATAGCGTCTCTGAAGGCTGTTAATTACGATCTTAGTTGTGTTTTCCCTTCATTTAAAGACACTAAATATTATTCTTTCTTTTTTTATATAGTTTTATAGTTCAATGGAATATACACATCAATACATATTTATTAATTGAAATGTAAGAACATACCGTATTGGAAAGTTGAACAGACGCCTTTCTATCAGAGATCTCCGCATTGGGTGTATCCAGGATTTGTTCAGGAGGTATCAACTCTTCTTCTCCATGATTCGAAATAATGTTTTCATTATTTTCAGCATTTACATAGCACGATGTAAATATTATTATAACAAACACGCACAATATTTTATGAGACTAGAATATATTGACAGAAATTAAAAATTAAATAGCTTTTATGTAGAAACATAATTTCGAACACTTTCAAACATACCCAATTCATCTTTGGCACATTTATTTCAAAACAATCGCTTTGTATAATTTGTTAAAAGGTAGTGTTCACAAAATCTTTTATATTTTGTTTCAAAGGATCTGTTGGTATTGGGTTATATAATTATTTGTGATATCCTTTTTTTTATTAGATTTTTGTTTGGTAAACTTAAACACACTATACACCACACACAGTTTTATTCTTTTGAACTTAAATTTAACCGTTTAACCGTTGTAACTATCGAGACCTGTAGTTAAACGTAATAAAATTAAAACTGATCTTAAATTGTTGATTAAATCGCTTAATATAAACTAATATGGGCCAAGAGTTTTGCCAACGTAGCTTAAAATTTATTTCTTTTGTTTATTGTTTTATTTCAATTTGTTAACCCATATTTTAATTTATAAGAAAAATGTGTCAAGAAAGCAATTTTTTGCTAAACAACCTCAATTTCTTCTAAATGAATTGTTAATACTTTTTAGTTCCAGTTTAGTTTTTCTTTGTTTTTTTTTTTATCAATTTCATCATACAGCTATGATCACGCATTGATTTTTTAAGACATGTTCAAATCCATGGTCATTTTCGAAGATGTGGTAGTGTTATTACAAAAAAAATATTTTAATTTTTGCTTTTACCTCTATGTACTGCAAATGTTAAAACACTGCATGAACAATAGTTATGTAGCATGGTTTTTAAGTTTGAAATCAAATCAAATCATATTTTCTAAAATAAGTTATGCTACTGAATTCATCTGAAGAATAATTGCTTAAAATGAGACGATATTTTTTTCTTTCTGTATAGATTGTAACACCTATTTGGGCCTTGTAACTGTCCCACATTAGTATTAAGAGTACCACAACAAAATTATGTAGTCAGCAGCGAATTTTAATTTTTAATTCAACTAAAACTTTAATAAATGCAAAAAAATGTATACATTGCACTAATGAAAAACGCAGAGAACACAGGTCAAGTCTGTCCAAAGTTTTATTACAAAAGCATTTTACAATAGATTGCTCATTATTATTCAGAAATAAATAGCTTCAAAATTTAGGGGAAAAAAACTTAAAAAACGTCTTTATTCAAATGCAAAATTTTAGTACAAAAAAAAACTGTAATTCGCATAGTTCACAAAATTTTAATTTTACAACTAAAAATATTATATTATTATATTATGTATATTATATTGCGACTAACTTTAAGAAACTTTAAGAGATTTTACTGTAATTAAGAAGAGAAAAGAAAGAACCAGGAAATGACTGATTCGTTTTTAAATGGTAAATAAAAATAAAACTATGTTTTTAACATTTGCTTTAAAAGTGAAAAGTAATAATGAATACAAAGAAAAAAAAATATATAAACTAAAGACAAAACATAAAAGCAATATTTAAGTTCATTTTAAAAATATGTAGTTCAGTTCATCGTAGAAAATATAATACGAAAAAGAATAAAATTGTTTATGACAGCATCTGAAATGGTATAGAATAGCATTGTTAAGTTAAATAAATATCCAAATAATATTAATATTGAATTAATAATATTAATATTATTTATTTTTTTAATTAAAACAATTCGATTATGTTAAGAAATTTATACGCACCAAAAGGCATTTATATCGCTTAGTCCCAGCATTCTTCTTCGTCATCATTTGTACTGGGCTTTGGTGCAGTAATTGGTGCAGATGTTATCGAATTTCTTACTGGCGATTCATTACGATGTTGATATGATGTGTTTGGAGAAGATGATCGTATTGGAGAATTCGACGACTGGTTATTTTGATATTTGTCGTTAAAGCTTTTGTCACTCTCCAAAGAATTTGAAGAAGTCCACGAGGAGGGACCATTATTATTGTTGTAATTATTAAAACGTTTTTTATTATTATGATTGAAACGACCACCTCTGCCGCGACCAGCACCATAACCACCACCATTGTGACTATTACCGTTATCATAATTATTACTGCATTTTGGCGAATTCGGAGGGGAAGAGGATGATCTATTTGGAAATTGCGAAGGTTTTGAAAAACGTGGATTGTTGTTGTAAGAACGTTGGTTTGAGCGTTGTTGATAACTATTATTATTGTTACCCTTGTATTCATTACTGTTACTATTATTTTTAAACTGATTATAGTGTCTATCATTTTGATTAAAGTTTCTGCCGTTATTATTATAATTTTCTTCTTTTGTACACAGACCACTGTGATTATTACCATCAGTGTGTGGTGAATTTGTCATGCTATTAAGCTGTTGTTTTTGTAACGATTCTGATGGCTTGATATAACAACTCACAAATGGTTCAGTCACGTTTAACGAACTAATTGTACCAGAAGCTGAGGTATTATAAGTGGAAGATGTTGTAGTCATCGAAGTACGATGGGCATTGGGTGTTAGAACCTGCTGTATAAAACTATAAGTAGCATTAACAGGAGTGTTATTACAACAGGAACGTCCCGCAAATGAGGATAATTGACGCTGATCATTGATCACACCGTTGGAATCTATAAATATCTCTAAATTACGCATAATCTCCAAAATTTCACCAGCACAATCAATTTTGAATACATCAAATACGATTAAAGGATTCAATAGCCGCTCACGATAGAAATTATTTAAAGCGCGCACCAGTTGTGATATTGATTGATTTATTTGTATTTTCATAGTCGACATAAGACTCTGATACCAAGGCGATCGTTGTAGGCACCCGTATAGAAACATATTTGGCGTTTGTTGTTGCTGTACTTGGGGATATACTATTTGTGGCGTATTATAATCTAAACTTGCGGTGGCAGACGATGCTATTGCCATTGGCTGTGCACTGTAACAATTTAGAGCAGTTTGATTAGTTGACAATGATGACTCTACATCTGTCAATGCACCAGCTGAAGAGCGTATTCTTGGATCATAAAGTACTACCGTTGATGTGGAGGGCTCAAGCGCATTTGATATTTGTGCAGTTGGTTTCTAAACACAAATAACGGTAATAGTTTTAAAACACATGCATAACTTAGTGTACAATATAAGAGTTTTACCTTTACAGAACTTCTAAATATTCTCGGATCCAGACTGAAAGTTTTCTTAAGTTTATCAATATTCTGAGGTCTGTTTAAATCAATTTTCTCAAAATCAATTTCATAAAGCTTAAAAAAGTGAAATTAAATGTAAATTGTAAATGGTTTTATAATAATCTATAAGATGTAGTAAAAAGAAATCTGGTTGATACCTTATAAAATAATGCTTGAGAATATCTTTTTTCTACATTGTATAGATTCCAAAAGATTTATCGGTTAAAGAACTCATGATCACTTATATAAAGTAGATCACTTACGACAATGTCAACAAAAAAAAATTGAAATAAACAAACGGTGGTAAATGTGCGATGAACTGATAGAAGGAGTGTACAATTTTTTAAGGTATATTATTGGTGAGAAAGCATTCATTCCAACTAAACTGCCATAAATAATGACTATAATACACATTCAATAATTCAATTCTTTTTACTACGCCCTACGTTGTTTACATTTTTCAGTCATACGACAATTACATAAACAATAATTACGTAATTTATAATTTACTTACTATATATGGAATGGGTGGATACGTTAAACGGCCATCAATTTCGCCGGTCATATGAAAATCAAAACGTTTCTTAATTGGTGATGGACTGTCAATTGCATCATTGCCATACGTTGGCGATGCAATTGGTGTTATATTTACGGACGTGTTTCCAAAGTTTATTTGACATTTTGAAGTATGTGCTGTTAATTTATTATACAAAGAAGAATATTTTTCATATTCAATTTGTTCTTCGTCTTCTTGACGTAAACCGTTTGGACTTATGGGCACTAAAGTGAAATCATAAGGAAAGTAAGAAAAATAACTTAAAAAGTTGAAGACAATAAAGTAAGAAAAAATAAGTGAAGAGAAAGCTATTTAATCAAAATGTTTTATAGGCAATAAAATGTAAAAAATAGCTTCAAAGTTTTCTTTTAAAAGATAAATGAAGAAAACAAAGTACAAAGCAATTACTTACCATTGGAATACTTTTCTTTAGAATTGTTTGAAGGCTCTTCCACTGCTTCTGTTGGATGTTGTAGAGCATGAGATTTATCTTGTTCGTCCGGATATTCTCCAACATTAGCATATGGATTACATGTTTTTGCATTTTGTTCTTCACTGTCAATGCTCGACTTTGTTTCTTCTTCTCGTTGTTCATGCCCAATATTTTTAGCGATGAAACTAGAGGTTATAATTTCAGTTCCAACTTCCTTTTGTTGTTGCAGATTTCGATTTCCCTGTTGTTGTGATTGTAATTGTAAATCCGATTTATTGCTTACATTTTCAATTTGCTGTTGACGTAAATCGGATTCATTTTCGTGTTGTTGCACAACATACTGTGGCCCACCACTTTGCAGTGTTTCTATTGCTGTTGCATGAGCTAAAGAGGGCTTAAGAGCTTGTTGCTGTTCATTTTCAGCCATTGATGAATTCGTTGCATCTGCTACATGTAACTTTTCAACATCTGCATTAAAATCTAAATGTAAATACATGTAAACGTACAGGTGTAGACATTGGAAAAATATAAGTAAATATAATTGAATATTTGAAGGCACAAATAAATTTACAAAATGAAAATTTAACGTTTTTTTTTCGTTTATACAGAATAACCAGATTCCGTAATTAGGAAAACGAAACACCAGAGCACTTATGAAGGCTCTGAAGCTTATCAAGGATACAAGGTTGGAAACCTAATAGATCATACTGTCGCATTACTTGAGTACCTCTACATTAAGAAATTGGGAAACACAACGACGTAAAAATAGATGAAAATATTTTTCATCTCCTGTAGCATTAATGCAGAATAGTGCTAAGAGGCTATCATTATTAAATTTATACAAAAATATAAAAGAACTCACCGTCAATGTGGCAATGTTTCTGTTCTGGATTCCATATGTGTTCGACGTTGTCCATTTTTAAATATTTGCTTTCTTTTAAAGTCGGTTCCAAATCATATTCTGGGGAACAACTGTGACGTTTTTGTGACGTTTTCTCATCTGATAATATATTAGAAGTAGTAACATTTGGCGAATTAATATAGGAAGTTGTACTATCTGCTGTCATTTTATTCCGATCCATTTGCTCAAAATCGGACGTCTTGAGTTTGGTAAGAACAATATGAGGATTACGTAAATTAAATTTCTGTTTAGAGTCAGACGTAAACGATGGGGTGACCATTGCAGTCGTAGTAGATGGAGATGCTTGTTCAGATGAAATATAATGTTTTAAATTTTCGTTTTCCTTTAATTCTCTAACAGAAGGCACAACTTTGTTGGACTGCTGCTGAGTTTGTAACTTATCTTCAAGATAAGTTACTTTGCTATTATTATCAGAATCGCCGGCAATTATTAAAGACTCTTGTGATGTATTCACAGTCTGTACGCTATCATCTGAAGATTGTGTCAATAATGACACATCTACAGTATCATGGTGCAAAACGAACATATTATGTTCTATATTAAGATTACTTCTTTCAATGTCTTTTTGTAAATTTGTTTTAGCCTTTTTCAAAAAACGTTTACTTAATATAACATTTTGAGTTAAAGGAGCTTCAGTGATTTTATCCGAATTATTTTCTACTGACTGTATTGGTTTGTTTAC
This sequence comes from Sarcophaga peregrina, assembly GCA_014635995.1. Taxonomy (NCBI): domain Eukaryota; kingdom Metazoa; phylum Arthropoda; class Insecta; order Diptera; family Sarcophagidae; genus Sarcophaga; species Sarcophaga peregrina. The sequence goes on along the minus strand of CM025789.1, from coordinate 106,312,244 downwards.
AGAATCTGCTTCTAGTTGGTACTCATTGTTGGCATTTTCTAGGCTTTGGGCATTGTTTTTGGGTAACCTGAGACGTTTCCTTTTAACTTTGACGGCTTTTTTTGTTTGCTTCGAATTAAACGAATTTAAAGATTTATCGAGATCTTGCTGAGTATGAGAGCGAAGATATATTCGATTTTTTTTCAATGAACAACCAAATTTTTGAATGTCTAAATGCTTAGGCGAAGTGATATTCTCATAGGTTGTTTTATCTATTTTTTCAGATTCGCTAGCCTCATCCTTAGAAAGATTAATTACCGTTCCGACTGTATCATTTAATGAAATTATCTGTGTTTTTCTGTAGTTTTTGGAATCTGGAGACATTCTTTCTGTTTCTATATTCAAATCAATTGAATGACAGCTATTTGCAAGCATTTTAGTTTTCTGTTCTAAATTTTTTTCTTCGATTTCATGTAAACTAGAAACGATTTCCGTTGAGTCTTCCGGTCTATTTTCCCCTGATATATAATATTTGTCATTCCAATCAGTTTCATTATTCAAATTTGTCGTATCATCAATATCTTTATCGCATTGTGATAGATTTTCTTTGCTTATAGTTTCTGTACCACCTTCATCATCTGTTATAGTTATTAGGTTGTCTTCAGATTTTATTGTGTCTACTTCATTAACAATATGAGGATGCACTAACACCAAATTTTGTTCGTCACTTAGTTTATTAGATACGACACATTTTGAAACCTTGGCTGTTAACATTAAATCGTTGTCAACAGCTGGGATTTCGTTAGTGTTATTAATATTTTCATAAATTGGTAAAAGTTTCTCTTTTTCTTTTAAAAGTTCATATATTTTTTGTAGCTCTACTAGTTTCTCGTTTGATGTTAGGTTTGATGTGTTTTTTAGATTCTTAAGTTTTCCATCTATTTGTTCAAGCAATACGTTCGTTTCCTTAACGCTTTCATAAACTTTATCCAACTGCTCATCTGATGTATCAAGCATCTGCGTGTCTGGGTTAGTTCTAACAGATGTCTGCAAATTAAATATTATATTAAAAATATTTTGTTAAAGAGTTAAAAAAACAAAAGAGCTTACATTTTCAATGCATTCATTAGAACCTTCATCTGAAATTAAAATGGGATCTTCATCGCAATCATCTAAAACTTCAATAATTTGACTTTTTTCATGTTGAATTTTTTGAAAATTCATCAGTCTCTGATAAATACTGTCTATTTGATGCATTTGTTGTACAAAATAAGTTTCAACAGACGATGGTTTGCTAGATAATAAATCCAATATATGACTACGTAAAGCCTCTAATAATCGTGGCGCCAGTGGACCATTGTGCATAAATTGACACTTGTTTCCCTGAGGACATGGCAGACTTAAGTAATAATACTTGCAAGGAAAATCGGAATGTAAATATGGACAATTTATTTCAGTGGCACACTTTATGTTTTGTAATAGACTACAGCATGGTTTCATAATTTTCCATTCTGTTTCAGTTTGAGTTAAGCGGGAAAAATACTAAAATTTAAATTAAATTTATTTACAAAATTTATCAATAATACTTCTTGACATGCACATACTATTTTTGGTATATCCGTTAGGTGTGAGTTTTCTTCTTTAATAGTTTGATTGTTGTCGCATTTTTCACTATTTTTTGTTTCAACTGATTGCCTATTTGAAGTTCGCCTTCTTCTATTTATTTTGGATTTCTTCGCAGTCGGTTTTAAGGCCATCGATAAATTAGAGTTAACTCTCTTTAAATCAGCTATATTTTTAGAATTTTCAGTCGTTTTTGGCAATTCTATCGTTAAAGAACGACGGTTTTTGGCTTTTGCTATAAAAAAAAACATGTTGCAATTATTGGAACTTATTTAGTACAGAAAGTTAAGTATGCAGTTCGTAAAATTAAAAAATAAATCAATCTTAAGATATTAAGAATAAGCTGTTTAAATATTTGACAGGATTTGCTGAATGACGTCATAATTTATTCTATACATTTTGGTACCCATCTTTGCTGTTGTGTACATGTTATACATAAGAGAAGGCACCATACTAACGAGGTTAATGGACGGGAACAGGGTGGTATAAGGTTAAGTTTCGGGGCATTGTCATGCGTGGGATAATGAGACTGCAAATGAGCTTGCAAAGAAAGCCGCGAATTTGGTGGAGCGGTTGGTTAAACCCCTTCTTGGACCTGTTTGATGAGGTGATCAGAGAATAAATAGAAAACATTGCAAAATCTCCAAGCAACTATCTCCCAGAATACTGGCCCTGAATTTAAAGGGGGGTAGTCGATCCGAATCTTGATAAGTTTTTTGACAGCAAAGACTAGTATGGAGGACGAGCCTCTTTCTGCACGATTATGTTAATGTGCGGTAGTCAGAGTCTGTTGATAGTCAGCCAGATTTCTGATGGTAACCACAATGAGTGCAGAGGTGTTTTATTACCTGACTTCTTAATCTTGTTTATTGTGTGAAATAGATTTAACAGTTTTAGTCTAGAAGGTCGCGTGTTGGCATATAAAATGCAAACTAGTGTATCAAACCCTTGGTCGATATCTCTAACAAAACAAAATGCAAACAAATACTTTTTTCCATAACTTAACCTTAGCTCTCTCAAAAACTCTGGGAGTAAAAAAAGTTGCGAAGAATTTCTTAAAAATCTAATCAAGCATTAAATTAGCGGACACAACATTGATGCTGTGAGAAGAAAACTCTTTCGCAGACCAATTGTGTAACATATTGTCCGTGAATATAAAAATTCATTTTACATCCAAGTTGCACTATTTTGTAAACGGTTTGCCCATTTTGCCCAATAGACTGAAAGTATTTTTTGTTTCTTCCGACAGACTTTTGATCGTTTAGTCTATGACCTGTTCAAACAATGGAATCGCTAGTTTTTTAAATAGAAAAATAGTTTTGACTACAATACAAATACTTTTAATAAAACTGTGCAATTGAGTCGGTCTTTAACGTCTGTCCAAGCTGACCAATAATTTGTTAAATACTGAATTACAATCTAAATATTGTAACTTATAAGAATGTTAACAATATTTACTTACAATGCTTAGAATAATTTAAATTAATTTTTAAGTTGTATACTTATATATCGTCGTCGAAAATCCAAAAGTACGTATCATCAAAAAAAATCAAAATAGAGTTTTTGATTGATTATGATTCGTAAGGTTATTTTACATATCTCTACCAATTTTTGAGATATTTGCAACCAAAATAAATGTTTTTATATCAATAACTCAAAGTGTTTCTACACATGATGTACTTGTTATTTTGTAAAGTTTTTTGCTTCTCCTGTAATATTAGAAAAAGTAATGTTACGTACTTTTGGATTTTCAACGACGATATGTATGTTTGTCCTTCACGTTAAATTGTTTGCCTACGACTAATTTATAAGTACAAGATAATGGAGTATTATTCAATACAAAATATTATTTTTTCTTGACCACACTCATATTCAGACGTCAGAACAAAGAGAACATGTTAAAAATGTGAATGTATTTGCGAGAGGCATGTGTTAAACCAGAGGAAAATTGTTAGTAATATTTTTAGTGTAACCTAACAATATATTTATGTAGTGGAACATATAGAATAAAAAGTACTGCGCCAAATCCCTAAAGACTGCGTATTTAACTTGACATATATTCTTGCAAAAATTAAGATCATTTCTCATTGTTATTAGTGAGTCTCATTGGAAAATAGTGAATGCTACTGTAATATTTTTTTGAGTGTATATTTGAAATCTAAAAAAAGCGACCTGAACTTTCTTCTTTAGAAGCTGACAAGCAACTGAATGCAATTTTACGCTCTTTTGAACGAACATTGTTGATGTTCGTCTCGTTTGTATGTAAAAAACCGAAGATTACAGATTTTTTTCTCAAGACGTGTTTTTTTTTTTTTTAATTACAAGGCAATATGTGCAAATGAACTAATGTACAGTTCCTAATACAATGTTTATTACATTTAGGTTAAGCAAAAAAAAACAAACAACGAAAAAAAAAAATAGCGTAGGATTATTTTTAAAAGATTTTAAATTATACACTTAAATACATACAAATGTTCTTATCGAATAAACATACAGCTGTATGTTTGTAGTCTCGTTTATATTAACATGCAGTTGTAGTACTTTAATATTTACAAATATTTTCTTCATAATAAAATATTATTTCATTTTAAAGTTGCCCGGCCTTGCGTCAAATAATGAATCAAACTCGCCTTTTTTTGTTAATGTGTGTTGGTAAAACTGTACTTACACATATAGACTGAGAAGAGTATGAAGAATATCAAAATACTTTTTATTTACGCTACCTGCGTTGCATAAATCATATGTTCTCTTCTTTAACTGGTCAAATTTGGCTACGTGTTGGTAATATTTGTTTTGGTTAACCCAGCAAGACATCAAAATTGAATCTTCAAACTGCATTGTATTGATGTTGTGAAGAATAAAAGAACATATCGCGCACCCAGTACCAAAGAGAGTTAACTCAAAATTTTCAATTTTTAGAAATCGATGAAAAACTATTTTTGACTTAATTGATAATAGTTAAAAACTAAATCTTTGGACTATTTTTAGTAACAGTTGACAACAACAAAATACACTGAAGTTTTTTTTATAAATAAACAAGTGTATTCTACATAGTTTAAGCATATAAACTCGAAAAATGAAAATTTTGAGTTGTCACATGTAGTGGGTGTACGATATGATTTATACAACGCAGGTAGTGAAATCAAAAGTATTTTTATATCCTTAAAACTCTTCTCAGCCTTTACGTTTGAGACATAAACAAAAAATTCGTGCCCGAGTACCTTAAAAGCAAATAATTCATGTTGTTATTTTCTGTAAGAACCCTTCGCCTTGGGCTCGAATTGTCTCAGGGCTGTGGCAAACATTACAGCCTCTGCATTACGGGAGTGTGCAGCCAGAGGTCGGAGTACTTTTTATATAATGGACAGAAACTCATTTGGGGGTTACAGTCGAATATTTCGAAATATCCTCCAGAAGCACCCATTAGATGTTCACACTCCCTCTCTCTAGGTATCTAATTGGTTCTTTACTGTCTGTAAATACATATGCGAATATCTCTATTCGATATATTCTGATACCGAATCCGCATAGAGGCAGTTTTTTAGATACTAGATACTAGAACAACTGGATAGTACAAACAACAGTTCTGAAAAGCTTACACAACCCACTTTGTGCGTAATTTTTGGTAACGTCGTGAGAAGTTTACTGGATAAAGATAAGTCAGGCATTTTCATTTTAGTATATGTTCTCAAATGTACCGTTCGAAATCAGTACTAAACTGTAGGTCCCAGTTTAATACAACATGAGTAGTTTGTAACCCTTACTAGAGGGTTGTAATGACCGATGAAGTAAGTAAACAATTTTATCATTATCACCAACACCCTAATTATACTATCATCCTCACACCATGCTCCCATAGAAACGTTGGTTTATTATCAAGCCGACATATATTTTTAGGGACGTTTTAATTATTGAAGTCGCTGTAGTCTAGTAGGTAGTGTGTTGGCTTATTAAACGTAAAGCCAGGGTTCGAGTCCCAGGCCAGACATCAAAATAAAATAAAAAAGTATTTCTTCGGCGAATTCCTCTCAGCAAATTTCTGGCAAAAACTCTGAGAGTAAATAAAATTGCCATGAAAAGTTTCTCAAAAATCTGTCGTTCGGAGTCGACCTTAAACTGTAGGTCCCGCCACTTGTGTATAAAATTAACACACACGACATAAGTAGTGTGAGAAACTAGGTCAATAATTCTGACTGAAGTGTTGTAATGACCAATTATGTATGTATAATTATAAATAATCAATACGGTTCTCCAATATGGCGCTCTGGGATATAAGAGATTTAGTCTATTGACACTAAAAGTAACAATCTCAAGGAGCAAAAGCACGAATTCCATACTTTCCATACTTTACATATTCTGTTCCTTTGCAGTTTTTCAACAAAAGAATTGACCGCAGAATCAATATCGTGTTGTCTCATGACGTTAATAACCGACTAATACCCTTAATAGTCTGATCTTAATACCTGATCTTAATTATAGCGTATAAAACTTTACGAAAATCAATTTTTCAAACGATTTGTTAACAGAGGACTGGATATCTAGTTGATATTCGTAATGAAACTGTCTCTGAAATATCTAAAAATGTGTGAAATATTTGTTCCAGTCACTTTTGTTAGACACTGTGTGAGAGAGAATGACATATCGAAATCAGTCGTAACGATTGTGTTCGGTGCTAACAATAAACCACAATATTATAAACAAAGAACGATAAACAATCCAAAAAATGCTTACCAGGCACTTTTTGTTTGTGCATATTTATTGTTTGCTGTCGCGTACAGTATGATGATACACCGCCTAAAACAACTTTTAAATCCACGTCAACGACTCCAATAGCAATTTCTTTGCTCCCACTTGTTGTTGCTGTGGTTGTTGCAGAAGAACACGATACGGGTTTCTCCTGTTCTCTTGGAAGTATTTCAGATCTCGATGTTGACGCACGTTGCGCCATAAATTGAGCATAATTATCCAAGTGTATAATTGTGTTTTGACCAGCAGATAATACACACGATGAAACTTTCCTTGACTCTGGTAAGTAATGTAAAGAAGATTCTTTACGTTCCACTGACATGCAAAGCGAAGAGACAACTGATTTTCTTTCAACTTTACCAAGCGAAGTGTAAGATGTACAGGCGACCTTTGTTGACGAAATTGTAGCGGCTGTGGTGACCGATGATGGTGGATTACCATTCACAAAATTTTCAACGGTCCTTACACACTTTTTCTGTATTTGTTGATGTTCTACAATTGATAAATTTTCATTAAGATGGTTACTATTTGTTTGTTCTTGTGCATCTTTAATAATTTGAAATGTTGACATTTTACGAAAGGAATTTATTTATTTAATTGTTAAAATCTTGTACCGCAAAATCTCACAAAATTCTACCACGGGACCAATTAGATGCAAAGTTAACGGAACTTATGTTTTGTTTTTTTTTTCATATGTTCAGAGTCGCCTTTTTGAAAAAAATGTTAACTTACAGCGCAGAGTTGCCAGAGCAAAACGAAAAGAAATTAAACCAAATGGATTGCACAAATTGCTAAGGGTATTGTAAACAGGGACGAAATGATATACACATGCATCTTCAAGAAACTGGATAAAGGCACAGAGGATAGGGTTTTGTAAAGAAGTTTAAATGAAGTGAGAACTATTGTGTCTTTTGGGCAAAGATTTCTGATATTTTTAAATTATAGCTTGATAGTTGGTCTATAAGCAGACTGCCTTGAGCGCTATTGAAAGGTACGATGCGATAACGAGTTGGACTTTCTAGAACATCTCTTTTGTAATTGTCCAGCTAGGATAAAGATGAGGAATATGAGTAGGAATTTGTATAATGAGTTGAACTGTCTGTTAAAAGCTAATTGGTATTAGATTAGCTGAAAAGTGTCCGATCATTATCGAGTAGCTAATCAATATTCTCTTCTGTATTTTGTTTCAGTTTTTCTTTTTGGATTTTTTTTCTCTTTTTCTCTATATCCTTCCTCTTTCCCTTTAAACTCATTCTCTTCTTAAACGATTGCTATGGATCAAATTACTTCTGGGTATATATGTACTTGCCTTAATGCCAAGTACATGCCGTCCATCTAACCCAACTTCAACATAACAAATTTCAACTGGGAAGTATAAACAATAAAATCTGGATGATATTGGTACCATTAACTATCATGGTTTCGAGGTGTCATGCCTACCTTATTACAATTACATTGTATTCAAATCTTCAATTAATTCTTTTTCCATTTTATTAATAAAAACCACTATCTTTGGCGTACATTTTTATAAATTGGACAAGAGTTATACGGGTATTTACAAATATATTTTTGTAATTGTAAGTATATTTAAAAAAATCCAATAATCGTTGTCCTTTAAATACTGACTTTAAACTTAAACGTCTAATAAGAAGGCTTAAGTTACTCAGTATCCACAATAACGCTGAAATCTAGCTGGATTTTACTTTTCTGCGTTTAAGTAAATTAAAATTACCGTATTTCGTATAATTATCGGTGAAAAATGGTATGTAGAATGCCCGGAAAAATCTGTGTGATTTTTCCGTTATTAAAAATGGTAAACTTTTCATTACGGACCATTCATTCGATCTTTTCGAATAGTTAGGCTCCAAGTCAGTATGTTTGCCTTCATCGAAATCTATTAGAAAATCACAGTTTTCATAAGGGAAATACATATGCTCATCTTCCTTGTTCATGTCATTGAAATAGGGGTGTATAATACGAGTAGCACTCTCTCCTTCAGCATAATAGGCCGGTAGCATGCCTTCAAATTCGGATTTCAAAAAACGCAAGCGATAGTTTTGCGCCGGAAAAAAGAAACTGCCAGGGTAACGATACCAATCTTTCCCAACACAAACATTGTATATTTGATTTTCCCTATACTGAGGTGATATGTTAAATTGGGATAATTCCATCATTACATCCATGGGTGCATGATAGTTACGATATAAAGCAAATACGCGCGAGACGCCCATTAAAGTACTAATCATCGTGATAAAGATAGCAATGAACATGGTATGATCCAAATAATGAGCTCCAGAGTGCGCATTTTTAATTTGAACCACAACTGTTTTTAAACGAAAAAATATGCGCTGGAATACGTCCACCGTAATTGCACCGCATAACGATATTAAGGGATAAACTGGAAACAGAAAACGTTCTTCCTTATGCGGTTGTACAAAAAATACCAACAACCACAGATAAAATGGCGCTAAGGTAATGTAGCGTGGAAAATTTAAAGTTGAACTGGATTTGGCCGGCACCACAAAATGGTCAATAATCAGCATAATGGGTGTAATTAGAGACAGCAGCTAAAAAGAAAACAATTCATTAAAATTACGATGTATTTTAAAATTGAATCAATCGTAAAATCAGTATAAACTAGTTAAATTTCAATAAAATTCTTCAGAATTAAGCCAAGCAAAGCAAACAAATTACATTAATGTCACTTGTATGGAAATAATATTAAATACTGTGTAAGTTTCTTTTTAATATAGGAAGCTTTATAGGAAATTAAATATCTTAATAATTCATTGTATAGAGAGAGATAAGAATAAACAAATTTAGATACTTTAAAATTTTCAACAAAATTCTAAAGCAAATATTTTATGCTTTTTCGATCAATATAGATATGGTATGTTCAGAAGCTACTATCTGTTTAAGTCAGATCCCATGCCCTTTCTAGAACTGGCTTTATAACGCCTACTTGAACATTGAATTAATCAATGACTCAGGTGGACCATTAAAATTAATCAATTAAATAAAAAAAAAACTTACCCAAACAATATTGAAATTTAAAAATCCATTGATTAAATAATAACTCAATGGTTCGGTGCCAAAAATATTCGGACCATGACTTGTAAATACATTATAGAGCACAATATTCAAAGGAGCAAACGTTATTTTACCGAAGTAACTGGAATCAATGACTATCATAGGTATAGCAATTGTGGCGGCCGATATTGCAGCCCATAAAAAGAATGTACGTAACATACGTTTGCGTAAAAGCATATCAACAGCTATTGGGAGACCAATTAAGCCGGCAAATGGCCAACCTAACAAAGCAGCGATAGCTATTAAGAACACAGCCAATGGATATTTTTGCGTCCACCAAGCAGCCAAAGCAGAGCAACCAAAATACATAGCAAAGGAGGAAGGCAATAAAGCTGTGCTGGATATGAACATGCCCACACTAAAAAGTTGAAATATTAACCACAAGCGGCCGATATGAATGCCAAACTCTTGGCAAATGGCTCTAGAATTGTAAATATTATTATTATTATTGTAATCTATTTTAAAAATATAATATAAATATATATTTTTTTTGATTTAAAAATCTTACTTATACATGAATCTCTCCATAACGGCACAACCGAAACCCAACATGCAGCGTACCATATAAAAAATTAATATTGGACTAGGATGGAATATTTTTTGATATATCCAACCAGGAACTCCCTGTAGCAACAAATAGGTGTATGATCTTAAAGCAAATTGTGGGCTATACTCCCAGGTCTGTAAGCCATGACCATTTATAATATAATGCAGAGGTTCCCAATAGTTATATGTCTCATCACAATCTGATATATAGGCCCAAATAGCACTGCATAAACGGGCACTGACAAACGTTTTGAACGCCATGTGAACACTGGGAACTACATTGGTCTTCTCAGTATTGACATTGGATTCCTTTTTGTTGTTTTTATGGCTACTGTTAAAAAGAAAATTAATTGTATTTTACATGACACTCTATCCAACCGGCTTTTTTAGTGTTTCAATCTTATCACCTTAATTTCTTGTTTTCTTTCTTCAGCACGGTGGCATTAAGTTTTTTGGGCGGTTTTCGTGTACCGCCATTGTTGTCCTGCTTATTAGCATTATAACGTTGTCTGGCAGCTGGTGGTGCCATAATTTTGTTTTTAATAATTATATTTAATTTGTATGTAATTTATTATTTTATCAATATAGTAAATAAAAAAAATTAAAGTGACGTGAGAATAAAAATAATAAATTTATCAAACAGCTGAAGGTTGGAATGTTGTGGAAACGAAACAAATTTACTTTATAGTTAACAAAAATAATCGATTATTTTGACACGTACATTAAAGCCTTCAAATCTGTTAATTCCAAACGTTTTTGTAAAATTTACAACTGAAAATAAATGAAACTCTTTGAAAATCATGGAGTAATTTATTGAAGTCTTTTTTTTTACTAAGAACATTATGCGGCTCTTACACGTTGCGATTTGTTATACAATTTGATCAAGTAGTTGATCAAGAGTTGATTAAAATTTTTTGATTTTCATTCAACCGTTGATTAAACTGAACAACTACATCTGTACGTGAAAGGGCGGGTTTTTACTTTATTTTCCTTAGAAAGCTGTGTTCTATTGTAACTTTTAAATACTCCTTGAAATGAGTTATCCTATTAGAAGAATATACGTAAATATTTAGTTAATGCTTTATTTTTAAAAATGTTGCCACTATTTTCTAGTACTAACCAATCAACAAAATGCAATTCTGCTTTATGCGTGGCAACCTTTAATGCATAATATTCAATAAATCAACACTGCTTGCGCGCCAAAAACAATTTACCTTCGCGTGCTTAACAAAACAAAATTTGTACACAATTGTGTAGTAAAACTTCAATTTTACTTCCTTATCAAATTGCATTCGTTGTGCATTATTTTTTGAATTAAAAAAGGATTATTATTTGTTGAATTTGCTTTGTTTTTCATAAAAAAAAGTTTCGTTTGATTAAAAGATGGCTGTAAGTACAGCTAATGTTTGTGTGTAACTTCGATCAATGTTAACGATTTGTTTGTTTTAGGATTTACCCAGCTCTCCACCACCAGCAACACCCAGCGATGGAACCGATAGACGCGATTTGCGTGCCGCCATAACCTCTCCGGTTGGTGATTTTGAACCTTTTGAAAATGAAGATGAAATTTTGGGAGATCAAACAGTGCGCAATGAAGAAGAGGAAGATGGTGAGGAATTGTTTGGGGACAATATGGAAAATGATTATCGTCCAATGCCTGAATTGGATCACTATGATCCGGCTATGTTGGACGATGAAGAAGATTACTCTGAACTATCTCAGGGTGATCGTTTGGCGGCTGAAAGAGAAATGAATAGAAGAGATCGTGCTAAAGGCATTCATCGTGATGATCGCGATTTGGGATTTGATCAGAGTGACGATGAAGACGATATGGGTCCTAGAGCCAAACGTAGAGCTGGAGAAAAAGCCGCAGTGGGAGAGGTAGAAGATGCAGAGATGGTTGAATCAATTGAGAACTTGGAGGATACTAAAGGTCATTCCACAAAGGAGTGGGTTAGTATGTTGGGTCCACGTACGGAAATTGCCAATCGCTTTCAGTCATTTTTGCGTACGTTTGTTGATGAAAGAGGATCTTATACTTATCGTGATCGTATACGCCGCATGTGCGAACAAAATAAGTCATCTTTTGTAGTCTCTTATACGGATTTGGCCAATAAAGAGCACGTTTTGGCCTATTTTCTGCCTGAGGCACCGTTTCAAATGTTGGAGATTTTCGATAAAGTTGCCAAAGACATGGTATTGTCTATATTCCCTACATATGAACGGGTTACTACCGAAATTCATGTACGCATATCAGAGTTACCTTTGATTGAAGAGTTACGCACATTCCGTAAATTGCATTTAAATCAATTGGTTCGTACTTTAGGTGTTGTCACGGCGACAACAGGTGTTCTTCCACAGTTGTCAGTTATCAAATATGATTGCGTTAAGTGCGGATATGTTCTGGGACCTTTTGTACAGTCACAGAATGCAGAAGTTAAGCCTGGATCTTGTCCCGAGTGTCAGAGTGCTGGTCCGTTTTCAGTAAGTAATAGATTTTGAAATAACTAATTTCATTACTACCTTTACTAGTAAATGTTTGTTATTATAGATTAATATGGAACAGACTCTGTATCGCAATTATCAAAAGATCACATTGCAAGAGTCACCAGGGCGTATACCCGCTGGTCGCATACCCCGTAGCAAAGATGTTATATTGTTAGCTGATCTTTGTGACCTCTGCAAACCTGGCGATGAATTGGAAGTCACTGGCATTTATACCAACAATTATGATGGTTCTTTGAATACCGATCAAGGTTTCCCTGTGTTTGCAACGGTTATTATAGCTAATCACATAGTGGTTAAGGACAGCAAGCAAGTTGTTCAATCTTTGACTGACGAGGATATAGCAACCATACAGAAATTAAGCAAAGATCCTCGCATTGCAGAACGTATTGTGGCATCAATGGCACCTTCTATCTACGGTCATGATTATATAAAACGTGCCTTGGCTTTAGCGTTATTCGGTGGTGAAGCTAAAAATCCGGGCGATAAACATAAAATTCGTGGTGACATCAATTTATTGATATGCGGTGATCCTGGTACTGCCAAATCGCAATTTTTAAAATATACTGAGAAAATAGCTCCACGAGCTGTATTTACCACGGGCCAGGGCGCAAGTGCTGTGGGTTTGACAGCCTACGTAAGACGTAATCCTATATCGCGTGAATGGACTTTGGAAGCTGGTGCTTTAGTTTTAGCTGATCAAGGCGTTTGCTTAATTGATGAGTTCGATAAAATGAACGATCAGGATCGTACGTCCATACACGAAGCAATGGAACAACAATCAATTTCCATATCAAAAGCTGGTATCGTTACATCTTTACAAGCCAGATGTACTGTTATAGCTGCGGCAAATCCTATTGGTGGTCGCTATGATCCCTCGATGACTTTTTCGGAAAATGTTAATCTCTCGGAACCTATTTTATCACGTTTCGATATATTGTGTGTGGTAAAAGATGAATTTGATCCCATGCAAGATCAGCTCTTGGCCAAATTTGTGGTAAATTCCCATATTAAACATCATCCCTCAAACGAAGTGGAAATGGAAGAGACACCGAGTGGTGTTAGTGAGATACCACAGGACCTGTTAAGACAATATATAGTGTATGCCAAAGAAAATATAAGGCCAAAACTAACTGTGAGTAAAATAAAACAAGACTATCGTTAGGTTTCCATGCCAAAACTGAATTACAAATTACTATTACTATGAATTACTATTCTTGTGTTTTGTTTTTTTTTTTTTACAGAACATTGACGAAGATAAAATTGCCAAAATGTATTCGCAATTACGTCAGGAGTCATACGCTACCGGCTCTTTACCGATCACTGTCCGTCATATAGAAAGTGTTATACGCATGTCTGAGGCTCATGCACGTATGCATTTGCGCGAAAATATTATTGAAGCTGATGTTAGTATGGCCATACGCATGATGTTGGAATCATTTATCGAAGCTCAAAAGTTCAGTGTTATGAAGAAGATGCGTGCAACTTTCCAAAAGTATTTAGCCTTCCAAAAAGACCACTCCGAATTGCTGTTCTTTATTTTGCGTCAACTTACTTTGGATCAATTAGCGTATATAAGATGTAAAGATGGTCCGTCAGCTACACATGTTGAGATAATGGAAAGAGATCTGATGGAGCGTGCTAAACAGTTGGATATTTACAATTTAAAACCTTTCTATGAGTCAGAATTGTTTAAACAGAATGGTTTCTCTTATGATCCTAAGCGACGTATAATTTTACAAATTGTGACAGAGGCAGCTGTTTAATTAACATGGAGGAAGTCTTTTTTTACAAACGTTACATTTAAGTTTTTCATACACATAGATTTAAGCCTCAATTTTTTCACCGAAATTGTTAATTCAGAGAATATATATAGGATGCTTAAATAAGACCATACATTTCACTACCTACAAGTTGTTACATTGTTAGCCGATGAATCTTTCGGTTTATTTTATATAATTTAAGATTTATTTTTATAGCATTTGTTTATACACTTTTTGATTCCCATACAAAATAATTATAGTACTTCTGAAATATAACAATTCTATGTGCATATTTATTATGAGGTTATTCATCGTCAATACCCATTTCCTTATTAAAATCTTCTTCGCTAATTTTATTCTTTTTCAATTTCTTGAATAGGCGAATATCATTGGCCAATTCGTCCAGATCTTCTTGGGAAAATTGTTCTTTACGTTTTTTTGCTTTAGGGCCGTTGGCTGCCTCATCAGCTTTCTTACGTAGCTTTTTCGCTTTTCTCAATTCCTTTTTAGTTTTAACATCCATTTTTGCTTTTTTGGTTTGCTCCCAGGATTCTGTTTGTTTTTTATGTTTTTTCTTTCCCGGCCACTGGCCAGTCTCTTCGTATGTTTTAAATTTTTCTAATCTAGCCTGCTCCTTTTGTGCATTCTTGTAAGTTAATTTATTAATATCGACTTCGAAGGAGGGAGCTATAAAATTGTCAGCTTTTAATGTTTTCAGTTCAGGCATACGAGGCATTTGCAATAGACCATAACCAGTAGCTGCTTTCCCTAAATCCATATCTTTTAAACGTAATATAGCATTACACTCATGCTTCCTATAGGCTTGTATGTGGGATACAAAGGCTCTAACACCCTTGTCGTATAGACCCTTATCTGCAGCTTGCAATTTATGTAATTTATTTAAGGTTGCTTTTAATTGTTCCCGATCAAATTCGAAATCTTCTATTTCTTCTAATTCAACTTTTTGATTTATTTTCAAGAAGGTTACATAAGCGTCTTCAGTAGGCAACAGGAATACCAAAGCATTGCCTTCATTACCTTGTCTAGCAGTTCTACCCACACGATGCACGAAACTAGCTGCATTTGAAGGTGGATCCCATTGTATAACCCAATCAATTTCAGGTACATCCAAGCCTCTTGCAAGAACATCTGTACATAACAGCACTGTTTTATCTTCTTTACGAAATCTTTCCACAATATTTTTTCGTTTATTTTTCATTTTTCCATGAATGCCCAAAATTGAACGGTCTTTTACAAACTGTGGGATAATCTCCGACCAGTATTCCACACAGGCACAAGTAGGGAAGAATATCATTACTTTACTATTTTTCGCCTTCTCCGATTTGAGGAATTGTATTAACGCTATAAATTTTTCATCTGCTTCCAATATTCTATAGAAATTTTGTAAACGTATCGGTGTGTTAATGGTTGACTTCTCTTTAACTGATACTAATACAGGATTACGAAGACCGGCTCTTATTAGATCAGTAACTTCAGTAGTTTGAGTAGCGGAGAATAAGCCAGTACGTCTTTGACGTGGCAAATAAACCAATATGTTGTTAATAGTGGCCTTGAACCCCAGATCTAATAAACGGTCTGCTTCGTCTAACACAAGGAATTCCTATAAATTAATGTTTTATTAGAATAGTTTTTAATACATCAAATTAAAATACAACGCAAACAATAATGGCCGATATCCACTTAACTTGTTCTATATGGGCTAGTAGTCCGTCTATGCAACAACTGATTACGAAAACGTTGAATGAGTGCAACATATTGGCCGTATCGAAACAGGTTATCGGACATATTTTGTTTGCAGTTGAGTGTTTCAATTGTTATTATAAACTTACCAAGCTTTTTACTCTCGCCGCTAGATTTAATTCACCTTTCCGTTGAAATAGATCCTCTAGCCTTCCCGGAGTACAAATTAATATACACGGACCATCCTTTATTAGCGATTTGATATCTTCATCTATACTATTGCCACCAACTATCAGTTTTTGTTTTAAATGTTGCAATTTCTCATGTGCTAGAAACTCTTCTAATACCTCCGATATTTGGATAGCTAATTCTCGAGTAGGTGATATCACCAATGCGCCAATTTCTTTAGGCGACCAGGGTGACTCTTTATGGCGACGTTGTAGCATTTCCAGTAGAGGTACTAAAAAAGCTAAAGTTTTTCCAGAGCCGGTTACAGCTTCTGCTGAGACATCTTTGCGTGCCAAAAGCAAAGGAATAGCAGCAGTCTGTGAAGCAGATAATAAACAAAGTTTAATTTTTCCACAGCAGTTTGATTAATGTTTACCTGTACAGGAGTCATTAAAGTAAACCCCATGTCTTGTATTACTTCTAATACTGGCTCGGATAGTGGTGGCTTATCCAGAGCTGTCCATTTCTTACGTGACATTTTATATTTAAAATAAAAATATAGTAAATAATTTCAAAAAATTAAATGTGGATTTTTTAAAATACAACTTTTAATTAAATTAAATTTTACTTAAGTAAAATTGTTTATTTTTGGTTTTGTTTTGACATTTTCTTTTAACACGTGCTTAAGTGCTGCCAAGTACATTGTAGTTGTATAAACATTCTTACAGTAAAGGGTGTAGTGTTGGAAAACGAAAAATATTTTAAATTATCGCAGACGTTAATTCAAACTAGAAGAATATGTTCGTTTTAAGTGCGGAACGATATAAACATGATATAGTAACAGAGTAGCATATTTATATTTTATCTTACGTAAGTTTATTTTGTATACCGATTATGATTAAACTGTGTAAAGTAGCTTAATTGGTTTTTATTTTACGTAGGTTTACTTTGTATACCGATTATGATTAAATTGTGCATCACTAGCATCTGTAAAATACAATATTGTTACATTGTAACGTTAAAGTTAAAAGTTAGTTAAACGGATGCCTTATTCAAAAGAGTATAAAAGCAGAACATTTAACAGGAACGGTTTTTTCTATTGTTGCAGGCTGCAAAAAAATTAAGTTATCTTGTATTCGATGTATTTGGCATTCAAGAGAGATTAAACGGTTTGTAAAAGATTTCTATCGAAGTATGCTCACGGTAGCGCTATGTTCCACTACGAAGGTGCCCGACAGGTCACCCCGGTCTTCCGATCGTCATAGGCCCAAAAGGGCAGAATAGAGTTCTTGATAGAAACGGATATGCCATTGCGAAAAGTTGTAACGTTGTACTCGTAAGAGTAAAGGTATACTCGTATTCAAGCAGGCCTCGTAACAGGAACTGGGAACTTCTGTGAGAAAATGGAATTAAAGGTTATTTTAGATTAAGTGATGACTGTGCAGAATAGCCAATTTAGAATGAGCTGTGTGACACTTAGCTCTGTTAAAAGCATTTGCCATTATTGTCATTGGTGTCCAGATCATCTAAGTCAGGCAAGAAGATGGTTGACAGTGGTGGCCTAGCAACCGCCGTTCTCAAAGAAATATGGATGATGACGCCGTCAGTCAAAAATACCCACCAAGTTAGATTTCATGTGCATTGGTATCGCCACAAATTTTATAATTCTCTTTGTTCGCGTATCTAGAAATGGCCCTCAGCGCTAAAGAAAATTTTCCAAACAAAGTTATGATCAGGAATTTAAATAATGTTCCAATTAAAGCATATTAGATTAAAATAGAACAAAAGATAAAATATAATGGATTTTTTTTAATAATGACCCGGTAATTACTCTCGTTTTCGATGTTTTCTTTATAAGTAGTCGACAGTACCAATTAAAAAAGGTACGATTTTCCGAAAGTCATATTTTGATTATAATTCGTATGCCTATGACTTGTATACTTTCAAAAGTAGAATTTTTAAGTAATGAAAAAATGTACGAAATTATATCCTATTCTCACAAGTCTTACATAACATGAGTGTTTATTTTTGGTTGCAAACACACATTTATATTCGTAATTACTTTTAATATTCCAATAACAGAAAAAAAGCACGTGAAAATAAAACCTAGAAAAAGATAGGAGAGGGGCCTAGACATAGTCGGTGGAAAGCACGCAATTACACGTTGGTTTTGTTTATTGCAATATTAAAAATTCTTTGTTATTGTTGTAAACTATAACTTTATACATATTATTAGGTAGTAACGTTTATTGCTGTCGTTTGTAACATCCTCAAACAATTGTAGAATTCTGATAAGAGGTTATATTGTTCATTGTAGATTTCTCCAATCATAGATATCCATTTCGTTCCAGACACTTGCAGTGGCTCCAAAATACAACTACTATATGAAATGTAGGAATATAGACGATTCAGAATTTAATTCTGTCCTTTAATAAAGAATATTCAAACAGACTGAGTTATTAAAGTTCGTGTATCTACCTAAAAAGTGGTATAGTGGAAACACATCTCAATAGAAACCCAATTCCCACATAGCATGCATTTTGATCCATACGATGTAAGGATATCATACAGCCACTCTTGATCGATTTCAATTTCTAACTTGTTTTTGTAATATGTTCACATTCATAGTTCCTAGTTTTAGTTTCTTTAAGGGTTTGTAATCACTATGGCAACTATTTTAAGGATATTTTGTAGCATTATATTTAACAGCAACAACAATAATTCATTGCACTATTCAGTATTTACAAAAACATGTCTAGGAATAAAGAAATGGGTATGGACAGTATAACATTTATACAAAACTGTGCAAGGTGTTCTTTAATTTACATGTAAAGGATATTGCAATAAGGACTGTTATTTGTAGCATTATTGTGCTTGACGTACCGTTTTTAGAAATATTATGCAGCTTTTAAATAAGTGCTACTACATCAAATAACAACCCTATTTAAAATACCCTGTTTGCCATACATTACTTTAAATGTTAAGGGAGTTATTCGAGTATTATTTTATTGAATATTATTTCGTATGGCTAAACTCTGTTCTTAAATAACAAATTATTCATCAGTTACCTTAAGGGGTTAAAGGCATACACACCGATAATAGAATAATTTTCAAGTGAAATCTAAATGTCTGAAAATAATTTGAAAATATTTAATTGCAAAAAAACAAATAAAATAAATATTTCAATTAATTAATAAAAATGGTCTTCCATCACCATCCATTTCTTATAGTTATTTTAACGGTTTTTATTAATTTGAATCGCATTGTATTGTGTTTGAAAAAGGATTTTCGAAATGAAAAGCATTTCAATCGAACTTTATTTGTGTTCGGTGATGTAAAAACTTGTGCTGGAAACGAATTTTATGATTTGAATTATTTTCAATGCGCTGCGTGTCAGAAAATTGGTGACAATTTGCAAATCGTAAAAGAAAGTAAGAGGAGAGTAGGTTATTATATTGTGTTATTGAAATTAAGAAATAATTTTGGGGTACAAATATTTGCATAAGAGCTAGAATCCTATTGATTTTGGTTTAAATCGTTTCATTGTTTTGGAAGTATTCCTGAATTTTAACTTAAATATGTAAATGTGTTCGTATAAAATTAAAATTTATTTTAAAAAATGTCCTTTTATCACGGCAATTCGCAATTCTACTTTAACGCTCAACGTTTTCACCAGGCTGTATACAACATTGTCTACTTTTCATGAGGAACTTTACAGTTTGCGTCCTACTCTGTCCAACCTTCTAATGATGCTGTTTATTGATGTCCGGTAGGCTAAATGACTTGACGGCGCCAGATTTGTTCCTTCAGCAGTACATAGTAGCCCACAACTCATTTGCTCTCAAAAGGTTTTATAATTGTTATCTTCATTATAATTCCTCTATCGCAATAAGTAATATTGTAAGAAAAGCCGTAGAAATGGAACTAGCATGGGGAAGAGAACGTACTTAACACAAATACAAATGAAAAATAGAGACTAAAGTCGCTACAAACAACTTCCTTAAATACTGTTGAAGCGACATTCATACATACATTTAATGTACATATATATATATATATATAATTATTCGATTTAGGAAAGGCCCTTGGGCATTTGAGTTTGCTGAAATGGGATTAAAATTCAGGATAATAGTTGGACCTATTAAATTATGTTTTTTTTCTTCAAAAATTTCAAATTAAAGAACAACAGTCCATGGCAGCAACACAGCCGCTGGTACACAAATTTCAAGCTTTTACTCGTGTGTCGTTGAGGCACAGCGGGGTGTTCGGATACATGTATGTAACATGTCTTTGGTCCCCAGAACAAGTTTCAGAAAGAAATGGCGGAACTATCTTCGGTGTAGCTTGCGTTTTCTAGAAAGGACACTTTCAAATATTTCAATTAAGCAGTTAAAAGACCCCAGCGTTTTTGGTTTTTTTTAGCTTTTTCTAATTTTGAGGATGATTATTTGGTTTTTCATTTTCGCTTTTTTTTTATTATGCTATACGATAGTCTGTGCTTTTATTTTCCAAACTTACTGTGCAATCGACAAGCTCCTATGAATACAATTATTAATATTTTAGTGCGTAATTGTTTTCAAACCCGCTGTAACGTATAATTTGTTACGGTTTGGCTTGGGTTTCTGCACGAACGGTGGTTTTTTTGCAATTATTGTAACGAATAACGCAAAATTCAATTATTTTTTATTTTTAGAATTTTCTTGTCGTTGCAAAATGTCTTTACCGACCTCCATCACCATCTACGATACCATCAAATCATCTATAACCTGCCGCAACATGTGCAACGAAACAGAAACCACAAATCAAAAAAATATAGCGACAACAACGCAAATAATTAATGAATATTGTCAGAAGAACGCTACAACTCTTCCGAAATTAAATTGCAAATATAAATATTTAAATCGCACCTTGATTCGCACAACGCCATCGTCGAGTTTAATATTTGCAGACTTCATTGAGGAGACCAACGTCAATTGGCAATACGATGCATTATGTGATGAATGTAACATTCAGTATAACTTTCACTATCAAGACTATTGCATTGCAAATGGCCTTTTGCGGCCTTATTTGAGTTATAATTCCTTTTGGCAGATTTCGAGTGGGAGTCAACATTTTGGCGATTTGAAATTTGTGGCATTCTTTTGTCTGGCTCTACACAATCAGACGGCATGCAATCAGTTGGCAAATTTATGTGTTTTGTCCCATTATGCCAACGATAAGAATTCGCCCTGTAGCAAGTTTCTTTTAAATCAGGCCTCAGATGTTGTCTATCGTTATGGTAGTGTCGATGAACATATAGGCAAACAAAAAATGAAGCCCTTCTTATACTACAGCAAAGGTAAAGAATCACTGGCTCACTTGGTAGAACCAATTCAACATCTGAAATACTCTTTAGATGCGAAACAAAAGGTAAGCGTTATATATACATACATACATATGTACTGTAAGAGAAATAATTTATACACATAATTTTTGTTATTGTTGTTGTTATTGTTTTTCTTATCATGCAGCTAAATCATTTAGAATTCTTTACAACTGTATACAGTTTGGATGGTACCCTGCAGCGTTGGGGTTCTTTGAAATTAAACGATTTAAGTTTATGCCCTCATTTGAAAGGCGGCTGGAATTCAAATAATATTCTAAGTTTTGCTTTTCGGTATGATGTCATTGAGTGTTCATTGTCGTTAGAGGATATCATCGATTTGGCTAAAATCTCTGGAAATAATAATTTTATAAATTTATTTTTAAAATTCAATAGAAATAATGACAACGACAATGTATTCCTGCAAACAGTGCCGATTTTAATTGATGATTTAACTCCAGAGAACAGGGTAATGTACATGAGAAAAATCTTTCCTTTTTAAACTCATTAGACCCCTCCATCTTAATCCCTAATTGATGTCTCAACAAGGTTACACATTTCATATTCATATTATTAAGTCCAAATAAATAGAGCTGAGGATTTGATTGAAAGTATTATGTGGCGATTAGTTCGTACTTCATTCTCTTACCCTCAGTTTTAAGTAAGTTTATAATCAAATACTAAAGGTCCTATCACGCCTGCCCTTTCCGCCTATAAATAGAAATATTACGGAAGTTTTGTACAGTAGGATTATAGCTTAGTCATGCTGGTTTTTACTAAGGTTAGATTAGGTTATTTGTCGAACCCTCCATAAAGGTAAGATCCCACTGCGACCAACGTTTAAGCCCATTGTGATACCGACGGTCCTCTGAAAGATATCGCTCTCTACATATTCTCAGTCAGGGATGGAAAAGTTGGTACAATTGTACTTTTTTTAGCACTATTTGGAAGTCAAAAACACCATAGTACCTCAATGACTTATTTAGCACTATTGAAAAATGTTCTCTACTTTATTACATCACACAAATATTCTGTCTCATCAGTGTATAAGTTTTTTTTTTCGTTTCATTTGCATATGACTAACTGAACATATTAAGAGTTATAAAAGGAATATTATTCGTTCTACATTCATCTGCAAATATAGAAAGGATATTTTCATATCAAAATTTAATAAAAATCAAAGGGACAAATGGACTGTTTCCTTTGACTGTCTCTAATTTAATCCAAACAAGGGATTTATTGAAGCCATTTAATTAGTGTTGCTACCATTTTAAAATAACAAATAGTTTGCTGATACAAAATTTATCACAAATAGTGATTTAAAGTTTAGATCTCATAAACTTTTTTATTCCTTTATAGTTCAGTATTAAAGTAATTTGTTAAGTTTACCTATTATAAAGTGCTTTTCATAATTATAGCACCACCAGCATTTCAATAATAACAAACAATGAATTGTCTTCAGGTCATATTCTCTGATGAAGAAAAAGTGGAACTTAGATAGATACTACTGTCGTTACCATAGAAATTAAAATTTTGGGGATATAGTCTATTGCTGGGGGGTTATTTCTTTAAGTGGTTGCCGCGAATTTCAGTTTCCATCTAAGCGAATGTATAGTACAGAGTACTTTACTGTTCTTAGCTGTAGTTTGCTGCCCTTCTTGAGAGAAAATAATGAAAAAATATATTTTACAATAGAACAATGCCAGAATTCATTTCAGCAGACAGAGGATGAAATGGTTCCGTTAACAATCTATTGAGTTTTTATCGTGGCCAGCTTACTCTCCTGATATGAATATTATTGAAAACGATTTCCCAAACGAATTCCCCATTCTTGTCCGAAGATTATATTCAAAATACCAGACAATTTACCAGTGCTGAAAATTTGAAATTAAAAATCTTTATAAGAATGTCAAAGACCGAATATTTACTTTACTAAGATCTAAGTATCAATATTTTTGGTAAATAAAGCTTTTTATTGAACAAAAATGAGACTGGTGCTATAATTTTGTAAAAACTAAAAACCTTAATTTTTATACTGAAGTCAAAACTGCGCTAACAATTTGAAAAATTTCCTATTATTTTTGTACTTTTACATTAACACTACGCACAATGAAATGAATTGTCATTTATATTTTTATTAATTTATAATAAAAAGAAGTTTAAAAAAGAAAGAAGGGAATTTAGTACAATCGATCTGAAAAAAGTACAATTTTTTGTGAACGTTAGTACAATTAGTTAAGACCAATTTCCCATCCCTGTTCTCAGTTATGTTGTCCCTTGATAAGAGTTTGCGATCTTGAATAACCTCCAGATATTTTGCCTCCTTGAATGAGAATATTTGTATTCCAATCCGGATCTGCAAGTTATTTTGTAGCACACTATAAATGCCCATAGACCTTAAAACTCCATCGTTGCAGCTCTTCCAACAGGTCTCTGCAACCATATTAAACAACAAGACGATGAAACTCTAGCTTATGTTATACCTTATTTAAGTAGAACTGAATCTTTGATTATTGATTATACAGTGAGATAGGTATTTATATTTTGTTTATGCATTCCAAAAGAATAAGAATTGGTGCTAATTTCACTGCCTTGATATTATATGTCGTATAGGGGCGCTTAAATGATAAGTTGTTTCTTAGGATTTTCAATTTATGTATTTATTGTTAAATTTTTAACTCTTTTATTTTCAGCGTTTGCAAATGGAAGACTGGCAATTGGTAAAACGTTTTCAATTGATACAATTTAGTCACAGACACGGCTCATTGGGTTCCAAGGCACTGCCCCCATATGAAGATTACCATAAACTACAGCTTTTCCGTAATTTGCGGTTTGCTGATAAAGTAGAGTTGCACTACGATATTCATGAAAATAATCGAATTTCAATTCCTATCCTTAAATTACATTATCGTCATATCGAATTCACGAATAATACTACGCTAGACTCCAAATACAATATAAAATTTACCATTAGCTATAAACGTATTGGTGAGACCACTGAAGGAGAGTTGGTAAACGAAATAGCTTTGCCGTTAACTCTATTGATAGCTCTAATATCAGCCTTAGTGAAGGCCAATAATAGTCGGAAAAGACGCTACTCGTATGCATCAGGCATGTCTACAATGCCTTTGGCATCATCCTCATCGTTACAAAACAATGAAGATTTTTGTCATTTCCATTATTTCACCGAATTCCTATTGCATTTGATTTCCTATATGGCGGTGGCATTTTTATTTTGCTTTCTTCTGCATGTATTTGTGAATTCAATAGTGTTCTTGTCACAACACAATGTGAAATTGACGTTGCCCATTGTTAAGGATCAACGTTCGTTGGAATTAATTATATATGCAGCATTGATTTTAAAGGTAACACAATTTCATACATACGATGATTTTTTACTTATATATTCCATGTATACATACATACTTAATCATTTATGATAATTATTTACCTTTTCCATATGCCTGTGTACAATGTGATGTGATGAACGTTTGCTTGATTGTATCTTATTGCGCCTGGAATGTCTATAATCCAGATGATTTATGTTTGTTTACATTTCTGGCGCTTATCTCATTTTCATATCTTCTTTATTGATTGGGAACGTCCACGTTGCGGTGATACGAATCATTTTAATTTGAAAAATAATCTTGAAACGTCTTCCGTATGTTCGAGTGTGCGAACATTTATTAGCGATTCCAATGTTTCCGCTTGGCGTAGTATTTTATTAGCCCACGAATGGATTCAATTGAGTGGTAGACAGAAGACCTCAAAAATTCTTCAAGGAGTTTTAATGGTGACCATAGTAAAGGTAAGTATTCAAGAAATATTAGATAAGATTAATTGGTTGCAATTTTTTTTCGTTTTTAATTAAGTAAAGAACTGTGATAACATATTTCAGGCCGCTTGTAATTGAAATTGAATTATTACTTACATTCACTATCTATTGACAGTAGTAAATATACCCAGCGCCTTCAACATCCAGTGAACACTTCTTAGATTTTTTAAAGCAACGTCTGCCTATAATATGTTCTATTAAACGCTCTCCTCTTCTTATCAGATCCTGTAGAATATAAAGACTCGTGGCTTCAATATCCATCCGATCACGCAACACCCATTTATAAGTGGGATCCTGACAGCATTATTTTGTTGAATTTTAAATATCAACTGCGGTGTATACGAAATACCTTATCTAATATCTAACTGAGCGTTTCAGTGATCTTATAAGGTTGAGTACAGAACCCATCCTAATAATAGAATATATGTAGCTTCTGTATTGAATGAAAGTGGAGCTTAAAAATCACTTTTTGAATTAGTTATAGTGGTTAGCCTTTCCCACCTATTACGATAATAATATGAAAGTATAGATTTTATCCAAATCACCTCTACTTAGACAAGTTCTATGCATAAATTCTGGAAGTGCAAAACACACATAATTAAACGATTTTAAAATGTATGCCAAAAAAATTAATTAAATTAAGTATTTCCAAGAATCGATCTTCTACTGTACTTACTATACTCTTGTGAACTTATTATCAAAAATCGTACGTACTTGAATGCATATTTTAGACCTGAGGCAATTATTTTTTATTTCTTTTTTGCCCAAAAAAAAACATCTCTATCTTTCGAACATCATTTTCATTTTTTAATTTAATGCAATATTGGTAATACAATGTACGTTTGTATGTATGTATGTTTATATTTTTTGCATTTGCAGTTGCTCAATATAGATGCCATCAGTTATGGCGATGTAACATTAAAAATATTTTTCATTTCGCTCATATACATTGTAATCTACATCTGCCAGTATGTGGTTTTAAGTCAAATACTTGTAGGCATCATGGGAAATCCAATACGAAAATTTATTGAACATTGTTCGCTGGCAAATATTTCAGTATTTACGCTGATCGAACCCTCATACGGCTTTTATATACATGGACGTTCACCGCATGGTTTTGCCGATGCCGACATGACCACAATGATAATGCAGCTGCAACGTGAAACCCAGAGTATATGCGGACGTCGTGGTCTTTTAAGCGATACCGATCAGTGTTACATTATAATGCCACCAAAAAACTTAAGTAATTATTTTGATAAACTACTATTACCATATCAGCGATCGTTTGGTGGTATCGTAGCAAGTGGAGGTGGTGGTGGTGGTGTAGGCTCAAGTATGCGCTCAAACGTACAGTTTCAAAAGGAAATAAACAGCATTGAGGGTACTTTAGAAAAGACTTCAATTGCATATTGTAGTGTAAATCGTTTCTTTTGTGCCTTCATCGATCATGTAAGTAAAGCGTGAAGTAAGAGGAAAACGTATTTATTGCTCTGTAACTACAAAGTCAAGTTGTGTAATGCATGTGTTTGTCTTGTTTAGGGTATTAAGGATATGGATTATATTATCAAGGAGAAGACTTTTTTGGAACGTTTACTTGATTGTGAATTTAATAATTATTTAACAGATAGTAAGTATATTTAAAAATTCATACCCATTTGTATGTATGTATGTATGCTAAAGAATGTCTCAGTATGAATGCACTAAATCGCATGATCTTGATGGCCAGTTGATATCATAATTTCTTGTGGTATATTCTGGAAATTGTTGCTAAAATAAATCGATAAAGTACAATCTTACTGATACACCCTTTATATGTATTTCGAAAAAGAAAAAAAACTGTAAAAATAGTTCAATTAAAACCACATTCACATACGAAATATTATTAACCATTACAAATACATATTCAACATGTGTCCGAATTGTTTTTTCCTCTCCTCTTCCACATCTCTTTTATCGTTTTTATCTTCTAGACAAGGGCACGTTTTATATTGACACATGCTTCTCATTTACGCAAATGTTTCTTTATGGAAACGAAATGCACATATTCATACTGGAGTTTCTATTATTGCTGGCCGTCTACCTAATGTTCACGGATGTTTTCGCAGCTATTGTTGTGGTTTGTACTTTCAATAAGGTAAAGTTATGCCAAAAATTACGGAATAATTTTTTTTTAATCATTATTTTCTAACGTTTTCTTTTAGATTTTCCAAGCATTCTATCGTTATGCTGTTAGAGAGAATATATCCAACAAGACTTTAATTGATAAACGCTTTTTAATGTAAAAATAGGATTCTAATTAAACTAATATGTATAATTGAAGCCAATTTTTGATTTTAGAATTTGATTTTATGAATATGTATCCGGAAGAATTACATTATCCGCTATAGCTTGTTATAGTAAAAAATCAATAAGCTTTCAGTACTCGAATTGTACTTTAATTAAATAGTTTGATATTAAAGTACACAATATTTAATAATTGTAGATGTATGAAATAAATTTATGTTTAAATTCATTTATAGAATCAAAACCAAATTAAAACTTCTTAATTTTCTGTATGAAATGTTTCACTTACTGTTCCAATTTGGTCAAGTATTATCCAACAATGTGGTTAGATAGGTAGGCCAAACTCAATATACTCAATTTTTTCAGCTGATCGCTTTAGACTTCACGCCATATTGTTTTTCATTGTTGTGGTGACCAATTAACCTTAGCTCCGCCAAAGTTTGATTTCACCGGATGAGATCAGGCTGAATGTAGAGGTACTGCAAAGTTCTGTTCTTTCTCCAAAACTTTTTTTCCTATTCTTATCATTCATTTTACTCATCCAACTCTATCCGCAATATTTGTCATTTATACTCGTTATGAATGATCCGCTCACCCCTAACTTTGAAAGAAATGCGACTTTATTAAGTTTACATTTAAATAAAAACCATACAATTTCGTTTTCTCTTTTGCATATGTGATCATAAACTATATAAAAAAAAAAGATAAATTTTCTTAATTTTCTTTTTTGAAAACATACTTACCTAATGTTTCGTGTTTTTGTTTTTGCCTTCTATATGTATTTAAAACATAAATGTGTTTTATTTTTTACATGTAATACGAAGTTTATTTATAAGATATATTTATATGATGATTTCATTTTTGTTTATATTTAAACTTATTACATTAAATAAAAATTAAAAAATACGATTTTACAATGGTTTTCCTTTACTTGCTCTTGTGTTCTTCTTATTGTATATATCATAATAATGCTTTAAAGCAATAATAAAACTTAAAAAATAAAACAAATTTTCTTTATTGATAATAAATTCAAAAATTAATCATTATTTATTCATAAAAACTAAATGTTAAAAGAAAGCATGAAATAATTATATGAAATTATTTAAAAATATAGAAAGAAATTATACAATAATATTCTTTAAGAAATGATGATGTCATTAACACAAGTATAATATAATTACTAAAAAGAAGAACAAAAAAAAAAAAAAAACAGAGTTACTTACTAGTAAAGAATTATATTTTATAACTGTTCTTCTTATTCTTCAATCTTTTAGCTTTTAAATACTAGAGTTTTATTTTTTATTTATTATTTTATATTATTAATATTGTTTAACGTACAGAGTTTCTTTTGTTATATTATAAAGATATTAAGAATATATGAGTTTATTTCATGTTTATTTTTTAATATTGTTTTTATATTAAAAAAAAAAAAGAAAGAAAAAACATTTAAAATTTATATTCAATTATTTGTATTAATGCAAATAGTATGCTGCGTTAGACCAACAATTGGGATTTAGTATTGTTGTGTTTAAAATATTAATATTTTTATGTGTTTTATTTCATATTTTATGCTGTGGTGTAATTTGTCTTTCTCTTGTTCTTTTTTTTTTTATTGGTTATGCTTGCTATATATGGTTGGTTGATTTTGAATTTTTTTTTTAAGTTGAATTTCTTTTTGAATGAATAAGATTTGCTATTTTTATTTTTAAGAATATTACTATTTATTATTTAAATTCCTGTCAATATTTTAGGATTTACTGTTATACTTGTATATATATTTTTAGTTAATATTTGTTTCATACTTATTATTTTAATTTTTGTAAGTTGGAATTGAAATTCTTTAACTATATGCATATTTATATAAAAGCCATTTAATTTCAATCAATGCTCTTATTTTTTATATTTCATTTCTTATAATATTTTTTCATTTTGTGTCAAAGAAGTTTACTTTTTTATTCTTTTCTTTTTCTTTTATAAATAATTTTCTAATGCTAATTTTATAATCTCTCTACTTTCTAAGATTTAATATTAAGTTTTAAAAATAATTCATACACAACAACAATACTTGATTTTTATTTGGATTATTTGATTTGTTTAGTGGCTACAATGATTTTTTTTTTTTTTTTCATTTTATTTTAAAAGAAATGATGGATGATTTTATAAAGAAGTATAAGAAAATAACAGAATATTTGTAATGCTTTTAAAAGTAAAAAAAAGTAAAAAAAAAGAAAAATAAACTTAAAAAATATATTGAACGACCTTAAACTACACAAAGTGTATGTAATTTTTTAAATAAAATTACACATTGCATCCTGTTAACCTGTATTCCAAAGCAGAAAAATGTTACTGAATTCTTGCGTCACTAGTTTTAATCGCAATATAAACCTTCGTAAATATAGATTTCAGTTTGAACAATATTTTCATAATTAAAACATTAAAAAAATTTTTTATGATAAATTATAAGAATTAAATTAAAAAAAAAAACAATCGAAATACAGCACAGGACGGGAAAGTGGTTTTAATTTTCATTCACCACTACTTTTATTATAGTGATTAGC
Source organism: Sarcophaga peregrina (assembly GCA_014635995.1). Lineage (NCBI taxonomy): Eukaryota > Metazoa > Arthropoda > Insecta > Diptera > Sarcophagidae > Sarcophaga > Sarcophaga peregrina. Next base: position 106,282,085 of record CM025789.1, on the reverse strand, counting down.
GCATTGCAAACAATATGAACCTAAATATCAATTTAAATTTTTTTTTTAATTTCTAAAATTTATATGAGAATTCTTTACAATTGTTCGAAGTACAGATTTTTTTTATTTAAATTAATGGTTGCTGCTCTTTTAGTGTCATGAAGTGCAATTTTTATTAGTTATATTTTGTATAGTTCTTTTTATTTTGTTGTTTATTAATAGTTTATAAATTAAAATAAAAGCAAGATTTTTAATTAATAATTATATCATGTATGTATGTATGTATGAATGTGTGCACTTAAAAATAATGTCTTCTTCTATTTTATAACGTATACATGTTTAGATGTGCATTGGTTTCATTGAATTATTTGTTTAAATTTGTTTTTTTTTTTTATTTTTATAATAAATCAAAAAGAGAAATGCTTTTCATGAATGAAATTTATGGAAACTTAAATATGTAAATGTATAAATAAATACATACAGATGGTATATGTTTAATATAAAAAATGTTTTGTAATTTCTTTGCAAAACTATCACAATAACTAGAGAATAATGTAATATAAGAAGAGTACAAAAAAAAAAAATGAAATTTTTTATTGTTGCGGTGAAAAAATTGCAAATGCTGCAATATTGAGAATACAATAACTATGATTCGATGTTATTAAATGTAATGTTGTTTTGAGAGATAGAGAGAGAGAGAGAGAGAGGAAGGTTTTATTAACCGTTTAATTTCATTATAAATTAGTATATTATAGGAGAATTTCTTTTATAATTTCCTTAAAATGATTTTTTGTTTTAAAGTTTACTGCGTTTTTTTTTTCTGGTGTACTATAAAATTTTGAAACGAAGTTTTATTTTAGTATATACAGGGTAAAATTTATAATTTGTTTTTAAGAGTATGAATTTCTTACTAATGCTTTCTTTTTTTTTTTTTTTTGTTTTTCATTCGCTTATATCATTCTATAATGTAAAATATTATTCTTCCGCGTATAAGTTAGTTTTTAATAAATTTACAATTACTAAGTCTTTAAATTCTTTTAGTTAATTAAAGACTGCAAAATGTTTGCTTTTATTTCTTTAGTATGTTAAAGTGGTGTATGTCTTTCCGGTTTAGTTTATTTGAAAACGAATTCTTGTTTCTTATACAGTTTTCTATATTTAATCGAACATTTCCTTAAACGAAATTTGATATGGAAGTTTATTAATGTATGTTCTCATTATATTAACCAAATACGTAAACATATTTGGTTGACTTTATTTGAATTTGTTTGCTTTGTTTCGAGAGTTGTTATCTTTCTTTTCATTTGTTTTACATTCAACGATATTTTCATATATTAAATATGTATGTATGCATCATTTAATGTACTACGACGGTTTTATCATGTATTATCTTGTTGCATTTGCTGCACATTGGCATAATGCTATATTTTCTGTAAAATTTCCATAAATATGTTCAGATTTTCTTCATCAATAATCTTACCCTATTCGGTTTGTTTACGCTGACGCTTGGCCGGATTGCACCCATCATCGGTATTGTCGTCAGAGCGATGAGTTGAAGCGCTGCTGCCATTACTATTTGTATTCATATTTAACATGGCTGAGTTGGTACTTTTGCGACCACCATTTTCTAGAGACGGTGAAGGAGCACCAGGTGCCGGTGACGCAGATGCAGAAGCAGAGTTACTATTGCTATTACCGTTAGTTAATGCAGCACCTGGACCACTGTTGAGTATACTACTAGCATTATTGGAATTCATTGATTTATTGGCATAACTTGGTAACCATTTGGCCAATTGTTCTTCGAAGAAATTTTCCAAATATTTGGCATTTGTATAGGTTTTTGAGTCCTCCTAGAATCGTTTAATAAATTATATATACATTTTATTATTACTTTTATTCTGTGCAAAAGTATAACGAAAAAAAAAAATAAGAATGAGTTATAAAAATTATCGACAAAAAAGTTTATTAACTTCACAAAAATATTATACAACGAGAAACCATAAAAACATTGAAAGACTGCATTAAGATTGTAAATAGCAAAATAGATTTTAAATTATGCTCTAAAGTCATCGATAATTTTACCAAGTACATCGACATTTATCTTAAAATGAAACTCGAATTTATTCATTGATTCATAACGTACAGGTGCGAGCACACTGCGCTCATGAGACGATCAAATAAGCAGTTTTTACTTTCATTAAACTCTAAGAGTACATTATGGTTAATATAATCGACTTTTAAATAAAATCGAGAAATTAAATTTCCTCTTTAAAAATTAATCTGATTTTAAAAGGAGTGTATTGTTAATAAACTTCCGTAACTAATCTTTTTAGAAATAAAATAAAATGAATCAATGGATATGAGATAAAAAATCTAATTATGCAACAATTCACTTTGATTTGAAATCGCAATACTCGAGTATATAGTGTTATGACTTATTAGACGAGACACCATTTTTAAAACCCTGCCTCAGACATTTCGAACAATACGAAATGTAAAAAAATGTTTTCGGTAGCAAAAACTCTGAGAGCAAATATAATTGCCATGAAAAGTTTCTCAAAAATCTGTCGTTCAGAGTCGAGTGTAATAAGTCCCGTCATTTATAGACAAAATTTCTACACACCACATGTGTTCTGTAGTTAGGTCGTAAGCCATACTAAATGATTGTGTTTAAATTAAATAATAATTAAATGAAAATGAAAACGAAAAATTTATTACCATATTACTCACTTGATAGAATAAGTAAGTATTCTTAAAAATCAAGCGAACATCTGCTATAAATGATGATATATCCTTATAGTGATTAGGACTGGAAGGATCCAAACGTGTGCGTATAACATCCAAAGACATCGGGCTAAGGAATAAGGAAAATAATCAATATAAATACTTATTTAATGTGAATATACAATTAATGGAGTTAAAAACTTACTTGCAAACAATTTCATAGTAGGCTGTATTCGATGGTGGCTCTGGTTCACGGAAATGTAAACTCTGTTCGTACTGGCAGAACAATTCCAAACAGATGCGTTGCAGTATTTGCAATTCCAGACGGCTTAATTCGCCGGGATTCTTTTGAAGATTATCCGGATTGCTGGCCAACTCTTTGAGATTCACGCACAGCAAACATTGCCAACTTTCACTTTCGTCGGGTAGGGAGGATATAGCAGGAATATGACAATTTTGATGGAAAACTTTAGGACATTTATCGCAGCACATTAGCTCGCCGCCATCCAAGCAAACAGCACACCAATCTTCATTTGGATCATCTTTTTCGGTTGTTTTTGTATTATGAACTTGATTAGTTACGTTTTTTTTACAGATTGATGATATTTTTAACCAAATTGGTTAAAAGGATTTTTTTTTTTGGTTTAAGATTACATATGGTTTTTTTTTTTTTTTTGGTATACAATATATGATTGAAATTTAATTGATTTTTAGCATTTATATATGGATTAATTATTAAAGTTTAGTTTATTATTATTATTATTATTTTTTTTTTTTTTTGTTTTATTTTGAGAAAAGAAATAAACAAAGCAAAGTTACAAGTAATTATAAAAAACTACAGCAACTATTTTAATTACAAGGGGTAAAATTTGTATTGTTCTTGAGTTAGAAAATCAAAAACAAATAATAAAAAAAAAAAAAAAAAAATATGCAACCAAAAATGAGGAGTGGGGGGGGGGGTTAGTGAATAAAATTCGAATTTCTTTTATAATAAGTATGTTTGAAAATGAAATATATTGCGTAAACACAGGGAAATAATTTCAATTTTGTCTAATATTTGGATGTAATTTGGTGGGGGAATGATAACAAGTAATTGTTTAAAGAAAAATAGTGATTTGTATTGAAAACATACCTTCTTGTGTATTAGACAAATCTGTGGAACTGTGAACCTGTGGAGATGTAGTTTTTGTTCGGCCTTCTGGTAGAACCTGAACGCCGTTTGAATCCAATTTGGCTATTGTTGCCATTAAATCGTTAATGGAATCATCACGAACTTTATCGATTGGCTCAGTGAAATCTTTAGAGGTCTGAAAGAACAATATAAACAATACTATTAGTTAGTATTTCTTCTTAATTAGAAACTATAATTAATTTATAATTTATTTGAAAACTTATTGAAATACACTCTGTTTACTAAAATTTACCTCATGAGTACTAGGACTTGGTGTTTTAGGATTGGTTGATGTAACATTTGGCAGGATCGATACAGCTGGACTCAAAGCCAATGAAGCAGCGTTTATTATAGGATTACTGCCATGCGCAGAAATGTTACTATTACTGCTGCTTCCACCAGGCATACCATGAGCCGATGAGCTGCCTGTAGTGGGAGGTGTGGTGTTCTTTAGAGTATTTGGTGATTTTAAAGAGATTTTAAAATTTTCGGTTTGGCGGCCGTTAGCAAACCCCATTAAATTAGGTCCCTGCTGGGAGCAACCTAAATTAGAGATAGTAAAAGAGGAGAAATAAGAAAAAATTTGAAATTAATAAAGGATTTTAAGCACACAATAACTCACAATTACTTTGAGCAGATTGAGGTATATGCCATTTAGCCATATGCATACCACTACTACTGCCGCCTCCACCTCCACCGCCACCTAATTGTGGTGAGGTCTGTGGATGGCCGGCATTAAAACCAGGTTGGTTTGCGTGAAACCCCATGTTCTGTGTAAAAGAAGACAAAGAAGAGAAATAAATAATATGAACTCTAATGTAATGGAATATATAATTTACATTTTGCATGGGATTATGATGCATCTGTGGTCTTTGCATGGCATTTGGAGAAGGTATCTGACCTTGGCCCGAAGAGGCCATAGCTGCTACAGCCGCCTGCTGTTGAGCATGACTTGACATACGTTGATATTGAAAGCGAGCTGCAGCCGCTGCAGCTGCGCTATTGTTCATAAAATTTGCATTACTTGGTCCACCAGGCGGCGTGGGCGCGTAATTCTGATGCTGCTGACCCGGTGGACCGCCCATAAAATGCTGACGCATTTGAGGACCCATTTGTTGCGGCGATGGTGCTCCCTGTGGACCCCCAGGATAACTTGGGGGACCATTAAAGGGTGGCATATGTGGCGGTTGATTTGGACTTTGAGCTGCTTGATTATTTAATAAACCTCTTAGGCTTATGTCTATAAGAAATTATTTAATTAGTACGTCATTAATGATCCATTACTCTTATAATATAAGGATTTTCTTATACCTTTGGGTAATTCAGGGCTTTGCTTATACCTACCCATATTCTGTGGATGTGTTGAGGAACTAACATGTGGTTGTCCTTGTCTTTGCATTGCCAACGAAGGCGGTAGACCACCATACCGTACTATAAGTAAAAAAAAAAAATGAAGTATTCAATAAACCATTTAATTGTTTTCTGTGTTTTTTTTTTTTTAATTCAAAATACTAAGTGTGTATGAAGTTGAACGATTTTGTTGCCTACCCTTACCTGGCCCTTCACCAGCAAAACTGCGATTCATTTGCATATTGTGAACATGTTGTTGCGGTGAATTGCTGTTATATAGGCCAGGACCATTTTGCGGACCAAATCCTCCTGGTGGTGGTGGTACACCCGGTGAGATTCCAGCCTGCATACCTGGTGGCATTCCCGGTCTTAGAGGCGGTGCCATATTGGGACTCGGTTGCTGACGCTGTTGCTGTTGTGGTGGCGGTGATGGTTGGGGTGGATACGGTTTGCCATCGACAAGTATGTTACCAAGTCGTGAAATTTCTAGAATAAAAATATATTAAAAATTGTTGAAGTAACTTTAATTGCAACTTATATTGTCTATATCATAAATGAAGTTGGTTATATTGGACATTACAATTTCCAGTATTTTTTTTTTAATAAATAATTTCATTTCTAAAATTTTTAAATCAAATAATACATCAGTTTCATTTTGTCTTTTTCGAAAATATTGATTTTTTTCTCTTTTAAATAGAAACATAATACGCAAGCTGTAATTAAAGCTTGTAGTGCAGCCTGTTTAAAATATAAACAATATATTAACTCTGTTTTCTTATCACTAATATTAATCACAGTGAAGAATCAAATAGATAAGACGTTCTTAACAACGACTCTATATACTGTGGGTGACAAAACAATGGAAACTTTTTCAAAATTGCACTAAAAATTAAAAATATTCTTAAGAAATAAATAAAAAATAAACAATATGTGATAATAATGGACTTAACAAATCAGAACTTTCAAAAATTATTAAAAAATATTTTGAGACAAGAACTGTAAGCACTCGTCATTTTGGAGAAGGCTTCAACACTTCAATAATATAGCTTTTTATATATTTTTATGCATACTAATGAACTGCAATTTCTAATCTTTTTCTTTCCAATTTCCTTCAATTTTATCTAATTAAAACACATAAACAAATTTTTGAAAAAGTTTCGATTGTTTTGCCACCCACTGTATATATATGTATAATATTATTATAAAAGACCTGATCCGATCTTACCTTTTTGTAATTGTTGTATTTGACACATTTGTAGGTCAATGCGTAATGGTATATCTGGATTAGGTATATCAGCACGTTGACATTTAAGCTTTTGTAGATGTCTTACCAACGACTTTTTACTAGATAGTATAGCGTAATCGCTACCCTTATCTAAGACATTTGCTATGAAATCAATACAATAGTCTGTGTTATCCGATAGTGAGATGAGTGAGTCCCGTTTATCAACCAACAATTTTAGTTTACCATCACAGACCTCATTCAAACGCATCACCAATTGTTTGCCACGCATATTTACTGTATTCGTAATTGTCACAACCATAGCGGTTATTTCTTTGATTAATTCTTTCTTCTTATCCGATATAACTTTTTGTCTTTCGGCAATCACTTGCATGGCCGAGGTTAGTAAGAAACGTTTGTAATTGATTTCCGCTACCATAGAGGTAATGGCATGTCTTGTTTCGGTGGCAATTTCATGAGCAAATTTATATTTGTGATCACGATGATCGCTGAGCTGACAATCTCGACATGTTAGCTTTTCACATGTTTCACAATACAATGAAAGTTTTTCCTGAGGATGCAAAGTGCACATGTGTAATTTGTCAACGGCCGAACTGGGCAATTGTTCGTTGTTAGCCTCCTCTTTGGGTTTGATCGTGTGATCCTTAGTTATTTTTAAACGTTGATGAGCCTGCACACAACTATCACATATATATTCGGAACAATCAACACACCAAGATGTGGCGATATTGTTGTCTGAACAACTGCTACACGGTATATTGACTGAGGACTTTGTACCACCGCCGGTATCATTTGGATCCGATGACATTTCACCAGCCCCAGTGCAATGTTCAATTAAAAATTGATTATCAATTATGAATTCACTCTGTGAGGCCATGTTACAAATAGGACAGTGTATTAAGGGGGGCATAGTACGGTCCAATTCGGCGAATTTCGTACTCATACATTGTAAACATGTTACATGTAGACATTCTAGCAATTTAGGTCTGTCGTTGATACCCAAAGTTTGTGCGCAAAATACACATTTTGTTGCAATGGGTTTGGATATATTCGATGATATTGAGGTCGATGTCGATTCAGACTGTAACAGAAAAAAAAAAAAACAGATAATATAACAGATTAGAAATTGGGTTATTTTTCTTTGTAGTATTTAAAGAAAGTCTGATAAGATAAGATAAGATTAGATTATTAACACTACTTCATCATTTTATGATTTTTACTATTATGATTGATATAAATTACTTAGAAAAACGATGTTAACTTTAAAACTAAATTATTTTCTATTAAAGATAAGAGGATACATCTTATCATTTTGTTGCTTCAATTTATTTTATTATACTTAACGAGTGTATTTAGGTTAATATCTAAACAAATAGTTTCAATTTCAAATCTTATCTAAAGGACTTTGATAATGAATTAATCTGTTGATAAGCACAAATAAATAATTGTATATTAATGGTCTATAAATAAAAAAAAAATAGTTGCAAGGAATATCAGATATATTTAGACCTGTAAAATTCTAAAAAAAAAAATTACGGTCATCATCCTTAAAAAGTCTGAACTTTTTGGTTAATATTCTAAAAACTGTGTTCAATTTTTGTCTAACTAGTTTATTGAAATAACACACTTTTAATGTATTTTATATTCGATTTGAAACAATAAAAACTAGCGAAAGTCATAGAAAACTGGAATATATAAAGGAAACTAAAATTTATTTATCGTCCGTACATTTATATGATGGAATAAAGATTAAAAGAAGTGACCTTTTAATCGAAAACTTTAATATTTTTTAACTTAGGGTTGATTTAAAAAAAGAAAATTATAAAACATTTAAAATTTTAAATAATATTAAATAAAAATGATAACATGGCTGCCAAACCCTTGACCTTTCCTATCTAAAAGAATTTTTTTTTGTCAGCAAAGCAAAAGATAAGTAAATTAGTTTTTTGAAAAGTTTTTTTTTTTTTTAATATTCTTTGTTTAATTAATAAAATATAAAATATTACTTTTTGTTGCTCGCAAACACAGACCGAGTACAGAAAGATACATTTATTTTGTATCTATTCAGTACACCACATTGTTCTATAAGTTATTCACCATTTTGTGTTCTGTGACAGCTTAAGATTGATTAGTATTATCTTGCGAGTTTATAGCACAGACATAAATCTTATTGATTGATTATGTTCCTTTTTTTATAAATGCATACAATCAAGATGAACAATGTTTGTACATACAATATATGTATGTAAAATCTATATACTTAAACATGTGTATTTATGGTAGGTAGGTAGATTATAGTAAAATTATTTCAAGTACATACATACATTATTTCATAGTACATGCATATGTACATATATATCTACACATAATTGGATATAAATTTTATTTAATTACTGAAATTTGAACTTAACATACCAAGTTTATGGCTACGATGCACAGCACAATGATTAAAAGAATGATATTTGAAGTGTTTTAAAACTGACTGTAAAATAGGCATTCAAAAATATGTTTTTCTTTTTTTAAAGTGGTAGTTTCTAAGAAAAATATCGACTAAATATTGTAATTAGCAGCGCTTGATGAAGTAAAAGAAGTTAAAATTTATGCAAAATTAAAAAGATACAGAAAAATCGTTTTTTTTTTTTTTTGCTTTACCAGCAGTTGAAGCAAGATCCATACCGGTGAACATATGTATATCAGTTATGTATATTGTATTGAATTCTTTTAATAGTGAAATAATAAATATTTTATCTGTTATACATTTGGTAGACGTTATATTCTCGAATTTCGTCAGAATACTTAATGAAGTGTTATCGATACAACTGCATTACTACTCTAATGAGCTCATGAACTAATTTAACAAATTTGACATCATTCATAGATCGAGTCATAGATTTAAACAACAAAAACTTATTCAACAAAACGCTTTCCAATTGTTTTTATTCTAATTTTGAATTTTAAACTTATCCATTATCCATAAATAAGCAAATGAGAAAAATATTTTCAAATTTACATAAATTATCAGTGAAATCTATTACTTTATCTACACTTGCATATGTCTGTATATGTATGAATGTATTACATTCAATCATAATTATAAATTATTTGTAAAAAAAAGCTGTACGATTGTGTACATACATACGTAGTATACGAATTTGAATTTATTGAGAATATTTTGTCACAATGGGAGATCTAAAACTAGAACTCTTTTTATAGTTTAAAAATAGCTGTCTTTGAAAAATATTAGTTATTGCCATTAATAATTTACTCCTTAATATCAGAAATATTTAAATCTTTATGTATTGCATTTTGTATAATATACAACCGTGTAGTGCTTGAATAATCATTCGTAACATTTTTAATTGAAATCTATATAAGATTTCGATATTCGAGTTAATTGCACAATAAGTCGAAATGGATTTGACAGACAGAGACACATACATACGCACACACACACATATACACACATTCATTTATAGAGAGATAAGTTATTCTGTAAACTAAATTCATATTTTGGCCTTAGCAACTAATACATGCTCTTTATTTAGCCGTATTAAATACAATTTGTTGCAGATTGTAATATTTTGAAGTAAATGGTGGTTGTTGCTGCTTAAGAACTGTAATAATTAATGTTTTCTGCAATATCAAAAGACTCTGAAAAAACCTTTACGATGATGGTAAAGATGAAATAACTGAGATAGAACTATGATCAGATAGGTATAACAAATGCATTCAACAACATCAACTTATGTGGTGTAACATTGAGTCTTTATCATTCAATTGTTTTAAAAGTAAATAAACATCACCTGCTAGTCATAAAAATGAAAAAATTACATGCATCTATACCAACAGTATATACATAGATCTTATCAAATACTTCTCTAAAATGATTCTCTGACCGATTTTTTTTTTTTTTTAATATCTTTACTATTTTGTAAATGTAATTGTAATTGTGCAAGTTGCTGCTCATTGACTAATAAGAAGGCCTTTCAAAAACTTTAATAAATTTTTGTTACATTTTGTTTCATTCTCCCAAAGGTCCAAATATCTGAGCCAAATTCATTAGTCCATATTTTTTGAGTAGCGAACTTTTCAATCGTTTATAATATTTGGTTCTGCAAGACATAAAGCAAGTTTATAATATCCGTAGAGTTAAAACTGTGAACAAAGGTTTGAAATTCTTAAGTTCATCTACGATAATTTTCCACAATGTAATGTGATGTGTCTTACCTTTCAAACAAATTTAAGTGTTGCCTGTTGTTAATTGTATTATTATGAAGGATACGATATTTTAAAGCCATCTATCGACAATTTGTAGATGAAATCTATTGAAGCCTTTACAATACCAGAACATTTGTTTAATTGCGTCTTAATTTAAAGTTAATAATTTTAATTAATATTAATGTGATTTCACTGCAATCAGAGCATGATAAACTAATCAGCATAATAAATTTTATTATAATTAGAAATCCTTAATAAACATTAAAAAGAAAAAAATTGTGCTGACTTTGAAGAATTAAACACAATTTGAAAGCTAATTTACGGTTCTAATAAATTTTAATGTAAGATGCAATAAAGTTTTTTTTTTTTTTCTTTTGCGTCTATCTTTAATATAATTTAATTTTTCACAATTCCAATATGTATTTTCAAACACAAAAAAGATGCTTAAACAAAGAAAAAGTGAAAAGAAAGCAACTTTAAATTTTCAAATATTAAATATTCTGTTTGCTGGGGTAGTTTTTTTTTTGTTGTTTCTTTCACTCTCGTATTTTACAACAGCAGCCTTATCAATCATTAGTCAGAACAAGAGGAGATTTATCATCTCATGCATCCTTTGAAATTTCATAATTGAAAATTTTAACAATACAATACAATGCAATCCAAATGCAATGAGATACGATGCGTTGTGATGAGGAGCCAGCAGTGAAGGAAACATGATATTTTGATGATGACTTTTTGAATAAATGAAACACGACAACGAATGGAAAATGAAAATTATATTGTATTCTACGGATTTAAAAGACACGAAGCCTTATAATTTAAATAATTAAATTAATTATAGTCAGAGTATCTTACTACCTACTACCACACACTTGTTACATCATACATTATTCATTTGAAATTGGAAGATTTAATTTGAAGTTATTTGATTGTAATTAAAAATATTTGTTTTATAATTAAATTAAATGAAATTTTGATTTTATATAAAACCGAAGGAAAAATATGAGGAATTAAAAAAAATAATTAAAATCGTATATTTCTAACAAAAAAAAAAAAATAAATAAATAAATAAATGAAATGCCAATGCCGTGCTTAATGGAATTTATTTAAGGGCGTTGGCTCAACTACGGACTCCATACAGCGTCAGTCGATCTGTCAGTCACTGAGCCCGTTAGTTACTTGAACGTTTGGCATTCAGGCACTCGACATTCATTAAAAGCGCCAACAAACACGACGGTATTCTTACTCTTTCTCTCTTTATAGCATGCTATGGAAAAGTTATACGAGTATTGTATACTATGTATGATGATGAATGGTTTTCATGTCATGAAACGTTGCCAGTGGCAATAATTTAGAGAAGCTGGCAAATGGAGTTTTTCGTTTCATGCTCAAGGCGCAATTATTTTTTTTTTTTTTTTAGATTATTTATTGAACCCAGCAGTTTAAACGTTTTTCGTTTTATTCACTAACTCATAAGCGGAGAGTATTAACATGAGTTATTGCATTTTTCGCCAATTCTATAAAATTCTATGTTTTCAATGCGATTATATTTTTCATTATTCGGATTATTTTCGATTTTAAACATTTACGAGTATGACGACGTTAAATTAACTTTCCCCTTCTCTCATATACAAAAAAAAAAAAACATTTTTTTTGTAAATTCAATATAACATGTTAAAAATATTTTGATTATTTAACTTGCATTTCCTAATTAAATTAATTAATTTTCATGTGTCATGTGCAAAAGAAGCAAGAAATAAATTATTATTCAACATGAAAGAAACATTATTTAATTAACAAAAACTAACATCAGGTGGATGGTTTGGCTTACATCCATAAATTAAAAAAAAAAAAGAAAAGAAATATAATCATCAAATTTAATTGCACACTAACTGTGTGGCGTTGCCTGCAAATGAGTATACATATTGATAGGGAGGGATGAAGAAATTCACTCACTTTGTGTAAACTTTATATCCGTGCCTCGAACGGTAGAAAAGAAATAATTTATTATTTGTACTGATTTTGCACTTACTTAATTGGTTATTACAACCCTGTAGTCAGGATTATGACCTAGCTTCTCACACCACCCATGTTGTATGTGCGTTAAGTTTATCAATTAGTGGTGGAACCTACAATTTAAAGTCGACTTCGAACAACAGTTTGTTAAGGAGCTTTACATGGCAATTTTAATTTTATTTACTCTCATTAAGAGTAAGAACCACAGCCTTACGTCCAATAAGCCAACTCATTACCTACTAAGGCAATTTCTTTTTTAATGTTACTATATACAAGAATTATATCTGCCAATCCAGTTTGCGGGTATGTCTCTGATTTTAATACTCTTCCAACGTATTTGTTGTAGCGTTTAGGAAACAGTCAGGCCGAATATAGATTGTATACAGTTCTTTTTTAGTTTAGAGCAGGTGAACTCTAAAAACTCCTGTATTTATAGAACACCACTAAACCAACCTCTTGATTTTATTGTAATCAATTTATCAATATATAAAGTACCACTGTTGGGAGGTTCCATTCCGAATTTTTTTAAAAGAATGTTTAAAATCTATCGATCTTAAATACAAACACGTAATACCACCTTTTATTAACATGTACTACAGACACACAAAACATGTTAATTAGATGCTGAAATTAATTAAAATTTAAAAGTTTACAACGCAATACAAAAGGTGTTAAAAATGGAATTGTAAATTTCACTCTTTCCCCCTCTAATAATGTTCATTTTTACTAGGCATTTTCCCAGCGCGAGCAGGACGGCGACTTATACCTGGTTAATACCATCCCCTCATTTTTAAGGCAGTAGCCGTAATATTCTGAGCCTTAGTATACCGTTTCCATTTTCATTAAGGAACCAGTGGCTTTACTGTCAAGATGAGTCGCAATTTATTGAAATTAAAAAATATGCCGTTATATAACTTTATATTCCTTAAATTTCCTTAGGGCTGTTATCACACGGAAGTGTTAAATTTTTCTTGATTACTCTGTTTATATTTCTTTTATTCCTGTAAGGAATCTCTATATCTTATTTATCATTAAATAAAATTAATTAAATTATTTGTTTGCCTCAATTTAACTAGTCTTTAATGATGAAAATGCAATTTTTTTAAGCTACTATTTTCCATATTATAAATTAAGGGTTATGAGGTTAATTGTTATAGTTTTTTTTTTTTTCTAAACTAAATTAATTAATTGTAAAGTGAAAGCATTCTGATGACTTTTTAATAACACTATCGTATATCACTTCCAAGCATATCAGATAAGAAAATCAAAATATGATTGCAAATATAATTATTTAATTAAAGTAATTATTTAATTAAATAAGTTAATCAAACATTTTGTAATTACAAAAATTTATCGTGAATGCATTTAATGTAGAGTAATTGTTTATTGCAATTTAAAATAGTTTCTTAAAGTGACGTGCTTAGTTAGTAGGGAGGAAAATAATATGCATTATAAATAAATTTTTTTCATATAAAAAGGTCTTTAAATAACATTTAATTGGAAAAAGAAAATGTCTATTCATGTCGCTCGCTACACATTTAAACTTGTATAGTCATTAAGAAAATTTTCATGATTTTAAATAATTTTCAGATGTTCGTTTCGCTTGTTCGCTTGTTTGAAAACTTTAATCGATTTAAAAGAGAGATAAATTAAATTAGAAACTTTGTTGTTTTTGTTCACCGGCAGGTGAAAATAAATTTACCATCCAAAAAAAAAAAAAAAAAAAGGAGAAAAAAAACATTTTTAAACGTGACTTTTTTTTAATCCATTACAATCACGATTTCATATATCGTGTACATATACATGAAAATGTATTCGTATTGCTTTAAACGTGATGCTCTGCCATATCTTTGAAAACTTTTTTTTTTTTGGTTTTTTCTTTAACGTTTTATATATCGTATATATGTATATTTTTTATATTTTTTTAAATAATATATTGCAAAATAAAAGCCTATAATAAATTTATTACTTATTCTGTAATCTTAATTCTACGGGGATTTTGTACATTGTAAAAAATTAAGTTAATTTTCAGAAAATTACTAAACCGCACATGGAAAACGAAATTTATATCCGAAATAATTAGCGCAATGAAATTTGTGATTTTCGCTATACGATAATGAAATGTGAATACAATAGTATTCTAAGCGCAAGCATTCTTATTATAAATATTGTTGTGTAGAGGTGTTTAAGCCCTGCGACTAAACCATGTATTGAACGTCAATCAAACCCCAAAGTCTTGTGCACCTGTCAAATCTAAAGAATTTTCCTTCTGAAATGCATTGACGGTCTAGTACCAATTTCTAGTAAGCCTCATGAAAGCTAAGTGCTCAAATGACAGCCTTACGGTCAATCAAGTTCGGAGGTTCTAAAATGTTGTATATATTGTGAGTGCATATTCGAGTATGCGAAAGCTCTGTTTAAAGTAAGTAATTCTGTGCAGTGTTTGCACTATTCCACAGTAAAAATTTCGAATTACGTGACAATCGACACGAGACTCGGATACATCTGAGAGGACATAAGTACTTAAATTTATAAATTAAATCCAAATTTCCTGATGCATATCTCAAAAAAATCAGGTTCAGAATTATATTTAAATAGAATTTTAAATATTAAAAACTGCATTTTATAATTTAAACACACCTAACATAGGCAGTTTGAAAACTATTAAGTAATATGGTTTAATAATAAAATGATTTATATAACTTTGGAAATAAATAACTCATGGATATGTTGGAATATGAATATGTAAGAAGTCGCCGTGGTCTAGTGGGTAGTGTGTTGGCTTATTAGACAAAAGGCCCTTGTTCGAATCTCAGGTCAGACATCAAAACGAAAAATGTTTCGTCGGCCACTTCCTCTCAGCAGATTTCTGACAAAGACTCCGAGAGTAAAAATTGCCATTAAAAGCTTCTCAAAAATCTGTCGTTCGGAGTCGACTTTAAACTGTAGGTCCCGCCACTCATGTATAAAATTAAGAATTGCTACATTTACATTCACAACGCCACTAACGCATTCTGTTTGAGAGAAGACTAAATGCATACAAAAAAAATGAAATTAAAAGCCAGTGAATATTTTACAAAAAAGGATAATTATTTAAAAGGGTTTGAAGTTTTTAATGGCAATGGAAATGTTCAAATATGCATATACATACATACATATATATACACTTGACTAAAACGCAAAAAAATGGTTTTAAATTTTATTTATTTATTTTTTTTTTTTTATTAAAAACTTATATTAGTTTTTACAAGACAGGCTGTTTTTGGAAAACAGTATCAAATTGTAATATAAAAAATATTGATCTACGATATTTTAAGGGTTTCCTTTTACGAAGTGTATAGATTCACACAGTGTAACAATAATATTTTTAATCAAAGGCTCAACCAAATATCTTTAAAAATCATTGCCTGTATATCACTTACGATATAAGCATAAAGATTTAATATAGTATGTTCAAACTATACCTGCAAGAAAACCTCCTGAGCATTACGGAGTTAATGTTAAAATAAAACTCTAAGTTAGTATCCTGTGACAGTCAGCTTCCTTTTATTCTTCTATACTAATGCTTGCCGACTTAATCTTCAATAATTTTAGGAAGATCGTGTATGAATACGCATTACAAGATACACAGTTACCGCGTATTTACTTGAACAAGTCTCTTTCTATAGCACAATCGAACTTTGACCATATTGCGAAGGTAACTCTAATGAATCATCTTGCAAAGGACCAGATGACATTTAATTTAGCTTGTTAATAACATTATCAAACAGATAAATATTGTACATATGTAAACTTGATCTTCATTTCGAAGTAATCGAGTAGATTAAGTGTAATTAAGATTTTCAAAACTAAATTGAATAGTTAAAAAGATTACACTTAATTTAAAAATCAACAAAGGATATTATTTTAAAGTACGACGAAAGAGCATTGGTTTATAATGGCTCAACCAGTAGGATATTACGTCTTTTACATTTCTTATTAACTTCAAAACTTTTAAGAAACTGTTGGATATAGGTACATTATTTAACGTTCTTGTTTTTAATTAATTAATTACTTTTAAATTTAAAAATAAAAATTTAAAGAAGCACAATAAACTTATGAAGGAAAGTGTATAAAATATTCATTTGGGACGATAAGTAAATTAAATCGTAGGAACTCCAAATTTGGCATAAAAGCGCCGTTCGTTTGTTAGTCTATCACTAATAGTCAAATGGCAAACCTTACTTTGCTTTGTTAGCATTAACGCATGTCTTGAATCTAAAAATGAAAATATGTACACTAGGGACTCAATTGCATAAAAATTACCCGTCAGAAATATCAGATGTTGTGTAAATTTATTTGATTTTTATCTTAATAAGTCATATAAGTTTTTCAGAAAAATTGCTTAAATATATTGTGTGAATATTATACGTAGTCAAGTTAATAAAATTCGTTTTTTAAACAGCTCAATAGCATTTAATTTTAATTTTTTTTTTAATTGTAAAAACACGATATTTTAAATAAGTCTATACTTATGTACAGTAAGTTAATTGTAATTACTTCTTTGGGGAAGTCCAAAACAATTCTCTGATTTCTGTAATAAACCTAAATAAACTACAAACAAATTTACAAATTTACTACAGGTACTTTTTTAAAGATAAGATTAAGATTAAAAAAAAAAAAATTTAAAATAATAATAATTTATGCATATCGATGGCTTAATATAGAAAGGTCGTATCTTAATTTTTCAGTACTTTACAGGAGAAGGAAAAAACTTAATAAAATCTAAAACAAAAATGTTATAAAAAAAAGATTAAATGCCGTTTTTTTTTTTTTTAAATAAATCAGGAATTCAATCATAAAATAACGGAGTTAACGTCTTCACTCGGTACAAAGAGTCAAAAATATTTGTTCAATTTTATATGAGTTAAGGCTTTTTCTTTTAATTACTGTTGGTCAACGATCCCTCAACATAGAAAGCAAAATTTCTCACAGGATGTTTATGTGGGTTTTGTCTACCAGAGTATTTAAAAACTCGGATTATGAAAAAAAAAAATGATGTACGACCTTTCTATATTAAGTCATCGATATGTATGTATATGTCGCGGATAAATTAGATACAATGTAGAGGAAGGAGTAGTAGCATTCATTTTTTATGATGTCCATATGAATGAAAATAAATCATTCAAATTTTTCACAGGCATTTTTTAAAAGTCGAAACATAGACAGAATGAATGATAGTCACGCCACCATTCAAGCACTCGATTCTTTTGAGGTTAACTCGAAAATACATTGGGATCGTCTTGGAATATAAGTAGGGATTCTACAAATGGGTAATGTCACATTATCTTGGCTCGTCTACACGATGACAATTATAATGAAACCATTTGCACTACGGTGTCGATAAGCAGAGTTCGAATTCTGCAACATAATCGCAATTATAAATTATTTAGAGATGGTTGTTAACTTTCAACGTTGTAGGAATATTAAACGTTACACTTCAGTGGATATTTTTATTATAACAGACGAAAGAGTAAGAGTATGGGCGCCTTTAGCATTTGCTTTAATTATAGACCAATGATTTCAAGCATTTCGTTTCTTGTACATTAATTACAATATTTACACAAAAATTATGGCTACTGTGTTATACGGAAATTGTAATTTTATGCTTAATAAGCAAAATTATATTGTACTGTATGTATAATAACTTTATTGTTAATGGTTTATAATGTGCTTAAAATGCAATTTTATAATTACACTCAACAAAAATGTTTACAATGAGCTAAGCGTTGTATGAAGTAGCATTATGAAAACATATAGAAATTTTAATATACGAAATTTTTCAAATTTAATATGCCTTCTCCAGATTTTCTTAATATAAAGGAATTTATTGACTTGTTAGGAAATATGTATGCTACTTGTGGTCCTCAAAACACTTAATGAACAGATATAAATTTAAAAACATCATCGCTCAATTTATATAGAGAATATAAATACATTTTAATTAAAAATTCCATAAAAAAATGATATGAATATTCTAAATTAAATAAAGGATGCCGTTATTTTCAAAGGACAACAATTTGTATGACACCAAGACTGTCTTTTTTAGCTAAAATTTAATGCTATTTACTGTGTATTTGTGCTATTTAAGACGAGTTTCGCATTACTGTAGCATTGATTTATAAAGACTAAAAATCAGCTAAAGTGTGGTTCAAACGCAGTGTAAATCAATGAATTAATTAATCAATCAATAATTACCAGATTGTATAATTTTTCTAAAAAATATGCACAAATTGAGATATTAAAACTATTACAACCCCAATAATATAATAATAACATTAGTGTAGCCGAAGAAAATTGATTTTACATTTACGAAACTGTTTTGCATTACAGAATCTTTAGAGCTAAAAGAAGGAAATTTGAGACAGAACGATATATTTTTTTCTTTTTATGCTCTGAATATTTTATAAAAGAAAAAAATATTTGTTGGAATGATCAGCGAAGTGTAACGGAAAGAACTAATTAAGTGAAAAAAAGAGAAGGAAAAAATTTAGTATACAAAACTCAATATTGCCCTATAAATAATTGAAAACTATTGCAAAATAATAATGTTTTCTGTAAAATTTACTGTATTTTATTTAATTTTTTTTTATTCCATTCAAAAAAATCATATTTTATATTTGATAATTAAACAATATATCATTCCGCTTTTTTCCAAATAAATGACTCTGAACGCACTTAAGAATGATTTATTAAGTATTCCTGGAAGAAACCACATCGTTCTAAGAAATGGTTTCTACAAAGGCAACAATAAAATAAGTTGTCTTCATATTCGTTTCACAGAATTTAAATAAAAATCTTTGAAATGAAACATTTGATAAAAAAAAAATTAACAGAATATTTAACTTCATTAAAGTTGATGTAAGTTTCAAAATAATAAAATACCCCAAAATATGTATTGAGCTTATCGAGTACAATTTCTTGAATTTGGTTTGGTATTTAAATAGACTGTCCGTGACTGGAAATTACACGAAATGGTAGCTTTTAAATTTAGCATGTTAAACGCATATCCAATTTAAGCTATAATTATACATCATTTTGTTTTGCAAATTGTACATTTCCATTCCATTAATATCAATCAATATAAAATTACAATAATTAATGGTGACGTATGGCTTATTTTGTTGTTACCGACATCTATCGGAATTCTAATTGACGTTGAATTTAATTGTTATGAAAATAATAAAATAATTGACCAGGGAGATCGACCTTAATGGATCTGTATTTGTAATGAACATTGAAATATTCACATTACAGTAATTGGATCGGAAAAATATTTTTGGAAATAGAGACAAATATGATACCCGGAGTATGTCACAAGTTTTCGTCGTTTCCCAAACGGACATATTAACGAAATTAAATGCTACATTCTAAGAAAATTTTTAAAAATTAAAATCAAATGAATAAACTTGTATATTATTTATGAAAATAAAAATAATTTAATAATAAGTTTTTATATCAGAATTTCTAAATTCGTTTCACAACCTTTTTTGAATTGGTTTTATATCACTTTCGTAACTAGAGGATACAATTAAAGTTTAGAAGATTATTATTATGATCAAAAATGTTTTTATAACGAGAAGAAGTGGTCAGTTGTTGTTGTTTTTTTTTTTTTAAATCCTCTTCTAGTGATAAGGACCACTGTTGAAAAAATGGTGAAATTATGAAATTTGGAAGGATCCACATATATGTATATCATGTGGAAAAATGCCACAGTTTATTGAGGATTTTAAAAACTGTGTAACAGCTGTCGACAGAGATCGTACGATTTGATACTGACACACCATAGGTCAAATTTAGTCTGACTTATGGATGAAGGCCAAAGAAAATTGGAAATTTCGGATGCGCTCTACCCAGAGACCCCGTAGAGGAAATTTAAACGATGATATTACACACACACACACACACTTTAAATTTAAAGATATGAACATTGATTGACCTTTTCCTATAAAGATAAATTTAAAGACTTCACAGTGTATATGTATATAATTCCTAGTTCTTGCAACCTAGAACGTCACTGTTGACTTACTATCGTTATTTCTTTCCCTATAATTCGTGGGCTTTCTACATGGTTTATTATTTTAATTTGATCTTTATTGCCGTAAATTTCTTGGTTTTTTTTGTTAAGTCTACACAACAAATATTAGATATTACATGTTGAAATAAATGCCAGATTTCGACAAGATCTTGATGCATTATGTATCTTAAAATTAACATATGATTTCTAAACAATTTACGTCATTAAAAAACATTTTTTTAATTCTATTTTATTTTAAATCCACTTATAACACTTTATAATATTCTCAATGTTTCCCTATATACATATAGTATAATCGTATCTGGTCTTTACAATATAAATACAATAAATTTCAAGTAATTTTTCAAAGGCTTCCCATGTTATACATATGCGTACCCATGTACACATATTTACCGAGCTTCTACTATAACAGATGTACACCATTTGTATTTATTTGTATGCATGACTCCTATAATAACACACTTTTCCTGAAGTCATGCAAAATATCAAATTCTGATTGTCATGGTTATGCATTAAAAGCTGATGATAAATATTTATTCAGCATGATTTTTTTGTTTTTATAAATTATTTCCAGTTTTTTTTTCTATGTTTTGTTGAGCTTCGTATATGCATCTTATTTACATTATATTATCTTTGCATATATACGTACATAATATGTATTTATATACATATCTGTATATGTATAGGGAAACGAAAAAAACAGACAGACTTGACAAATACAGTGCTGCATATATTAACAAGACATCAGATTTCCCAATTGGATAACCCAACTACTGCCTGCATACAACAGCCATTACAATCATTATTTTCTCTATTCTGTCATTCATTCAAATCCATTCCATTCATTCAAGGGTAAGCCTTACGAATACAATATTTTTGTTTTAAAGATTTTTCGAATATTAACAACAAATGCAAAAATAACCAAATAAATAAACAAAAAGAAAAGAATTATTTTGCAATTCACATTTTCTTGGAATATAGTCAAATGTGAAAATCCTTCCTTAATGAATGACTTGGCCGTAAGGCCTTTCAAACTATATGCAAATACTGTACATATTTTTTAATTTTTTTTTTTTTGGCCAACAACACAGAAAAGGTCGTGCCTTGTTGATAATGGCCAAAAAGAAGTCTTAATTACACATTGTAGAAGATTAAGATTAAACAAAACGAATGATTAAAAGTAATTTTTAGAAGAAGAAAAAATTAAAGAAAATAAATTAAATTAAATAAAATAAATTAAATTAAAAAAAAAAAATTCTAAAGCAAATCTACTTTGCTTTTAAAAGCCGTGCCGAAAGAATTGGTATTTCGTCAAATGACTTCTGCAGTAGCAATGCAACCGAAGAGGTGAAAGAAAGCCTGACTTTCATTTCAAGCGACAATGCTTTCTCTGCCCCCAAAGAGGTGAAGCTTTTTGGTCTTTCATTTTCTGACATCCTTGATTGAGCTATGGAATATAAAGATTGTTGTAATAGCATAGGGAATATTTTATTCCCATATTGAATAATAATTGTAGCAGCACAATTGATTTTGTACTCTAAGGAACACGAGAAATAAACAGAATTTTTAATATAGCAAAAGATTATTTTAGATATCACGCAGAACATCATGTTATGAACAAAATAAAATCAAAATTTCACTTAAATTGTATATGAACTAGAAGTCCGCTTTTTTAATTTCTATTAATTCGATATTATAATTTTCACATTTACTTTTATAGGCTATATGTACCACAGTTGGAACAAAGTAATCGAAATATGTAGACAATTCAAATATGTAGACAATTTCAAGTTGAAAATTGAAAAATAAAATATTAAGTCAAACATTGTTTTAAAATTAAATGCTGTCTAACTAAATCTAATTCAATTGTAATGAAATATTTACTTTGCCTACAAATCTCTTCTCACGGCATAACATTTAAACGTAGACGTCAATAGGGTCACAAGGGCTTTTCTATTGTATTTATGACAGAAATTTTTTTAGTATATAAATTTATCCAATTCGATATTAATAATGATTTTCATTTCCGTCTAATAAAAACAAAGGATTATGAGAATTTTGACTATAAAAAATATCTGTAAACACATACTAGTTGTGAGATATTCTCTAGCGCACATTTTATAAATTACTGATATAATTCTTCAACAATTTATAATATACTATTAAGCAAATAAAAAAGTTTATTTCCGTTAATTAAATTTGAATAGCGTTATACAAAGTATTCAACTATTCATTAGATTCAATTAAAATTATTAAAAACTTTATTTAAGATACACATCTACATATTTAATATAACTAAATGAATATGGATTTATTTATTACTCTTTTAACTCATTTAATGATAGTAGATTATCATTATCGATTTTAGAAAATTAAAAAAGTTAAAAGTTCTTTGAATAGCAAATACATCAAACTATTTTTCAATTGCTATTTGAAAAATATTAAAAATAATAGAATTATATCAATGGAAATAATATTGAATAATATTCAGACTTTAAATTCTATCTCAGAATCCTTAAACAAATAAATAAATAATTTTTGTACTAACAGAGACATTAGTCTATGTTTGAATGAAAGGTTATAAATAAAGATGCACAAATTTTCAACCTTTATGTTTACTTACAATAACAAAATTTATAGACATCATATAACTTGCAATAAACTTGAGAAAAAAATATCAATAAAAAATAATACATAATTCTTTTATCTTAAAAAGAATTTATTTAAAGGAATAAAAAGAAAGAAATAATTTCAAATATGTTGTCATAAAATAGCAAACGCACATACATAAACTTTTAAGAGACATCGTATCACATTTTCATTTCTTTAAAACTTTAATATATTGAACGAAACATATTTCAAGTGTTTTTTTTTTTAAACATTTTTATGTATATTTATATCATCAGAAAACATAACAAAAGCTCATACAAGGCGATTTCAAATTCGCTTTATATTCCCTTATTCTTAGTAACATTCCTGACTTGAAACCGTACGCGAGTTTGTCGAGGTGTCTGTTGATTCCATTGCAGTACTACGATCACCGTTGAGTATTTCCACAATATTACTAATCAACGTCCATTTCATAATTTCCTCCACCTCTGTCTGGTGTTTGTAATTAACAATTACAACAACCTATCTTCTCGCACCACACATGTTGTGTATACTAATTTTGTCTGAGTGTCGGGTGCTACAATTTACTCGCATAGTCGTCGAAAAGAATTAATTTTTTCATATTTCTTTTTGTTCTAGACGTCTGAGCTGGAGTTTGAACCATTGGCTCAACAACACACTACCTACTAGATTATTAATTAGCACAGGCTAAATGCCAATCTTTCAATTGAATTTATAAAACTTTAATTGTTCATCTAATATTTCATACTTGATTTTAAACTATTTATGTAACTATAAAGCCCAAATACGAATTTTAACTATTAATTGGATTTGATAAAGAGTTTAAATACATTTCGATATATTTGAAAAAAGTTTCATTATGTATTTAAAATATTGATTTTTTTTATTTATTTAGGTATCCAAAAAAGCGCATTCATTAAAATTTTCACTCTATTTTGGGTGAATGCACTAAAAGAAATTTTTATTATTCGCAAAACTTTTGACATTGTTATTTCAGTTGTTATTTAATGGTTCAAAAAATACTGCCCATATTCATTTATTTGCTTTATTTGTTAGGAATGGCATTGCGAAATTGCCCATTTTTGTCAAGTTTTATTCCGAACTTTTACGATACGAAATATTAAATAAAAGTCGTAGGTTTTAACACACAACATAAGTATAAAATGAATGTATTCTGAAAATTTAATGAAATGAAAACTAAATAAAAAAAAAAAAATATATAGTATATAAAAATAATTATATTTTTATATATTAATAAATAATAATAAACATATTTTAAAGTACAATTAAAATGAAAATATGAATATTTGTATGCAGATACACTGTAATACGTTATAGAGAACGTAAAAGATGTGTTTAAAAACTGTTAAAAATTTTATGATTTCCTTTCTGTCATGTTCAGTTAATTACTATTCCAACAAAAAGCTGAATAGAAAAAAAATTTGACACTAAAATATAACATCATTAAAGTAATTTATTTAAATTTTATTAACTTAAGGTGGGTGTATATGAGCGTGAAATGAAATTCGCCTACACAAAATTACACCATTCAATTCAGTTCAGAGACTTAAAGGAATATTTCAATTTAAAAAGCAAAAAAATAATTTTAAGCGGTTTTTATTTATTTATATCAAATAGTTAACATACCCACACAAACAAAAGGAGTGTAAAATTTATAGAAAAATTAAAATTTTATAGTTATTTGTTGTTTTCTTTGCTTTATTTCATTTTCATAGTCCAGTTTTTATAACTAAACAAGTGATTGCATGATCTACAGCAGCAGATCCTGGGTTGGAAAATAAAACTTTTTAGTCAGAATATTGATTTGCCTAAATCTTTCTATCGTTAACTATCTGAAACACAAAGTGCCAACTACAAATTCTTAAATCTGCTATACTTTTTTCCTAACCTCATTAGCGTTATTGTTTGCAAAGTAGTTTTTTTTAGTAGTGCTACGTGGTACATTTTTCTATTTTAATGAAGAATAATTTAGGACTGATTTACATTCTAATGGTACACACTTACATACGTCACAATGGATGGACAAGTACTATTTATCACAACATATTCAAGCTGCATGTTTCGCCTTCCTTTAAGCAGCTTTTCTTTTATTTCTAATTAAAAGGGAATTTCCACAAGAAATAAAATAAAATGTAGATGACCTAATCGAATACTTTTAATCTGACACATTTTCCCTGCAGGATTATAAATTTTCATTTATCAATATCAGACAAACACTAACCAGGTGGCATTTCCAAAAATCGTGAGCACGTTATAATTAATGATAAGAAAAAAAAAAAAATAACAAAGAAAACGAAACAAAGGCAAGACCTTTACACTTTTTAAGCAATGCGTATATTTCTTTTGAAAAAATAAAAAGAAAAGAAACTCGGTTTTCTGTTATGGCGTGTAATAATCTAAAAAAATTCGCACTTAATTATTTTATTAAATACAGTAATCTCTCAAAAGACATCTTGGAAAGGATATCTTGAAACATAGCATTAACGTATGTTTTTGTACATAAGGTTTTTATAATCTTACAGGCAGTCTTACGTTATCGCCTTCATCAAAAGAGGAATGTAAAATATATTCAGTTTTTGTGATCTTGATGTAAAATTGGGTCAAGCAATTAAAAAACTCCCAAAAGTATAATTTCTTCATTTAAACTCCATCTCGCGCGATTCAAACATACACAGATCCAAGTAGCTTATGGATTTCTTGAAGAGTACCTTCCATATGTATTCGTGTGATTTACATGTCATCATATACTTCATCTGCCTTAATACTAAAGAGATCCATCAAACAACTGTTCTGTGCTTAGGGTAGCTGGTAAATAGTTGTCTGATGTGTATAGACCTGATGTGATATAAAACATTATTTATAAAAAGATTTTTTTTTTTAGTACAAAACAACGATTTGTTCGATTTAGATTTCAGTAGTTTGACTTTTAAAATTTCTCACATGCATATAGAAAGACGACTAAACTTATGACAGAACTGATTGACATTTAAAAAGAAAAATAATTTAAATTTTCTATTGACTGTACTATACAAAGTGAAATTATAATAAAAGTTTTTTAGATTAAAACCTTAATTACGATTAATTTTCGGGCAGTATTTTTATAATTTAAATAAAAAATATTGTGCAAAGTATTTACACTCAGCAAGTACAACAGACAAGCAGTGATTTTTTGTATTACGTTGGAGTGTAGAAAATTGATTTTATTTACGAATTCGTTTCACATAATTCGAATATATATTTTTTTTAAACTTTTGCTTTTGTTTTTCCGAAATAAGAGAGCTGACTCTGTCTGAATGCACACAATTTACAATTCTTATAACATAAAAAATACAACATGATTTGCATTTCATCATCATGGCATAAATTACAAAACTCATTTGCATTTGTCGAGTAGAAAGAAGAACGAATAAGACAGACGGTATACAATATTTACGTATAACCACTATAAAAACAAGTAAAAGAACGAAGAAAAAGTAGAGCTTCAGAGTTTTAGTTTTTAAATGTTATCTTATAATATACAATCTTTTTTTCCTTAAATTCATACCGTAATACATATGCATATTACAGTATATACACAGTATATGCATATTTATGTACATATGTATATTTCCTATTGTTCTTTTTAACATATATGTACCTAGAGCTTTACTAAACCTTACTTTAAAATTCTATGTAAAAAGTATTTTATTTTATAGACTTATTAAAAACAAAAAAATTTAATAAGAAATGGTTTAAAAGAATATGTACTTAATAAATTTCAAATATGCCTTGTATTATTTATAAAACCAGTTAAATATTGATGTATAAATTATTAAATTGCAAAAACTTTTCATTGAAATCAAAAGCAATAATATAATGAATCAGAAAAAAAAACTTTTCTCATTTTTCAATCACAATTATAATTATTTGTTATTATTTATAATTTATAAATTTGTTACCTTTCTCCAGTTTTGCATTAGAAAATTATAGTTTCATCAAGGTTATATGCACATGTTCCCAGTGTAGTTTTACTTTACAATTATTTGCACATGGCCAAAATAGAAATATTGAAACGAAAAACGCACCACAAACAGATTTTAAGGATTTCATATTGTTTTCTACTCTTCGGATATTGTCGTATTATTTTACGTGACCTTACGTTTTCTTTATTATATCATTTTTATGCGAGTTTTAATGTTCTTTTAAATGTAAAAGAAAGAAAAAATAAAATTTATAGCTCAATAACGATGTCTATTTACAGTACATATTATTAGAATTTAATAATGCACTGATATCATATTGTAACAAATAAATAACCTTTATATTTATATACATATAATAATATATATTATATAAAATAATATAATAATGAGACTAAGTAACAGATTATCACATTTGTGTTAAAACCGCAGCAATGGCAATCTATTTATTTTATCTATTTGGTGATAAGTTTAGCATTTGCGAACATGGATCGTTGAGAAACCGAAGAAATTCGTAAAAATTGGTAAAACTTGCCACAAAAACGGTGATTTAAACTTGTTCACTTTTCGATCATTTCGGTGTAATTATAATCGAATTTTTAAGAAACTGCAAACATTACATAAGTAGTCAGACCAATACCTCACATCGAAATGTACGTCCGGAAGAAAATATCGCTTGTGTTATAGAATAGAATAATCCGAGTTTGCCTTAGAGCAGATTATAGCGTATATTGCACTTTGGGGTTTGGACTCCCTTCCATTGAAATATATGAAAACTGACTGTCCATTGACAACGTCCTTAATATGCTGATTGGGTGCTAGAGCAACAGGTATTCCATGTTAATTTTTCGAACAAAATCGTCATCATCGGGGGGAAGCTCACACGCTGTGTACGTCACCGAACAAAATTTTAGGTAACGTACGATAATAGATTTTTTGAACTTGCCAATATATGATAACAATACCGTACTATGAGATACAAATAACTTTTTGGTGATATGAATTCTCCACCAAGTTCATGCAATTTAACATCGTTAGACTTTTTTTTGGGAGGCTAACATTAAAACCACATTGTATGTCGAACAATAATGGCTCGATCTCCAAGCATTATGACAAAATAAAAGTTTATTTAAAATCGCAACCTAATGAGTTTATTACATTACTTGAGTTTAAGAAATAAAATTCAGTTCATGATGAAATACGATTGTTAGGAGACGAAATATGTCTGTTAGGAGATCTATTGACAGCACATACCGAGATGTGTAAGTTAGTACTTGAATTGTGTTTTAAAATAAAACTGATTTCGATAAAAAAGTATTTAAAGAAAAAAAAATAATAATAAATAAATAATAATTACATGATTAGTTATAATTATTTTATTGTGTGACTATAAATTTTTTTAAATTGCCTGTAATTCTTAATAAGTTTTTTGTTTTGTAATTTCCGTTTTAACAAACTCTAATAATTTTTATTATTGTAATCGATTTGATTCTTGTCGATTTTAATTTAAATGTAATTATTGTAATAATTCCTATTAAAATCACATGTAATTTTTTAATTGCTTGTGTAATAAATTTTAAAAATTGTAATTGACACCCGCTCTCTGATTTTATCAGTAATTTTTTAATTAAAAATAATAAACCCAAATGAAATAATGATAAAATTAATTAATTATGATAAGTTCGTTGATTAATATCGAGATAAGTTCATGGATTTTGATTTTAAATATTCAAACGATATCGATTTTTCCGGCCGGATTGATGTAATATTTTAAATTTTAATCAACTCATAGACAATTTTGAAACAGTTTTAAATTCGTAACATTATCTAAAAAGTTCCAAACATATTGGCAAGAAATAATTTTTTTCTAGGTACGAAGCATTGCAATTCCACTAATTAAGAATTTATTGTTTCAGAACATTACAAGAGTTGGGATCATTACAATCATGACCCACATTTTTTTCAATATCTTCCAATTGAACAAAGCCACGTACAATTTTACGAATTTTCTCCCTTAGTTACAAAATGAATTTTTTATTTATTATTTTGTGGGATATGTGTTGTCTTGTTGAACGAACTGATTCAAGCACTCTCTTCGATTTGAGCTTTCGAGTTTATTACTTGCTTTACCACCACTTCTTAGTTGCTTTTACACCTCAGAGCAAGGATAATGTTGAAGATAATTATTTATTTATGCATATCATCTTGTCACCATATAGAATGTTATCGCGTGTTTTTCTTTTATTGACGACATTTATGAAATTCTAATTTCGTTGGTGTTAACAAATGCACCTGTTTCTACGTAATTATTGAGTGACCACGTAGTTTCGGAAAGATTACAGTTTTTCTTTGAGAATATGTGAAAAAGAAAATATTGTAAGTATTGAGGTAATAGAATAGTCTTCACATTAATAAGAAACGAGGTATGCAAGAATCGAATTCATATTATATTACGAATTAGAAGAATATCAATAAAAATGATGTGTAAATAGGAACCATTCTTTATTTTTTTTAATTTTACAACCACAAAATTGTGACTTTTGGTAATCGTTTCACGTAAGTAAATTACATGTTTTAATTCTAAACTGAAATATAAATCATATATATATGCATAGATAATTTGAGATACGTCTTGAAAGACTGATTAAATATTTGGAATTATTTCATTTATATTTATTATTACAAACCTACATTTCGATTAAACTTACCTGTAAAGAAAAGAAATATATACATATGTACATAAATAATATTGTTGAAAAAATTAAAAAAATTTATAAAAACATAATATAACATGAAAAAAAATAAAATATAAAGATTATAAATTTCTAAAGGCATGTGTGGGCGCAGTAAGCGGAGGAGACTTTTGCGTGGTACGAAATATGTGTCATTCACGAATACTTAAGGTGGTAAATTTCATTAACCATTAAAGCGTTTGGAAATGCAATCACGCATTCCGTTGGAGTCTAAAATCTATAAACGGTATAGTATTAGTATAGTCTCAACACGCTGAAAGAAATTTTTTGAAGTTAATTAATGGCGTAAAATTTAAAAAAAAAATATTTAAAATTTAAAAAATTAATAATTTAGTTCACTAGTGGGTAATACGCTGTGTAGTTGTGGTTGTATCTGGTCTATTGTACAACGCTGGGCATGAGAGGTTAATGGAAAAAGTTTGTCAAATCTGTTGTTTTGTTTGTAAGTTACCAAATGACATCTATGCCTATGCCGGTACAAATAACGTCCATTAATGTCCTTTGTTGTAAATAGCACGAAATTATTTAAATAATATTTATCATTTCGTGAATTGAATACCATCTAAACACGTTAATTTAATACAAAAAAGGTTATATTTTGGCAATTATTTATTTTCAATTATTTTTTTTTTTTCTAATTAAAAATAATTTAAACGTTTAAAATAAAACTATAAATACTTTAAAAAAATAAAAGAAAAAAGTTTTGGTTTTTTAATTGATTGATTTTTTTAATCGTAATTTCATGCAATATTTTTTGTGTAAACCCGCAAAACATTTTTACAAATGACATAATTGCTGTAGAAAATTCAAATTAATTACTAGAAAATTTAAATAATTTTAATAATTATATAAAGGGCTATCCTTTTCTTGGTATGAAAAGTATGGGACTGGAATTCGACGTCCGTCAAACAAGCAATTGACAAAATTGTGGAGAAATTTGAAGAGACTTGAATGGTTACAAAAATTGATAGGCCTGTGCATCATCGTTTCACTCGTTTCGCTGAAAATATAGCTATTGAATTGAAAGTGTTGCCAAAGACTCGAATGAGTCCATTCCTTCAATTCGGAGCGTTTCGGTCATATGATAACCGACTTTTTTTTTGCCTGTTATTGAAGAATAAGACTTGGAGAATATGTGGTTTCAACAAGACGGTTCCACATGCCACACAACTCGAGCGAATATGGCTTTATTCCAAGAGACATTCCCTGGTCGCGTAATTTCTCGTCGTGGCGATATCAACTGGCCACGAAGATCATGCGATTTGACACCATTAGACTTTTTATGTGGGGCTACACGAAAGACCGTGTTTATGCAGATAAACCTTCAACTCTTGAGCACTTAAAAACCAATATTCGTCAAGTTGTGGCTGAAATACCGCCCAATATGTGTCAAAAAGTGGTCGAAAATTACATCAAAAGAATCAATGATTGCAACACTTCGCGGGGAGCCCATTTAAATGCCTTAGTGTTTTACACATAATGTCAACGTTCAAACTTTACAATAAAAACAAATATCAAGAAGACAATATTTTATCTGTGTTTTATTTACGTCTGCTTTTGAAACCACGAAATGGATAACCCATTACAATAGTTTTACAGTTCTTTTCTAAATGAGTTATTATACAATTCATTTCGGTATTTTAAAGGTAAGTCTTCTCATATTATTCATATTCCACAGATGTATAGGTTCTAAGTAGGACCTCATTGCTAAAATGACACAATGGCTCTACGGGAGCGTAACTAAACCTATTCCAGCTTCAGTAATGTAAAGGACATCGATCGAAGGATATACATTATTAGCAATAAAATTGGAGATATTTGGACCAAGTGTATAGATTTCAAAGACGATTGTGTTAAAACGTCAAATAACCCATAGCTCCTACAACTTTTTATTACTTTTTAAGGGCTGCTCTTAAAAAAATAACTAACTACTGCAACATACACGACTCTAATGTGATTTCTAAAACTGAATTACAATTGCACTTTTAGAACAAGTTTTAAAGCTAAGCAATAAGATTTCTTTAAAGACAAAACTTTTGCCCAAAAAAAAGAAAAATATTTATTAAAAAAGTTAAGAGAATACTTAGAGGAATAATAGCAGCAACAAAAAAAAAGTAATTTCATTTTATGTTAAACAATAAAGTTTTATATTTCGACAATAAAGAAGAAACGAAAAAATATAATAAATAAGGTAGGACCGATACAACTACAATATAATAAAAAGAAATAAGTCTAAAATATAGATTTCATGTATCCATAAAAAAAAGAACTTAGCGCAACAAGAATAAAATAAAAAACTTTTAAATACATAGATATGTATGTACGAGAGTATGCAACATTTACAATATTCAATTCATGAATTACCCAAACAGAAATGAATGAGAGGAGTTTGATACATTTAGAATGATAAAGCAAGTACAAGAATATGTGCAACAATATTAAATTATTGAATTGTATTGTATTGCATTTGATCGAAAAGGAAGAAGAAAGAGAAAAAAGAACGTTAGCCAAAGTCAACCAACCAACCAACCAACCACTACCAACAGAAGCAGCATTCATCCAAACAAGCCATGTGTGTTGTTGGAAAACTTCTCAGGCACACACATAAAACGGAAATATGAAATTCATACTAAAAAATTTATTCTTAGGAAATAAAATTTGGAAAAATAATAAAATCATAATGTTAAAAGATAAATAAAAGTAAAATAAAAAAAAAACATTATATAAAATCGATATGACTGAAATAAAACAGCCATTAAAATATGGCATAAAATACGATATAAAACAACTTTTATTTATTTTGTTCAGTTTATTTTTTATACGTTTACTCGCAGTAGAGTATACTTTTTAAATTTTATTTCGTTTTATTTTTATCGAGTTCAAATAATAATAATAAAAAAAGGAACTCAAAATGTCTGTTATTAAGTGGATTTCAAGCGAAACTGGTTTTAGTTTTTAGTTTTTGATGCATGAGAATTGTAATAAATTTTATGACAGGGTACTTTATAACAAAACTTCAAAACCCAGTCATGTACAGACAAAAATCTGTATACAGTTAACGACGGAAAATATGATACACACGATATTATAAAAAGTAGAGAAAATGAACGAGCAAGACAGAGTATTTTATTACAGAAGTAATTTAAGTCAGTAATTCTGATTATATGTTACTAAAAACAATATTAAATCTGTTGCATTAAAATCTTCGAATTGTACATATGTATGTATACAGTATAAAAAATCTGTCTTAGCCATAGCCATAATTATTTCCCATGACGAATGTAATAAATTTTTAATTTCACAGATATAATTTTGAATCAAACAAAATCCTGGATAACATATCAGATTTAGCAAAATTTCCCATTCCTTTACGCCCAAAAAACCAAATTATTGCTGATGGATCTTGTATTCTTTAAGGATAAGTTAAAAAAGTTAATGTCCACAACGAACTGTTCGTTGGTTCGTTGGATTAAATTAAATTGAATATCAAACGTTAGTGACTATACTTGAAGTATCAGAATGATAATAAAAATAAAGCAAAGAACCAAGATGTTTAAAACAAAAATGGTTTATGCCGGATGAAGGAAACAGATGCGGCTGTTATTGCGGTGTTTGGTAGAAAAATAGTTGGCAAACTATGTGGACCCATCTGAGTCGAAATACAGTATTGTCATCCAACGACTAACTGCGTAAGATATGGGAATAAATAAAAATAGTTAGAATAGTTAAAGGAGGGACATCGTTCGTTTTCCTAAAGAAAGGGGTTGAAGGGGAAGATACCGGTGAACTAGGCTATATTAAATATTAAAGCTAAAAATTAGAGAAGAAGCGTAAAATACGGATAGAAATTGTGAAACAAGCTATTGTCCTATACGGTGATTATATAAAGCTAACTAAGCAAACTAATTATATACGTAATGAGCATAGTTGTTGCAATCATACTGCTTTGACTTTCCAATTAAATTGACACTTCACTAATTAGGACAATTCAGGTATATTAATGGCCTAGTATACAACATACAGAAGAAAGGGTGGGTTTATTTAGGTTTCCAGAATGAAAAAAAAAACTGAATTATATAATTATAGCTTTTTATGTGAAAAATCCTGGGAAATGGTGTGCTTAAGTTTTTCTTTATAACACAAATTTTTCCATCTTCTTTTAAATTTTTTTTATTGTGCAGAAAGTCAATATATTTTCTACCATTGGTTTCATACTATAATTTATAGTTAATATTATAAATTATAAATAATTTATAGCATGCCAATATGTAATAGGAAATTCGAAATTCATGAAAACCTAACGATGCACGGTTAATATATAAATTCAACGAAAAAAAAAACTAAACTAAAGCACACCTATACTAAGAAAGGAAAACTTAGTAATAATGCTAATTTATAAGACACGTCAGCAGTTCTTTTTTATAATTTTGAAATATTTTTTTTTTCTTGCTACAAATGAACATTTGTTGCGTTAGTCAGTCTGCCCGACTATGTGTCTGTCCTTCCATCCGTTCACGTTCATGAAAAGTCATCAAATTTCGATGGTTTAACGAGCCAGCCAATGGTATGAACGAGCAAAATTGAAATGACTCAAACGTTAATTACTGTCATTTTTTCTCTTATTTTTTTTATTATATTTTTTATTTCGTTTCTATATACACGATATTTTTTTCGAAAATCTACAGAAAGTAGTTTACGACAACCTCAACTGCCATCATTATATAATTATTAATGCCACAGGTAATTAATGGTTGAAAATACAAAAAAAAAAAAAAAAAAAAGAAGAATTTATAAAATGATTTCTTTAATGATTTATTACAATGCCATACGATTACGGGTATAAAACTCTCCCTTAAGGGAGACATACATCATCTATCATTGCCATATATAGTAGATAAATGCATAAAATGATATTTAAGAAACAAAGAGATTCACGCGTAAGATATTATTGATTTTTTAATAACATATTATTTATAATTTGAAGGTGCAATTTTAAAATAGAATTCTTAATTATTCAAATTAAAATGCAAGTGGTGGGGATTTGAAATATCAAAATATGGTCGAGAATTGCATTTTCTATTGAGGATTATGTAAAATATAATTCAAAATGTGTTATTAGACACCGACGATTCCGCAGCATTTAATCCCATTAATATTATGGGGAAGTAAAACCTTTTGTAGTCCTTGTGGAACTATAATACATAATTCATGGTCTTGTTTTCAAACTATTTTAATTCCACGGGGTAGCTTGAGTCTTCTAAACTCATTCGAATATTATGCCAAAAAGTTATTAATCACTAGTTTTTTTTTATATTATTATTTAAAATAACTATTCATGAGGCTATATGTATATTGTCGCCACTTTATTGCGAAATTAATTTATTCCAAGAAAAGTGTAACACTATTGTATGCGTCAGCACAAATTATGTTGAATTGCAATTTGAAATTTTCTTCACAACTGATTTTCTTTGTTTTCCTGGAAATGAAAAAAAAATGAATGCGAAACCGAAATAGACGATAGAGAGGATTTGTCAAAATCACATCCCCTTTATATGAATTAAAGGAATTATAATGGAATACCGAATGTTGAACTTTTAGAATATTTCAGATTTAACGAAAATTTAGAAGTGGCGACATGAAGATAATACGATTAATAAATTTTAAGACTTTCTGTAGTTTTGTGGAAATTAAGATTTTTCATTAAATATGATTTAATTGATATATGACTGGCTACAGTATATTGCAGAAGACATTCGTTTATAATATATTAACAGACATTTGGAGAAGATATAGAAAAGAAGAACTTTATAGCATTATTAAAACGTTAAGTTGGTATATTCATAACAGCTTATTTCCGATTTAATTTTAGTAAAAAGTTTACTAAATTAACAAAAACCAAAACTTAACGATAAATACAACTTTACGGGTTCGTATGCATAGTTTTAAGTCATATCTGTTTAAACGTTTTCGATAACTATTATGATATTAGTACATTTGATAATAATCTGTTACGCTCTTTTTTTTTATATAATACCAGCACTCAGGGGATGACCCCTACTCATGCAGTGCATTGTGGAGGTTTTAAGAAAGGTGGAAAGAGAGAAGATACGAACGGTAAGGAAACGAGTTGCTGCTGGTGATTATAAAATGGGCAGTGCTAAACCTTCACCATTAGACAGTCTACAGCAATTTTATACAGAAGTGGCGGGACCTACACTTTAAAGTCGACTCTGAACGACATATTTTTGAGAAAAAAGAAAAGAAAGAGAAGAAATCGACGAAGAAATACTTTTTGTGTTTTATTTTTGATGTCTGGCCTGGGACTTGAACCCTGGCTTTACGTCTAATGAGTCAGCACACTACCA
Organism: Sarcophaga peregrina; assembly: GCA_014635995.1. Lineage (NCBI taxonomy): Eukaryota > Metazoa > Arthropoda > Insecta > Diptera > Sarcophagidae > Sarcophaga > Sarcophaga peregrina. The sequence goes on along the minus strand of CM025789.1, from coordinate 106,245,578 downwards.
ACGAGACCACGGCGACCACCAAATCGAAATGTAATTTGTTTTATAATAACTATTTAGAATTCATTTAGATTTTTCTTACCATCTGGCCGGAATACGAAATTATGGCCTTAGTGATGAAGAAGTATTACGAAATTTTTAATATTTAATTTCTCTACGGTAACTTAATTCTTATTCAAACCGTAGCTAAAAGTATAGATTGAATGCTTAAAATTTTATTCTCAAATAAAAATAATAATTATAATAAAAAATAAACTACAAATTATAAAAATTATGCACGAGAATATTATGTATCTCGTACCATAGTTTGTAATGCTCAAGGCATTTTAATGTATATTTTTGCAGAACTCAATAAACATTAAAAATAATTTGTTCATATCCTTTAGCACAACGTAAAAATGCAATTAATTTTTAATGGCATAACAGACGTTTACACAAATATACACAAAGTTTGTGCATATAAAAATATATTCATTCATAGTTATATATTGTTGTATGGATTGTATGTATGTATGTATATAGTTATGGTATATATTGTAATGTAATGACGTTTCATGAAATTACATTTTATGTAATTTTAAGCTTCAATTAAATATATTATAGATTTATTTTTACTTATTGCATATACATACATATGTATGTACGTTTAAAGCATATATAAAGATATAAACACATAAACATATTAGTACATGGGTATAGCAGTATACAAGTATATGCATTATTGCCAACGTAATGACCTCGTAATAAAAGTAATTCATTGAACGAACGACCTAACAACTGGTCGACCTTTTCATCGACCATTAAAACAACAGACGGCATAATCATATACAATAACAGACGTTTGGCTTCTTAATGCCACAAAAGGTTAGAGAGTCAGCAAATTTTCCCTACGTTTATACGAACGTACTACATACATACACTGTATCTTTAATAACGTAGTTCTGCAAAACAATATTGTTTAATGAACTGAAAACGTAAAAGAACGAAATCTGTTTCGAAATGTCTTTCATACATTTATGCTTGAGCAATTTCAAACTTCCTCTACACTTTTATCGATTACAGAGAGAGAGAGTTAGATTAGATTTTTTTCGTCATGATGGAGTATCGTTAATTTCGTAGCCCTGCACAGTTTCATAAACAATTTTTAATTGTGTTTTTGGTCAAAAATAAAACCAAAAAAGGAAACATGTAATAGAATTGTGGTCTTTATTGAAGTAAAAATAAACTTATCGATATATATCGTACATAAAAAATCGTTAGATCTTAAACCGCAAAAACAAACCCGAACAATACAAAAAAAAAACATTTTTCAACTTTATGAAGTTGACTAAAAACCGCAGCTTTGTAGAACGACGACGGTTTTAAATGTTGTGGCAAAAAAAAAAAAAATAATAACCGATGAGTAAATATAACAAAAAAAAAAAACCAAAAACAAAAAAAAAGTAAGATTACTAACCTCAAAAATATTTATTATACGTACTAAAAACACGTGCATTCAGCAGGGGTGAGCCACCTTCTAAAAGCGAACAACTTTTAAGAAATAACTTTTTAATCCAGGTTTCATTCCAATTTGCCGCAAGACGTTTTAAAACTAATAGTCAAAGTTTTGTTGAATCCAATAACACGGCATTCTTTAACGATCAGCATATCTGCTACCAAAAATAAAGTGCACACATACATATATCAGAAGTAAAGGGAGAAGCACCATAGGACCACAAACTGTACCGAACTGTACTCTGTATTCGTACACAATTAAAATGCACCAATAATCAATATTAACAAAAACATAAAATAATAACGCAAATTTTCCATCAGTTGGCTGAATTTATTTATGGTCGTTGAAAATATGGCATTTTTAGTGCATTTTCATGGTAACAAAAATGTATGAGATGTGATAGAAAAGTTAGGCAATTTCTTGAACTTCACGGAATGCCTAAAGGCGATTGTTTCATTTATTTTTATGTCGGCACACTCGTACCAAGAATATATTTTCAATTTCCTTTTTCCCTTTATTTCTTATAAGGTAAAATGAGTTAGATGTGCTTGGAAAAAAAAATGGCGCCGTTTAAAAAGAAAGGGATCAATTTTTACGGAAAGGTCTGTAGCATAAAAAACAACCCAAGAATTCTATACCGAGAGATCGATCGCTTAATCAATCATTATATGCAATGAAAACAAAACACAAAGAAGGATTCTTTCTACTTCCAAAAACATATATAAAACTTTCATTGGTATTTGGTCTGCCCAGACAATTTTAACGATTGACAACCACAAACTAATGTACGTAAAAAGTTGTGAATGCTTGGAAAAAAAGTTTTTAATTGGAAATGCTATAGATAAATTTTCAGGTGAGCTTTTTTATCATTTTATTTTGAATTATATTTAATCTCGCTGTTACATATATACAGTGTTCGTTCACCGAAATGTTCACAAAGAGTTTTTTATTTATAAAACTTAAATATTTATGAATCAACCACAAAAACATATTACAAATGAATACATATAAATATATTATAATTTTTTTTTTTTACCAAATTCATCAATTTTATGTAAAAAACTATATTGGTGATTTTTTCACTCCATGTTCTGTCCTGTTATTATAAATGCCTATACAGTTTCATTCCAATATCGCATAATCGCAAATTTCTTTTATTTTGTAATTATTTTATTGGAAATCTACTTTGTTTAAAAGAACTTGACGCTAAAATGAAATAGATTTTATTTATAAATAAAAAAAAATACTGGACGAAATCTGCATTGTGTCTCTGCAGACCCCATCTCTGCTGACAACAATTAACGAGATTGAAGCAATTTCATCATATCTTCAAGAACTCAGCAGAACTTGCGAGAACTAGGCTGATCAGGTTTGTTGTATTCCGCACCTTCCACCTACAGATAATTGTTTTGATCTCCGCAGAATTCTTTGAATGTCTGCAGCGGCGTGCACAATGTGAATTAAATCAAAAGAGTTCGCTCAAAGAATTAAGAAATTTTACATTGATGAAATAAATTAAAATAATGACCAAATGCTATCAATCAAAACGACACATATTTGCGACATATAAAACTCTTGTCAAACATTATTATCCTTTTTAAAGGAACATAATTGCTATTGAAAATTTAAAAGGCCAAACACATAGGTTTCAGAATATTTTAAATCTTATTTTCCTAATGCGCATGACAGCGCCGAAAACTTTTGCTTCGTAATTGAGTTTTAATTCATTTTAAATTAAAAAAATGCAAATGCATTAATTTTGCGTAAAATGCAAAATTAATTAAAATTTTAATGTATTTCTAGGATATAATACAAAAATGAATTGAATTTTAATTCAAATTCATACCCAAAGTTCCTTTATCCTTAGTTTAAGTACTAAAACGTTAAAATGAGAAGAGGAAAGTTAATTTTGTCGAGGCCTGGGGTAATTAAAGTTTTTCAATAAATATTTTATGAACAAAATCCAGTTTATCTCATAGGAAACTTTGACTGTACCTCTGCTGATTTCTGTGTATCAAAAAAAATGATCGTGTGTATCAACATGGTAGTATATAATGTCAGTAGATTAATGCTACTACTAACGTCTGATTTTCCGCCATTTAGTATTTCATTGTAAATTTATTTATTATTTCAAAGTATCACATGTATTAATATTTTTAGCACCATATGTCATTGACAATGCTAAGTAAGACTTATGATTTTATAATGAAAAGAATAACAACTAGAGTTTGGGAATTCCCGGACTTTTTTATTTCCCGGTAAACGGGAATGGAAAATTCGATTTCCCACAATACTAGTAGAATGTTTAAGATTTTTATTAAAATATTATTTTATTAACAATGAAGAAAACAATACATTTAAATTCATACTGTATAAACAAAAGCAAACTGATTAATGATAACATTTTGAGATCAGTTATTATTATGAATTATTAAAAAATATTATTTAAAAATAAAAATATAAATAATTCTCGTAGAACTTAGTTTTAAAAAAATGAATTTTTAAAATTATTAGTGCATTTAATAACTCATCAGACATTCCGTTTCGTTAATTTGTTGAAACTTTATTAGCTACCAAAAAAACACGTTCGCTTTCTACAGAAGTGGGCTTTTAGCATTAACAATGCATTAAAAATTGTATCTAAATTTTTGGTTCCGTTTGTACTAGCTTCAAATATTGCTAGCTCTCTTTTAAATAAGTTGTCTGTTGTCTGTCTTTTTAATTTCATATTTCCTGTTCTTTCTTTAGCCACATTCATAACGTTTTCCAAGCTTTCTTTAAAACATTGATATACTTGTGCAACGGAAATATCTTCATCACTTTCAGCCCATGCTATTTCAGTATCTCGGAATAGGTGTTTGTACATTTGCTCTGTAAGGGTTTTAAAATTGTCTTTGTTATGTTAATATTATTGTTAAGTGTTTAGATAAAATACTAATGACATCAATTTGTCATTATATCTTTCATTTACTTTGCTTTTAATTGTATGAACCATTTTTTCCGAAAGTATAGAATCAACAGCCAATAACTGTTCATCAAGTGTAAAGTGCGTATGTTATTTGGAATCCATACTATCGTGTCGTAGTGATTCAATTGAGTCTGTGCAGAAGCAGTTTTTATTATTCTGTTTACGTGGCTTAGGATGGGATTATGCCAATGGGCTTCCGTCATATGAGGATAGATTAGCTTTGATAAAACTTCCAACTTTGGAACGTAGAAGGGCTGTTTTAGAGGTTTGTTTTGTTTTTAATCTGGTTAAAGGTGTTGTCGATTCTGAGTTTTTGCTTTGTAGCCTGAATTTAAGCATTCCAGCAAGATTGTCACGGTACTATTGTCCTCTTTCTTTAGATTTCTATAGAACGAACTATGGATGTAACTTTCCTTTTCGTAGATTATGTTACGATTTTAACTTTCATTATGATTTTATAGATTTTAATTGCAGTGTTTGTAATATAAAACGTAGCTTATATGCTGGCATTAATTTATAAATTATTGTATAAAAATGTATTTTTGTTCTTGCCTTAGATAGTTCCGTTTTATTGCTACCTTATTCAGCTTGTGATTAAGTTCTGTAGCTGTTTTATGTTCTCGCTGTCATAACTTTTTTCTTACCCGCTATAGTCCGGACTGTAGTGTGTACGTGTCCCTACGTAATGGGGACGAGCCCTCCGCGGTCGGATGAGAGTGGGTTAGTGTGAGGCCGGGGACGTTCGAAAAACAAAAGTGTATTCATAATAGCATCACCTATTATCAAACTGATTTCGCGCCTGCCTAATGCTTCTACTACACATACATGGGCATACTGCATTAAATAAATATTGCATTAAAAATTTAAAAATTTACTCGTTACTGAAAAAAATTGCATTAACCAGTAAAATTTACTCGTTACTGAAAAAATTTAAAGTAAGCAGTAAAATTTTACTGATTACTGAAAAAATTACATTAACCAGTAAAATTTTAATCATTACTGCAATTTTTTCAGTAACGAGTAAAATTTTACTGGTTACTACAATATTTAAGAAACGAGTAAAAATCCACTAGCAAATAGAAACAATTTTGAAAATATTTCCAGCAATTTAAGTGAAAATTTTCGTGAACTAAAGCATTTGTTAGAGAGCGATACTGATTACAAATTGGTTTTTATTATTTTTTTTTTGTTAATATTTTATTCAATGTTTATTTAATGCAGTATGCCCACGTATGACTTTTACTCGTTTCTTAAATATTGCAGTTACCAGAAAAATTTTAATCATCACTGCAATTTTTTCAGTAACGAGTAAAATTTTACTGCTTACTGCTATACATACTGCATTAAAAATATAATGCAGTATGCCCATGTATGCTACTGCATCTTTTATCGGGTTCAAAACGTATACCAATGTTTCCAAGTTTGGGGGATAATCTTCAACAAACAATGATGATAAATGCAAATTATTGCATTTTTAATTTTTAGAAACCATTGTATCATTCCAACCATGCTGTTCCACTTAGTAGCATTTTTTAAAGGACAGAGTAGCCAGTGATTAGTCTGTTGACTAGTCTACGGACCAGTCCATTCCAATTTTTACCCCATCATCACTATAATCAGATTCACTTTCAGAATAAGTACAATTTGATTTTTTAATGTAAATAACTGCTAATACGGCCAAATGAATGGCACGATTCCAGCAAAAAATACCTTCTACTCGACTATCTGTAACAAACTTTTTCATCACAATGGGTCTATCCGACAAATCGAAATAGTTTTAATTTAATTTTTGTTATAAATCGCTTAAAATTTAAAAATCTCTAGTTTTTTCAAAAAAGTGTACAAAAATACGTTAATTTAAAATTTCCCGTATTTCCCGGGAAATTTTTTAAATATTTAAATTGTCGATAAAAATTTCCGGGAAATACCGGGAATTCCCGCCCAGGAACCCCAAACTCTAATAACAAGGCTGATCATTGAAATGTATTATAAAAATTTGTATGCTCACAAACAGAACTGCCAAATTTGGTGCGCTAGCTGCTTTAGCGACAGTTCAAGAATTGCAAATTCAAACTAAAAAATACGCACAAAAATTACCGTGTGATGACAGTCAATTGACCGCCAAGATCATGTGGAAATAATTAAAGTCTCTCCTCTGTACATTAAAGCTAGCCATTCTCTAAACCTGGTCATACCGCCCAAAATGCTAAGAAAAGTATATAAAATGGGCAACACTTTCATAAAAATAAATGGCTCTATTTATTTATTTATTACATAATTTGTTTTTGTTTTTTTTTTTTTACTACAAACGCGAGCTACAAATACTAAAAATATTCATTATAATTAAATGACAGTGGACCGTATTCATCACCTCCACATGGTATAACTATGAAAATTGCTTGTGTGGAATACCTAAAGTGACATGAGCAGCGTCGTCCAGATCATCCAATTCAAAACAAACGAAAAGAAAAATTTTATAAGCAACATCTAATTTGATTAGTGCAGCCTCAACCTGATTGTCGGAATCTACTGTCCAAATTAGGAAGTCCCAGTTGAAAGGTCCAATACAACGTGAGATACAAATACCAAGTCATCAATTTATTGTGGATATTATATAATTCAATGATTGTATAATTTGTTATGCTTTTAAAATTGTATTAAAAATGGTATTAACAACAATCATAATTAAATACAAAAAAGGATCGTCTAATCATGCCTTAAACAGTCTTCATCACAATGGCTGCTCCAAGGCGTTAGATCTATTACTGATAGTTATTTTATTTAAAATAACTTCTGGTTTATGTAGTAATTTTTTTGGCTAACAATTAATGCCACAGCTAAAACCATACAATCCACATATATACATAAGTACACACATATACTATAACAAAAGACATAAGTATGTATGGTATGTGTTTTATGTAATTCCCTTAAAGCCCCTTTAGAAACAGGCCTTGGAATTATAATATAATTCGATTGTACTTAATCGGATTATGACTGTATATGTACGCATGTAGGTATGTATAATGATGTGTACTTAATCTGACTGTATGTAGAAATGAATTTAAACCTATGTAGTATATTCTATACATACATTGTATGCACGTTTTCAGTTTACATAGTATGCAGAGCTAGCGATTTTTATTGTTCATTAATGTGGTTTATTATAAGGAAATTTAAAGTTCGTTCTGTCAGTTATGGCTCCTCTTTTCTCGCAGAGAGGTGAAAAATTCATAAAAAAAAAAAATAAATTCGGGATTTATGACAAATAGAAGCCATAAAGAGAAACATAAAGAACATTTATAATGAGTTATCGCAATTAAGAAGCACATACATATATGCATACATATGTACGTACGATTTAATCTTAAATGCATAACCTCAATAGCAGGATATTGTAAAGAAATTAAAATATAAAAGATGCTTAAATGAAGATTTTAATAAATTTTCTTTAACTTCCTTCCACAAAGTAAAAATTAGGTTTAAATAATAACGAACGCATTCATATTATTTTAGAATATACGTAAATATAACTATCAATTCCACATATTATGGCTTTTGTTTTCTTTTTTTTTTGATAAAATATGGTATTATGAATGGTAATGATCAAAGACGTGTATACCACAGACATTTCACATGATTTTTGCATAATTTCATTTCATGTTAAACAAAAAATTTCCGTTTTGAAAACCTCTACGAAAGTTATGTTTAAACAATTTAGAGATTTGTGCATGCGTTAAAACTTTTCCGCCAAACTTTCTCAGTTTTCGTCGTTAAATAAAACAAAGATGTCTGTGTTCTGAAGTGTCACTGATAGACCAGAATACTGTTAATTAATTCTGCCAATTGAATTACTTGCTTCAATCACGTTAATTATTGACAGAATCAATCATTTGACTGATAATAAACAATTAATTCAACAGGCACACAGCCTTATCTTTTTTCATGTGAATCCGGATTTTCCAACAGATTATAAAACATTATTTATCTTTTCCGTACATTTCGTTCAATCCACTTTACGCCGCCCGTAATCATTCACTTCAAAATTGACACAATTCCATTGTTTTAATAGCCGATTCCAAATCGAAATTGGGCTCGTTAAAATTAAAATTCTCTGTTTAAATATTTGGCAACCCCACATAGTGTTTTATTGTGTATCCAGTGATGAATTTTTAGCTTCCTAGCATATTGCCTTTGTGTCGGACTTTCTTATTATTTTTTTTATGATATAATCAACTTCTTTAATGATTGGTAGACGTTAAACATCAAAATTATATGATCGAATACAAGCAATCCATTTCACTGCTGTTTTTTTAGTTGCTTGCGATGCGTTCTTATATTTTATATAATAGCAAAGCAAAATATAACGCTAATGTTAATGTTAATTTTCAAACAAGTCGAAAATCCGAGATATCACAAACTATTCAGAACAAAAATTTCGTCGAAGGAATAAAAATATGTATGTTGGCGGTAATAATGGCCAATTATGTATGTATGTATGTATGTTGGCGGTTATGCACATGGTATACATTTGCCAGATATCAATTCGACGCCTCCGTTCTATAACATTCTAAGTCGAAAAAGTGTGTTTTGAGTTATGAGCTTTCAAAGTTTTCACGCGTCATTCGACTATATATGTATTCTGAATAGATTTTTTCCTATAACTTCGGAACGCATCGGAGCATCTTAACAAAATTTCGTCAGTATTTAAGTTAGAGAACGTAGAATTTAAAACTGCAGGAACATTAAAAACGTTCTAAGTACACTTAGAACGTTATAGAATGGAGGCGTCAAATTATCGTTCATAATATCTCTTGATAAACGTGATAAATTTCAATTCAAACTGAAAAATACATGTGCATTGTAATGATTGACTCGCAATTTAAAAACCATTTACAGAGTGCTTATCTGTTTATCAAAAATGTTCTGGGGACAGGGAAAAAAACGTTTGTACAAGTGTATTATATCACAGGGGGATTAGTTTGATTGGGCATTCCTATAGATGAATAAAATTTATTGCAGAACGAAATAAATAGAATGTATTATTTTTTTTAATAAGGCCACTACACGTACAAATGTACATATGTATGTATATTTGACTTTGTGCAAAAATATCGATAAAAAAATTAAGAATCTTCGTTTGTAAAATAAGTATTTTATCGATATTTATAAACAAAAATTAAAGAAAACATCAACAAAAAGCGTTACACAGACTACATACGATATTTGACTGAATGATGAATTGATGAAATGTTTTATAAACACAACGAATGAATGGAACAACTGATTTATCGGCGATAATTTTAATTTTATGCACAATTGTTGTTTTATAAATATGTATGCATGCATATACATATGTACATATGTGTGAATATGGATGTGTGATTAAAATATTTATGTATGTTTGTTCACAATAAAACACTTGTGCTAATATGTATGCATAAAAAAAACAAATTAAATCGATTCAAAATGGATAAAGTCGTATGCAAGTAGTTGATCTGTTTATGCTAAACGTTTCTTTATTCAATGACGACGACATCGTTTTTAAAATAACAACAACAACAATTAATTTAACACATACAATTGCAACATTGATTACTGTTTCGTTCTGTTTTATTTTCCATTAATATCTTAATTATATACACACAAACATTCTATTAACGAACGCATACACTTATTTCTCTTATAATATTATTGTTTTGTTTCTCATTTTGTTTTATTGCATTCACCAAAATGTATATGTATATGTCTACATATGTATATATTCTTCTACAATATTGTAGTATGACTAGTTTAGAGTAATGCTCACATACAACAACATGTGTTTTGTAGCACGTTTTACAAATTTTTACGAGCATACGGCCATTTTTTGGTTTACTTTTATTGTTGTATCAATGTAAACATCTTATTATTGTGGTGAATATGTCTGTATTTTATCGTTATTTCGTTTTTATTTTCGCGTTCATTTTTGCTTTTGTTTTTTTTTTTCATTGTTATTTACACAACATTTCGTTGATCGTGTTTCTAAAATTCGTGCGACATGGTATAAAAATCACGAGACATAGTTTGTGGTATTCCTTTCATTTATTGTCATAGTATTTGTGTTTGAGAGTTTCATATTTAACAATAACAATTGCTTTTTTCTCAAGAGAATTTCAAGTGTCTCCCATATTTCAAACACAATACCAAAAAATAAGTGTAAAAAAAGATGGTCATCGTCAAGGATGGAAAGTTAAATAGTAATCTTTAGTTGCATAGGTTATAAATTTATGGCTAAAATTTAGTTTTTTTTATTTAAACAAAATGTGTAAAAATATAACGCACACAACATAAGTGGTGGGAGAAACTAGATCGTAATCCTAACTAAAGGGTTGTAATGACCAATTATGTATGCATGACTACGAACAAAGTTTATTTAAAACTTTGTGAATTTTCTACATAAAACTACGTCAGTAATCTATACGGAACGTTAGATAACCGCAATTGGAACGCAATAGGTTACATTAAAACCATAAGAAAAATTTCAATGACAAATTGAATTGTACAAAAAGAAAGTTTCATCAATTTGCGAAAATTCTATTCCTTTAGGTTATTTTGCATACACCACGCTTTAAAAAGTCAAATGGCGAAAATTTCACGAAAACTGATTGCATAAAAGTGAGATGCAAAAAGATATTTTGCATTGTGACTAATAAGGTTTCAATATGTTTTTAGTAGACAGATTCATCGAATATGGTCTGCTCTTCTACTACTAAATATTTAATTCGGAAATTATTTTGTTTCTTGTCATTACAAGGTATTCCTCATACCCTCTAATTATTTTACTTATTTTGCTTCAGTTTCGTTAATGAATTTGTATTCAATGTAGTCGTGAGAAAGTTTGCATATTCAGGAACTGATTGGCGCTTAGCTGTAGAGGGTTTCTGCATGAAGGATAATTGATATATGTTGATTTTAAATAGAATTGCAACAATGTGGAAGACTATTTTACATTATTCCGAGAATTGTTCCTCTTTGTAGTCAAGATATAATTAAACTACCAAAAATATAATATATGCAGCCTGAAGGAAGCAATCAAACAACAAATGGTCAACAAATGAGAAATACTGAGGTATCAGGAACATGCTCCGCCACTCACATAAGACATTAAGTGGTCTGTAATCTTGATTTATAGGTTCATATGCACTCAGCGCATTGTCCGGACCTCATATCAAGTGATTAATTGACTTCAAATGATTGTCTCTCAACGCTATGTTTTCAGAAGCCATGTCTATATAATCAGCTCGAAGAAATGATTTGTTGTACATCTTATAATAAAGAAATAATTCTAAAATAAATCTAAACAAAGTAATGTTTAAACAATTATTTTCTGTTCTGACTAAAATTACCACATTTCCCGTAACTTATTTACTAAGTTTTATAAATAAACTATAAAAACCTATATCTCAGCAGATTTCTGGCAAAGACTCTGAGAGTAAAAATTGCCATGAAAAGCTTCTCAAAAATCTGTCGTTCGGAGTCGACTTTAAACTGTAGGTCCCGCCACTTATGTATAAAATTAACGCGCACAACATAAGTGGTGTGAGAAGCTAGGTCGTAATCCTGACTGAAGGGTTGTAATGGCCAATTATGTATGTATGTATAAAAACCTATAACGCAAAATTCTAATTGACAAAATGATCAACTATTAGTAAAATTTCTTTGGTAGTATTTAAAACCTTTTCCCATAAAAAAGCGAATGACGAAATTTTTCAAATGTTTTGAAGTTCTTATGATTTTTATTAGAATTGTGAAGTATAAGGACTTATAGTCTTTCAAAATAAGTAAAGTGTCTCAAATTTTCCAAAATATATCAAATGATATTTTAAATAATCTGTTTGGAGATAAATTTAACTAGCAAAGACAAAAACCAAAAATATTAACAGAGCAATGTCATGGAAGAAATAATCCAAATATATGATGTCGAAGAATGGAATATCTATTCCATTCCTGAAAACTTATAACCCATACATTCCTGAATAGAACAGTTTCTCTGGTAATTTGCAAATTGTTTTGCAAATTTAAAACAGACACAAAATGTTTTATATTTTAACAATATCTGAGATGTATGTTCAATATTGTGAAGAAATGGTACTTGCTGAAGGTTCTCTAAGAAAGCCTAATAAATTATATGTCCCAAATAATTTTAGAGTTTTAGAAATCGGGATAAAAATATCCACTCTGTTAACATGGTCTGAAGAGGACGATCGATATTGTGGAAAAATAGGACTTGTTGCAGGTAACCCATTATATATTATATATATCCATGGATATATAAGCAACGAATCTAATTGTTTTCTTCAAATAAGCAAAAAAAAAAGTGCTCTGTATAAATAAGGATCCTATTAAGAACCGATGCAGCAGCCTTGAGAGTATTCGAGAGAAAAGTCCTACGTAAGATCTTCGGTCCAGTGCGAGTTGGCGATGATTTCCGCATCCGATCCAACAGTGAGCTGTATGAACTCCTCAACGACGTAGACGTTTGATAGGACCAAATCGAGGAAGCCCTGTCATTGATTTGTGTGACCAACTGGCGTAGGCGCGCAGGAAGCAGAGGCGCCTGGAAGGATATGTTGCGGCAGGCCGAAATTCATTAATCGGGTTGTTATGGCCATTAAGTAAGTAAGTCAATATAAATAAGGTCAAATCTGATAAAAGATGGACTTCAACCCTAATGGACTAGATAGTCATGATATCAAGGAATCAAAAACAGTTTTCGTTATGGTCACGCGTTATTTGGAATCAGCGAAAGATGCGACGAATCTGTTTTCTTCAAATGAGGAAAAAGAAGTGCTCTTCTATATTAAGCACAGAGTAGTAGCCAACCGATCCTAATTTTCATCGAAAAATGGGTACAGAAACCAAGAAAATTGTCAAATTTGGAACTATATCAATCCATATGATGTCCAGGACACATCCCAAATGGCACAGTTTATTGTGGATTTTGGGCTGGAGGTGTCATCGGTCTACATTTCTTCGAGAACGGTCAAAAACAACATTTAATTTTAACAGAACGGTTCTACTTGTGACAGTCATGATACATTGGATATTATACGAAATCCATTTGTAGGATTTATCATTTCACTTGGAGGTAAAGTAAATTAGCCTCTGAGATTGTAGGCCACTTGAAAATAGAGTTTTAGAATTCTAAAGTACAGTTAACCCTTTCTCCAAATATACCGTGGATGCGCAAGTCTGTGCCGGGCAGGGGAAAAATATAAAAAATAATCATCAATTAAAATTTAATTATACTATTAATAAAAGAATATTAGAATAAGGAATTCAATATAAAAAACGTTTATGTATATGACACTAAAAGCCCTAAGATAGTGGTCTACATGCAGCTGAAAGTCGACTGCCGCATGGTAATGATTATTATTGTGAAACACACACAATCACTTTTTAATGAAAACAAAAACAACATTTAACTTCCGTTTTATATAGTACATATTAGAATATATTATAAACAAAAAAAGTGTAACAAAACCGCAATAACAACAAAACAAAATGAAACGGAAATAGTGACTGATACTGAATAATATTTAAACATGAAAGAAATAAAAAAACGAAAACAAATCATAAAAAAGCAGGTTGTTGTTACTCTAATTTAGTTGTTGTTATTGTTTTCGCCACTGCTGTTGCTGTTTATGTGTCGTCACTGCTTTACTGTGAGAATTTATATTGTTTTAAAAAGTGTGTGTAAGCATGTGTGCATGTATATACATATGTATATGTGCGTATAATTTTTATTTATATTTACGTTTTATCGGTGAATGACAACAACAGTTAGCAAAGAATAGAAGTAAATAAAAATGAAAATCAAAACAAACTTACCCTTTTCTCTGCACTATCGCATGGATGATTGACTATGGAAGATGACGAAGAGGATGACGATGATGTGGAAGCTGCTGCCGCCGATGTGGAGGCTGTAGTAGTCAAATGTTCTTGTGTATCCATATCTGATAAAGCCGTATCCAATTGTTCTTGCTTAATGGAAGGTATTAAAGGCAAAAAGTCATTTTTGCTAAGGTTTGAAAGTTCTTCCAACTCCATTATTGCAGACTTTTCTTTGAGTTTTCGAATTTTATTTTAGTAATGAATTTTGTGTCGGCGAATTAACTCAATAGGTTATGCGGATCCAGTATTTTTCTTACTTTTAAGAATAGTTTAAATTTTAAGTTTTTGATAGTATGACATGGTGTTATTGGATATTCCCAACACCAATATTAAGAAATACAAAATTGTAATATGGCTGTCACGCCGTGATCTTAGCAGCAGGTCATGCACGTTACAAAACAGCGGGTTGCCACTTTAACTCATGTACACAAATGTCATTTACAAAAGAAAAGCACTCATACACGCAACACATACACTACCATACGACTGCTCTGTCAAATACACAAACACACGTTTTGAATGCGAATTTGCGGTACAAAAGGTAATCGGCGATAAAACAGCCGTACAAACGTGGGAAGAGCGAATTAGCACGAAACGACCGTAACAAAGCAGAGGCGTAAAAATAAAATTAAAAACGAAAATAAGAAATCCTCGAAAACGAAGGTTGATTAAAAATTACTTTTTTTGTAATAACTTTTTTTATAAACAAAGCATTAATTTTATTTCATATAAATTTTTAAATAATTATTTCTTTTTTGGTTTCTTTTTTCACTTCTGTACATTTATTTAAATAACTTATTTATACCCTTAGTTTTATTAACTTTACATTTTATGTCACAATTTTGTTTTTATTTATTTGGTTTAGCTTGTTTTTTATAGTAAATTTTACAAATTTTATAGAGGTTCTCCTAACCTTTTTTTCAATTCACTCACTCACATTACACAAAAAGTGAAAATTTTTTTGGTTTTTTTTTTCTTCTACATCCACTGATTTTGCAATTCGTTTTTTACATTTTCTTCTCTAAACTTTCATTTAATTAGTTTAAATACTTTGAAAAAATCTTTTATAAACTGGTTTGTTCTAGTTGTTGTATGGTTTTCTATTTATTTAATTAAATTTGTTTATAAAAAACATTTTATTATAATTTTTTCTCGTCGGACGCTTCTTCTTTGCTTGTGTTTGCTGTTTTTTCTGTACAGAAATTTTTGGTACTCGTCGATTCCTCTTGTAAAAAAGAAGAGCAAAAAGAGAGCGAGAGTGCCGTCAGCCATTTTGAAATTTAAATAACCAAAAAATCATAGTTGTAGATAAAGGTATTAAATAGCTATAGTGTTTTATTGAAAATGTATATTTCAAAAATGAATTAATTAATTTATAAAAAAGTGAATGTAAAATTTCGTTACGGCTTTTAATGAACAAAAATATATTTTTGTATGAATACTAAAGATATGGAATTTCTATGGAATAAAATGCAACACTATTAACTAAAAACAGAGATGTTATAGGCAAGAAATGCCATTGGGTTTTGTTTAATATAATAATAATATAATTTGTAATGATAAGTAGAGCTGTAAGTCTGCATACAAATAAATATATTATACACTATATTAAAATTAATATTATGAAATCTTGTTTGTTTTTACATTTTGTCTTATTATAGCATTTGAACAATATAAAACCACTCTGGTCTTACCTATTGTTTACCATATTAGCGGATTTTAATAGTATTTTTTGAGCTTAACAAGTATTATATGTTTTCTAAATTTAATAAAATATTATAATCTAATTTAGCATTTAATTTAATATTTATTATTTTCATTAAGCGTTTTTTATTTTATTCTCGAAATCAAAGACTTAGAAGTTACGGTGGTATTCAGTAACACCGCCGGCACAACGTCTGTACTGAATCAGTTGGCATTGATTTCTCGGTGATATCAAGAAGTTTGACATTTTTGCGTGAAAACGTTTATTTCTAACAATTTTTGTTTTCCATGCAGATTTATTAAAACTTGAAAAAAAATAATATTTAATAATTAACTAATAATATTTAATATTTTGTGTTCTATTTAAAAAACACAATGGAAACTTTGCTCGAACAGCAAAGACGCTACCACGAAGAGCGTGAACGTTTGTTAAAACTCATGGTTGATGAATACGCCAATAAAAAGGCAAGTGAAAAAGATAGAATATACTCAGAACACCGATTAAAATATTTGCTGGATCTTCATCACAATTCTACAGATAAATTGAAGGAATTGTACGAAGATAAAGATAATGAACGTAAAACAGAAATACAGGCTCTATCCGGACCAAACGAATTTAATGAATTCTACAACAGATTAAAACAAATCAAAGAGTTCTACAAGAAACACCCTAGCGAAGTCAGTATACCACTATCAGTGGAATTCGATGATTTGGTCAAGGCATATAGTAATCCAGAGGAAATGTCTGCGTTAGTAGAGTTTACTGATGAAGAAGGCGGTGGACGTTATTTAGATTTGAACGAATGCTATGAAATGTATGTTAATTTAAGAGGTGTAGAAAAGGTGGATTATATTACCTATTTAATGACATTTGATCATGTGTTCGACATACCCAAAGAAAGAAAAAATAGGGATTACAAGAAATATATAGAGTCTTTAAATGATTATTTGCACAATTTCATTGTAAGAGTTCAACCCTTATTTGACTTGGAGGAAGAAATGGTAAAGTTGAATTGGAGTTTCAAAAGCAATGGCTGCAGGGAACTTTTCCCGGTTGGGCTTCTAAGGAAACTGAATCCGCTTTGGCTAATACTGGTGCTCATTTGGATTTGTCAGCTTTTTCTAGTTGGGAAGAACTAGCTTCTTTGGGTTTGGACCGTTTAAAATCAGCTTTAATGGCTTTGGGCCTCAAGTGTGGAGGTACTTTGGAAGAAAGAGCCCAACGTTTGTTCTCTACCAAGGGTAAGAAGACATTAGATCCTTCTCTTATGGCTAAGAAACCAGCTAAAAGTTCTTCGATTCAATCGAAAGAAAATGAGCGTCACAAGGAGATTGCTCAGTTAGAGGCTTATCTATATAAATACGCAGAATTGGTGTCGGAACAGCGTAGTGCCACAAAAGAAAATGTGCAACGCAAACAAGCTCGTACAGGTGGAGAACGTGATGATAGTGATGTGGAGGCCAGTGATTCAGATAATGATGATGATCCCGATGCTGATGAAGTGCCCTACAATCCTAAGAATTTGCCTCTGGGTTGGGATGGCAAACCTATACCCTATTGGCTATATAAATTACATGGCTTGAATATAAGTTATAATTGCGAGATTTGTGGTAATTATACTTACAAAGGTCCCAAGGCATTCCAGAGGCATTTTGCAGAATGGAGGCATGCTCATGGCATGCGTTGCTTAGGTATACCCAATACAGCTCACTTTGCTAATGTCACACAGATAGAAGATGCCATAACGCTGTGGGAAAAATTGAAGTCACAAAAGCAATCTGAACGTTGGATAGCGGATCAAGAAGAAGAATTCGAAGACTCTCTGGGCAATGTAGTTAATCGTAAGACTTATGAAGATTTAAAAAGGCAAGGTTTATTATAAACAACAAATAAGTATATTAAATAAACTATTAAATCATAAAAGTAAACTACAATATATCGGCACTTAAACTCAAACCAATGCGATGAATGGATGCTAGAGGCAGCAAGGAAATTTGGGTTGTAACTGGCGTTGGTTTCATATCATATCGTAGCCAAGGAAACTCCTGTTAAATAAATTTTAATTATAAAACTATTCGAAAAATATTTTATCTGTATAGAGAAATTTACCTGATAGTTTGAGTTGTGGGTAAGTTTAATAAAAGTGGAATGAGTTGTATAAATTAAAATCCGAAATTTAGCATCTGATGGCAGTTTTTCTAAACATTTCATTCTTTCCGATAGTGTGCACAAAGAGGACCTTATTTGCTCTTCAAAATCCATCAGAAATTCATCTTCATTTGCATCGTTCTTTTCAAGACTTTTTATATCGAATTTATAACGTTCATATTCCTTACCGTCGTCTTTGTAAAACAGTATCTCTAAATGCTCCAATTCATTAGATTTAAGTAGTTCTTTACAAGTTTTCAACGCTTTGTATAAATATGTATTTAAGGGCGGATAAATGGAAACGTATACTGGTGCGTTATATACCCTGCGCTTCTTAAATGTTTGACTTGGGTACAAGTCACGTACGTACAATATGTGATTGATGAAAACTTCTAAAGCCTCTAGTATTACATCGCTGAAATCTTTAAATACAAATCGAAATTCATTAAAATATTTTTTTTTTAAATAAAGTTGTTTTTGGAAAAACAGAACTAATTGAAGTCTTGCTTCGGAATTTGTTTCCACAAGTTTTGTGTACTGATGTTTATTTGCGCAAAATTTTATTATAATTCTATTCATAACATCGTTCCAGCGATTCTTTTGGAAATTAATTCTGAGAAAAGTTTTTATAGCAGTTGGCATTAGTTGTGATACTTTATAGTATTTGATTCAAACAACTTAAATACATCCATATAGAAAATGAAAAATTTATAGTTTATTTCACAACGAATTCCCCATTCGATTAGGAGAACAGTTATTAGAATAAAGAAAGTAAGGATCGTTGTTTAGCCTATAATTCGGATTGATCATTTTATCTAAATAGAAAAGACATAAGATCCAGTAAGAGACTTAAAAACTACGTTACCCTCCATAATGCAGTGACAAACTATATTACACAAAATACTCCGTGTTATATTACAAATTTGCAATGTTTTTAAAATATTTGAACATTATGTTTACAAAAACTTCTTATTCCAAGTAGTAACTCACTGCGAAATAACAACAAATATGCCAAAAGGGAGGTCGGACAATAAAAGAATTACAATTTAATGAAAAAACGTTAGCTGCCGAGTCAAATTAAGTCGTAGACAGTTAAATTTGTTATAATATCTAATATATTTCATATAAAACTAGTTTTTTGACTGTTTTTAATCGATTCACTTCATGTTAATCATTTTATAAACAACAAAGTAAAAACCGCTATTTACTTTTACCTTTTTAACTATTTTGTATAAATATTACTTGGCAACTCTTAAGAAATTATTTTTGTTTACTATTTACAATTATAATTCACTGTTTTTGTTCCGCAGTAGAAGAAAAAAAGGAAACTATTTTATTGTGAAGCATTAATTCTGAATATCTGCTGCCGAGTTAATAGTAAAAGTATATGTCATGAATTTGGAACTATTGGAATCGTTTGGTCAAAATTATCCTGAAGAATTTGATGGTTCGCTCGACTGCATTTCATTAGCCGTAACCTGTGCCTTTAACAAGTATGGGACTCTTTTGGCTGTTGGTTGTAACGATGGACGAATTGTTGTTTGGGACTTTCTAACACGTGGTATTGCCAAAATTATATCAGCACATGTTCATCCCGTATGTAGTCTAAGTTGGACGAGAAATGGTCACAAGTTACTCTCCGCATCTACCGATAACAATGTGTGTATTTGGGATGTTTTATCTGGAGAATGTGAACATAAATATCGATTTCCATCGCCTATTTTAAAAGTTCAGTTTGATCCCCGCAATGATAAAAGGTTTTTGGTATGTCCCATGCGTTACGCGGCTGTTCTGGTGAAAATTGGCGATTCTCACAAATGTTTGCCTTTGGACTCGGATGGCGATTTAAATATAGTGGCATCATTCGATAGACGTGGCAAATATATTTATACAGGCAATGCAAAAGGAAAAATTTTAGTTCTGGATGTGGAGACTTTAGAAATAGTTGCCAGTTTTCGTATAATAGTGGGTACATCAAGTGCTACCGCTGTTAAAAGTATAGAGTTTGCCCGGCGTGGCGATGGCTTCCTAATAAATACCTCGGACCGTGTAATACGTGTCTATGATACGAAAGAAGTTTTAGCCTTGGGCAAAGACGGTGAGCCCGAACCCATACAAAAATTGCAAGATTTGGTAAATAAAACTACTTGGAAAAAATGTTGCTTTTCGGGAGATGGTGAATACATTTGCGCTGGTAGTGCACGCCAACATGCTCTATATATATGGGAAAAGTCAATAGGAAATTTAGTGAAAATTCTACATGGCACAAAAGGGGAACTTTTACTTGACGTTGTTTGGCATCCTGTAAGACCAATAATAGCGAGTATTAGTTCCGGCCTGGTATCGATTTGGGCTCAAAATCAAGTGGAAAACTGGTCAGCCTTCGCGCCGGACTTTAAGGAACTCGATGAAAATGTGGAATATGAAGAGCGAGAATCGGAATTTGACATTACGGATGAAGACAAATCATTGGATTTGAATGCCGATGCCAAACAAGATGAAGAAATTGAGGTGGATGTACAAAAAGCTGAACCAGTAGCAGCATTTTGTTCTTCAGATGAAGAAGGCGAAGATGAAAATGCTTTACAATTTCTACCAATGGCACCGGAAGTAGAGGATCCAGAAGATGGTTGGGCAGTTCAGGATGGTTTGGATGGCAACACCACCAAGGACAATGAATCTTCTGCAATACATGATTACGGTGAAGTTGTTTCGGCTAAAAAAAGAAAAATGAACAATTATGATATCAGTTTGCCTGACGCTCCCACCGAAGAAATTCATCCATTGGTCTCCAGTAAAACAAATAAAGATAAACAATCATCGGGTGGCAAAAAAACAGCAGGGCGACCGAAAAAGTAACATTTTCAATTTATTTTAATATATTAGCTTAACAAAGGTCACGAAATAAAGTTATTTATTAAAAAAGACTCATTTGTATAAAATATTCGCCTACATTCTTGTCTGCAATGGAGTTTAAATTTAATAAGTGAAACAAGCGCACATTATAATGAGTGAATATTTAGTTGTCTGTATGGTTATAATGTAATACTCTAACTTGTTAATTGTCAAATAGTAATAAATAATGATCGGTAGTTGGACGGATGGCCTTAGTAGTAGAACAATTTTTTTAAAACTATAAGAGCTGAACCCCAACAACATAAAACCCGTTGAAACCGTTAAATAGGAAATTATTTAGTTTTCAATTGAAATTTTTAAACTGTTTAGAGGATGAATTTAATATGTAATATAAACATTTATTTTGATGGGTATATATTTATCTTTCAATTCAAGTAAAACATAATACTTTTAGCTAAAACAATATTAAAAATATAGAATAAATTAAAAAAAGAAAAAAATAAATTGTCAAAAACTGAGACATCATTAATTGCCAAATAAATTTTCTGCCATTACTTTTTTATCATGGCACGATAAGTGGACTACATCTCCATTGGGGTAACGCACAAAAGCTCCTTGATTGGTAAAGCGTTTTCTACATTCGGGGCAAACACTAAACTCTGTCAATTCAAAGTGAATATTCTGCTTCTCTAGAACCAAGTCAGTACAACGTTTTAATTCGGCTTCTAGTAAACCTTTTTTAATTTCCAATTGGCTACGTGTAGCCATCTGTTGTCGCAGAACTGTGTCTAAGTAATTACAGAGCCGATTAATAGGCAAATCTTTGGGTAAATACTAAATACAACATAATATTAATAATTAAATACCATCAACATTTTATATATGTATACTTACTGGCCAGATTTTATCAGGTTCTATTTTTGTGGCATATTTATTTAAGAGCTCTAAAACAATTTCGTGGTTAGGCTGTAAAAAGTCTTTGTGTAATTCCACATTTTCATAAGGTGGCTGTTTAAGCGGGTTTAATATGGTTTTTAGTAAAGTAAAAAATATATCAGGATCATCTTTATAGTTTTCCTCGCAATACTTGGAGGCCTTTTCAACATCTCCCAAAATTTGTATATAAATTGCCAAAACTTTTTCGTGCTTCTTAAGACGTCCTAATATTATAGCCCTTTCTTCCAACAGAATGTTAGTGGGAAAATCCTTCAGTACCACATCGGGCGAATAGTTATTGGAATTTTTCAACAGATCGTACAATTTTATCCTATATTGTTTGAGTTCTTCAGTCAATTCGTTTTTTAGGTGCGAACCATCCTGTTTTAAGTCTTTCATTATAATTTCTAATTTCTCACGGTATTGTTTGATTAATATGTTATGAATGAAAGTATTTGTATCTTGCCACACATTGATAACATGCTCCAAATAAGGTATTACTAATGGCTTGTGATGTGTTAAAAGAAAATCAAGCACTGCAGCCCGGGGTAGATTTTCAACTTCTATAAAGTCTTCAGTGAATATTCTTAAGCCTTGCTCAGGATTGGCTTTTAAGACCCAGTCAGAAAACTCCATTATTAAAGGCCAGTGTGTGGAACCCAGTTGTTGCAAGTAGCGTATGGTTCTTTCATAACCGTATAGACTAGAACCTTCCTTAGTGGCTTGAGATTGTAACAGTTCCAGAGCTTTTTTGTGTTTACCATTTGTTTGGTAAAGTATGATAAGTTCAGATATTTTATCATGCTTAAGCAAAGTCTTTTCTGATTCTTCCAAATGACATTGGTTGAGACGTAACAATGGAGCTATCAAAGAATCATTGGTTTGTAAGTAACATTTCAACAAAGTGGTATCTATAATGGATAACAAAGATTTTGAACTACTCTTGGTATCGCGTAGTTTCACTACCTCCTTCTGTCGGGCAAGTGCCAGAAATTCGATTAAAGCTAAAAGAGCGTTTTCTAAGTCTTTATCTTCCAATTGTAAAACAGCCGCTGCAGGAACATTAGTATCGAAATTATCACTAGTAGTGGCCTTAGATTGGTCTTGTAAAAGATTTGGAAACAAGCGTATAACATCATATGGATTTGCCTGAGCTTTTTCGAATTCTGTCATAGCAGCTGAAAATTGCTTTAAAGCAAAGAGTTCTTTGGCATAGCGCATGTGTATCTGGCGAATGGTTTCTGTTTTAGATAGTTCGGGTTCATCGGAAATTTTCTGTATTGAAAATTAAAGCGATTACTTAAAAAGTGCGATTTAATAGGACAAAGTTTTACCGTTAGTTCTATAGCCAGTTGAAACTTCTTTTGCTGTAATAATTGTTGTCTTTGTGTGGTAATGTCTGCCATCCTTATACACCACAATTCAGAAATGGCCGCAGCAAATATGGTACCCTTAGCTGAACGTACAAGATGTCTAACTTTACACAACTCTGGTATAGACTGTACTAAAGTCTCTTTATCAATACCGTTGGCTTCCAAACAACGGACTTCAATACCGTTAGTTACGCGACCCAAAACGAAAGGTTCATCCCAAACCAGACCCAACAAAGGGCTACTCCACACCATGGGCTTTAAGGCTGCCTTTCCCTTACTGCCTGTTGTTTCCAAAGCACCCTGAGGCTTTACTTTATCATCCTTGCGTTCTTTATAAACTTCGGGATTAATAGCAACTAAATATTCGTCTTTAGATACGCCTAAAATATTATTCTTTAGTAGGCATATGGAGGGATCCATATTGTGAGAAGAGGAGGTCACAATTAGATCATGTGTTTCAGTTTTATTATATTTGATCTGTAAATAATACAACAGTTGAAATAGAAGTTATCTTTTTAAAGTCTATACTCACATTGTAAATTATATACTCGTCCTTATAACCAACGCAAATTAGATCATCTACCCAGCAGATAGCTTTTGGTACATCTTTCAAATCGATTGAAAAATCTGGTGAAGCCAAGGTGTTTAGCTTCCAATAGAAGAATTGTAAACGTCTTTTAATGGCACAACAAACCCGTATAACAGTTGCAGTTTTGCCGGTTGTTGTTTTTGTTGTCTATAATAGAATTCCATATAATAATTACGCTGTTGACTTATTTGATTTTTATTATAATTCTTACCTTAACATCTAAAGCGAAAAGGCTACATCCTTTTGTAAATTGAGAGCAATGGATAAATGTGAAATTATTCTCAGTACGACTTATATCACAGACATGCAACATGCCATCGGTTAAAATAAATAGTAAATTTTCCTCGGCAATAACTTCCATTTGCACTATTGACTTTTTGCTAAAATTCTTGCTAAACATAAGCATATCGACAACACCATTTTTATCCACCGAATACATAATCAATTGTCCACTTCGAGTACCCAATATAACATTATTATCTAGAAACAGTACAAGAGTAAAAGCAATATGGCTTATATACAATATTGGTGGTAATAATTGTAAACTTAATTCATTCCTTTTGCTTAATTTTAAAGTGTTTGTTTAGCACGGTTAGAATGTTCCTACTCAGATCATAAATTCACTGTTTTGTTCGATAATAGGTCACCACTTTGAACTTCTTTAAGTACGTTACATATCGTTGATGTAAGCTGAATTTTAATATCTTGCTGTTAGACTGGCAAAAATTATTTTCCTTATCTTTTAAGAGTGGTTTTTGCTATAGACCGTTTTTGGAATATAGGTATAAGAGAATTGTCATAGATGATCGGCACATAATGGACGGTTTCTTATAAGTTTTATCTACTCTAGCTATGTACCTTTGAGGTACCTTTAAGGTAGTGTTGTAAAACAACTGCTTACCAGAAGTTTTTTATGCTTTGATTTAAGTAAATTTCTTGACAAATATTTTCCATTTTATACTATTTTCAGAATATTTGCACTGGTTCTTCCACAATATTTAACGTACTATACAAATACCGTCAACTCTGCGGGATATACTAAACCAACTTACCATAGGCTGCAATGGATTCTATGTGAACACCTTGCTTCAATATGGAGTGTGTTTCATATGCGAGATGCATTTTTCTTTATCCTTCCAATTACTTTTGATAAAGAAATTGTTGCTTTATTATTAAAATTTTTAATAATTATTAAAAAAAAAATCAAATGCAATTTGCTCCAATAATTTCTATGATTAACATTGAATAGAAAGTATAAAAATGGCTGACTAATTTGGCGTTTCTAACAAACGCTAATTTAACTAAGAATCGCTAAAAATAAAATGTAAACAAAATTAATATAAAGTTTTCAAAAATTTTATTAATAAAAAAATTTCCTGATTGCAAAAACATTTTAATCTTTATTTTATTTTACTACAACCTAATTATAATTTATGTCCCATTTTAATTACCAATTATTTATAGCCGCCAAAGGCTGCTGTCATAATACATTAAAGTGTGTTGTATCACTTTACCTTAAAGATAAACAAAAATAAAGCAGAAAGAAAAAATAATAACAAAACACAGCTGATTCCTGCAAAGGGAAAAGAATCAACAACTGCAACAATAAAGCTGCAGTGCTATTGTTATTGTCATCACCATTATTCTTGTGGTGATAACGGGAATAGAGAGACTCCGATTTGTGTACTTCGTTGTCTATTATCCATGTTTTTAATCTAATAAAATAATAAAGTGTAGTTCCTATACTTACGTGAGAAAACTATTCCATGGAACATAAACTAAAAACAAATTTAAAGTATATATTGATACAAAAGTTTAAAGAACTTTTCTTTGTTTTAATACAAATTGAGTTGAATTCGGGCTTATCACCGAATTGGTTTAATCAATTGAAATTGAAACAATTGTAATTGCAAGTATAAAATACTAATTGTTTGAATGTCATACACATTAAAATTATTGAAAATATTTAATCTAAAATGGAAAATTTGGAAAAGCACTACATGTTATTGCTGACGAAGGAAGATGCAGAATTCGTAAAGGTTTGTATTTCTGTTTATTGAATATGTTCACATTTCTACAAGCTTGTTATAGATGGGGAGACGTCTTAATGCATTGATGGCTTCTATACAAAGGAGACTTTGTACTATTTAGCAACGAGCTTAATAGTTATATTGTGAGCCATCAATTTCACAATTCTTTTTAAAAACTGTTTCTGTAC
This sequence comes from Sarcophaga peregrina, assembly GCA_014635995.1. Lineage (NCBI taxonomy): Eukaryota > Metazoa > Arthropoda > Insecta > Diptera > Sarcophagidae > Sarcophaga > Sarcophaga peregrina. The sequence continues at coordinate 106,219,357 of CM025789.1, read as the reverse complement.
TAATATATAGTGCAACACAAAAATATTATGATTAACCACATTAATCATGCGTTTTAGATATTTAAAAAAGTTGTATGGTTTTTAAACCAATAATTAATTGTTTAATTTAATTGTTTTAATTCACGTTGCTGATAAAGTTTTCTTTTTGATTTGTGTTTAATTACTCTTTAAGGCGGTCTGCCTGATCTTTTCGTCATATATATGGTCACCATGTATGGAGAATACAACTCAGTGATCTGTTAACAAATATAAACTGATTTTTGTTAATAAGCCAGGCGAAACATTGCTTTTGAAGATACGTTTTTTTTCTTTTAACCTGCGTACAAACACTTGTTAGTCCATCTGGTTACTCCATTTTGGTTGCCTAGGTAGGGGAAATCTGAGACTGATGCTATGTTTTGAATTCGTGGAATAATTGGTATTAGATTTATATTCAGCGATTTAATTTGTCGGTATTGTTGTTTTTACTCGGTAATTTGAACATAATATCTATGTTTGGGTATTAAGATTATAATTTAATCTATCGTCAGATGTTACAAATATAGCAGATGATATAAAATGCAGATACTGTGCCTTGATTAAATTTTATTAGGAATACCTTTTCGTCTCATAACTCATTATTGTATACTTAGATTTTATTCTATTATTTTTATTCTATTATATTAATTAGATTATTTACCATTTCAGATATATTTCGACGGTTTGGGCAATAGTCCTGTTCAACGTTATCAAAAACAAATATGTGATCTTTTGCTCAAATATCCTTATCCCCTATTAGATCTTTTACTATTAAAATGGATGAAATTTAAATATCAAATTAAGCTGGTATTCCGAAAGGCTTTCGAAGAGATATTAAAACAAGTTCAGAAAGATGGTTTCAGTGCAAGAGCATTAAAATTCCTTAACAAAATACCTGAGGAAATTTTAGAAAGCAGCATTGAAGGAGATTTACGAGAATCGATGCGAAAATGTTTAATGGCATCCAAACTTGACAATGATTTTTATTTATCATTAATAGGCCGTGAAACTGTGCAGCCCATTGATGGTATTTTGGAATTACTTAAAGAAACTCAGTGGCAGTACTTTAAAAGTCCTTTGGGTACCAAAGAATATATTTTATATCATGCCTTAGATAATAAAACCCACTTTTTAACACTAATACCAAACCAAATAACAAATTTCAATGAAATTGAAGATGTTCCACTAAGAAACAATTTGATTATCTTAAAACTAGTACAAGAGTTTTCTATAACGTCACAGTTGCTCAATCAACTACCAAATGTACGACAATGTTTAGAATATTTTAATATGGAAATGGCACCTGAAGACATAAAACCCGTTTATGAATTCTTTTACAGAGATTTTAAACGTATAAGTATAATCCTAAACTACGTGGAAAAATTTAAAGGTATGTCATCAATAATCGCTGTCGACGATATACTGAAAAAATCTTCAAATTTGGAAATCATCAACAAATTCAAACTGTTAAATAGCTATGAAGAGACAAAAAGATTCTTAGACTCCTACTATATGTGGCAAAATGCTTTAACGAGCTCAGATAAAGATTACGAGTTGGAAACACTATGCAATTATTTCATCCTATCCTGTGTGCATGTTATAATTGTAACTCCTTCCTCTGAAGCTTGTGATGAGTTCTATACGCAAAAGTTACAGTATTTAAACTCTTTACTTAGACAAATGAAAAATTTTGAAATTTTGTGCCAAATTTTAGAGGATATTTTAAAATTAACTTACTTACGATGGGAACACTTACAAAAGCCAGTCGATGGGGATAAAGTTAGCAGTAAAGGTTTGATTTCTTCAGATGCTACCTATACTGATGATGAAATACCACCAGAAGCTTCCGCCAAAGCTAAATCAGCAACAAAAATGTATTATAAAACAGGTTTTATATGTAAACCTAAGGCTTTTTCGAATCTCTACAATTTTCTTAAAACGTTCGTTACTAAAAAATTACACTCGGCTGATTTTAAAAATGCCCCCTCTGATAATCAACAACGATTTCAAGATATTGTCGATTATATATCTGATATATTGTGGAAATATTCTTTGTTAGAAAAATTGGAACAAACACAGAACGAATCGAGCCACAAAACTGTTGATATTTATTTAGATCCTGAATGTTTACATCATTTTGTTCGCTATCACATTGAAACAATAGACCGAGTTTCAAGTGATGATGAAGAAAATCAAACTAACTATCAGAGTCACTATTCGAGTCTATCACGACGTAAGGCGGCAAAAAAACGTCGTCGTGCTACTTTTAGTGGCATAACTTTGAAACCACCTCAACAAGAAGTGCCTTTAGAACAGCACCGTATGAGTGTAAATTCTACGTATCCTTTAAAGCGGTTGCCTAGTAGTGGTGTTGGTAAGGAAATAATAGAAGAACGTAGTGTTATCCCGAAATTATTAGGATCTCCGGAACGCTTAGCTGTGATGGCATTGACTCTAAAAAGTTTTAACGATGCTAAACGAATAATAGAGGTGAGTTAAGAAAGATTAAATATTTTATTACAAAAAAAATATAAAGTTTTATTTTAAATAAATCGGTTGTTAATAATATAAATAAAATAGAAATAAAATGATTTTTAATAATATTATGAACAAAATATGTTACTGTTTAGCCAATACTGTAGATCTATTGTCCATCAAAGGAAATGATTCATAATAATGGTATCGTAATATTTTGGGCTTATCCCATAACTTTTCCGCATAAGTTAGTAATGTTAATATGGCAAAACATATCAGATAAACACTAATAATCTGTAAAGAAAAAATTTAATTGAAATATTTTCGATTATTATTTGGACACCAATAAGTTACATTACAAGATTGAGATGGTCTTATTCACTTGGAGATGTAAGGAGTTCGGTTTTAGATCATAATTTTTTAATGGAGTAACTGTAAGGCTTTCGGATAGAAGGAGATATTTGGGGTTTATACATGGGTGCTTTCAAATTGTCATGGAGACTGAATGCTCAGGAGCGGATTTTAAAAGGATTAATTGCATTCTACAAATGCAGAAACTCAATGGGTAGGAATTGACGTCTCAGACGGAGTATGATTATTTGGTTCTTCGGTCGTTAGATCTGTTCTTACCTATGCTGGAATGCATTGAAGACAAGAAGTAACAGTAGTATTCTTTCTAAAGTGAAGCTATGTCAGATTATCACATCTGGCTACACTGGGTACTGGGTCATTGCGATGTTACCGACAACGAAGATCAGACTCAGCTTTAGAAGTAGCAACAGAAGAGAGAGAAAAGTTTGATTTACTCACAAATTGTGCATAGAATGTAGTCGGGTTGCAAGGGATTTTTGACAAACGCCGAGAAATTAGAGACTGTGTGTAAAATATATAAACATGCTTAAATAATTTCTTTTATTAAAAAATTTTCATTAATTTTTTTAAATTTTTCTATTTTATTACAGAATTTTAATTTACAAAATTCTCAATTAAATACCGAACTGAATTACGTCGAACAACAACAACTTGTTAAACAAAAACTCACGTCAATATACGATAATTATCAACAGCAAGAAAAACAAATTCGCAATTTAAACGAACCTTTGACGACTGTTGAACAAATTCGTAATGTAGCCGCTAAGGGTTTCGAAGTATCGAAAATAATAAGTGTTATCGATAATTTTGCACAAGCACAGCGTATTAAGCAGACCGAGAGCGTTAAGGAATTAATACGTAAACATAAACAAAATCCCCAATACCATTTTCTAACACTTTTTGAGGAAAACAATTTAAACGCTGTTATTATTTTTGACTTGATTTTGAACTTGCCATTTAATCGTGATATGATCTCTAGTGTTTTAATGGTTATAAAACGTCATCAGTCGATACAGTCATCTTTTAAAGAAGCAGAAACTATAGAAAAATTGCAATTGCCTAAAATTATTGGACCGCTGGGTTTACTGGAAAATTTAAATGATTGCATGCGCTTATTGGATGGAAAATCCTTAAGAGATTTATTATGTGATAATATCTATTCTCTACGACCACAAAAGTTATCTGTGGAATTGGCTAGAGAAAAAATATTTAGGGAAGTATTCGACAAAAAGCCTTCAGAATTAGGCCGATACGAAGATTTGAAAGCGTATCAAACACAATTTCAAAATCTTAAATCGAAATATAATTATTTTCAAAGATTTTGCAACTATATCCACCATCTTACCAAGCTTGTACATTTACGAGACCCCAATAGACAATATCATGTAGAAGAATTATTAAAAATTGATCCTTGTGACGTCATAGGAGAATTAATATTCGTTTGTGATATGACACCCTTAGAAATTGAAGCAACAGTTACAGCTCTTAATTTAAATTTAGTGCATGTGATATCCATTAATATGTGTCCAGAAATTGTGGGTAAATGTAGTATTACAAAACGATATCTTACGCCACAGAAACAAGCCACAATTTTTAATTATATTGCCAATTATAATAGTCTATTGGTGTATTTGCTTAAAGCTATCAATAATCGGGACTATTTCACAAATGACGATCCACATATAATTTCTACATATTTGGAACATGTTTTGCATATGAATGAAATCGATAAGTTATCCGCTCTGTATGATGGTAATAAAGTAATTGCAGTTTTACGTTCAGATCATATAAATATGAAATTATTGGAGAGTATAGAATCGAAAAAGGAACAACTTGAACTTCTAGAACTTGACATCGGCATACAAGGTAAATAGTATATCTTATACGAGATTTATAACTAATAAATTAAATTATTATTATTATTTAGAACCCAAACCAATCAAATGTGAACGTATTGACTCTTTGATAATGGCTCTTATACAGGAGGATGCGAAAAATATTTATCTTGCGCCGAAAATTCATGACATTTCGCTCAGAGCTCATTTAATTCATAAGAACTTTACGAAAATTGCTACCACACGTTTAGCTAAAGAACTAATTGAGTCAACATTGGAACACCGACAAGCTGTACAAAAATTACCTCAAGAACTAAGAGAACAATTAGAGAGAACATTAGTTGATATTACCGTTTACGCTAAAGTTTCTGAAGTAATGCAATTCGAAACTTGGCCCCAAGCATATGATTTTGGCTTAAAAACACCCAGCACTATTTTTGAACGCTTATTGCAATTGCATCTCTATAAATTGTGCTATGAATGGTGTATGGTAGTAAAATTGGCAGAGAATTTCAAACCTCAGATGAAAAACTTGCTGAACATACTCCTGAGTGCGCTTATTGATATGAGCGATGAACAAGACTATCATGATATTGATTTGAGCACTTACGAATACTTACTAAAAATCTTGGAAACATTTCCTCAAAATGAGTGTATCACGTTCTTGGATAATAATAAGGATAAATTCCGTTCTATGGTATTATTGAAATATTCTATTGATTTTCTTAATGTTTATGCAAATACGGCTGATGGAAATACTTATAAAAATTATAAAATTTCAATAAGAATTTTTGAACAATTAACACCCGGTATACGTAAACAATTTTGGGCTCTTTTGAAATTTCCATTATTAATTATAGAACAGTTGATAATGAATGCTAAATTTGAAATATTGTCGAAAGTACTGATTGCAGTGCGAACAGAATTGGAAAGGGAAGTGTCCAGTGAGTTGAAAGATTGTCAAAAATTATGTCAATTCTGTTTCGATAAGAATGGCAACATGTATGATTTGCATGTTAAAAATCCGTCCCCTTTGAAGTCACGTTTTCAATTGGGTTCAGCTGAAAGTACAAATGCTTCGGCATTTATATTATTAAACTTTAATCTCTATCAGAAAGATCACTTCATAACAAACGATTGCATAGATCTCTTACTGCGTATTTACGCTACAAAAGCTTTAGACTATCAAATATCGGATACGTCTTCGTCATCGGAACCCTGTTCCCAAAGTACTTATGATATGCAGCAATCATTGGACTCCCTGTGTGGCGCTTTTCAAATGCCAAATCAAGCCCCAACTCGTGCAGAATGGATAAGAGACGAAGAAGCTACACATTGTATGTGCTGTCGCCGTGCGGCATTTACAATGCTAATGCGTCGCCATCACTGTCGTCGTTGTGGTCGAGTGGTGTGTTTTGCTTGCTCCACGCATCGTATGCGTATACCAGAACTCTACGAAGATGTGGATGTTCGGATATGTAACGACTGCCATCGTATATCTGAAGATAACATGCAAAGAAAGTCGAATAGGGACTCAACTAATGCCGAAGATGTTTCGAATATACCTGTGAAAACGCGTACAAAGCGAGGTGAACATTTTAAATGGAAATTAAGTGGTAATATTACCCATGACAAGCTATTGCGTGAAGAGTTTTGCTATGAACACGCTCCCAGTGTGGCCTTATGTCTTTCCATACTGGATTATCATTTGGGCAAACAGAAATGTGTAGATTTGTTATTATTTCACTGTCGTAAGCTTGAAAAGTTAATTGTGCCAAATCCAGAAGTCGATTATGAGTTGGTAGCAAAAATGATGAATTGCTTAGCGTTGGCAGCAAAGGTGAATAACACAATACGAACAAATTATTTTGTAATAATATAACTATATATTGTGTAAATAGGTGCGCGGTGCTCCTGCGGAAGTGGAAACAATAAGAGAACATTCCGAAATTATAATATCAGTTGTACAAAACGGTTGTGAATCTCTGATACCACCGGATCCCCTTAATAATCATGGTCTACGTAAGTTAGCCGACTCCTTGGTTCAGGCAGAGCGATGGGATTTAGCTTTGGAAGTTCATCTGAAGTGTGGCTTTCCTCCAGCTGGTGTAATGGCTGCACACGGTTTGTCATGTTTACGCGTAGGATGCTACGATACTGGTGAGTATGAGATATACTTTTTTTGTTTATGTTACTAAATTTGTTGGGTACTTTTAAGCTCGCGAAAAACTGTCTCTCTGTATGCTGAAGTTAACAAGTGAGACCACAAATACAGCAATTTGTAAAATTATTTTCAATACTAAACTTGCAACAACCACCAATGTTAATGTTGACAATATTTTTGGTTTGAGTAAAGACCAAGAGGTAACAGTAACACGTAGACCACAAAATGGACCACCGCTTTTGCAAGAAATTTTAAAGCTAATCGAATCTTCCCCATTAAATAAAACTCAACCGGAAACGTTGCAGAGAGCTTCCATTATACGCAGTTCGAATTCATCTTTAGTTTCATTGCTCTCTAGACGAAAAGAGCCTTATGTGAAACGAATGCATGAGCCTGCTTTAAATATTCTCAACACATTGGCTTCCTTAAAACGAACTAGTACGACTAGTGATACTCCAGTAAATCGTAAAACAGTATTCCGTAAAACTCGTGGTTTTGAAGAGTGTATATACTACGTCTTGACCTATGGATCTCATGTTGATGTTTTGAAATTTCTAATGCAACAAAACGACATTATGGCTGCTTTGAAATACTTTTTATTGCAAAAACTCGAACCTGATCTCTTTATCCATCATATATTCCTTGAACAACTGAAAAATGGAAAATTGCCGCAACTCATTAGCCATTTACAGGAAATTGACGGCCAATTGTTAATATGGCGTACGGTTCTATTACATTCATGCCGTTACTTAGAGGCACAGAATTTCTTAAATTGCCTGTATCATTTACAAATACTTTTAAACGATCCTATAAGAGCATCAATGACATGCGTTAAGTTTTACTCAATGAATTGTGAAAATTTCCAGCAACAGCATGCTAATGCACAGCACCTACGCAATGCCCATTTACATATGCAGACTGAATTGGAAAATTCTCAATGGGAAAATATTAATTTCAATGCAAATAAATCTCAAAAAACTGGTGCCGTCAGTCGTAGATCAAGTACAGCAAGTATTTCGAATTCATTGGGTGGCGGCAACTTTCAAATGCAAATGGATGCCCGTTCGCTAAATTCTCACATTAATACAATTTTAAAGCAGTTAGATGTAGCGAAATTCTTGGCAAAGTGTGAAACGGAAAACAGTACTGAGGATGTCTTGATAACAGACAAGTTTTTAAAGCAGGTATATATGTTTATTATAAAAACTAAAAACATTTTTCAAATTCTCAAATGGCAAATAAATCTCTTATAGATACGAATTGATGCAAATAAAACTCTGCCCACATTATTCGATAAAGTTCAAGAAAAACTACAAATCTGTATATTAATTCTCGTCTGTGGAAAAAATATTGACGAAGGATTTGGTTTATCTTACAGGTAAAATACGACTTGACTTTCTATTAAATTCTCTGCTACAAACTACATACATACATGTGCATATCTAATCATAAAAAATAAATTTCAGAATTATACAAGATTATAAATTGGCTCCAATAAAAGTGTTTGCTCCCACTGCCAAACTTTTGGCTCGCAATCAACGGCTCAATGATATTGAAAAACTTCTGGCTTGCATTACCAGCAATAATGGGATAAGCACACGTGATATCGATGAAATCTTAAGTGTTGCCATTAACTCGGCAACTAATACACATGAACCAGAAGTAAAAACCGCTCTCGATAACTTAGCCAAAAAGATTAATAATGTCGAGCAAAGGATATCATCGCACATTTTTATTGGTCAATTGAAATCGGCTTATTTGCTGGCAAATAAATACAATCGTTTGTCCGATATACGAAAAATATTAAGACAAGCTGAAGCCACAAATCAAATACACATTAAAAAATTATGTGAAAAGAAATTACTAATGAGTATGACAGACTCAACACAGTCAAATTAAGAAGACAAGAGCTGGAATTTAATTATTTTAATATGTATTTACATTTTGTGATAGGGCTCAATATTGCAATTCATTATCATTCTGTTTGTCCATTTAATAGTTTATAAATTTTATTGTGTGTGTGTATTTTTCTCACTAAAATATTATGTTATACTGTATTTAAATGTTAATTAAAATTATACAAATAAATATATACAATTTTATAAAAAAAAAAAAATATAATAAAAAAATTACACTTTTCCGGAATTCAAAAGTAACAAGCGAGACAAATTTCCTAATGGCCACACACTTTTAGTTTAAATTATTAATGTGTATTCAAAAATAAAATACATTTTTTTAAAACGGCTGCATACTTGGTGACCTTTATTCCAAGATATTTTATTTGTATTTAATTAATAATTTTAATTTCCTCAAATTGATATTTATTTTATTTCAATATTTATTTACATTTATTTTTCATTTTATATTAAACAATACATTTATTTACACCTCATATACTTTTTATTTCTTTATCCAATCAATCAACAACAGGAATTCTTATGTTTCATCGTCTCCATCTAAAATACTTTCCGCGTCCATAGAATCATTGCATATTGACAATTCTGATTCTGTATCCTGGCGACTTTCATTTAATTCTCTTAACTCTTCACGTTTTATATCGTCACAGTCATCATTGTTCGTGTCAATATTAATGGTACCAGTTTCGCTATTTCCATTTGGATTGGTGGTAATTTGTGTTTGTCTGAGAAGCGCCAAACGTTGTTGAGTCATTTCTAAATGATGCTTACGCCATTTAATCCGTCTATTTTGGAACCAAACTTTAACTTGAGCTTCTGTTAGTGATAGCGTATGTGCTAAATAAAGACGTTCCGGTCCCACCATATACTGTTGTCTTTCAAATTCAGCCTCGAGTCTTTCCAGTTGTTCGGGTGTGAATATTGTGCGCACACGTTTATTTTTAAGGGATGATTTTTTTCCATTGTGATCTGCAAATAGCGGAATACTTTGTAATACAAATTTTCGCTAAAGTTGCATATTAATTGTGTGGAAACGTAAATATGTATGTAATTGTAGATTAAATACATAAAAAAAATCTTATACGCATTGCATTGAAATAGGTGATGCAATTCATAAATTAGGCAATACTAAAACCCTAGAATAGCCAATATTGATCCAATGTTGTCCGAAGAAAATAAAATAAAATAAAAAAAAAAATAAAATTAAATCAATTCAAATCGAGCTGAGAGTTGTTCGTAAAAAATATTTTCTTTCTCACTCTCTCTTAAAAAGAGACCTGACAAACTGCCATGTAAAAAGATTTTTGTTCGGACAAATATTTTGTTTGAACAGCATGAATGAATCCAGCTTTAGTTTTTCTACTGAATCTAGATTATATCGCTTCCTTTATTGCAATATAGTCATATCTCAAAAAATTAAAAATTTGTAGTTACATAAGCAAAACTGCTCTCTTAGACCTTCTGTGCATGTTGAATAAAAATCAGTTTTATATCCCAAGCTGAACCGAAGTTATAGCAAAAAGTGTTTCCGGCAATTAGATCATAGGACTTATGTCTTGAAAATTTAAATCGCATTTTACCAAGTTGAAGTTTTTTTGAGATATGACTATGTTGCAATAAAGAGCGATATGTTATTATGACTTCTGAATTTTATTTTTGTAACAAAATCTTGATATATAGTTTAATATTTTAGGTTTTCTTTAATTACTATTGCTTATAAAGGTGACAGTTAAGGAATGCACTAGTTTATGAATCACAGCAATGCTGAAGTAAAGACTCCCGGTTGAAGTTCAAGTGAAACAATGCAACATGTAACATCGGAAGGTACATGTTTAACAGAATATTTAGCTACCGTTAAAATATTACGCCAATAACTTATAATGAAGCACTCTTTAAGTTCATTAAAGTTAATGTTATAAATACTAGCAATTCAGAATTGAAACCATCACCCGGAGGTGAAAATTGTTATTATAAGTTTACTTAAAAAACAAGAAGATAACTAGTGAAACAGTCAAATATTTTCACTAAATAAATAAATTCTAAAAAAATAAATGCAAAAACCTACCTGATTTTAGTTTCTCCCGTTGAAAACTTAAACTTGTTTGATGAGCATGTTGTTGATGCAATTGTTGTAGACTTTGCAAGGCCGAAGGACCACCATTGGCAGCAGCAGCGGCGGCAGCTGCAGCAGCTGCGGCAGCAACAAAACTATTTGCTCGGGCATGTTGTTGATGAGCCATTATAGGACTAGAGGCGAAAGAGGCTAGAGATGTTGTTGAGGTTACTACGCTCGTACCGGTTACGTTAACCATAGCCGACGGTAAATAGCGATTCATTAAGACAGTGGCAGCTGATGCTGCTGCACTACTGTTGGTATTATCACAATTGAAACTATTTACAGGATTATTAATTGAGCTGCTATTGTTACTGGTGCCTTTGCCATTGGTGTTGTTAATGGCAGTAAGGGATGTACTAAAACTACTGCAAATATTCGATTTACTAACATCTTTATTGTTATTATTGCTACTGTTGTTATTGTTGTTGCTATTATTATTATGCTCATTATTATCATTATTATTGTTGTTATTGTTATTGCCATTATTGTTATTATTACTGTTGTTGTGTAGAGTATCTCGCTGATTTTGTATTAGTTTTTGTGGGTGGTGCTGGTGGCTATTCGAATGAAGATGATGTTGCTGCCGCTCATTCTCATCATTTAAGGGTGGTGTCATACTGTTGGTGGGTGTTTGTTGTTGTTGTAAGGTTTGGGTATTACTGTTGTGATGGTGGTGATGTTGGTGGTGGCTGGCACCATTTATTGATAGGTTAATAACACTGTTGGTGTATTCTTGTCTTGTATTCTCCATGGCACTCTTTTGTAAACCTAAAATGGCGGCTATTGTAAAGGATTTACCAGCATCAAGGGTTGTATTGGCTGCCGCTGCTGCTTCTATTAACTGCTGAGCATGATGATGATGATGATGATGGCTCTGATGCTGATTATGATGCTGCAAACTGCGTGGCTGTTGTTGCTGTTGATGAAGATGGTGATGTTGAAATAGCTGATGATTATTAAGTGGTGAATGGTGGTCTCTTTGTATAGCATGCGTTGGTGAATTATGTGAGTTCAAATGTTGAGCTGCCAATTCCAAAGCCGTTTGATTATGTGTATTCTGTGGGTGAAGATGATTTGCTAACAATGCTGAACTGGGGAGAAGTGGCTGCTGTTGCTGCTGCTGATGATGATGATGCTGCTGTTGTTGCTGAAATTGTACATGACCATTTGCTAGAGTTGAGGCCAAAGTATGGGCATCGACAACATTATGATGTGTTGCTTGCGAATTGTGTAGCGCCAGAAAATGTGATAATGGATTTGGATGATATTTCTGTAGCATTCTTGGTCTGACCGTGTTTTATCCTGTGGTCGTTACTGTCGTTTATCTTGTCTTCGACTTCTTGCAATGTGTATGCTCTGACCGCTTATGAATATGTGTGCTACGTTGTTGGCCCTACGGTGTCAGTTTTTCATTTAAGTCTGGTTGCAAATTATCTTCATACCTTTGGCTGAACTATCTTTACTTAATTGTTTAACTGCGTTTGTTTAGTTTCACTTTGAAAACAATAGCAGCAGTTGGACTCTAGCACGGTCAATGGTTTGGTATGGTGCGTTTCAATTGTTTGCATTTGAAAAAAGAGCACAAGAAATTTCTGTAATGAGACAAAATGGGAGTAGAAAAGGCACAATTAAGTTTTAAGTTTATCAATCCAAACTTCACTAAGGTGGCGTTAAATGCTGTTGTTGGTTGTCTATTGTGTGTGTGATAACATAGTGCGACATTTGATATGCAATTGTTTTTCGTGGAACAATTAACTTAAACCAGGTGGAAAGCAATGTTTGAATGTCACAAAATGCCATGGACATTTAGGCATGAACTTGAAGACAATCAAAAAAAGAAAATTTTCTATTCTGGTTAAATTAAAACAAGAGAATGAATGACACGATATACGATTGAGAATACATTTTATATTTGAGACCTAAGTGCTTATTACACTAACTGTATTCAATATATGTAAGAATGTAAATTGCTTTAATAGCAATGATTTAAAAAAATAAATAAATAAATAACACTTAATTTAACGCAAACATTCGGTAAAAAATTTTTTAACACATTTCATAAAATACTATTAAGGTAAAAAAAAACTTCTGGGAAATGATAAAGATGCGAGTATTCAAGGTCATGACATTCACGCAGTGCTTATTCTACTACAACTTACTTGAAGTCGCCATTATCAAATAGGTAATGTGTTGGCTTATTGGACGTGAGACCGCAGTTCAAAAGCTATGTCAGACATTTCGAACAAAACGAAATATGAGAAAAAAATATTTCTTCGGCGAGTTCATCTTGCAATGAAAAGTTTCTCAAAACTCTACTGCTCCTACGCAATAGCCTTAATAAACAATTGAGCCTGTGTGGCTATGCAGAAGTTTTTCCTGACCTTCTTAATTATTGGCTTCTATCGCCATCGAATGTGTTAATTTTATCCATGAGTGGCGAGACCTACAGTTTAAAGTCGTCTCGAAAAGACAGAATTTTGAGGAAGTTTCCATGAGAATTTTTTTCAGATTTCGTTTTGTTTTCAAATTTTTTCTTTAACTTCGAAAAAATGCAACCTTAAATCCATAGCCTCTACTCTGTTTATCCTGCCTCGCGTAACCTAACCTTTCAACTTCAAGCACAATGCAATGCTTTAGGGAAAATTTTTGAAAAAGGTTTAATTTTGAAATTTGTGAGTTCAAATCGATTATTCAAAGACAATTTATTTTCACATCGAACACCTAAAAAAGAAATTATTTCAAACAAACACTGACTTAATCAGTAAAAAATTGACATTTATGTTTGGTTTACATTAAAATTGAATTGTTCGTCGTACTTCATACTATAATTTAAATTATTATAATTTACTTAGTCGCCGTAGTCTAGTAGGTAGTGTGTTAGCTTATTAGACGTAAAGCCCGGGTTCGTATCTCAGGTCAGGCATCAAAAAACGAAATATGAGAAAAAAAATATTTCTTCGACGACTGCCTCTTAGCAGATTTCTGGCAAAAACTCCAAGAAGTGCTTCTCAAATATCTGTCCCGCCACTTATCTATAAAAGTAACGCATACAACAAAAGTGGTATGAGAAGCTAGGTCGAAATCCTTGACTGCAGGTTTGTAATGATCAGTTATAGTTATGTATGTATGTATGTATTTATTTAACCATCCACTGGTTGCGTGCAATGCATATGCCAACACACTTTAATCTAAAATAATCCAAAAGGAGAAATAGTTTGCAAATACCACTGTTAAATGCATCTTCATTTAGTTAATTCTCCTCGTATTTTCTAAAATATTTCATGACAAGTAATTTAAATGCAACACCTCGCTATAATACATAGTCGCCTAAGTATTCTTCAGACGACAACTATAACAGCAACACCAACTGCTATAGGAACAACAACAACAACAATCTTTAAGTGCCTCAAGAGGTATTTGCACTTTAGATAATTTCACATATACATATGTATGTATGTATGTATGTATGACACATATGCACAGACTTAAAAACATACTTACATTTAGTAAATGTATGAATGAAAAACGTAGGACACTTGAGTGACTCTACGTCTAAATATAAAGTGTTGTGGTTTCTCTAAAGTAGTAGCCATTCATGTAGACGTGTACGTATGTATGCATACATATTGTACCAGTTTATGAAGATTTTATGAGAATGTGAATGCATTGTCACATGATACACCAGACTTCAGAAAATTCGCTAATCACATCTGAACATCTAGACCGATTTTCTTGAAATTTGGGATATAGTTCGAGCTGTTGTCAGTGCAGGTTATAGGCTACAAATCTTTTCAAAATTATGACCAAAACGGGAGACAAAATGGAACAAAGGGGAAAAAATGAGCAAAAATTAATACTTTAATTCATAAATGCCGTAATTTATGTGTTTTAAAGGTATTTTTTTACGATTTAGTATGGTTAAGTTTCCCAAATAGCTATTGGAGGTGTTCCGTTTCTAAAGTTGAACCAAAGGGGTCCAAAAAGGGGGAAAGGGGCCAAAAATGGGCAAATTAAGTGCAATGATTTTCTTGAAATTTGGGATATTGATCAAGCTTTTGTCGGTGCAGTTTATAGGCTATAAATATTTTGAAAATTATGACCAAAACGGGAGACAAAATGGAACAAAGGGGAAAAAATGAGCAAAAATTAATACTTTAATGCATAAATGCTGTATTTTATGGGTTTTATAGGTATTTTTTACGATTTAGCTTGGTTAAGTTTCCCAAATAGCTATTGGAGGTGTTCTGTTTAAAAAGTTGGACCAAAAATGGTGAAAAAGGGGCGAAAAACGAGCAAATTGCATGCATTTATATTTAGGACTTAGAGTATTAAAAAAACTGAGTTGTTTGATAAACCGGTTTCCCAATAATTTGAAAAATTGCATTTTTAAGAAGCCTGTTTCGAAATCGGATTTTTATTTATTGTTATTTTTATAAGCCGCGCAACGCCGGGTACAATCTGCTAGTAAATAAATAAAAAAACAACTTCTAAAATCTGAATAGCATCTTCAGATTAAATTTGATAATTTACTTCTTTCTTCTCTTTCGTGAAGGGTTTGGGTTTCTTACTTGGAATTTCTATTTGCAACGACTAGCAAAAGCTCAAAGCATCAGGCCCGTATCAACTTAAGCAACATTCCGATAACCACCAGTAAGTAACCCGATAACTTTAGAAGTCTAACAATAGACAACAAATGCAGTTCTTTCGCGCTTGAATAATTTCCCGTATAAAACGTTATCTTCATAATAAATTTTGGCATATACTCTGCATGTTCGTCAAATACAACAAATAGGAATAAATATAATGGTTAACCAAAAAAGATTAAGTACGTATTGCGGTATTTCGGTTATAAGGAGACTCTACGTGTCTTTAAAATGTTCTTTTTTTATATGGTGGCACAAGGAATGTTTTTAATAACATTAAACTCGCCATAAAAATATGTATTAAAAATTAAGTTTTGTAGCACAGTGTTATATGCATTCGAGGTTTGTAATTATGTTGCTTTCTAGTAAATTCCCTACCATATTAGGTGACAATAGTTAAAGCTTAATATCAACTTACTTGATTTAAATTGTAATTATGATACGAAATGCTATGGACGACAGTATTAAAATACCAGTTCAGCACTATTTCATAGTGTTAATACGTATGTTTAGGATCTTAAGCATTTAGACCCTCTTAAGGCGGAAGTAAACGTATAATTTAGTAATTACGTACATTAAGAGGAAGAGAGAGAGTAACTCCCAAAAATTGAAGACAGACATATACATTTTGGAGGTATATTATCATATTTTCTTAGTAAGGAATAATGAAAACTTTGCACGTTAATGTACAATAATAAGGAAATTAATGAAAAATTTCCAATGAGAATGTCTTAAGTACAGGATTAGTATTACAAAAACTTTACTAAATACTAAGGGTATAGGTTTTAGGATTGATTGAACCAAATAAAAATAATGGGGAAAGTGCATGTAGATTACGAAGATTTCTTCTATGAAATTTCTATAAAAATTCAAGGATCAAATTAATACGGTGCATCGATCTAAAGTATCTTTGAAAGCAGTAATTAATATTATGAAGTAAAATAAACACAAAGAAATATTCCAACGTCTATCAACAACAGGTAAAAATAGTCTACATAGAGACACCAATAACTATGGAACGAAACTAAGAGGTATGTACTTCCTCTATCTTAATATTATTTAAGAAGCAAGAGAAACTATAACATACAATCCCCTAAATAGTTGAGGTCACCAGGAGTTTTTCACTTTATAACCGGAGATTTTTTAACCAGTTGATTTTTGAAACTGAAGAAATTTTTGAAACTGAAAATTTACAAAAGCGAAGGAAATATTGAATATTGTGATGATAAATGAATGTCTGGCATTTACTTTTTTATAATTATTTCATGAATTGTGATTCCGATTTTAATATAATTTTTTTCAGCATTTGTCTGGTATCGCAACAACGTCGACTGTAACCTAATCTTTTAGCACCGAAATTATTACATTACATGTTCACGTATCCCCATCAAAGATAGTATAGTGTGATCAAATCGCAAGTTTTTCGCCGCTGTAGAAAATTCGTTTCAGTTGTATGTTATAATACCATGTCTTATGTAAATTTTGAATAACATAAGTCTAAGTCTGGTCTAAACTGGT
Source organism: Sarcophaga peregrina (assembly GCA_014635995.1). Taxonomy (NCBI): domain Eukaryota; kingdom Metazoa; phylum Arthropoda; class Insecta; order Diptera; family Sarcophagidae; genus Sarcophaga; species Sarcophaga peregrina. The sequence continues at coordinate 106,202,300 of CM025789.1, read as the reverse complement.
ATCAAATAATGTATCATCTGAAATCAAGAGTAGATTTGGATAAACCAGCAGATGGTTTGGTGGTTTTCAAAAATTACTGGGATCATATCAGAAAGCAAAAGTTAAGATATACCATCGAATCATGCAGACAATCCAAACAAAGGAGACATTTTTTTAAAATTTCGGAAGAAAATTTTTCGTACAATTTTTGGTATGATCAGTTCCATTATAAAAAAGTACCGAGTTGAATATTGGCAATGGTCTGGTCATTTCCATAGTATTAAGCTCAATAGGTCCGTCAGTAAAGTATTCTCAACTTATTCATCACTCCAATGACAGATTAGTACACTAGATAGGAGATGTTACACAAAAACTAAATGGAAAACAAAGATGCGTATCGGGTTTTTTCACCAAACAGAATACACTTGAGGGTTTCATGGTACAAACGAGAAACAAGTAGGAATAGTAGTCATTTAATAGAAATTATGGTTCGCACATAATAAAAATATTTGGTCAACTGATGATAACATTTTTCCCATCACATTTCTAACCGCTAAATTTGTCTTACATAACGATTACAATCAAAGATTTTCGTTATTTTATCGATATAATCGGACTTTATATAATATTAAATTCGGGTGTGGTTGGCTGCAAGACAGTTACTATTTTCTATACTATTTATATATTACTATTTTCGCTTTTATCCAACTGAATTGTCTTTGAATTGTTTAGCTCGTTAACCATTACATTACGCCTAAGGTGTTAAAAAAAATTATTAGAAATTTAATTTCCGAGCGAACCAGCATATTTCGTCTTACACGTCATTTGGATCACAGGTATAGACAGTATCGAGGATTATAAGCTGTTCTAATAGAACGACACAAGAACACTGTATAAGCCTGATTTCATTCCTAGAACTAACTTCAGCAATCGGTAAAAATTGTGCCAAGTACGAAAACTTGAAATTTTAGAACTGATTTGAACTTATACCTCAAAAATATGTCACAACACCTACTGTAAAACATATAAGAAGGAATACAATATGTATATGTAAATGCAAAGGAATATTGATAAAATGTAGTCATTTAAAGATACTTAAAAAACAAAGAGTTTTTAAATCCTTTGGAAAAACGGTGTATTTCCTATTCATAGTGTTTTTTTTTTTTTTGTTTTTGCTTTTGCTCTGTTTTCAATTGAGAATCGCAAAAAACTAATTCAAATCCTCTACCAAATTTATGAATTTACTTATAACTACTTCTATTTCAGACAATCGTGGATACTTCTAGGTTAAAACATAAAAACTCAAATAATAATCATCGTGAGATTCCGAAAGAATATCATATAGAACCCACAATTCGATTAGGTTGGTTGTGTGCTCACCATTAAAGGACACCTGCAATATTTTCTATATTATGTCTGTATCTTGTACAAACACCCTCAGCTCCATCCGTGGTCTTCAGAGTAATGAAAAGCATTGGGTTATTCAAGCTCTTGGCGCGTAGAACTCTGACTCTATTAGTCAGTACATACGTTTCCTCATTTCCTAATTTATAGGTTAGTGTAAATGAACATACATAACTCGATACGAATGTCTAACTGAAACTGACGCCCTTGTAAAGAGAGTAGTTGAAGATTACAATCTTATCAGTTGGGTGGCGTTTATAGCAATTGAGTCTGCATCCACCAAATTAAAAGTTTTGCATAATGGAAAGACCTGCCTGGATAAAAAAGATGGCATGACTTTCTGATTGCATCTTAGACGATTAGTAATGCGAAGTAATACTCACAATTTTAATTTTAGTGATGGAAATACTTTTATTAGGTCAAACGAAATTTTCTGCAAAAATAGTAACAAACGTCTTAACTAAATAACTCTCATAGAAGAAAAACTGCCACAAATTAATTTTATATCCTTTTAAATATATCGGTTAAGTGATGGAATCTCATATCTGGAGTCTGTTTGTAAACTTCTACTGTACAATTTACTCCTAACCATAGTAAGAAATCAAATATGCCAGCACAAATATAATTAACAGTGTGAGCGCCCTGGTAGTCTAGTGGGTAGTGTGCTAGACTATTAGCGTGAGGGTCGTGGGTTCGATTCCCACCAGAGGCTCTGGTCTGTGACACTACACCGGGCATATGGTCGAAGTTACTCAGTTCGTACATGATTATAATATAATTTGTAATTGTATTGTAATTCTTAAATAAATAAAAAATATAAATAATAATTAACAGTGCATAGTATTACATTAAAAATTTAGTCCAATAAAAATTGACTCTGCTGCTCTTATCTCTCTCCACCCAAGAATTGGAATTGTTTTCAAATGTAAAAAACAACTATAAAATCTGGTGTTAGTCTTGGCCCTACTTAAATAGTTTTTTTTTCACTAATTTGTAATGGCAAAATAAATTCGAATCTGAATGTCCCTTTGACGGCATTTTACTTCGCACAATATTTTATCCAACTTATGTCCTAATTTTCTGTATTCTTAAGAATTAAAAATTCATTTTAAAGGTGATAAAACTTATGATTGTTTTTTTTTTTTTGTTTGTTAATTTTACCTTTGTGATAAACAAGTTTTTATAATCCGAAGTTAATTAATCCAGCATTCTGTAAAACCAAATAGAGATTTGCAGTTTAAAAATAGTTTCACAGCTATTTTACACAAACAATTCATTTATTTTTGTTTAAATATTTTAATTATATTATGTATTATAATTATTTAATTATAATTTAAATTTCAATTTATATTCCTTTATAATCCTTTAAATACAAATATTATCTGTTCTCCGTCGGTATTTCTATTTGCACAAAAAGATATCAAGAATTCAGAATTTTCTTTTTGAAAATATACCGTTACACCTAATAGAAAGATAACATATATTGATACCGTTATTTTTATTAGCAAATATAAAACATGTTATCGCGTGCTTATGACTTTTATAACTGAAACGATTAAAAATTGTACTGATTTTTAAAAGGGCATCATCGTTCTCGTCGTTATCATCATCATCAACATCATCAGCATCATCGTATAAAACAAGTGCAGTCGCCGCCATCTACTGTCTGTATATGTATGTCCTATATGAATGCCCGTATATATTCTATACTTAAGGGTGGTTAGAGGGTATGAGGAAAATAAAAAAAAAACTTGGAAAAAAACATTATTAAAGTTTTTTCCATAGCCATTTCTCTCTGATGCCTTCACGTACATAAAAATTGTTGCTTTTAATGTTGTTGCCAAAGTTATGAAAATTTCTGTTGTAGTTGTTGTTTTTGTTGTTAATGTTGTCGTTATTATAATAATAACATCATTATTAACAAACAACATAATGACCAGCCAGAAATTAATATTGTTAAAAGGAGTATTAGAGCAAAAAAAAAAAAACAGCAGCAATAATCTCAACATCTCTCTCTATTTCGTTTACGGTATGTATTTTAAAAAAATTTTCTGTGAGTATAAAAAAACCCTCAGATTAGAATATGGATGTGTATGTGTGTATAAACGTATGAAAATTTGTTTTACACTTATGCGTGTAAATTTTGTCATTGTATTTGTATGGACATTGTATGTAAGTGAGTGAGTGAGTGTAGTTTTTATGGTTGTATTTGTAGTTTTATTATGTTTATGGAGAGTAAATTACAATAATAAAATTGCTATTAAAGAAGTTTGTTTGAAGGCAAAAAAATAAAATAAAAATGAAAAGAAAAAAAATTTAAATGCTAATTATTTAATTATCTGTAATTAGTTCATTAATTTATTTAGGCTATTCACAACTAAGTTGCTCTAAAGGAATTTTAATTTGTTCATATTTTAAGTCAAAGAACCAACTTTTGCAGCAAGTGCGTTTTACATACGGAGAGAGCACTTAAGGGATGGCCATAAATAAATATTATAAACTCATTGGAATATTGAACCCGTTGTGTAAGTATTAAAACATTTCTACAACTGCAATGGTTTAGTTCACCTTTCACACTGGGAGTTCGCTTACATTTTTTAACCAACAACTTCAAAGCTGGTAAGTTTCGAGCTACATTAAGAGCGTCAGTAGAGATTGTATTATTAAGTCAGTCTATGTACTCAACATCTTGAGACATATTCTTTTCTCCAAGGCATGACAACACAAAATGAAATCGAACTATAGTCCTATATATCCAAAGGATAAAGGTAAATGTGGCCTTTTGGAGATCAGCTTGTACACCAAGATGATGCCGAGGTATTTACTACTTTCAGTTAACATGATCTTCAAAGAACTCAAGACAATAGTCTGCAAGAAAGTTATCCGGAAACCAAAGAGTTCTTTTATTTTCTCGCTCATTTGGTCGCTAGTCCTGGGCAGTCTATAGGAAGTCCCCTTACCACGATCGGATTATCATCTCTATATGTAACAAACTCGCACCCATGAGACGACGGTGTAATCTGCAATTGTCTTCTTATAAGAACAGAAGGCAACAGTGGCCTCTTGGAACTTAGCTTGTACACCAAAATGATGCCGAGATATTTACTACTTCCAGTTAACATAATCTATATAGAACTCAGGACAATAGTCCAAAAAAGTTATCCGGATAATATCATCCATATATGTAACCAACTTGTAGCCATGATACGGCGATGTATTCTGCACTGGTTCAATAGCAAGATTCTATAATAGTGGTGAGAAAGCTCCTTATTTTGGTATTCCTCTACTAACAAAGTGATCACTAGTGGACTTACGCAATTTGGTTCAGTGTATATTAAATTTTAATTTAGTTATTAAACTTTTAATTCATTTTCATAGTCCCATGACTTCGAATATAGGATTCGAAGTAATATTAATAGACCCTTCTGTATTTACGAAAACAGCCATATACATAACTATGTTGAATGACTGTTCGACAACTGAAATCTCGTTAGTTGCGCTGTTTCGTTTTTTAAGATATACAAAAAGACTTGATGTTTAGGTGCCACATGAATTAAGCGAAAAAATATCTAAGTAGACGAAATATTGCCACAATGCTTGATTTTTCTTAAGGATTAGAAATAAATTCGTATATTATTTTGATTTTTCATATTAGAAGCGTAATTAAGTGAAATTGTCATTAAAAAATGTTTAATTAAAAGCAAAAACAAAAAAATAATTATTCAGTAAAAATAACATTGTGCAGTAGATTATTAGAGACTGTATGCAGTAAAAAATATTCAAAAAATACGATATGTATACACACGCATACATGTACAAATGCAAATTACTTAAAAATATGAACCAATAACAACCCGTTTAAGCAGACAGCCAGCCATCCTGACAGTAACCCATACACCCATTTACAAACTTAAGCATAAAAATATTGTACGATATTATACAAAAAGAGACAAAGAAACAAACAAAAAATATTCCGAACAATGTTTGAATATGTGTATGTATGAATGTGTATAGGATATGAAATTGCGTTTGCAAGTGCTTGGATATGAGAGTATGTGTGTTTGTGTTGGAAAACAATACATTTCAATCATCATTAGTGCTAATGTACCCACAAATATTAGGGGGTGTTTTAACTGGGTCTCTTGATTACATTTTGGCATCCAAGGCCTTTAAAAACCGACAATAGCAACGACAACAACATTCATGGCTGCAGACAAAAACAATGGCAGCCGTTTCCTGTGGCAGATTGGAGAGAACAGATTTACAACATCATTGCGCATAACAAATAGAAAATCTCTCTCTCTCTCTCTCAGTTTTTGCATTCGAGTAAAAAATGTATTCAGATTTTTAAAAAAGTTAAAGAAAAAAATAAAAAAAAGTAAAATAAATAAATCATTGTTCATGTTGTTGATGTTGTTAAGTTTTTGCATGGTTTTGTGTGTGTATAAGTTTTTAAATTTGTTTTTTGTTATTGTAATTGTGGTGAATACTTTTTATACAGTTATATTTACCACAATATTAATATGTACACATGACATCTCTTTCTCTCTCTCTCTCTCTCACTTGCTCAGACATAAACATAATGTGCTCTGGTTTAACGTTAACACATACTTGTACACATGTTTACAAGAAGGATATGCTAAATAAATATGTGGGTAATAATTGTAGTAAAATTAAAAGTGGGTGGCAAGGAGGAGGAAGGCGAAGTGGTTAGTTTTATATTATTTTATTATGCTTGTTGTTGCAGTATTTGGCATATGATGATGACGATGATGTTGTGGTCTTACATTTGCTGTTTTATTTTTTATGCTTGTACAACAAGTGTATGTGTTTGTTTATTTACGTTTTTATACTTGCCGTGGGACGCCATCATTGTATTTTATCATGTTTTTCTTTTATGGTTCCTTATTTTTATAACATTTTTATAAACTTCGTAAGGTTCTATGGTAAAATAAATAAAAAAGATTCGGTAACAATGTTCGTTTGTATGCATCAAATTGTCTTCTTTTTACATCATTTTAAATAAAGAAAAATGAAACAAAAACAAAAAATAAAAAAAAGAAAAACATCATTTACCATTGCCATTTTTGTTTTTTCTTGAGGATTTTCTCTTGTTTTCTTTATTTTGTTGGATAAATTGGCCTTAACAACAGTGAGAATAACGTTATAATAACATACATAAACATATATACATATATATATACACACACATACATATATAGTTTGTAATTTATATACAAAAATTGGAATTATGGTTTTTATATGGTTGATGATGATGTTGTTATTGCAGTTGTTTTAAAAACTTATTTATTGTTGTTTATTTCTATCTATCTATGTTAAACGGGCAATTATTATGTGGAGGCTTTTGAATAAATGAATACATTCTTAAATGTATATTGACAAATTTGAACAGTATCGTTGACTTAAAATTTATTTCCGGATAACAATTTACAAGACTTTGAAGTCGCCGTAGTCTAGTAGGTAGTGTGTTGGCTTATTAGACGTAAAACCTGGTTTCGCATCCCAGGTAAGACATCAAAACGATATATAAGAAAAAAAAAATATTTCTTCGGCGATCTTCTCTCAGCAGATTTGTGGCTAAAATTTTGAGAGTAAATAAACCTGCAATGAAAAACTTTCTCAAAATCTTTCGTTCGGAATCGCCGTTAAACTGTAGCCCCCACTACTCACGTATAAAATTAACGCACACAACATGCGTGGTGTGAGAAGCTAGGTCATAATTCTGACTGAAGGGTTGTAATGGCTAATTATGTGTGTAAGATTTTACAATACCTTTGCCCATGCCTTAAGGACATAACTTTTCCAAAGTGATAGAGAAATTGTTCATTGTAAACTTAAGTTTTTAAAAAATAAAATAATTAGAATATGTTAGTAAATTGATATAATAAGACATATCTTATCGATCCATAAATGTTATGAAACGTAAAGCGCTTGTAGAGTTAAATAATATACATACATATGTGATGAGCTAGTGTTGCTATAACCATGGCAATGAAAACATGTTCTACAACGGCGCTGAGGGGCTCCCATATGGTAAATTGGAGCAAAGCTAGGGACACTATGGATAATGATAGAGGACTTTGACATCAGGGGGCATAGTGACCAGACAAATTGAAAGGCTAACATACAGTTCAATCTTTAACAGAACCAGGATTTGAAAACTGCTTCGTACCGAGTATAAGTTTATTATAGTTTATTGTGAAAGTAACAATCTCTTTACATTACCTTTTTAAAGTTAATTACGAATTTTTATTGTATATTTAGGATAAATTGTTTTGATTTTTGATTTTCTAACGAATGTTTTCCCACAGACACAATCAAATTTAACTTAGTTTCATCCGATCGAAGCACTTTTCTCACATTTTCCGTTTACAGATGTTGGCGTTCAAAACAAAACTTTCTGTTTACTCAAAACAGCACACGTCCTGGCACTATATACCGTTAAATTAAGCTTCATTGTGTCTGTTTTTTATAGTGCGACTCGTAACCGATTTAGTTAAAAGATGATAAAAAAGTATTTATTTTAATAAAAAAAAGTGATTATATCTCGCTACTGTTTTTTGCTTTCTGGTAAATTTTCATCACTTCTGAACCTGTCAACGAAGCTCTCAGAATTTTAGACGAAATCGTAATAGCGATTCTGATTTAAATTTTATAGGCTTGTTAGAAGCAAAGTTTGTTTGTTTTTTAATGTCATGTTTTGAGTTCCAAGTGACATATTTTTTAAAAAAGTAAAAAAGTTTAAAAATTTCCAAAAACAAAAAAAGAAAATAACCCCCGCTCCTGGATTTGTATAATGAAAAAGTTAAAAGTTGTACGAATAATAAACGATTACAATATTTCGAGAAATATTAAAATTAAAGAGAAATTTATATCTTATTTATATTGTGGTGTTTATACATAAAGCACCGCCTAGTTAAAGGAAAATAATTTTTATTATTGAGCGCCATTACATTAAATGTGAAAAACAGAAAAAACACGATATACATTTTATATGGCAAAATTACCCTTCATAATACTCTACTATATGAGCGTTCAACACACAGACTAATAGGAGAAGGAGTAAAACACAAGGATACAGAGAAAATCTTATTTTCCAAAAAACAAAAAAAAAAATGAAAAAGAGAAATGAAAATAATAATTCCAGAAAAAATAATTCAAAACGACTCCACCCACCACCCTTGAAAATTCACTTACTTCATCTATGCATACATATTAAGAACGAGGAAAAACGTAACAGCTTCTAACCCAAGCCATAATGCAAACAAAAAGTAAAAGGCAACGGAAACGGAAAACAACATAATGATGTTTATCGTAGTATATCCTTAATTTTAACATTCTCATAATAATGGTTGTGTTATAAAATTTTGTGTTCCTTAACTATTTATGCAGAGCATGCAACACTCTGTTAAAGGGCAAATAAGACAGCCAACCCATTCAGCAGCCAGTCAACAATCAGATATACATACATCATCATTATCATTAAATTGTTGTGATTCAACAGCAAAATGGACTTGAATATGATGAGGATGATAAATATGAAAGAAAGGAGAAAAAAATTTAATCATACAGCACAAAAAATTATTTGCTACATAAAAACAAGAACATTTGTGGTATGTTTTTAATAATGTTGCCTACACAGTTCCAATCTATACACTCTAAATAATATGAGCAAAATAAAATTTATTTATTATTCAAATAGGGTCTTTAAATTCACGGCTTCAAATTAAACTAAGACTACATAAAGCAAGACAATCATTATGTTTATGATCTCATCAAATTGTTTCGTCGTCGGTTTTCACATTTGTGGAAGATAATATAATAAAATAATAGTACGTAGTCCTATTTACTAATATGTCGAATGGAAAATGAAACTACTTAAGAAGGAGAGTACTTTCGTACGGAAATACGTAAATAAACAAGCAAATCGCTTAATTTGTTAGTCGAGTTGGTTCCGTGATACGAAAAACTTATTCCAGGAACTTAACATTAAACTTAACGATACCATTCAGCTTAGCATACGTGTTCATTTTGCTTATCTAAATTTACGAAATTTACTCGATTAAGAAAAAAAGATCACCTAAAAATAGTTAAAACTTTTCCACATGGCCACTTTTCAAACATTACGGATTGTCATCCTACTGCGCAGGGAATTGGCAAGACTATAAAGAAATTTCAAAAGACTGGATCTGTGCATTGTTACAATGAACGCAGATTATGGTGTATCTTGCATTTGACATTGCACCTTCACTTATGTAAAGTCCAACTGTAAATTTCCTGAAAAACTGACTATTTAATACGTTTTATGATCTGGAGGATTAGGTGGTATTTTTTCGAAAATGATACCGAAATTATCACTACCTTAAATGTAAAACGTATATCCGGAGATGTGGAATAAATCTCTAAATTTGGAGTTTTAGGAAATTAACATTCGACAACTTATCGTCGAGATATCAGCCAAAATGTACGGAAAAATTGTTATTTTAGGTTATTTAGGTCAATTCTACGTTAAATTTAAAATTTAGTAACGTCTATCTAATTTACTTCATTCCTTATTCAAAGGTATGCCACTGTATTTAAGAACATTTTGTCTGCCATTATTTTCATTTGATGTTTTCGAATACATATACTCGTATACACAGAATAAAAATTATAAATACAAATACAAAAACCAAATTTACATAAAAAAACTTCAAGTTTTTTTGATGTTAATAACTTTTATCCTTATTCAGATGGATTCTGTATCGTATTCAAAGAATTTTTAGGCTTAAAAATAATTTTTTTTCTTTTATTTAAAATATTTTTCTACGTTTAATAAAAATTATTCAAAGAATTTAATAAAACTTTTGTTATTTTTTTTTGTTTTGTTTTTGTTTTTTTTGTTAAACAATAAATAAGCTTTACAACAAAAACTATTACTTTTAAAAATACCGATCGAGTATGTATAAAGAATTGAATTTTATATAAAAAATTTAATAAAGAACATTTTTTTCTAATACATATTAAATTATAGAATATCTTCAAACAAGTAAAGTTTATTCGCTTATGAAATGAAAATTTGAAGTAAATTCAAATTGATTTCAGCATTTCGTTAAACCACATCGAAGTCTAGCAGAAGATTATGATTCTGGAAAAAATTTGAGAATATTGAACCGTGAAATTTGTTACTAATCGTCCAAGAGGTCCTACAATATATTAAATTAATTTGAAAAAGAAAACCTCAAAGTTTTTGCAAACAATAATATTGTAGGTCGATAGGTTAGAGAAGGGAAGATCTAACTGCATACATCAAAGTCGTCCAGTAAGCTTATTGTGCGCTTACAAATATTGCTATTCTCTATTTTGTACAAACTACCTCATCTTTTGTATTTGGTAAAGAGTTTTTCTTATAATTTTGATAATGACATAAAAAGTGCTACAACTTTACCACATTACATACATTTATAGTATTTGACTTAGGTGTACATCTAGGGCATATTATACAACAGATACAGAAAGAGCTGATTTTCAATTTAAAAGCTAAGGAAAACAATCTCAAACATCTCGGACAAAACGCAATATGAAAAAATATTTCTTTCGGCGACTTACTCTTAGCAGTCTTGCGGTAGAAACTTTGAGAATAAATTCAAATAGCCATGAAAAGCTTCAGAAGTCGTTCAGAGTCGATTTTAAACAGTAGGTCTTACCACTCATGGAGAAAATTTATACACACAACATGCGGGCTGTGAGAAACTAATTTGTAATCCTAACTAAAATATTAAGTAAAAGGTAAAAGAGCTTCCACTATGTATTGAAATAAAAAGCTTTGGCAAACCAGTAGGTTATAATTATCGTCTTGTAAAATGCATTTTTTTTAAATTAAAGTCCTGTATTTTAAGTGTTTTATATTAAAACAATCAAAGGACGTTTTAGTCGCAGGATTTCTTGTTAAAATAATTCTTATTAGAATTTTAAAGACTTTTTAGCTTAATTACCAATTTCAACACAACATTAACTAAAACATTAACAAGTTCTGCCATATTAAACCCTGTATGTGTGTATGTGAGTTTCGGTTTAGCGGTAAATAACAAACACATAAGTAAAGACACATGCACACATATACAAAAACATATTTTCATATACACTTGTCGGGGAAATTATGGGAATTAATTGAAATTCCTTACATACCATAAGCTCTTTTGTTTAAAACAAAATTACCATCATTATCATTATACTCTCTACTTACTCTCTATCTGGTTGACTCAACAACTTTAACAACAACAAGAATCTTTACATACCACCACCTAATGGCACCATTTTCTCTTGTTTTCTTCGTTTTCTCTCATTTTCTGTACATTAAACACAGGGAGTTTGAAAATGTCAGCCAAAATCAAGTAAAGCCATGAAGATAATATTCTCATACAGAAGAATTGTGTGGTGGCATGGGTTAAATGGTAGACTACTTATGCTCATATTATATTTATTTACAATGACACTCGGGTCTCGTTTTATGCGATTTATCATGACTTTTTTTTTAGATTTGTTATAGATTATGATACTTTTTGAACTTTAGCATCATTTATAAATTAAACCAAGCTTGCACCACTGATATAATCATTATGGTGTGTTTCATTTTGTCGACCCTGACCAGTGAAATAATTGTCTTAGCTCATCAAATTGTAGGAGATAAAATTGACTCGCTGAAGCAGGATGATGTAGAAGGAAATTTAGCTGACGAACCATTAACAGATATCGACGGCATTAGTTCAGTGACCGAAAACGAGAAAAACGTGGAAAGTGAAGAGAGTGATTCCGAAAAAAGTGTTGTGCTATTCAATTCAAAACAAATTCGTGATATCCTCAGCAGAGTTAATGATTTACAAAATCCAATTCTTAGTATTAACTAAGACACCGAAAGAGCACTGAAGATTTAACGCAGATTGACTGATTTGTTGTATAGGCAACTTAATAATAGACTCCATATCCTACAATAAAAAAAAACAATCAAACCTTTTAAAAATTCGTTGATCTAGTCCCTACATATGTATTCACTACCTTATAGGTATGTAATAACAAAAGGACGTCGAACCAAATCCAAAACGAATGATCGTATATTCATAATTAGAAACTTCAGTTTATTATTTATTTATTATTTTTTTGATCATTTTGTTTTTTTCTGTAAATAATGAGTTAATATTTTATTTTTGTTTATTATTTTTAGAACTTTTTGTTTTTGTTGTTTAAGAAAATGAAATAAGTATACTTTTGTTGACTTTTTTATGCGATTTTGTTTTGATTTTTTAATTAAAATTAGAATTTCATTTTTATATACAGCTCGAGTATCATTTTGTGCGAACTTTATTTATGCGATTTTTTTTTGAAACGCTTCTATCGCATAAAACGAGACCTGAGTGTAAATCTTTAACAAGATTGTTTTATTTAATAAGTACATAGATATATACATATACATATGTATACGTATATATGATATACAGTTGTAGTTGTTTAACAATATCGTGAATTTAATTAATATTCTGATCATTAATTATGAGCAAATATTTTATACTAATTAATAATGAATATTAAATTGGTTTTGGTATTATTAAATATTATTAATAGTCATCGATTTTAAAATTATACTATATTTAAATAAAACACACATGAGACTATTTGTTGCAGGAGGCGAAATTTTTGGAGTGGTTTTTTTTAACACTTTTTCATACATTCAGGCGGTATCTTGACAAATGTTGGTTTTAAAATACTCCAATGTTTGGGAATTATCCGTGCCTACCCAGTCTACAATGTAGTTCTAAAAAACAAAAGGCTTAACACAGTATAATCGTATAATCTTGGTGTTCAATAGATGCCGAAATGGAAAATCGCTCTTTCTAGGAATTGTTTATACAACAAAGCCAAAATTGGTTATGTAGTGTGATTCATAGCACCGTCTAATTAAAACCCCTTTCGTCTACATCACAATATTTAATCGCACGCCAAAAATTTCTGTTATAATACTCCATAGTGCCCAGAATTTACGGTAATGGTACTTTCAAACTTATTTCAAAAAAAAAAAATATAGGACAAAACCATAATACGCACTAAACAGTAACATTTTGGTTAACATGTACATACATATATGTACATAGGCATATACTACATGGAAATAATTGTATATTTATAAATTTGTTAATAAATAGTAATTTTCTTTAATTATGTCGCTTACACTTCTCTTATTTGCTTATATTATTCTAAGTACATACAACCCTTGAGTCACGATTACGACCTTGCTTCTCACATCCCTTATATTGTGTACATTAATTTTATACATGAGTAGCGACATCCACAGTTTAAAGTCGACTCCGAACGATAGATTTTTAAGAAGCTTTTAATTGCAATTTTATTCACTCTCTGAGTTTTAACCAGAAATCTTCTGAGGGGAAGTCGACGAAGACATAGTTTCGTATATTCGTTTTGAAGTCTGACTTGGCGACTTCATTATTTTAAGTGCTGTCTTAAAATTTGAAAAATGTCTCCTAACTTCTTCAAAAACAAAAAGTGAAAAACTTTTCTTTATCTTTAAGTACGAGTGAGATTTGAGAACCTATTTCCAATTTCCCTAGACGTTACCCTTTACAAAAGTCTTTTTTTTTAATATTCCGCAATAAATCTTTATATATATTGAATAAAGGAATACATACATAATTGGCCATTACAACCCTTCAGTCAGGATTACGACCTAGCTTCTCACACCTCTTATGCTGTGTGCGTTAATTTTATACATGAGTGGCGGGACCTACAGTTTAAAGTCGACTCCGAACGACAGATTTTTGAGAAGCTTTTCATGGCAATTTTTACTCTCAGAGTCTTTGCCAGAAATCTGCTGAGAGGAAGTCGCCGAAGAAATATTTTTTCGTTTTGATGTCTGACCTGGGATTCGAACCCGGGCCTTTTGTCTAATAAGCCAGCACACTACCCACTAGACCACGGCGACTTCAAAGGAATACTTAGTGTAATATTTAAGATTCTTTTTGTTTTCTATTTTTAATCAGTTAATATATTTTAATTTTTTTTTATTTTAAAAATTGTTTATATACTCATACATACGTTTTTGTGTGTATTGTTGTACGGATATGGGTACAACTTTATGGCATTCTTTTATTTGTTACGTTTATTAAAAATCATTCGTTTGTAAAGATCAAAAAGCTTTAAGAGCCACCGCATCCATACAGCATTCCATACGTATAATTTTGCTCCACAAATAACCATAAAATATCTGTATGTATACTATATGTCTATATACATATATACACAAATATATACTTGTATGAGTTTCGGTAACTTATCATCGTACATACTTTTTGGTTTTCCTACGAGTTTATATTTTAGTGTGGTACAATCACTTACAGTGTGAAAAGAAATATATGAAACAAAAATTGAATATCAGTGATGTATACTAATGTTGTACGACAGCGCTGAACATTGTTCTTTGACGGCAAATGAGCTCTAATTTCTAACTAACGTCCCAAATGGCATGGATTAAAGCTATACTAGTAGGACAAACATAATTGGGCAAATAATAACGCGTGTACAACACTAGTATCAGCTAGCAAGGATACGAAGACGTCACATGCTTGAATAAAACTATCCTGCTAACATTTTTTACTTTGTTGATGATGCCTTAGGTATAATTGAGAAAAAATTGAGAATAAATTTGGAGAATAAAAACCCCTTATATTGTATGATGGTTGGTTTGAAAACGTTGACGCTCTTATTAACTTCTTATTAACTTAATGTCTCATGACATCCTAATTAGAATCTAAATGGCAAAATCAGCATATGAATTGCTGAATGTGGTACGGAGTTGTACTCAACCTAGAATAGATTTTTCAACGTTAAAAGCATGATAGAAAAACAAGATAATACGGACAAATAAACAAAATGTACAGATTTGTTCAAAAGAGAGACGTACAATGTGATCACACATACTAATCGTTTCTTTAAGGTGCATTCTTTATACAGAAAGTATAATTTCTAACTAAGTCCAATTGTGCGTACATTGTTTTACGGTTTTATTACCGACCACTCTGTATAATCCTATAAATATTCTGATGTTCTTATACAATATTTTTGGTATTTTACGTGTATGTTTGTCGATATAAGTCTATCAGTTTAAGCCTGTGTTGTTGCATTTAAAACCTATAAAAAGGTTTGTATACAACCACCGAAAAACATATTTTTCAAATTTATTAATATAAATATCTTTTTTTTATACATATACATACTCGTATAGTAGTAGGTAGAATATATTGTATAAAATACAGAAATATTTGTTGTTATTGTCGGTTTCTCCTTTTCAGGGTGGGTGTTAAGTATCTGTGTTTTATGTTTGGGTATATTATATAATTGAACCAATAAACCAAATAATAATCCATTATAAAAGTCAAAATATTGAATTTTTTGTTTTGTTATGCTGACTGGTATTATTTTTTTCTCTAATCTCATGTAAATATAAACAATATGCGAAAGTGTTTTGCAATTAATGGAACGGTATGGAGGAAAAAGAAGATCTAGGGTGATTGCTTTTTAAGTAGGATATAAGCTGAAATTGTCGTTTAACAACAATAACTATGTGATTTAGCCAATTCACTGGTCTGTTTTATATTGAAAGTTATAAAATGAAATGCAAATTTAAGGGAATTTAGAAACAGTAGATTTTATTTCAATAGCTAACGCACTACCAACTAGACTACCGCGGCTTCAGTACAATGATGCAAAAGCTATAGATATCCATCGATATAGCATATGCAGGATATTCTGCGGTCTCAGGATATTAACCAACGTTGTTGAAAACATCAATCTTAGAAAATTGGGTGGACATACTATCAGGAGGCCATATTAAGAAACAGTGGTCGACCAAACAGCATCTAGATACTGTAAAAAACTAGGATACAAGTTCGAGATCCAACAAGCAATCAGTGATAACCAGACTCATTGAAAAACGAACAAAAGCACGCAATTTCAAATCTATCTACTTAATGATGCAACACAAGCTTCTCTATTCACTCAAAAAGAAATAAAAATTAAAAGATACTTGCATTTTATTTAATATCACTTAAATATCCCAATATTAATGAAATAGTATCTCAATTAGTCATTATGTTTACATATCAGAAATCATATGCGAATAGAGTTAGTCAACACTACTTTTTTTATTTGATAAAATAATGGAAATATTTCTTCGACGACTCCCTTTCACCAGATTTCTGGCAAAAACTCTGAGAATAAATAAAATTGCCATAAAAATATGTCGAGCCACTCATGTAAAAAAATTACCGCACACAACATAAGTGGTGTGAGAAGCTAGGTCGTAATTCTGCCTGAAGGGTTGTAATAATCAATTAGATATGTATTATTAAATGTTGTCATTATTGAATTATAAGAAATACATTTTAGTGTTAATTTACATTCGTTATAATAATTTTTTTAATAATAGTGGACTTAATATTTTAATTATGATATTAATTTCTATGTAAATATGTAGAGTTCTGCAAAAAAAAAAAAACGTAACAAATCGTTACTAAAATCAGTACACATAAAGATATGTATAGATCTGTTATGAGGAAATGGAAATGGGCTAGCGTTAAATGCAATTACTCAATAAGTTCATAGAATCATTTGCAGAATACTTCACATTATCACCAATACGCAGACTACTAGATCTTAATCAACGATAAAATCATACCGAAGGAAATCAAACGCAGAAACGATGGGATTTCAATAGAGCGAAATCTTGATGAAGTGCATATCAATGATGCATATTTCAGCATGCTTTGCCGTTTTCTGAAATGCTTCTGGCTTGTTTTCAAACCAAATTTGGCAATCCTCTTTGCTGATGTACCCATTGAGCCAAAAATGAACTTTTATTTTTTCATAATAATTACCGATCCTTTTTAGTAATTGCCATGAACATTTCTTGTGCTAAAAATATTTACACTCAAAAACCAATTAGCATAAAAACACAAGCCGTTATAAATGTAAGTGAATAGAGCAAATTTGCAATTAAAAAGTTCATTTTTGTTTTAAAGTATAATAGAAGTCCATTATTCCGGCATCCAACAGACCGGAATGCCCGATAGTCCGACATCATTCCGGAAAATTATAAAAGCTTTAGTTTTTCCAAAATGTGTCGTCTGACCTAATTCTGCAGACTGGTGAGGAAGAAAGCCATCAAGACGCCCTGACCAAAGTTTAGTATGTCGTTAGAAGTGCTGACAATCCCTTGAAAAAGCTGCCTGAAAATGGGGTAGAGAAGTGGCTTCTAATCGATGAGAATGAGCCTGTTGAACAAGAACTGACTGAGAAGGACATTATCAACATTGTAGTAAACCCTCAGCTTCAGAAAGTATTGATTGCCATTTCATTAAAAATAAATTTTATAATAAACGCCAAAAGTCAAGAAAACAAAAAGTCATAAGTGATTTTTTTAAATCTAAGTAAAATATGTTTGCAGTACGTGTACATACATTATATGAAATGTAAAATAAACCTTGTTGTGTGTATTTGTAGTTTAATTATTAACCCAATTGTTCTTATAATTACCGTCTGATAGATAGGAATTTTCAGAAGTCTAGATCCAGGCGGTCCCGAATGTGCCGTATTATCGGACTTCTACTGTATTTTAGTATAATAAGGTGTCTTAGTGCGAACTCTACAATCAATTGCCCACAACTCTGGTTTTCATTCTCACTGTGTTTATTTCCATCTAATATAAAAATATTTAAATCGTACCCAATTAAAAATATTTCACTAGTATTATTGTTTTTAATTAAAAATTTTACAAATTTTGTAGATCTTTTTAGCAATTATCCTGCAGCGTGCACCACACAAACATTTAAACGTTAAAGAAAAATATTTACAAAAAAGGAAAACAAAAGAGAACGTCATATTCGCTAATGAAAATGCAACAAATTAGTTTTTGTTTTTACGAGGCAGATTTGTTATAATTGCAATTGCAATTGCATTTAATATTGCTTGCGTAGGTATTTGCAATAACCCTACAATGACTATTGTCTGACCAACAAACCGAAATATAAAAAATAAATTTCTTTCGTTGACTTCCTATCAGCAGTATTCTGGCAATAACTATGGGAGTACATAAAATTTCCATTAAAAGTTTCTTAAAAATCTTTCGTTTGGAGTCATCTTTAAACTGTAGGTTCCGCCGTCATGGGTAAAGTGAAAAACTATGATGTAATGCTGACTAAGTCAGGAAGTAGTCGTCGTCTAGTAGGTAGTGAGTGTGGTGGCTTATTAGACGTAAAGCCCGGGTTCGTATCCCAGGCCAGTCATCAAAAAGAAATATGGAAAAAAAATTATTTCTCCGGCGATTTGCTCTCAGCAGATTTCTGGCAAAAATTCTGAGAGTAAATAAACCTGCCTTGAAAAAGTTTCTCACTCACGTATAAAATTAGCGCACACAACATGAAAAGTGTGAAAAGCTGAAGAGTTGTGTTGGCCAATTATGTATTTAATCCTGACTTAAGGGGGTAGTAATGATAAATTAAGTAAGTAAGATCTCTAAAGACAACGTACTAATTAATTGACAGTACACTTTAACTCTTAGAGCAAAACCGCATACTGAAATTTCACACCCATTAGAAGAAATTTTTTATAAAACTAAAATCAGATATGTACTTAAATCACCTGTAATTTTACTTAAAAAGAACAGTTTAAAACAATTTGTTTTGAATCATATTTTAAGAGTAGTGTCTGAAAAACCCCCAATATAAATGATTACTATTGCGTAGTGCATTATAATTCGACTCTACTGTGTGAAATAGTCTGTTGAAAGGATAAAAAGGTAGCCAATAAAATTGTTTCACTTAAATCTGTTGCAAAAACAATAACAACAAAATAAAAACAACAAATAATTTTCAAATTAATTTTAGAAATTTTGCCCCTTTTTTACGCCAGAAATAAAAACAACAACATTTATTCATTTGGCTTTTAGTATTTATGTAGTCAAGTGGCCAGAAACAACGAAAAAAAAATTAATTTGCAATATTGTTTTTAAATGTTGTTTTTGCTGTTTTTGCATTTGCCCACAGCGTTCTAACTTCCCTACGAAAATGGTTCGGAACAATTTTCATTTAATTATTAGTGAAGTTTTCAAAACATTAGTTATTGTGCTGGTGCATAGAAGCTGGTCATGTTAAATCATCCTTTTATCACTCATCCATTCACTATTTCATTTCATTGCGTTGTATTACCAATTGATGAGGCTCGTTATGGTAACATTTTTGTTTTTGTGGCAATTATATTTTTGGCCCTTTTTATCCGCGTAATTGGCTTTTAATTAAAATGCTCGCCATGATAATAATTGCATTATGCTGAATTCTTTTTTTTTTAGTTGGTTATATTGCACAAACGTTTTAGAATTTTAATTCAAACAAGAGGAGTAATTGTATTGGGTCTCAATTATTACTGATTGATTCATAGTAATTAGAAGCGTTTGATAAACGTTCATATACATATTTTTTTTTTTATCAAATCTAGCCTTGGCTTGAGTGATATTTTTTTGCAACGAAAAGTAAAGTTTATTGAGCAAACGACAACCATCAGTGGCTATCAAACACAACTATATGTACCTGCTTCTTCAAATCTTGACAGAAGTCCAATGACAGCCGTTGGTTGACTGGAACAGTGCTCCTCTTCCTATGGATAGGTGGGAAATTCAAAATGGCACAGACTGCCTTGCCTCAGTATATATCCGTACATAATATATAAAAAAACAAAATTGATTTTGCTAATAAATTCAGTGACTTTCGGATTGACGGAGTTTATGACTTACACTTGACTGATTTTCCAATTTTTCTTTTTGTTTTTAATATTACTTATGTTGTTTAAATGAAACGTTAACTTCTGAAATGTAACGCTCCTGCTTCTATTTTAGTCTGTGCAATATGATTTCAGCTTTTTAAAATAATTGTAAAAATCATTAGTGACCATTTTTCGCAAAATATACACTCCTTAAAAATTTCCAACGATCTAATTTAGATCGGTAATCAGTTTGTTATTTTAAAAGTCACGTGTTACCGCTCTATCAGTTGTTATCGTTAGATTTTGATTTCAATATTGAAAATTTTAAGCTGTAACATTGAATATACAATACAAACTCTTAATAATAAGCATTATATGAATATATTTAAATGGCTTAACACTTGTCGCCACAGATATCATCAACAACATCATTTAAACCTCTTTTATTACCAGTCATTTTAATCATCTCTGTACTCTTTTATATCTCTAATGCCAACCTTATTGTCAAGTAATTGACATTTTATTATTGTAAATACAATAGAAATGACAATAAAATATAACCTGGTAATTTGTAATAAGAAATAAGATTGACAAAAATTTTTATCTGAATTTTATTACAAAACAAACACGTGTTCCTCTCTACCCCTACTTGTATCACCACTTGCCGCATACCAGTAAGCAACCCTCTCCTTTAGTAAAACAAATGCAAACTCTTTATGAGTTACTGTCATCGTTCGTTTACCTCTAATCGCTTAAATCGTATCTGTTAAGGACAATTGATAGTAAAAAGAAAAAATAAATAAAGTCACCCTTTATAATGATGGTGGTATTTAATTTTGGTAGAAAAATTTTTTTATGTATCAGGCGTAACTTTAATGTTTGACAAACGTTACAAATATACATAGATGGAAAGGATGAGATGAGAGAAAGTGATGTATAAATGTATGTAATTATGTATGTGTGCTATAATAGAACAGCAAATCCAGTGACATTTTTCTAGTATTGCGGTATATTGTAAGAAACTCAGCTGCAAAATAGTCAACATTATTTTCAATATGCCTCCTAATTCAGAGCTGTTCATATACATGGCACACATAAGGTTATACTGAATTTTCCATAAAAAGTTTAAACCCTAACATCTAGCAGAACATCTTTAAGTTACCTTAGAAACTATAGCTAAAGAATCCATTCATATCCAAACTACAAAACCGTTTCTAAGCAGTGTGTGGGAGAAATCTTCGAATTTTTTTATTTGTTAAAAACCTTTAGATAACATTATGTGTGTAATATATCGTTCTCTTACCGTTATAAAGTGTTAAAATTCGGAAGTTCCTGTTGAACGAACCATCCATCTTTTCCACTGCCTGAACAATCTACTACATACGTAGTAACCGTTCTTAGCATTTACTACTTCAAGGAGGTCGTAATTTTACTGAAGAAAGAACCATTGTGATAAAAAAAATTGTTGCTTTGAATCTCTTCATTAATTACCCCATAATCAAGCTCAAATAAATTTTACTATATAGCTACAGCGTAGGCAAAGACAAAAGAAAACGTAAAGCAATTATGAATTTTAAAAGATTAAAGAAAGCGTGAGAGAGATCTGTAATCAAAGAGGGAAGTTCCGACAGGACAGAGCGCGTTTGTATTTATCTAATAGACATTGTAAAAAGTAAAAATCTTATAATTGATCCACTAAATACAATATTTCTTTTAAGACACGTATGTTAAGTTGAATTCTTGAGTGAGGAATTGTGGTTATTGGAACGATGACTTTGTTGGAAATTACTTACAAATCTAATGGCGGGCCAAAGGTTTCTCTTCTCTGCAACGAATTTAATAAAATGTTCAGTCTTTTCCCGCTTTCAAACTGTTATGACTACCACCATAATGTGTAATTAGTTACATCTTCAGATCCGGATTGTGAAATCTAAATTTCACTTGTTTTAGTAAAGATTTCCTCTATTGCCAATAATTTTAGGCACAAAATTCTTAAAAGCAATAATTCCTGTTTATCAATTTATTTCGCTAATTCGACTCATCCAAACAATTCATTTGATCCTTTTTTCCAGATTCCCCCTTCTCGATAGTAAATTTTTTATGTGAAATTCTTTTGCAACCGAAATACACTGAAAATCTTTTTTTTTTTTTTTTTGAAGTTTAAATATAAATTCAAAATAAAGTGGAATTGATAAAGCTAACGAATATATGTAATTCTCTAAAAGCCGAATACATAGAATGTATTATAACAAAGATAGTGTAAACACTGTATGTATTTAATTTGGAAAGAAAAAGAAGAAAAAACTTCAATAAAATAAGAAAGAAATTATAAAAGTTGGGGTCAAATGACGATTGCAAAACAATATAGAAAGCCAACTAAGTTCTAGAAAAAGCCTAAAAGGAAAAATACAGTATAAAGAGAGCCAAATGTATAGTAGTTGTAGTAGAAAGTGAAACGTACTATATTACTGGGAAATTCGATGTGAAGATCAAAGGATGTTGTAATAAAATTGATTTGATGCTATCAAAGAAGGAGTGTTATTAAATTTAAATAAAAAAAATATATACTGAAATAAATAATGGAATAAAAGAAAACAAATTTTTTTATTTAAAAATTGCAAAATATTATTTAAAAAATAAACTTTAAATTTGTTTCAGTGTAATTTTTTTTTTTTTTTTCTTTTTGTGGATAAACCAGTTGCTGTATGATGTCTGTCTCTAATTTCTTAACGACGAAGGGTGACCTAATTTGAAGGGTGGTTTATTTTTTCGCTTTTAATGATTTTTGCTTTTCAACATATATTTTACCGTAAAATTCGTTCCAGTACAGGTGTCTATCCTCTGGCTTATTATGGTTAAACAGATTTATGAGTTTTAATTGTTAGTCTCTCTAAATCTATTGAATGTAATACTCGTAGAGTTAACGCAGTTAAGTGGAATTAATTACAATAAATTAACCATGATTATGATTATTTGTTTTTCAAAAATTTTGATTTGTTATTAAAAAAAACTTTATGGTTTTCATTTGAATTTATTTTAAAATAATATGTAATACGACCCATGCACTTATCAAGAGGATGACGCGGTTATGGGAAGGTATTTAAATAAATGCATGGATTTAATAAAATTTGTGTTCATTTATTAAATATTTATGTACGTAAATTATTATTCCTTTAATAAAATACTAAAACAAGTGTATGCAACTCTAAAAAAATAACAGAAACAGTGAGGAGCACATCTAATAAACCATAAATAATCTCTTGAGCTTAGTAACCTTTACTCATTTCAAAGGGTTGCCAAATGGTAACTGTTACTAAGCAAAGACTTAATCAATGTTTTTGCATAAAAACATTTTTCGAAAAAGGCAAAGGCAGATATTTAAAAAGGGGCATTCTTTTAAACTGCATAATACACATCCATTTCCACTCTTGTTTTAAATGTTAAACCTATAATAATAAGTACAACGTAATCCTACAGATGAATTATCTTGAAAGCTGCAAATTTAAATTGGTTGCTGAAACACTATTTGTATTGAATTGAAGTGTATTTCGTCGCAAATAAACTATCCGGGGTAGCCATGCCTAAGCTGAGACACAAAGTGGGACTGGTATTGGCTTGGTGTGTAGATCAAATCTGAATTGGTGTACTGTTCGCGCGTTATATAGTTACAAGACTCATTATTCTTCTTAAGAATTCTTAAGAAAGAAATTAAAAGCATATTTTTTATAATAATTTCTAATAAAATTTGAAGAAATTCCTCCTTTGAGTGTCTGTCTCTTATAGCTTCCCAAAAAACGAAATGTTCACATAGTATCAAATTAAGCTTTAGAATGGAAAAAACGAATGCAAAAGGACAATCAGATTTAATTTGCAATGTCAATGGTATAAGAAGTGAAACTGACGGACAACACAAAATGGACAATGTAAATCCATTCTGGTCATAAAAATGAAAACTGCATTTCATGAAGAACAAAAAGAGGAACAGACAGAAAGCTGAAGCTCTTTTAAGAGTCCAAAAATAATATTATTATTGGAGACAAAGAAACACTTTTTCAAAAGTACTTAATCCAATTTAGAGAGATTAAAACGTTTGGGGCATCTATTCACCCACATAAATATATGCATACGTATGAACAGTATATACACGAGTGAAATTAAAAATATTACAAAATCCTTTGGTTGGTTGTGCTATTTGCATTTGTTTTGGTCATTTTAATTGAAACGAAAATTGCTTCAAAAAGTATGGAATACAAAACTTAAGGAATATAACATAACAAATGACCATCAGACATCACTGAAGTGCTTTTGTGTAATTATTATTAAAACTGTTTAAGTTATCACACAAAAAATTTAAAAAAAAAAATTTAATCTCCACAATATAAGTTACAAATCTGCTTAAACGTTGCAAATTAAAAAAGGAAACAGATTATTAGGCTAGAAGAAGATATTTTAAAATAGCATGTAAATTGAAATTTGCTACAACTCAATTTATATTTGGTAATAATTACATCATCATTAGTTTAAATAAACAGGAAGACAGGTCGTAAGTTATTTAAATTCTTTTTGTACCATGAAGTGGGAAATGAAAAGGGTTGTTTGGTTACATTTCATTTCTG
Organism: Sarcophaga peregrina; assembly: GCA_014635995.1. Classification (NCBI taxonomy): domain Eukaryota; kingdom Metazoa; phylum Arthropoda; class Insecta; order Diptera; family Sarcophagidae; genus Sarcophaga; species Sarcophaga peregrina. The sequence goes on along the minus strand of CM025789.1, from coordinate 106,177,482 downwards.
ACGTTGGATACGATTTAAATGTTTGGAATGTTCATTACCTAAATAATAACTAATGGTAGAACCATTTAACCCTTTTTCTTTTCTGTATGTATTTGAAAAGCATTACATTACCGTAAAAATCTCTCCTTTAAAATAGTTTAAATGAAATGGAAATAAAATCATTAATTAATTTAATTCGACCAAATTAAAATTCTGAATTTATAGATAGGAAAGAAAACCGTAAGCATTTTAGATCACAGAATGTTACTGATAAGATGAGAGGACTGGAAGTATTAAAGAAGTTTAAGTTTTCCTATAGAAATTAAGATGGTATTATCTAGATGAATTTGGATAAGCATGATACCCTAGGTTGGTCTCCTCACCTTCAACCTAACTAAATTTCCCCCTTACAGTTCGAACATGATTGCCACTAATATTTCGGGCTCAAGCAAATAAATCGAATCGATGGACTTTTGGTCACAGGTACGAGGTTTTCTATGAAATCATAAAATCGCTAAAACGATACAATCGATTCGTAATGTTTTCAATATCAATTATTTTCGAGTAGAATAGACCCCCTCAGATGATTAGGTGTTAAAATATGACTTTATAATCATTCACAATAATGTGGTCGAAATATTTGTCGGCTTATCGTTATGCCTATCATAAACAACAATATTCAATTGCCTTTAAATGTACACAGTGTACCGTAAAAAATAAAATGCCAATTAAAGCTGCATTAATTGATTTAAGTGGTACGTTGCATGTGGAAGATCAGCCAACAATAGGTGCTGTCACTGCTCTTAAAAGGTTAGTAGACCGTATCCAAAATGCTAATAAATTCTTAACAAAAAAAAAAAATGCACATCTGGTATAGATTACGTGAATCTGGAATATATATTAGATTTGTTACAAACACAACAAAAGAATCCCGACAAACACTATTAAATCGTTTAAAAACTATTGGCTTTGAAATCGAAAAGGATGAAATTCACAGCTCCCTGAGTGCTGCTGTGGAATATATTAAACGAGAACAACTAAATCCTTTTTATTTGGTTAGCAAAGATGCTCGCACGGACTTTCCACCAAATTACCCTGATAAGCCATTCGATTCGGTAGCTGTTGGATTAGCACCCGACGAATTTCACTATGAAAATCTTAATAAGGCCTTTAAGTAAGTTTCAAATTTCTATAACATATCTATATTAGACAAAATGTAATTTTCCATAAAATTATAACAGTATATTATTGACTAATAAGAACCACAAACTAATTGCTATACATGAAGGTAAGTATTATAAGCGCAAAGACGGCTTGGCTTTGGGTCCTGGTTGCTTTGTTAAAGGCCTGGAATACTCTACGGGAACAAAGTCTGTATTGATTGGTAAACCAAATGAATACTTCTTTAAAAGTGCAGTAACTGATGATATTAAAATGGATGAATGCGTTATGATTGGTGATGTAAGATTAAAATTAAGTGGTGGAAAATATTAGTAATTCTAAATGTAGTTTTTTTTTTTTCTTTTTGTTCTAAGGATACAAAAGATGACATTGTTGGCGCCATGAAAGTAGGTCTAAGAGGAATTCAGGTCAAAACTGGCAAATATTTGCCCGATGTAGTGGCTGAGCCACCACCCACAGCTTTAGTAGAAAATTTCTCAGCGGCAGTTGATTGGATTTTAAAGAATAATTCATTGTAAATAGGCAATGCAAGTTTAAATAAAGGTTGAAGTATTTAACAAAGAAATTTAAATGAGTTAACTAATCAAAGGTCATTGAAATGCTTTTTTTGAATGAATAGTGCTAATACATACCAGGCGCCGGTTAGACGCAATAATAACTAGATAACTAGATCATATTAAATATCTTCAACAACAACTAACAATTTTTTTATTAGCAATATTATTTCCCAAACACAGGTACATGTTGTAACGTATGACGTCAGATTCAGTGCATAAGATTAACGCGTAAGTAACTCTCAAAAACTCTCCCGAAGTTTTAGGCAATTAATTATCGACGTTTAAGACCTGACGACCTAATACAATATAATTCCTAGTATATGGAGCAATACTAGCCGCTTATGCTCAAGCGATTCTTGTGAAAAATCATTTCCTAACAGGACATCTGTAAACTAAAACTTTTTTATAACCCTTCTCGCAGCTCATAGTAGCCAATCGCATCGAATATATATCCGGCTGAACGTCTGAATTTGCGTCGCTGTTATTTGTGCCAACTTTTTGCGTGTCGAATATTTTCATTGATGTCATCACTTTTCAACCATTGAAAACAATATTTTTTACGCTAACCTTTTCGAAACCAATATATCCAAATTCTTTTCGTATACACTAGATATTGGCTGCCAAAGTGAGTAAGTAAATAGTTTTTTTTAATAATTCAAGAGAATATTAACAAGAGCGCAGAAATTTATATAGAGTTCTTTCCATGACAAACGCCATGCTAAGAAATTTGCATTATCCACATTGGATACTACGAAATATTTCGTTTTTTTTTTTTTATTTAAAAATCTACATTTGCATCCACATAAGATAAAGAATTATTAAAATATATTGAGAACAAAATTTGAAACTTACTTTTAGGGTAGTTCCTCTTAGTTCTTGATTTTTAAATGGTTTTTTCTTTGCCTGTTGTTAGTATTCTAGTTTATTTGCTTAAATTGTATTGTAAATCTAAGTTAAGATTGTATTTGTTACATCTGTGAAAATATACAAAAAATATGTAAGTATTTGGGTAAAAAGAAATCTGTTTTTTTTTTTAACAACTAATTAACTACAAAAGGAAAATTAAAAATAAATAAATTTTTCTTATTATTTTTTCTTATCCCAACATTAATTTATAACTAAGTATTTTTAAAAACTACTGTTATATAAATTTAAATATTTTTGAAAGTTATAAGTATATTTTAAATACAAATTTTATTATCAGTACTTAAAAATTAAATTATTACTGTACCACTAGCCTTTTTTATTAATGCACCTAATTTGCCGCGGTCGATTCCAACAGGTCCTCTCCGTACAATGCAGTAATGGCTACTAAACGCGAATCCAAGTAATTATGTTCGATTTCGCATCGTTTTCCAATACCAGCAAGTTTAACAATTTGTTTTATATCCGAATTGCGTGGAAGGAATAATGCTACATTTTCTGATACATTTCTAGATACGGCCATTAATTCTGACGCCTTTACCGGCAATAGATATTTTTCTATATCGAATTCTTTTTTGTTCTTGTACTTAGGACCTCCCCAAGGTGGACTTAAAAATACTACATCGGCTTTTAAATGGCCGCCGGAAGCTAATTGCAGAAAATCACCCAAAATAAATTCAATTTTGTGCGCGACTTTATATATCTTGGCATTATGTTTTGCCATTTCTAATTTAACCGGATCTATGTCAATAGCCAACACTCTGTCGCATGTAAAGGCGAACTGTATTGCATTGCCACCACTGCCACAAAAACCATCAACGATTGTACAGCATTTTAAACGTTCAGCTAAATGTTTGGCCACTTTTTCTGGAGTCACTGAAAACCAACTTTCACGATCTAAACGTATTCCCTCATCATATCGTGAAAATAGACTAAAACGTTTGCGCCAATATTTTAAAAGCCCCTTTTCTTCTTGCATGAATGCAGGTACATTTTTTAACTTACGATTTCTTTTCTTCTTTTTCTGTTTATTTATCGTTTTATCTTGTAGATTATGCAAGACATTTTCATCATCTTCTTTTTCATTATTAGACAGCTCTTTAGAGGTGTTGTCCTCTAAACATTCATCGCTACTGTTTTCATTTTCCATTTCAGAGTCTGAGAAAAAATCACTATACCCGATATATGACTTCTTATCGGTTCTAGACCTTTTACTAGAGCACTGTGGTCTACCACCAAAAGAAGTTGGCAGTCCCAATATTTCAAGTTGTTCTAACTCTTCTGATAATTTTTGACTTTCACATTGAAAATCGGTATTTTCACTATTTTCCTCTATTTCTTCTTCTTCTACCTTTTCTTCAATTACTGGTATCTCACAAGATTTTTTAAAGTCTAGAAAATAATTATAATATATTGTGCTAAAGAGTAAATATTGTTCCAAGTAAATTTCTTCTCGATGCTCATGCCATAAATCTTCCCAAGAATTTTCTTCGAATAAATCGTTTTCTGATGTACTTTTTTTAGGGTCAGTAGCTAAATTCTCAATTTTTTCTGCAATTTCCTGGTTATTGTCAGTGTCTTCTGCAACTTCATTATTTTTTATTGTTCCAACTTCTTGTGCTTCTTTTAAATAATCCTTATACTTGGTATTCCAAGCTTCAAGTATTATATCTTCTCCTTGTTTATTCCAAAATTTCACCCAATTCTCTTGTTGCTCTTTATCGAAATTATCTTGAAACTCTCTCACAATCAGCTCATAATCCAGGCCAGTTTCTCGATTTTGTATGATTCTATTAAAACTAAAGAATATTGGCTGTTTACTTTTAGATTCTACGAAATATTGACTCATTTTTCGTTTGCTTCTGTCGTCCTATGACATTTGCTCTTGCAACATTCTTAGTTCTAAATTACGTTGTATTAAATCTTCAGCTCTATCTACTGGTTGTATAAACCACAGTTTTACTGCGGGTTTATAATGTTCCTGATAATGCTTTAATAACTTGAGATTTGGCTTATTCTCTGTGGTTGTAGTTAAAGCCACTTGTTCGGCAATACCTCTGGAAGTTAAAAACGTCTGATGGTTAGCTTCAGGCTCTTTAGTATTGTATAATACCACTTCTCCAGAAATTTCGACGTACTTACTGTCAGTAAGTTTACTGCCAAAATATGAAAACGTTAATAACCGTAAGCTTAATGTGCCTTCAGATAAGGAATATTCACTGAAATTAAATTTTTTATTTTGATTATTGAAATTAATTAAAGATACGTAACTTTCTAAACTATTTTCACAAAGAATTATGGAATTTTTTTTTTAGTAAATTCCACTAGGCATTCGTGTTATGATTTAGCCAATGAGGGATAATTATAGCTTTTTTCATAGATATGATAGAGGCAGTATTCAAATGTTTTATATTAAATTAAAATGATATACATATATGAATAGATGCTACCTCTTTTAGATATTACATGTAACTACCACTACAAAAACCAGAACGACAGCAAACGGCCATACATATGTGAAAATGTGAACAATAAGAAACATTATTGACCTTGAATTAACGACACTCGTAAACATTTAGAAATCAATGCCAAAGTGTTTCAATATGTTCTTACCAGAATACCAATTTATATTCCATATTATTATTACAATATTTCTTATAACTCGTTTTCCCGCCTAAATTAAGTGGCTTTATGTTGCATGGTAATATTGCGTGAATTGTAACTCCCACTATAAATGTTTGACTTACTTTGGCAAATTTTTTATTCGCACGTTTTCCAGTTGATATCCACTATTACTTCGATTCCTTATTTTACCTACGATAGTACATTTGCCATAATGCAGTCTCCGGTAGTCTTCTTCCAAACACAATTCCTCAACTAACAAAAACTTACAAAAATCACTATATTTTGGCAAATGAACGCAATTATCAATATCACAGTATGCAGTGGTGGACGTTACGGCTAGAGACATTTGTTGCAATTGACTTTAATTAATTATAATTTAATTATCTCATTAAGAAATATGAAAAACAATGCATTGACAAAAAGTTTGCTTTTTTTGCAAATTGTAATTAAAAGTCATTCACAATAGGTACAAACAGGTGTAGTAGACCACAGGGTTGTTAAATCCTACTATTTTTTGCAATGCTGATCAATTACTGTCTGAGTTATCGACTCCAAAAGCCGCATAAAAAACATTTCACTTGTTTTTACAGAAAAAGTTTTTAGAATTTATAAGAAATATTTAATAACAAATTTTTCATAATTAATATATTCATTAAGATAAAAAGTAGTTCGTTTTTGTAAAAATGTCTTTCATGAATCCTGTTGATATGGTGGAAGAGGATGCTGCCGATTTGCAGTTTCCCAAAGGTGAGAAAATTGCCAACTTAATATTTTTTCTAATAAAATTACAAGCGCCTTAATATGCCTAGAGTGAAATAAATTATTTGTTTTTGCTCCTTTTCTGGAGCATATAAATATTGTAAATTATGTTATGATTTGCAGCAAAGATTAGGTTTTCCAAAAAGAAATGTAAACAGAAGCTGATAAAAGCTGTAGTAACACCAGACACCAAATATTTAGTGGCCACGTACAATCCCTTGCAGTTTAACAGTCGCTTGGAGCAGCAGCTGCAACAGCTAAACGATATAGGCGACGACTTTAAAAAACCTATTAGGCTAGAACACCAATGTGGCTATTGCCAAACGGCTTTGCAAGAGCCATATGTGAAATGTGCAGATTGTCCCGCCGATTTATGTCTTTCATGCTTTGCCAAAGGTCGTGAGACTTTAAAACATTATAACAATCACGCGTATATTATAATTAAGGACGACATACAAATATTTCCCGGGCCTGGCGCATGGTCAGCGAGAGATGAACGCATTCTCTTGAATTCTTTACAAACTCAAGGCTATGGCAATTGGGATGCCGTAGCCAAGGCCTTGCATTATCGTCATTCGGCTGCAGAATGCCGCCAACATTACCATGATAATTATTTTGGTGGAATATTCGAACGTCTACTAGGTTTACAGCATGCGTCACAAACTTACATGCCCGAACAAATGCCCTATCTGGTGAAAATGCGTTCTGTAGATCCACCTAGACATGATGATATCTCATCTATGCAATTTAAAATGATGGCAGGTTATCGTTGTGCACGAAGCGATTTTGACACTCCATATGATATAACAGCTGAAAGTCTTTTAACTACAATATTGGAGTCAGAAGATGTTCTAAGCAGTCGATCATTAATAGAAGAAGAGGAAGATGAAAAGACTGCCACTTGCTTGGAAGAACTAAAAGTTGCTGTTGTACGAGCATACAATCACCGTTTAAAGTAAGCTCTCTAAATTCATAAAAAAGATATTAAAACTATACATTGCCTTTGCTTATATTTAGGGAACGTCAACGTCGTTATAAGATTATGCGTGATCACGGTTTAATAATGGCAAATCGCTGTCTAAGCTGGATTACCAAATATGCAGATGCTTTACGTTCCGAACAGAATTGTAAACGTTTTTTGGCTTTCATGCAGCTCTGTGAGCCTATCCAGTTTGATAAGTTGATAGAGGGTCTGAAATATTTTAGCGATTTACAAAAGTCAATATTTCGGTAAGGAAAATTTATATATTTTTGTATTAAACTCTGAAATTATAATTGCATTTATAGTTTATATGAACTACGACAGAATGGTGTGCGCACCATGATCGGTGGTTCTTTATATTTTAAATTAAAAAAGAAACGTTTACAAGAACAACGTGAACGCACCAAATTGGAACGCATTCGTCAATATGATTGGCGTAAATTAATACCTACATCAAGTGCCTCAGTGGAAACCCTTGGAAAATATTTTATTGCACCCACAACGAATGCTATGCCGCGCAAAAAAGCAGCTCCCATGGATGTTTTTGGTAAATAAAGAAATTCATAACTTACGTGTTTCAAACTATGTTAACTGCTCAATTTTCTTTTTTAAGGTTTACCCGGTTTTGCAAAACTCAGCGAGGATGAACGCCAACTGTGCAGTGTGGCTCGTATAGTACCTCAAGCATATTTAGATTATAAAAATATTTTAGTTGCGGAAAATTCAAAAGTTGGCCATTTGCGTTTAGCTGATGCAAGACGTTTAATTAAAATCGATGTCAATAAGACTCGACAAATTTATGATTTTCTTATCGATAATGGCCATATAAATAAACCTAATTGAAATATAATTTTAATTTTTTTCATTATTTGGAAATAAAGGCGCTTGTTATTAATGCTAAGCTTTGTGGAACATTTAGTATATTTATAAAAAAATGTATTTATTTTTCTTTTTTACAAAAGAATTCGAAAATGCCGAAACGTTATTAATATCTGAAGTTCATATGTTGTTGGATCACCGAAAGCGTCAAAATGAATCGGCCGACGAGGAACAGGAATTTTCGGAGGTATTTATGAAGACTTATGCCTACACAGACAGTTTCCGTAAATTCAAAAACAAAGAAACTATCGCTGCCGTTAGAAGGTATTCTTTTTTTGATGTTTTATAACAGAAAGTTGATTTACTTGCTTTACACAATTTGTTGGTGGATTTATAACAATATACTAAAATTCTCTTTGTAATCTACTCTAAATACAATACAAAGTAGAAATATCAATTTAATTTAATTTTTAATTTATTGTATGCAAGTTTCTTTAGACTAAATAAACGCAATTACTTTTTGTTTATAATAATGATATTTATTGGAAACTATTTTATTTTAATTACTATTTTATTTCCATTTCAGTTTGTTAATGCAAAAGAAATTACATAAATTCGAGTTGGCCGCTTTGGGTAATTTATGTCCGGAGGCTCCAGAAGAAGCTAAAGCATTGATACCCTCTTTGGAAGGTCGTTTCGAAGATGAAGAATTACGTCAAATTTTAGATGATATATGCACCAAACGTAGTTTACAATATTAACCTTGTGATTTATTAATTTGTCCTTTTTTTTTTTTTGCTCTAAAGACTAGCATAATAAGTATATATATTATCTAAAATTTAACAAAATGGCAAATACACTGTGAACTGTTGACATAACATTTAAACGTTAACAATGACGATGTCCATTTTTTATGTACCTTGCGCAGTACATTGTTTCTGTACGGCTGTCCATATTGCGTTTGGCGTAGCATCTGGTTCAATTGATTCCAGTAAATCATCTTCAATGGAACACATTATTATATATCTGGTGCGTCTAATTTTCTAAATTTCATTGAAAACTCGTTAGGGTAATTATTTCAAATATTTTTATTTCTTACCATCACATCTGAGGGATTAGGTGCGCGAACAATATTCCAGAGTCCTTCAGCCACCAAATATGCCCGCATTTTTCGTGACCATTCATTATAATTTTGCCGACCTTTTAAGGGGCTTATTTCAAAAGGAAATGACATTTTGTTTCTGCTGTTATGGGTTTCGAATATTGATGGTTTCTATATTTCTCACGACCAGTTGTTTCAATTGACGTTTTTGTGAAAAGAAAAATATGAGCAAACCAGAAAACAAATCTCTTAAAAGAATGACTGAGAGTAGTTCAGTTGTCAATAATTGAACCCTGGATAGGGGTTAAGAATACGGTTTTTTATTTATAAAAAAGAAATACTACACGAAACGTTTATTTTTCTTTATTTTGTTTAAGATTTTTTATTTTGCTTCTGTTTCAGTACATTGTTTTTGTAATGTTGTCCATATAGCATGAGGCGTGGCATCCGGTTCAATAAATTCAAATAAACCATAATCAATTAAACACAATAATATAAACTTGACACGTTTGTTTTTCTGATCAAAATAAAGTATTTATTAAAAATTACTCAACGCAGCTATTTATCAAATACCTACCTTCTCATTTAAGGAATTTATAGAGCTAACAGAAGTCCAAAGACCCTCCGTAATTAAATAGGCCCGCACTTTCTTGGACCAACCACTATAGTTTTCACGTCCTCTTAATTTATCAATTTTTAACACTAAAGACATTGTTTTAATTTTTTATGTACGCATTTAATTGAATAACCAAATAAAGACTTGTTATAAACCGATGAACATATAAAATAAAACACACGACCAACGACGACAACAAGTTGACAAATGGAAATAAATGTGCAAAATGAAATAAGGAATGTGTAAGACGCAAGGTTAGTCCAATAAGTGATTTGTCAGTTTAATAAAAATCAATAATTTATTAAATTTAAGCCACATGGAATTTTTATTGTTATTTATTAATTTTTGTAATTAATTTAATATTTTTCTATTGCATTGGGGAACGCGTATTTTAAGGCTTAAATATCTAAATTCGAAATTTTTTTATTATATTTGCTAATAATCACTTTTCACAAATTTCAAATTAAAAAATTTGCTAGACAAACAAAAGACGACGTGGATTTACAATCTGTGCATTTTATCTCTAAAATTAATTTGTTATTGGCTATTTTAAGGGTTCATTACTGTAAGATACTATATTTTATATAAAAAAAGGTAACTCACTAACATTAACATTAATTTTTTGGATATATTTTGATCACGCTAGACTGCGTTATGTTAGATTAAGAAGGCTAGTGGAAATAAACACGATTCCAAACACAATAGTAAGAAAAGTAAACACAAAAGTATCTCACCAACTATCTACTGCCGGAGATGAAGCTTTTAAAAAAAATTAAAAAAAAAAAATCTGACAAAATAATTGAGGCTATATTTCGCATAAAAATAGTCTATTTTCATTTCAATAAAATTTACGAGTATATATTTAAATTTATAACTAAAATGTTATAAGATTTATTAAATTTTAATTTATTTTTATAAATATTATTTGAATGACTAAAAAATTACAAGTAAAACACACAGTTTATCGTAATGAGTGCTGTTTTTTTAAATAGGCCCATAAATCTTTTGCCGTACGTATGCTCACCATAAACTGACATAATTTCTGTTCAATTAAGCATAATATAATAAATTTTGCACGTTTATCTTTTTGTAGACTCTAAAACAGAAAATATAATACAAAAGAAAAGAATTAATATTAACAACAGTGTAATAAAACAAATTTTAGTTTAACCAACTTCGTCGCTACCATCTGGACCATTATCCACAACACTCCATAGATCTTCGACTTCTAAATAAGCTCGCACTGTCATTGACCAAGCTTTGTAGTTGTCTAAGCCTTTCAGTTTATCAATTGTTAATTGCAGTGACATAATAGCCTATCGATGTATTACGGTCGGACGTTAGTAATGAACTAAAGTGGTGGTATTTATAATTGCATTTCTCATATTTCCAAAACCAAAAAGGAAAAAGCGCAACAAAATTTTGTTATTTCTTTTATTTTTATCAGAAGCAAAAAAATCTATATTTTTCCTCTTGACACTGCCGCAATGCATTGAATAAGAATTTCAAATTAGAGATAAGAAAAAAACAAAGGTTCATGAGCATGGCAAACAATAGAATAGTTGTCCAAGATTTTATGCAGGCCATTCTATTACAGCAACAGTACACCGTTTCCACCTAATAAACATATAAAGGAAGTTTAGAAGTCACCGTGGTCTAGTAGGTAGTGTGTTGGCTTATTAGACGAAAGGCCCAGGTTCGAATCCCAGGTCAGACATCAAAACGAAAATATGAAAATATTTCTTCGGCGACTTCCTCTCAGCAGATTTCTGGCAAAAACTATGAGAGTATAAATTGCCATGAAAAGCTTCTAAAAAATCTGTCGTTCGGAGTCGACTTTAAAATGTAGGTCCCGCCACTAATGTATACAAAATTAACGCACACAACGTAAGTGGTGTGAGAAGCTAGGTCGTAATCATAACTGAAGGGTTGTAATGACTAATTATGTATGTATGTATGTAAGTAGGAAGTTTAAAAAACATTTTAACTACATACATATGTGTATGAAATAAAACATAAAATTCAAGAGCATCTTCTGTGGCATAAATATACTAATAAGCATATATAAATTTGTATGAAATTAGTTGAAATTGTAAATGGTGTTAAGATACATTTGCATTTTGCTCATTTGCTGGATAGATGTGTAGACTGATTGCCTTTTGTTGTGTCATATTATCACCTTGACTGTAATAAAATATAAGAGGCATTGGCATTGGTTTCTAAGTTGTCACATGCGGCAAGTATGAACGAAAGTGAAATGTCTTAAAGAAATTTTGTACTTTTAAATAAATATTGAAGTTTGCTTAAAATTTTAATATTAATTTACATTATTTAGAATAATTTTGTTTTGTTGAATAGTATTCATAAGAACTTGAATTCATTGAACGGATTCCTATCATTCTTTTATTCTGAAATATTGTTGAGGATAACAATATAGGATCTTACATTGTATTGCACTTACTTCAGACCAATTTGCGACAGTCTTTCTAAACTCTTATCAGTAGTCATGAAGGCATGCTAGACAGCGAATATAAATTGGGTGGCTTAGCCTAATTAATTCAAACTGAGTGAGACTCTTTGGATGAAATTTGTGGTAATAAAAATTTATAAAGTCCTTCACAACATTAGCAAGAAAACACGTTTTATTTTAATAATTCCGGTTTTTATTACAGGTGCTGTTGGCAGAGCTAGATCGGTATTTTTTTAACTTATGAAATCCCTATTTTTTCACTTAGAAATATAAATGCTAAATCGGATTGTAGTTGAAAACATGTCTGTAACAAATTTCAATAACAAAATAAAATCAATCTCTATGTTTGCCAACTTGTGTAATATATAAACTTAATGGTTAACGTTCTTCCTTGATCAGATTTCTTTTTTCTTTCAAGTTTTTGTTTACTTCTACTTACTAACTTCAGTTACTAATTTAATGATTTACTTTTTATGATATTAGCCAGAATTTAATTGAATAATTTTTAAGAAAGTTTTATTAATGAACCTTTAAAAATATGTGCAAACTTGTCTCAATATTTCTTGTAGCTCAAGTATTTTCGCAAAACATGTAAATAAAATTTCTATTCTAATTGTAGTTCCAGTTTTTTTTTTACTTTGAAATTAAAACGTTTACTTATAGCAATCTCTTTGATATTTATTAATAAACTTTATAACATTGTACAATCTGCGTTCGTAATTTTTTCTTTTTTCGGTATTTCAGTTACGTTCACAAAGTTTAAGATATAGATTTACAATATCCGTTACAAATTTATGAGAAAATTTAATATAAAACTCAACATAAGGAAATTTAACATTAGTACCTTTTGATTACTTCTAAATAGCATTTGAAAAATTCTTTTAATCCCACTTTTTGGTTTCCAATAAATATTCACCATCTGGGGAAGCATAATCCTGAATGGGTGGTGTCGCCACGGGACCTTTAACTGTGATTGGTACAAGTGACATGTCGGGCTGCAGAGCTTCCTGATATAATGCCTCCGATTCTAAACGTAATTCTTGTAAAGCTTTAGCTTGTGACTGCATTAAGCGATCGATTATTTGGAAGTCTTGCAGTTTTTGTTCATGCTTGTATCGAGCCCATTGTTTATTAAGTTGAGCTCTGTGTTCCAATTCAGCTTCGGTCAGGGGAGGTAATTGCCGGGCACGTTGTCTATAATACATACATGCATTCATTATCATTCAACGATATATTTTATTACACCATACTCACTTTTGTTCATCTACCAAATCCAAGGGAACTTCGAGTTCTTCTACCGGTTTCAGTTGTCTAGCGTTTTTTTCTAAACGTCTAATTTGTTTTTCTAATTTCTTCTTACGTCTATCCTCACGCTGTTTCAGAATTTGTGGATCAAGTTTCCTCTTTTTCTTTAGAGGTTCAGCGCACAAGACCGGTGTTGAGTGCAGCCAAGCATTTGGTTGTCTCAATACTGCTGTAGTTTGCAGGGTTAATCTAAACAGGACACTAGAATGATTATAGAATGATTTAAAAAGTCCTTTATTTGTAAGCCATTACCTTGAGAATGCGGTTAGCAAAGACATAATTTTAATTCATTTAAACTTAAACAAATTCAGGAATTATTTTTTCAACGAATTGTTAAAAAGGCATTGTCAAAAGTGACAACCGTTTGCATAACACAAAACAGCTGGCATTTGAGGTTTGGGAAATTCACCTCTTGTAAATAGCGTTGCCAGATTATGTGACATAATATAAATTAATATAGTTTTTACGGAAATTATAGAATTTTATTTTTTACAATTTAAACTTAGGAAAAGACCCATCAAGATTAGAAAGGTAGCTAGATTTTAATGTTGAGTACTTAATTGATCAAAATCGATTATTTAATTACTTTGCAAATTGATCTAAGTTAATATTTTTTTTGTCTTATGTTTATTCCCTTCTTGTGACTCTTTAATATTGTGTACAATTCATATGGCAACATTTTTCTCTAACATCTCTGTTTATTATTATTTGACAACGCGCGTTAACGCTATATTTCTATACATCGCATTCGTAATTTTTTAAATACAGATCACGTTAGAGTAAAAGAGTATACACTATAAACATTGTTTTGACAAAAATTGCGGCAGAATTCAGTTGTGTTTTTCCTCTTCCAAGAACGAAGAAATTAGCGACAAAACGCATTCCGTTGCAAACATTTTATGAATACAGTTGGGAAAAAGCAAATTCGTAAAAGGTTTAAAATTCGTAAATTTACTAAACAAAACTAAAACAATATTAAAAGGAAGTGAACTTCAAGAAATTGTTAACCCAGGTAAGTTAACAGAAGTACAAATAATGCAATATAAATGTATGAAAGAAGTGTTAAAAAATATTGAAAATGTTCATAAATGATGATATACAAAGGCAAATGGTGAACGCAAAACAGACAGTATATTTTTTTTATTTGCTAATAATGCTGATGATTTTACACACGAGTTGAATGAACTTTGGCAAATTATTTTATTTATTTTCTTGTTGTATATTATAAAATAAATAAATTATGAACAAATTTTACTTCATGGGCGCCCAATGTATAGAAAGATAGCGACGGCGGGTGTAATGTCATCATGAATGTTGTCTTAGGCAAATCCACGCAAGAAATGCAACACAGTGAAGTAGTACAGTGCGTGCCAATAGTTTGTGCAACAATTATGCTATGTACTATCGTAGGATAATGAAAATCACTACGATTTATTTTAATTTTTATCTGAATTTCTGGTTATTTTTCATTTGTGATGATCATAAAAGCACGCTTCAGTTGTGTTGCTTATACATCGGACGCGTTCAAATATAAATCAAACAATGACGAAGTGGTAAAAGAGGTTCACATTCTATTTACACAAATGCTATTGAACCTGTATAGCATTTTTATTTTCTTTTTGATACATTTTTATAATTATATTAATATATTAAAAATTTAACACAAATTCGGTGTTGCTGTTACAAAAACACGTTTTGATCTTCTCTTATAAGGCCATTTACTCGAATGAACTCATTTGGCATTTCCTAAATTTAGATTTGGGTTCAAAGACACATGCATGTATGCATGCGTAATGTTTCTCATAAATGGATTAAGCAAAAAAATTTGTGAAATAATTATTATGATCTATTCTTTTCCACTAGATATAACCTTGGATTGTTTGGGTTTATAGTGAAGCTGCTTAACATTTGCATCACGACATTCTCTATCACCCCAACTATTGTAAATACTAGTACTTTCGGAAGGAAGGAGTTAGTTGCTGCTAAAAAAATTAATTACGGGCCATCACAAATGGCGGGCGGGTATTCTACCGACACATACTTTCTATTCTTTTACAACAACTTCGAATTTTTTTCATATTGGCAACAACTGTATATATTTCTGTATAAAACGTAAAATTAGTTCCATAGTCGTAGTAGTCTGCTTGTTCAAACCTCAGTTGCTACTGTTTGTCAGCAGTCGTCTGTCAATCATACGCAGTACATCCCTAGGCTTATCAACGCTGAAAGATCAAAGAAAATGGGGTCCTAGTTATTGGAAGCAACGTCTTCAAGAGTGAATTGTCATTATTATGTATTGCCATTATGAGGTGCCATAGTACTGCTATCATAAGATATATTGTACTCAAAATATTATAGGGAATCATAAAATAAGTCTTTCAAGCCTATTGCACCGAAAAAGATCAGGATGCTGCTCGGTGGCAAAAAAAAAAAAAAAAAAAAAAACAATTGCCTGTCCAGTACTGGCTCAGAAATCCTTACACTCTAAACAAATTTGAACAATTGCTGATGTGAGGATGCAAGATCTGGTTTATATAGTCTTCGCCAAACTCTTTCAATTTTTTCTAGCCAGCAAAAGTATGTGTGCTCCGTCGTTGTCTTTATGGAATGCAATAGTTTTTTTTTCCCAATTCTAGACGGTTTAATTGAGTAACTTGCTTCAATTTCGTTAACTTTTGGCGGTTTGTCAGCTCGTAAGGAAGAATTTTCTACCTTCAGTATTACACTTTTCGGTAATTTTTCTTTTTCTACCATCCATGATCTGTTTCGCACTTTATAATTGTACTTGATCAACTTGTCATTTTTCGTAATCATTAGTTTCCGGAATGGTTCAATAGTGTTCCATTTTCGCAGTGAATCGCAAATGCAAACGCGGTTCATTAATGGGTAGAATAAAAATGAAAACTGGAAACTGAAAAGTATTGATTGCTAAAAATTTGTAGAGGCCGGAACACTGTTTTTACGTTGAAAATTTTTAAATGTTGGTTGTCTTTTGCCGTTCCATTTTGGTAACTGTCAATAACTACAACAGAAGTTCACTTACCATTTAGAATGGTATCATAACCTTTATTAACATAACTATTCATAGGACTATAAAAGAAAAAAATTACAATATTTAGCATAAAATGACAATAATTCCAGTTTATTAAAAAGATACTTTTCAAACGTCTATTAATATATTGGATTCATTTTTATTTCTTAAGGCAAAGCGTTTACGTAAAAATACATTTCTTTAATGTTATATAATTAATTAGGTTTGTTTTAAACATTTCATATTTTATGTAAATAATGTGTAATTTAAAAGCAATAAAAGCATTGCAATTTATTATATATATATTCTCTATTTGTTTAAATTTTATTACAATTTCATTAAATTAAGTGAAAAAAAGTTTAAAGTATGAGTCGGGTATTTAAGAATCTAATAAATAAATAAGTAAACATTTTTCTTCAAGAAACAAATAAAGGAATACAAACAGAATATAATATGATGATAATGAAGTTTTTTTTTTGTTTCTATCTTGAATGTATTTGATTTAGCTTAATTTTATTTACTTACTTTCTTTTTCTTTTTGTTTTTTTTTTTTTTTACAACATATTTTCATTTAAACAGATAAAAGGATAATGTATTAATTATGTTTAGTACTGGGTTAATTTAGTTGTGTATATATAGAATAATAGAATATATAGTGAAAATAGATTTTGTTTTCCTTAAGAAAATGAAGGCCATTTGTTTTTCTTTTTCTTCGGTTTTTTAACTCTGGTATTGGTTATTTATTTAAAGCTAATAAAATAAATGTACAGCTTAAAGCAAAAATAAGTTTATCAAATAGGCAATAGGTAGTAAATATACAAGTATAAAGGCAAAAAAAAAAAATTCTAGAAAATTTCATTAAATAGAAATGAGATAAAATAAATTCTCCAACATTTTAAAGTAATCTTGGTACATTTGCATAAGCTTCGTATTTAACCATAATCATTTGTTTGGTTGGAATGTATAAACGTATTTCGTTTATAAACCCTTAATTGATGACACTATTGAACAAGTGTATTAAATGAAAATTCAAATTAAAATTTACTGCACGATACCATTTAGTAGTGAATGTAATGAATATAATTTACTTAAGCAATTAATTAATTAAGCAAAATTGGTTCTGTTATTTTTAATGGTTATATATAGATTTTAGATTTCTAATTGATGTAATCTTTTAAAAGTTAATTATTTAAAAATAATTCATTTGTTTTTGTTCTTTTTCTTTTTAATTCAAAATTAATGTTGTACAAAATATGTTTTTATATTAATCTTTAATTTGCCTTTAATTGTTGGTAATTTTTTTACAATATTACTTCTCTGGCTACATTTTTCCTTTTTAATTAATTTCAATTTTGGATTTTCTATTAGATTCTCTACATTTACTTAATATTATATAATTACATATATATATATTTATTTTTATTTTTTGTTTAAATTTAATTCTCAACCTTATTGAAAAGTTTAATTTTATTCCCATTTACTTTGTTAGTTATTAATGTTTCTTTTTTTTTTCTTTTTATTAATAAATTTGAAGGTACTTTTCAATTTAAACATTTCTATGAATTAATTTCTCTTTGGTTTTAAAGAAAAGCGTTTTTTGAACTCCATCAATTAAACACAAATGTTTATAAAATATCGAAAATAAAAATCAATTATTAATAAAAAAAAAAATAACAAGTTTTTATAAAAAATATTACAACAAAATTTTAGGTACATTACGAATTTCCCTAATTTTTTATCGATGATGATATTTAAATCATTAATGTTGAGAATGGATTATAGCGCATTATTTTTGATAATAATATCCATAAGACTGAAGTGATGGCACATAATACAACACCACCCCAGCCTAAATCTAGACTCCATGACGTTAAGAATATTCTAGCACCCAATAGAGGTTTTGCCATTATTGCTGGGCCGCCTGGTCGTGCCACAATACCATCTACGGTGCCGTCATAATCGCTATCCAGCATTGGTCTGCCTTGTTGCCGTTTAAAATGTATTATCATTAGCGTAAATAAAGCAAACAGGGCTGAAAGATATAAATTACTTAATTTCTAATATAATAATTTAAAGTAAAATTGTTAATTACCTGCTAGTAAATACATAACACCTGTTATCAATATGGCACTTATTTGCCTTTGGCATACCCCAAATGCTCCCACTAGAGCAGCACTGCCCAATATAATCAAACATACTAGAGAACAAGAAATTGACAAATTTTGCATTCCTGTAAATGAAAGGTTGTGGGACAATCAAGATTCTGCTTACATTTTGTCATTTTACGTTAGAGAACATGAAATATTACGAAATTTATTAACTTGCTAAGAAATGTGTTTACAATAGAGTATGCTGTGTAAGAGAAGCATAGGAGAAGTAGTGAAAATGTTTTGTATGCTTTATTAACTTCAATTTTCCAATCAGTAAAATATTTAAAGTGCTAACGGGCGGAAATTTAGTAAATAAAATAAAACAAGTTTATTAAAATAAAATCATAAGTATTTTGAAAATAAAATTACGAATTTGTGTTCATATTTTTAAATTGTGCGTAAATAAAACGTACATGAGTGGTAATCGAAATCAGTTATGATAGTATAGCTGCAACTAATAATGTACAATATTATGCAGTTGTAATGAATTTATTTTTATTCCACCTTATATTATTTCATAATTCCCATAATTTTAAAACCTTAAATAATTAAGCAATAGAGTAAATACTTCCTTAATCTGCATTTCTGAAACAGTTTAAATTATTTCACGTTTTGTGGTAGATTATATTCTTTTGGACATTAACCTTTTAGTGCCACGGAATGCCGACGTGCTCCTATCGCTAGTTCCGAAAATTGTCAGCGTTGTGATAGCGCTCCTTTTAAGAGTTCACTTTTGGCGCGCAACTTATGTAATTTAAATTACAAACAATTTTTTTTTATTTCTATTTTAAAATGAAATATACTATATTTGTGGAGAGTTCTTATTCTTATTAGACTAACTTAAATATAACAAAATTGAAAATCTTCTGTAGAGAAAGTGGCAGAAATTATGAATAAACAGAAATGGTGAATATTAAATTATCTATAAAAATTCACTTTTTACTGGCGTTTTTCACATATATTGGTAAAATATGTATGGCACTAAAAGGGTTAAGGTACAAAATTTCTTTTAATAACAAGGAGTTTGGCATTGGCAGCATTTGTAAATAAACCAAAGTAAATTTGTTTAACAATGTTTACAGAAATTTTGCCATTCGATGTTGTATGAAAAGAAGATTTTTTCATTTTGAAATGTCCATTACATTAATTACCGTACCCAACAGCGTCATCATCATCATAGATGGAGAAAAAATAAAAAAGGGATTTTGAGTAGAACATACAAAAGTATGTACAGAAATGCGATGTAGACATGTCTAAAATATGTAGCAATCCATTTGGGAGTGCTGTAGTGAACGACAGTTAAAAAAAAGAGGGCAACGGTTACATGTTCAGAGTAGTGGTTAAAACATCTATCATAAATCGAATTAATCCGAGCATGTTCAGCATACAAATATATTGTTCATTAAGAGTTACAAGGGCATATATGTATTTGGTTTTGTTTTCTTATTGTCCAACGATTTTAAGAGTTTTGTCAAAAACCACAGACCTTCATAAAACGGAAATGAAATGTGCAATTCTACATATGTAATATGTATGTACTGTTATGTCTAAAAGCATTCCTATGTATTTACTCTTTATAAAGAAGAGAAAAGTTATGATTGTATTACTGATGTTTTTAAGAAAAAAATTTGTGTTAATAATTTACAATTTTAATTTTAAATTTAATAACCACTTCACTAAGATTAGATATCAAAACTATTAAACCAATCTCTGTGCAATTATGTAAATCTGTTTCATCTCATTGAGGAAAATAGTGTTTAATTTCTTGATACATTTTTAAAAGTAACATATTTAATGCCTTTTAACTACAATTACACTTGTGACAAGTGCTCAAAACAAAAAGAAAAAAACTACAAGCTTATGATTGACGTAGTATTTCAACTGTCGACTCTGTAATGCTGCCCCAAAGCTGTGTGCAAATTTTATGCCTGCTTTAGGGAATAAATGAGTGGTGCTGTTTGTATGGGTATTTATGTTGATTTTATCATTGCCCCAACAGTCAGTCATATGGAAACGGAAACACATACGGCCTCGTTTAATATGTAATATACATATTCAATACGCAACTTCTGTTAAATGTAAAACTAATGCAATTTCCGTTTAACCCAATCGTTTTATAGGTTTCTTTTATTCACTGTCGCTTTATTACTATACACTTTTATCCTTTTGTAATTAAAACGTTTGTTAAAGAAGACTATATTAAAGAATAAACTTTTTTAATTGGTAGGAGAACTTTAAACGTACAATAAGTCTCGTGCCTTTCTTCAATACAACTTTAGAGTCTGTGTTACTGTTGTTGCGTTTTGTATTCTTTTTTTTAATGTGCGAATATAAAACACACCCTATATAATATTTTGTGGAAAGAAATGCATACTCGATTTTTTCTTTGTTTTACATACAATGTGTGCATAAGAAGCGTAAATACATACCATTAGTATATATTGTATAAAATTTTGCTTTTGTTAAATTTTAAGGAAAGGATAAAGCGATATGTTAAAAGTTAAGTAAAGTAATTATTTAAAAATAAAACAAGCCAAGAATGAACAGAGCATGCATGCACTTTAATATTGTTAAAAGTATAAATAATTCAAATACATAAGTTTATGTTGTAGTTTCTATATTTTTTCGTAATTAAAATATGTTCTGATGAGAGAGTTTGCGGTACAACCTACGTGATTATTGCCTTCTGTTAAGAATACATTTTTATTATAACCCTTTAAATAAAACAATTATTGATAGAATATTTATTTAAATTAATTAATAAAATATTTCAGTTGAAATACATGTAATAAAATGTGTTTGTTCATATCAAAGTTTATATAAAAAATGTTAATTTTTTTAATTCCCTCCCTTTAGGTATTTTATATTTCGTTTAAACGCAATTACAAAAAATGCCTTCAGAAGAAAAAACATTAGAAAAAGCTCCAGAAGATTCGACCACATCTGAGACTCCTGCACCAGCTTCAGATGGTCTTTCGTCTAGAGCTTTACTAGAACAGGAACGTTCAGAAAAAATTTTAAAAGCTAAAGAACTTTACAGTCATGGTTCCCGTAATTTTTTGGTTAAATCATATGCTGAAGCTGCCGATGAATTAAGTGAAGTGTGCTCCTTGTACGTTGAATTGTATGGAGAATTATCCGATGAACTGGGAATGCCTTATTTGCTTTATGCCAAATCCCTGATAGCATTGGCTTTAGATGAAAATAAAGTTATCGATGTACCCGATCAAGAAGAAGATGATGAAGAAGATGAAGAAGAAGATAAGGAAGAAGATAAAGAAACAGCAGGTTCCACAAATGGTGACACCAAGGTTTCAGAAAAGAATGGTAAAGAAAATGGCACGAAATTGGAAAGCATTAACGAAGATCCCGCAGATTCTACGGATGTAGAAATGGACAAGAATAAAGACGAAGAATCTAAAAAATTAGAAGAAGACTCGGAAGTTAGCAGTACTGCAGATGGAGATAAAATACAGACTGCTAATGGAGAAGCAGCCGAAGTAGAAGAAAAAACAGAACCCATTAATGATGGTGAAAAACCGTCAACATCAAATGGCGAAAGTGATGATATTGATGAAGAAGAAAACGATGCAGTAAGTTAGAGAAGAAAGCCTTTAATTATAGTACTCTTTAATGTAAACTTTCTAAAATGTTTTTAGGCATCAAATCTTCAATTAGCTTGGGAAATTCTTGAATTGGCCTCTAAAATATTTACCCGCCAAGGTGAAAATGGTTTGCCCAATTTAGCTGAAGTTCAAACAGAGCTAGCAAATATCGAGTTTGAAAATAGTATTTTGGACGCCGCCCGTGAAGATTATGGTTAGTATTTTACAAATACTCAATGCTCTAAAGACTTAAGTTGATTTTTTCCCTTTAAATTATTCTTGCAGAAAAAGCCCTTGATATTTACAAATCATTACCCAACAATTATCGTCGTGCTATGGCCGAAATTCATTATAAAATTGGTTTAACTTATTTAATGCAGCAACTAAACAAAGAAGGTGCCGGATCTTTAAAGGAGGCCTGCAAATTAATTGCCGGCGAAATAGATGAAATTAAGGTCAAAAGCAACCTAAACGACAAAGATAAAAATAATATTCAAGACTTGGAAGAAACTAAACAAGAAATTGAAGCGAAAATAATTGAAATTGAAGAAACACAAGCACAGGTAAGAGAGTTTTTCCAAACCTAATTTAAACTTGTTTAAAGTACTAAAAGCATTGTTTTGAATTCGAAGAAATTTTTATTAACTATAAAAAAATTGTTTTTGCAACATTTAACTAACTTCAAGACCATTCCATCATACTACTTATACTGCAGTTGTATCTGCAACAAAGTCTGTTAATTGTAATTTAATATGCATTTCTTGGAATGCATTATATTTTCTTTTAATTTCAGAACATTGCTGAAGTACGTGCTGCTTTGGATAGTTACATTAAGCCACTCAGTAGTGGCGATGTTGATGCTGGTTCTTCAAAATCAGTAACAGCGGCAGCAGCCTCATTATCAACAGATGGTTTATCATCATCAGCTGCTATAACATCGTCGTCCAAACCAACAGATATTTCACATTTAATTAAACGCAAAAAACCAGAAGAACCAACTTCTGAAGCCGAAGCTGCCGTTGCTTGTTCGCCGGCCAAGCGTCCTGCACATTAAAGTGTTTAGTTTTCATTTTATTTTTGCTCTTCTGTTTATAAATGTGTGTATATTTGTTTTTTTATATTTAATATGATGTTGAGAAAAAACAATATCTACACAATATGCTTCATAAATTAACTGCATTCCAGTTGTGTAGTATACAGAAATAATGGCCTCCCTATCCTATGTTCTCGTCCTACTTTTGTTTTATCTCAATAATACTTTATATTTTACTATACTCTTACACATTTTATTTTTGCTTATAAATTTTCTTAAAGAAATCTGTACAAAAATAATAGGAAATATGGGGAAATATTCTGCTTCTAATTCACTGAAGAAAATTGTTTTGATTATACTTTATTTTTGTATTTATTTTTTTTTTACAAATTTTGGACACTACCTCAGTATATACTTCTTATGTTTATTTTTCAAATTAATTTTTTACTTTCTTTACTCCCCATTTGCCTAAAAGTTATGTGGATGATGTTTGAAAAAGTTTGGTTACAAATGGTCAGTAGATGGCTCTGAAGTGTAATGTTTTCCTGGTTTGAAAATGTCACTTTGTTTAAAGCCCTTATTTAATTATAATCATTATTTTTATTACTGAAAAGTTAAGAATGCATAATTAATGTTGTAGCTAAAAAATAAACAGTGATAGAAGTTTCAGTTTTGCAAAACTGTCACCAAACTTTTTCGGGTACCATATTTTGATAACCTATTTGTATTTTGTTTTCAATACCTAATTTGAGTAGCTTATTTCAAATATTAGAAACACAAATTATTTTCTAATTTTTGTTATACGATGTTGCACCCTTTTGCGATTGTATATTCACTTTTCTGTTTTAAATAATCATAGAGAATTACTAATATTTTTATTCAAGCTAAATAATGCAAACTTCTGCATCTCAACTCATTATTTTGAAGTAAATATACATATTAAATCATTTTTACATAAATAGTTAATAAGACTACAATATTTAAATAAAGATTTTTATTAAAAAAAGTTTCATGGCGTCTATTAAAAACTTAAATTGTAGCGGATTGTAAAATTGGGTTTATATCATGATGAACACTATAAATAGCAAGGATTTTAATAAAGGAAGCCACGTAGAAGGTTGACGGCGAGCGAGACTACAATAAATGAATAAAACTTTGAAACCAATAAAACGTTCTTATAAAGAGTGATTCTTTTTGGCAACACTGGTTTAAACATCCCACGCACGTTTCGTGTTTTGTTTCACTGTCAAACATCTTCAATTTGGTCTATAGTCTTACAAACGAACAACGCTTGCAAATCATTGAATTTTATTATTAAAATGTGTCCATTTAATGGTCAGTTTAATCGACCCACTGAAGCGGCTATTCAGGCTATTGCGACTAAATTTCGCACCAAATTTAATTTGTTCTACATTAAACCACCAACACGCTTACGTAGAGTGCGAACTGAAGAAAATATTGCAGCTGTATCGGCCAGTGTTAATGATGACCTTCAATTATCGATTCGCCGCCGTTCGCAGCAATTGGGCCTCTGTTACTCAGTAAAGTGGAAAACTTTGCGAAACGTTTTAGGTATGAAGCCTTTTAAAATACAGCTGGTGCAGAATTTTTGGGTGAATGGGCTGTTGGAAAGTTGGCCGAAGATCCACTTCTAGATCGAAAAATTATGTTCAGCGACGAAGCTCATATTTTTGGCTCAATGGATACGTAAATAAGCAGAATTGTTGATTTTGAAGCGAAGGTCAGCATTGCAAAAGCTACCAATGCATCCAGAAAAAGTCACAGTTTGGTGCGGTTTATGGGCTGGTGGCATCATTGGACTGTACTTCTACGAAGATGCTGCGCATCGTAACATAACTGTGAAGGGTGAGCGCTACCGTGAGACGATATCCATCATCCAAAAATGTAAGAGCTTGACACATGCCACACAGCACGCGTAACAATGGACTTATTGAGAGGCGAGTTCGGGTGAACATTTTATTTCATGTTCGGGATCAGTCAGTTGTCTGCCTAGATCGTGCGATTTAACGCCTTTAGACTATTATTTGTGGGGCCATGTTAAAGCTCATGTCTATACAGACAAGCCCGCTTCAATTGACGCATTGAAAGGCAACATTGAAGCATTTATTCGTGAGAAAGAGTATGCAAAAATTGGACTAAGCGGATAGACCGTTTGAGGCCCAGTCGCAGTCAAAATTTGCATGAAATAATCTTCAAACATTAAATTATATTGACCGTACTATCGATTCAAATAAAGATTTCATGAATTGTGCAGAATTTTATGCGCTTTTTTATTGAAACATTTTCCTATAGCTCTTAAAAAATCACCCATTATACCGGTTTATGAATGTTTATGGTACTGTCTATTTAAGAAAATCAGTAATTTCTTATACACAAATTGCTCTATCGTTTTGGAGGTAGGTTCCAAAGTTTCACGTACGGCTATCGTGGTTTAATAATGGAGGGTTTGCAAAGTCAGTTGCGATCAACTGAAGACGAATATGTTTCATTTGCATATTTTATTGGATCACATTCCACAGTTTCGATTAAGGATAACGAATTTGAGGTCGGCTTGAAGTAAATTAAACATTTCTTGGAGTTCTTGAAACCAACTTTTGGTAAATATAATACCAAACGTCCAGATGAAATTAATGTCCGTTTTGTCAGGCCGTAACATCATGCTCCAGTTATTACTAATCCAGTGTTTACTGATACATGTTGACACATATGCTCAGCTTTCTCAAGTCTTTTTTTTTCTTAAACTATGAGCACTAAGTTCATTTTTAAAACTTATTGCTGAATTGAAGGAACTGATATTTAAGATCCCAAATAAAGGTTTACCAAACCTTTAGTTTCCGCAGTTTTTCTTGAAGATGATTGCATTAAACTCTGTGGTGCGAACAACTTGCCGCTACAGATCAATCTTGGGTTTAAAATCACTTATTGCCGATTATATCGTTTAAACTATATTCGATATTACATTGTATTAATGTATGTATAAATGAATAGTGTTTTTGTACTTGTTCTGATCATAACACATTTTATTACATGTATATGTATTACATACATATGTATTTCTGTTGTGTCGTTTACTTTAAAACCAATTGCAAAAAAAAAAAAAAAAATGTATCGTGTTGCTTTACAACATTTAAGAGAGTGTTTTGTTAACTTTTTATCAAAATCATCATTAAAGTACATACGGAGACACGTTCATATGTACATACTAGAGGTGTGCACAAGACATATAAAATTGCACACTATTGCATTTTTCTGAAGACCGAATATTGACTGCAGCAGCAAATAAAAACAAGTGTGAAGCAAAGATAGAGTACAAAAAAACAACTGCACTCGTAAACCATTGTACAACAGTATAAAAGAGAGTTGTGTGAAAAGTGCAACATAAATATTGTACTCTGCATAGAGTCACAACATGCATTTCTTTTTTATCTCTCGGCAACCGAACATCTTCGTCGACGCCAGCATTGCCAGTAACTATTTTAAACTTTTTATTTCTGGGGAAAAACCTTTTTTAACATTACTACTTTTTTTACACTACTGATATTCATATGGCAATACTGAAAATGTAGCTTCAGTAGTAAAATATGCTCTTACAATACACAGCATAGTTCCGTTACATCACAGGCAAACGAGTGCTGTTGTATACGTTGAATAAATGAGAAATACACATTTCAGTGCACTCGTAAAATCAAGAGCAATAGGAAAGAATACACTACAGTATTGCATTCGGTGAAGGGTAAACTAACAGAATGTCTTGTGCACACCTCTAGTACATACATATATTGAAAATGTATAATGCATGTGTAATACACCACCTTCTATACATAAATATGTATGTAAGTACATTATTTAAATACAATATTTTAAAGTGTATTATTTATGTATATATCCGTATGTGTTCAGTTTTAGTACTTCGAGATAGAGACAGGAATTACATTTATATTGTAGATTTTAAAATAATAGAGAGATATATATATAGAGAGAGACAAAAGTGAATTACACCTAGATTGTACCATACGTACGTAAATGAGGCTGCAATGTGGTCTGAGACTCACTATGTTGCCAATCGTTGCGTTGTTCCTCTCCGCGGGCATTTTCTGTTGACCCAGCCAAATAGTTGAGACAAGTCGGTGCACTTCTTGGGAACTTAGGATGCCGTCTTAATTCCTGAATTTCTTGTAACGGAAGATCTATGCAGAGAGTCCAAATGCCGCCATGCATTGGTACTAAGAATAAGTTATCACGACGGAAACGGTGATCAGCTAAAATTAGAAAGAAAATAAAAAGTAATGAAACTGCTTGTTCTTTGGGAAATTCTATTTAATTTCAATTAGTTGCAATTATTCGTTATTACATGACCTTATTAAGGTCATTAAAATAATAAAGTTTTCTTATAAAATAGTTAATAACCAATTTTCCTTTTGTCTATAAAGACGATAAAGACCAACTTGTTTCCTTTATAAAAAGTTTTGTATGCGTGTTTCATCAGTATTGGTGGAAACGGTAGGAAATGTAAATAGATAATAAACGATTTTTAAATGCTGTACTGTACTTAAAGAATTACCAGTTGTTTTTATCTATTCGATCAGGGGCTTTGTCAAAATGTTTGTATATCTGAATCTAGAAAATGAAGAAGAAGATTTAGAAACAGTAAGTTCCACAAAAGGTGATGTTAAGGTTTCTGAAAATAATGATAAAAAAATGGCACACAGTTGGAAAGCATTAAGGAATATTCTGCAAATTTTCCGGAAGTAGAAAAGGACAAGAAAAAAGACTGCCAATGGAGGAGCAGCAGGAGTAGAAGAAAAAGCAAAACCTATTAATGACGGTCATCAACGTTCAATGGCGAAACGGATGATATTGATGAAGGAAAAAACGATGCATTAATTGTAGTCGCCGCAGTCTAGTAGTAGTAGTACGTAGTAGAGACTACGGCTTAAACCCCAGGTCAGACATTAAAACCAAAATATGATAAAATATTTCTTCGGCGACGTAATTTTAGCAGATTTATGGCAAAAACTCTGATTAAATAAAATTGTCATAAAAAGTTTGTCAAAAACCTGTATGAAGTTAACACACACAACATAAGTGGTGTAAGAAGCTAGGTCGTTATCCTGATTAAAAGGTTGTTATGACCAATTATGTATTATGTATATCAGACCATAAAGTCTTCAATTATATAACCGCTTAATGTAAACTTTTTAAATCTTTGTAGGCTTCAAATCTTCAATTTGCTTGGAAATTCTTGAATTGGCCGAAAAAAGATTGCCCAATTTTGCTGAAGTCCAAACTGAGCTGAAAATAGTATTTTGGGCGCCACTTGTGAGGACTATTATTATATATATATTATATTATTATATTAGTATTTTACAACTATTCAGTACTCTAAAGACTTAAATTGATATTTTCCTTTAAATTATTCTTGCAGAAAAAGCCCTTGATATTTACAAATCATTACCCAACAATTATCGTCGTGCTATGGCCGAAATTCATTATAAAATTGGTTTTACTTATTTAATGCAGCAACTAAACAAATAAGTTCCGGGTCTTTAAAGGAGGACTGTAAATTAATTGCCAGCGAAATAGAAGAAATTAAGACTAAAAGATAAAGATAAAAATAAGAGTTAAGACTTGGAAGAAACTAAATAAGAAATTGAAGCGAAAATAATTGAAATTGAAGAAACACAGGCACAGGTAAGCGAAAGTTTTTTTTTCATGGAGTTCAAATTAAAACAAATTCCACTTTAAAATTGTTTGAACTCTTAAAAGCATTTTAAATTTAAAGAAATTTATGAAGTACACAAAATATCGTTCTTTCCTTGCTAAAAGAATTAGACTATAATAAATAACGTAAATAAGTACACATGTACACAATATATTCTGTTTTTGGCAACTATCTTCCTAGAATTTGTTACAGTAACTCAACCAAGTCCAATTTATTATTGAAACAGGAACAAATTAAAAAAATATTTTGGGTTTTAGCCGTGGCATATTGAGTAGAGTGCTAGTTAGGGATGCTAAACGGGATCGATTTTTAAAAATCGCGGGATAATTCGGGATCCAAAAATCCTGCAAAATCACGTGAAAAATCTCGATTTTCTCTTAATAATAAAAATATTTTGTTAAAAAATCACTTGTATTACAATTACTTACATATATCAGATATACGTAATTAAAAATAAAATATGAAAACAGCAAAACACAGCGTAAATTAACAAAAATAAAAATTATTCATACATATGCAAATGCATTAGTTTTAAGAAAATTATTTGAATTCCAACAAAAAGATTAAAGCCTCTAACATGTGATCTGAAAGGCTTGAAAGAATTTTGTTGTCAACGTACCCTGCCGTTGAAGAACACTTTTCGCAACCAACATTTGTTGGTAGTTCCATGATAGCTCTATGCAGCTTGTAAATATTCACCTCTACCACCTCTTGATGTAAATAAATCTATTTCTTTGGACAGTTGAATATCTAAATCAGTTACCCTTTTAATTCGTTTTATAGGGCTTTTGCATTCTTCGATGCCATCAAAAAATTTCTTATCAATGCAACTATCAGTGTATATTCGATTGTCACTAGAAATACTGGTATGCTACACTTGATTTGTAAGATCGTAACAATTGTAAAAAATTAAGAATTGGATTTCTATTTACCAGACTTAAAGATTTATTTCATTCAGTTGTATATTTTTTAAGGCAACTATGCCCAATAATCTGCTGAAAGTTAAAATTTCCTTTTTTGAGGGTTCATATATATATATATATATATATATATATATATATAGATGTCTTTTTGGAAATAAAATATTTTTGAATTGTTTTTATTTATGAAAAATTAAAACAAATAAGGCTTTGTTTTCTCCAATTTCCTTTTTTCTTTGTATTCTTATAAACTATACGCAAATTCTTTACACAAAATATTTATTTTCTATTGTAGTCAACCAATTAATGTTACAAAAAGTTAATATTTTCGTAAAGCCACAATTTTAATCCTCAATTTCAAAGCACTTTATGTATATCCTATAGGGTATTAGACTTAACTTTAATAAAGTTTTTCCTTTGCCTTTGCTTGCCTCACTGTCAGTCAACCAGCCCTACTATTAGCCTGGCATTGAATTGGTAAGAAAAAGTTTTTGTGTTCGGTTCCACTGCCGACGTGAAGTTCATTTCGTTATTAGCTTTCATTTTCTTTTTGCTTTCCCTTATTTATTTATTTTTTTTTTGTTCGTGTTTATTTTTATTTTGAAAGAAAATTTTATTTTCTCTTTCGTTAGCTTATAAATACAGCAACTATGCCTTCCATATGTATTAAAACTTTCCTTACCTCTTGTTAGGGGTTAAACCACTGTATTTTAAGACTTAGACATTATAAATGTTCTCGTTCACGTACATACGAGGGTACATATTACATACATTATACATACATATATAGACATGAATAATAGTAAATGTTAGTTTAGTTTTATGCCTGGCATGTTTCCCTCTCTATGTCTTTCAAATAAGGTCAAGGTTGTGTGCTTGATGATTTCGTTTCTTTTTTAGTTTATTGCTTTACTGTGAGTTTATATATTTTATTTTTTTTTTGTTTTTTTTTAGTAACTAAACTTTGGATAAAAGCTACTGTGTCGTCTTGCATAATGACAATTTAATATATTTCGATATAAACTATAAATCATAACACATAAATGTTCTTTTAATATTGTACGAGGTGTATTGAAAAAATAAAGTAATTCTTTTTTTATTTAGGGGAATACGATCGTAGTTACTTTTTATAACATTGGGAAAATCGAACCGTATATATACATATATGTACGAACATATATATGCTTTAATGTTCTATTACATACATACATACATAATTGGCCATTACAACCCTTCAGTCAGGATTACGACCTAGCTTCTCACACCACTTATGTTGTGTGCGTTAATTTTATACATGAGTGGCGGGACCTACTGTTTAAAGTCGACTCCGAACGACAGATTTTTGAGAAGCTTTTCATGGCAATTTCTTACACTCAGAGTCTTTGCCAGAAATCTGCTGAGAGGTTAATGTTCTATTAACTAACGTTAAGTTGACTTGAAGTGGAACGAAATAATTTTGAAGTATTTCTTGATCTTCTTTCGTTGTTGATCAATTTGTTTGTTCGTTGTTTTTGTCCTTTTTATTTGATGAGAAGTAAAATTAAAAGTAATGTTTGGTCTAGTCGTCTGTCTTATTGTGCGAGTTGAAGCAGTGGTACTAAATTATATTTTTTCAGTCTATTTTATCTATATAATCTTTGAGATTTCAAAAGAAGATATTCCGAAAATTTATAAAAACGGAGAGTTGTTTCATGCTTTCATCCTCTAGAATCTACCAACGAAATTCTTTGGCATGTTACTTAGTATAAAGAAATTGTTCCTATATTTCATCTGACACTGTTTATGTGAATTACATATAATGAATGTCAGCTAATGTGGTGCCTGAAGGCTTTTAAAAAACTTTTTAAAAAATTGTAAATATACGATATAGTATTTAAGTTACTATTTGAAGCTGTCGTTTGTTCAAACAAGCAAATTATTTGTATGTTTAAAAAAAGACAGTTAATATGTATTTATATGTGTACACTGTATCACCGGTTTTATTATCTTTTAGACAATTTTTAAGAATACTTTATTTCATTGCGGTAAAAGTATGCGATTGTACAGTTAAAAGGAGTTTTAAACAATCTTTTGGTATTTTCTAATCGTGTAAGCGTAAACAAATTTCCACAAGATTTTTATTAATTTTCAAAATACGAATGGAATTCTGTAACATTTCCTCTCCGACTTAATGTACGTAGGCACTTATCATGTAAATTGACCTTAAACAGCATTTAGTTTTTGTAATAATGTCTGAAGTGGTTAAGGAAAGGAAGGATGTTCATTAAAAAAAGCAAGACTATTTCAGAAAGATTGTAAGCCATTTCCCAAATTTTCTCATACAAGACCGGATAACAAAAAACTTTTGATAGGCGTCATCACTATAAAACTTTTAAAGTAAAAAGGAGAACGTGAAAAAGCGAAAAATATACTGTCCTTGTATTAATGTAATCCCAAAAATAAGTACTTTATACTAATGACGTACTAGTACTTTTGTCCTTTTCCTAATATACAATATGTTTTTGCCTTTGCCGAAATAAGACAATTAAAATTCAATCTTATATAATCTTATATATAATTCTTCTTATATACATACATATATAAATAGTTTCTAATTTAGCAGCGTTAGTATTCCAACCCTGATTGCTATTCACATTTAAAGAAAATATTTTTAAATCGTTTTTATTTAAAACCTAATTTTATCGACTCACCTCTTTTGTCCGGCTTCAACATGGCCACCTTATCCTCCATTATCCATTCGAGATGTAAGTTCGAACGATTCGAATATCGCTCTAAACTAATGCGATCCCATTTAACATGCTCCCAATGATCGGTCATGATGGCAGCACAAAGCATAGCCGTAGCACTGGTTGTCATGAGTAGAGTAACAAAGAGGAATAACACGGGCGGTGGACCCATGCAACAACTTGAGCAACATGTTGAAGAGCCAACATTACTGGTCACATCCATGCCAGAATTTAAGGAGGTCGGGCTATCTAAATTGCCACCCATGCCGCTACCTCCACCACCACTTGCTTGATGCATTATTTTCGAGGAACAACTGCTATTCCGCAACAAAATACTATTGCTACGTCGTATAGATTCAACGGCGGCGGCAGCAGCTGCTGTTGTTGCGGCCGAATTATGTGGATCGAATTGCAGAGAGCTGGCAACAACAGCTGATGGATGTTCATAAATGCTATTGTGACGAGAGGGTGAAAAATAGTAACAGGTCGTTTGCTGCTGCTGTTGTTGGCCAAACTTTTGTAAATTGCTGCAACTTTGATTATTAGTGCCACCACCAAAAATACTACTGCTGCCACTACTGCTTCTGCCACCATTACCATTTGCCACCACACCATCTGCCGACACGCATTCATTGATGGTGGTTAGATCCTCATTACTGGACGAATAGACTATAGACTGTTTGAACTGATTCGAATAGCAATTCTGTTTGAAAGTTACCGTTGGCGGTGCGTACTGCTGCTGATACTGATTAGTTCGTGTAGGGCCATGGGAGGATGCGTACAGAGCCTCGTAGTCGTAATGTTGGGGATTGCGATAAATCACAGGCCAGGAACGTGTTGTCTTTGAATTGTGCGAATAGGTGGTAGTAGTTGCAGTAGTAGCAGCAGTAGTAGTTGTGGTGTTATTGCTGGTGGCGTTGGTGGTGTGGGGGACGTTGGTGTTATTGCTGTAGCAATTGGGCGTGGCAGTAGAGGCAGCAACGTTCGCTTGATGATTCGCAATTATGCTACTGTTGGGCGTGTTCGTAAACGAGTTTGACGTCGCCGAGTTGGACTCCTGATGCTGTTGATGGGCTCGTTGTAGTTCTGCGAATAGCGGCGTTTGCTCGTTTGGTTGTGTCGTATGGCTATCGTCGTCGTTAGAAGTGGTTACATTCGTTTTAAGCGTCGTTGTTGCGCGTTTTGATTTGTTTGTTTGCGTTTGCTGTTGTGTGGCTGCTGTTGGACTAATTGCTGAGGCCTGTTGACGTTGCAACACATTTCTCAACGATGCTGCAACTGTCGAACAGGGCCCCTGGGACGTCGGCGTTGTTGCTAATGTTGTGTTACTTTGTAGCTTTAGTGGCGGCAAATGTCTCGTCACTGTACGATTTGCTTCTTTGCTATCGCTGTTGTTAATATTTGTATTGGTGGCTGTTGTTGTTGAGGGTGTCGTGGCTGTTGCTGCAGCTGCTATCACACAGTTTGCTGCTGCTGCTGTTGTTGTTTCGGCTGGCGATACGGCGGTAAGTTCATTGAAATCCTCTTCTTCAACTAAAGTCGCTCCTGAGGATAAAATTTTCTGATTAATTTCGTTTCTATGACTGATCGATGTATCGAATGTACTTTTACTGTTTGTCTGAATTATTGAATTCTTCAAGTTCTTGATGTTGTTGATGTTGTTAATATTGTTAAAATTACTATTATTGTTGTTGTTTGTTTTGTTTTTAGTTTTATTTTTATTATGATAAATATTGTTTAATTTTTGATTGTTGGTGGTTGTGTTTATGTTGTTCGTATTGGGAATCGTGACGGTGGCTATGGTTGAGCCGGTGCCGGTGCCAGTGCCAATACCTGTGCCTGTGGTTGTTATGGTGGTAGGAGTTGTCGTATTATTGGTATAACTATAATATTGGGCTTGTGAGAATGAATTTGTTGCTGCAATTGCTGTTGGTGATTGTGATGCGTGTGTGGTTGTTGTTGCATGACTACAATTGTTTTTACTACAACAACTTGAATAGAGCGCCTCGGCGTTTGTCGGTACTGCTGGTGGTGTTACAGGCGATGTTATACTCACTTCTGGCACACAGCGTGCAGTCACTTTATAGCGACTACCGCTGCTAGTACCCAAACCCAAGGCGCCCTTCGTACGCACCAGTCATAAATCGGTATCACGCTTTTTCAGTTTGTTCGTATTCATGACGTTCTGGGTTGAGCTCGAATTCGTCTTCGTGGTGGTAGTAATTTTGTTTTGTTGTTGTTGTCGCTGTTGTTGTTGCTGTAGCTGTGGTGCTGATGATGGTGGTAGTGGTGGTGGTGCTGATGATAGTGGTAATGATAGTGATGTGGCAGGTAGTGTTTCAGGTGAGGTCGTGTCTATGGAACAGGGTATAGGGGATTTGGGTTGTTGGTAAATTTTATTTATTCTGAAAATGTTTGTGCTGTTTTCTTAACAGTGTTTAATTAAATTAAACAATATTAACTTGTGTGATAGTACGTGTGTATTCTGTGTGTGTTTATATAAGTGTAGAAGTATGTCTATTGCTTCGTAAACAGTTGTTTTAAACAGGCCTTTTGCTTATTGCGGTTGTTGTTGCAGTTGCTTTGAAAGAGTATTTTTCAGATTTTAATTTTTGGCTTCTGTTGCCTTTTACTCAAAAAACTTTTTTTCTCCAGAAAATGGCTTTTTTTCTGTGTAAAAATTTTGATTTAAACTCTTGTTTTTTTCGGTTTTTGTTATTGTTACTTTCTTACAAGCAGAGAAATAAATTTTATTTTTTTGTTTGTAACTACATATATTTTATTATTAATTACTATTGTATGTTTATTGCCAGTTTCTACTTAGCTTTTTAAAATGTTTTCTTTCTACATTTTTCTTATGATTGTTTTGCTTTTCAAGCTTTTTGCTAAATGGCATAATTATGAATAAATTGAGGGGGAAATAAAGAAAATTTTCATTGAAAAAAAGAACAGAATAGAAAGAAAGAAAGAAATAGAAAGAAAGAATACATTGGTTAGTTATGATTGTAACTGAACAGTGAACGATTATTATTTGGAAACTAAGAAAGAATAATTATTAAAAAGCAAGGAATAATGTTCTTAAAAAATATTGATATCTACACAATACAATAGTTAAAAGTGCAGAATAGAATGCATGCACAGAAATAAGTAATGATTTACAACCTACGATAACAGAATAACATAAGAAAGAATTTTAAATTTTCTTTCTTTCCAAAAAATTATGTGAAAAATAATCGCCTAATACACAACAAATATTGTGCATTTTATCCAATTGAAATTAAAAATTCTTCAACTTATTGCAATATTTTGCCATGGAAACGTTCAAAAAAAAAAATTAATTTGCATGGATACTTAATTAAGTACGTCCGGTTACACTACGACATTTAAAATACAAATTTTTCAAACTCGCAGTAACATTTTAAGGATAAAAACAATTTTTATATCCTTAACACTGTAAAAACTGAACCACAGAGAGACGGATTACTTTCATAAGTGTTACCATGTATATTGATCCTCCAAAAACTACTGAATTAATGGCTCCGTTTTCAGCTTTCAGACTTCAGTCTGATTCAAAGAAGAATAGATCCTTGATCGAGACTAAAATGGTAGAAGGAATTATCTCCACAGGTATAGCAGTTAATAAAATTCCAGAGTTATGCCATCTGGCACATCTGCACAGTCGAACAAACATCTCAGTTCAAATCGCAACAATTAAAAAATTTAAAAATAGTCCAATTATAAGGAAATAGTCTTGGATATTGAAAGAAAGTGTAATCGAAGTTATAGAGAGGTCAACTACAACCTAACACAGTTTCAATAATTTTATTGATTTTTTAACTACAATTTCAGCGTAATAAATGTTAAAAATAAAATTAAATCTGTTGTAAGTTTTATGAAAATGTCAAAATTGAGCAAATTTTACATTTGGATTTTACTTTAATAATAACAAAAAACGTATTTTAAGCAATATCTTGCATATTTAATTTACCAATCTTCTATGGTATTTCAATACGAAAAAAATTTACATTGAAATTTTCTTTGGCAGTAGAAATTTATTTTCTCTATTGCATTATTCGTGTGGCAATAAAGGAAAGTTTCTTTTTTCCTAAATATTTTTTTTAAAATGTAAAATTGAATTTTTATTAAGGAGACAATAATAAAAATGCAAATTTAATTCACTTATTCACTCAATACAATATTAGATTTAATACCCTATAATAACGATTTTATTCGTTCGATTGATTATACACTGAATTCACTTATAGGTTCAGGCCGATAGGCATATAAACGATTTTAAAAGCCATTAGCAATTTGGTTGTATAGAGGGGAAAGTATAGAGTTTAATGCAATAAAAAAAACTACACTTTTTCATTTTCACAGTACTTTCACTACTTGATTAACCCCTTAAAATAATTAATGATGAAATTCATTCTAGCGTTGGTACAAAAAAAAAAAAGAAATCGTTGAAGAAGTTAACAAAATAGTGATGAAGAATCATTATATTATATTTAACAACATTGTTGATAACTTCTTCATTCTTTTTCTCACTTGATTTGTACCATTAAATTTTTTTATATCGTTTAAGGAATGAGGCGTTTGACAGGAAACTATATTCTTACCACCAGTTATTGCCTAGAAGAAACTGAAGTTGGTTTTTGCTTCGCTTTACTTATTGAATTCCTCTCTATCCTCATGAGGTGGAACTGCTTAGGCTTAATATAGTTATCGTTTTCGATGTTATCATCTCTAGGGAATTATGGATAAAGCGACGTTCATAATTATCAACTTCTTTAAGCTTAAATTGCAGTCATCGTAGCTTTGGCTACCGATTACATATATCTTTAGAATATGAATGAGTGCCTTACTATTTCTTGAAAATATGTAGCAGCCCTTGTGTTATTCACTACCGATTAAATTTTTAATTATTTGCTCCATACAAATAGAAAAGTATTTTCATTTAAATTATATTTCACTAGAGTGCAAAGTAGTTGTCAACTATACATTGGCTGTAATCATTTACATTCTGTGTCTATGAGTGTATGCTGTCTGCATCAGTTTCTTTTTATGAAATTGTCTTTAGCAATGAATTTTAAATTTAAAAGTCAAAATTTTATAAGAATTTTCTGTTGGCAACAGACATTCAATATGCAATCAAGTGTTACCTAAATATTCTCTATAACTGCCGGAAAAAAGCAAAAATCTAAGTGCATACAACATGTTGCTGCTACATTATTGAAAGAGAGAATTTCTGGATGAACAACAAGCTACTAGAGACAAACAAATTTAATTTGTTTGTGTTGATTAAGTATTTAACATAGTGCAACAGAAGAAAAAATATGTTGAAAGATAACAAAAACAACCATAATAGTAATACATACCTATGTCAACAGAGAAAGAAAGAAAATAACTGAATATCGTAAAATTCAATGAGAATGTTGAAAAAAAGAAAAAGTTTATTCAATAATATTAGCTTGGAAACCCACATTGTAAAATAGATAGAACACACACACCCACACACACTCACCGGCTAACCACGAACACACATACACTCAAATTACATAAAAACACCCACTTTGTTGCAATTTAAGTGATTTATACAGTCATTTGTAGAAGGAATCATTGTTTCCTGTAAATATTGTAAAACCAACATGGCGTAACTTGGATTTTCGTGTGCCTGTTTTTGTTCTCTCTACAGCATTTTGTCAGGAGAAAATTGAAAAACTATTGTTCTAACTTTTTTTAAAATTTCATTTTATACTATAAAGTTTGTGGACAGACACAACGTCTTCTTTTGTTTGTTTTAAATATTTTCAATATAATTCTATTGCTTTTTTTTCGGTTGGTAAGCATAGCGAGTGGTGGTCCTTACAAAACTAAACGGAAGCCATTGAAAATTTTTGTGTTTAACTTTTGCAGTCCAGTTTGTATAAAAATCATTTTTGTGCTATTTTAGCTTTTTTCTAAATATTTATATCTGTTGTATACGTTTCAACGTAAATCTAACAAAATGTGTGGTTGCCAAAGAGGCGTAGTTAGAAAGGCATTTTGGTAAAGGAAATTGGTTGGGTTTTATTAAGACAAGTTTGGTGGGACCATAAAATGGATTATAAAATTAAAAATATAAATTTACTTTAAAGTCGTTATTTATTTTTTTATTTATTAAAATCCTACATATATTATAAGCCTTTCACAGACAAAACTGATACATAACTGATAAGGCCGTGATGTCCAAGATTTGGGTACGTAATCTGGCAAAGGTTTAAATAACAACACATTTCAACTAGATAATACTATGCTCTCAATGTAATTCTCGAGCCTTTATTTACAAAGATCTCACTTTCAGTGTACAATAATACTGTCTATTACTGATGAGACAACGTCTGAGTCTCGAAACTCGCCTAACTTGCAATATTGCCATATATTCCCTTATTTTACATCTGGTAACTTTACAATCAGTCTATGTAGTGTTTTTCTTGTATTTTGCTACTTGTTTTGTTTTTATTATCGAACTTTCTGAATTGTGGCGTGTGTAAATCTTTGCACAGTGCATTTTGCGTGTATGTTATAGAGTTAGTTTTATTTTATCCCTGTAACAATATGTTCAAAACTAGTTTTGTATTAAATTGTATTCACTAAGTTTGTGTTACTGTATGTATGATGCTGGTGTTGGATTCTTACAGATATTCCAGAAACTTTGAGGTCTCTAAACGAAGTCTATACTTCCTGCTTAGAAAATTTTGGACGTCATGTTGGAAATGATGGTAGTCTGATCGTGGATGAGCTTGTCAGGCACCAATCCACTATTCAAATACTTCTTATCTGTTATAAATCCCATGATTGAGAGCAATATATGAGTGTAAGCTATACGGGCCAGAGAGAATCTGTGCAATACGAAGCTAGCTTCTTATAATATCTGAAGTCATTTCCTTTGATCAGTATTTACTGAAGTACTAGGACAACACTTTTTACATCTTGACATGTGTTATAGTGGGTATTCTTAAAGTCATGAATTCTAGCCATGCCATTGTTCCTAAATTCAGCAAAACAAAATACATACGTCACTGGACCGTAATACTTTCACAGAAGCGAAAAATATGGTTTTTCATTATTAAAAATATTCAAATTAGGGTATTCCATTGAATGTATTTATAGTTCAATTAAATAAAAAAGCAGTCTCTCAACAACAAATAAGATTATCTTTAACTGAAGATGGCTCTCAATGGTAAACTCCAGATAAACGGTAATGCATTCGTATATCATCACAAGCTAGGCATTGGTTGAATATGATAACAAACCGCTCATAACAAATTAGAGATTATTTTGACTTGACACTGGCCTATTGGGCCACTCAAAAACTGGTAGATTAAAACTATTCGATAAGTCAATCGGTTACCTATTATTCTGTTGGCTTGTGAATACCCTAAAATATATAATATAATTTTGTTATTTATTGAATCTACCTTTCTTCCATGTCCTATTTCTCTTTTGCTCAAATAAGAAAGGACATTTTTTTTTTAGATAAACACACAACTTTAAAGTGTGTGCTTGAAAATGTCAAAGTTGAGAAATTGTAGAGATTAGTTTGTAATTTATAATACAATATGAATATATTATTTTAAGAGATTCTAAAAACTATATAAAATCTTAACCGAAATTAAATATGAGACAAAACAAATATTAAATTAAAGATTAGTTTTAAATGAAATTGTAAATCATAACTAATGTATTTATTTATAATATAAAGTATTCCCAAATACTTTTATCTACAAATAAAAATGTTTAAGTTTGTGCATAAATAATATTAATTGTGGCACCAGGCCAGACATCAAAACAAAATACAAAAAGTATTTTTTCGGCGATTTTCTCTCAGTCGATTTCTGGCAAAAACTCTGAGAGTAAATAAAATAGTCATGAACAGTTTCTAATAAAATCTGTCGTTCGAAGTCGACTTTAAACTGTAGGTCCCGCTACTCATGTATAAAAATTAACACACATTAACATAAGTGGTGTGAGAAACTAGGTCAATAATCCTGACTAATGGGTTCTAATTTTTATTTCTTATGCATACAATGTACGTACGTGTTAAGAATAATTAACTCCGATGAGATCCAAAATATTTTTTTTTACAACGCTTTGATGGTGCATAAAAAGCACTATATGATCCTTTTTATAGTTTTTAACAAATCCAAAAAATGTGTTGGATTTTGTAATTTAATATGCATAAATTGGGAGAATTAAAAATTATAATTATTCCACAAATTTATTTCTTAGTCTTCACTATATTTTGTCATTGAAACTAAAGACTTAAGTTTAACTATTCTTTTTTAGATACAATGATTTTGTGAATCTTTTTGTATCACATTAAAATACAAAACTTAATATATAAAAGAAATCTATGTGTCATGTCAAAATAGTTCACTTTAATAGGAATATATGAGTACATTATGCTTGAAAAGTTCAGAAAGTAAGACAATATATAGGTGCCAAAGGTATGCTAAATATTTTTAAGGAGAATAGAGGTTTGAATGAGATTTTTCAAATATTTATTTGTTTGCAAAATAAAAACTATTTAAAAAGGTACCAGTTACTCTTTTAGGTATTTTTTCTTGCTTTATTTCGGGCATTTTGTTACACTATTGGATTATTCGATTAATCTGGCTT
Organism: Sarcophaga peregrina; assembly: GCA_014635995.1. NCBI lineage: Eukaryota > Metazoa > Arthropoda > Insecta > Diptera > Sarcophagidae > Sarcophaga > Sarcophaga peregrina. The sequence goes on along the minus strand of CM025789.1, from coordinate 106,136,293 downwards.
TTTAGAACTAAACTGTAACCAAACATTTAAAGAAAACGGGATACATGATTTGAGAGAGCATGGCCATAAGGCCAGACAATCCTTTGTTTCAATCTCAGTGAACTGAATAGAAATTATAATTTTATAGAAGCCTTTAAAAAGAAATTTGATCAGTTTTTCGCTCCAAAAACTCAGTCATTCTCCATTGATGCAATAATGGCTTTATGCCAAAAATCGTAAAATGTTATCGTTTAAAGCGATAGGTATCTAGGTTAATAATGCTGGTAACAAATACATATAAAAAAGTTGTTCCATTTTTCCTGATTTCTGTTACTCATCCTTTGGTTAATATAAACAGCAGAAAAACTAATTATCTGTACTTCAAGTAATAATTTTTCCTAACTCTATCTTTCTGTATAATTTATGATAACTTTCACCAGAATTCTGCAACATATTGTTCTAATATTGAATTTAATTTCTTTGCCACATTTCTGTGTCTGTTCTAAAAATATAAAATAATTCTTCATAAACTCAAAGTGTAAATAATATCATCATGGGTATTAAAGTAATAAAAACCACAGTACACATACACATCACACAACATCTAAAAGCATTTATTCTCAGAATATTTCTTTATTACAAACAATGGGTGTGATATTTTATAATTTGTATTTTTTCTTTCGTTTCACAATAGAATCATTTCGGAATGTTTAAATGTTTCTTTGCACTTGTTGTAATTAAATATGTTCTGCTTTATAATGATGGAGCAAATGACTGAAACCAAAAAAAAAAAAAATAAAAATAAATGCATGGTTTTATATGATATGTAGACATAGAAAATAAAAATTTGGACTACAAGAACTTTTTGATCAATATTTAATTTGTAATTTTAAAAATATGTTTTCAATAAATTTTTGTTAACACATATTTATGTTACCATCTGGTATATGTGATGGACATTAAAAAATATCGATGTTTTTTTTTTTGATTTAATACATCGCAGAGAAGTATCGATGTTTTCTATCCATTGATTAATTTTTAGAACTGTTGCGTTAAGTAGTCGTGTGACTATTTAAGGTATTGCTTTTAACTTTCATATATAGAGTATCTCTATAATAGGTTTTACAATCCTGTTATCTTGCCAAAAAACACGATGCTGTTCTATGTCAGCAAGGATATTTGCCTGTCAATTGAATGATAAACATCCTTCTGAGTTCCAAGTATGCGTTCTAGTGATTAGTTCTATTCATATCCTATTCTAAAATAAATGCTCTTTGAGTCTATAAAGCCTGGTGAAATGTCGGTTATTATCCTCAAACTACATTTGGTTAATAGTGCATTACTCAAATCACTTTTCCTTGAAATTACCCAACAAAAGTTTATATTGCCCCAAACACGATTAACTTGAACCTGAAAACTACCTGATCTGGCTTTTCATTATAATCTCGAGTCGGATTGGAGCCTGATAGTAAAATTTACTTGGTTATACATACATACATAATTGGCCATTACAACCCTTCAGTCAGGATTACGACCTAGCTTCTCAAACCATTTATGTTGTGTGCGTTAATTTTATACATGAGTGGCGGGACCTACAGTTTAAAGTCGACTCCGAACGACAGATTTTTGAGAAGCTTTTCATAGTAATTTTTACTCTCAGAGTCTTTGCCAGAAATCTGCTGAGAGGAAGTCGCCGAAGAAATATTTTTCGTTTTGATGTCTAACCTGGGATTCGAACCCGGGCCTTTCGTCTAATAAGCCAACACGCTACCCACTAGACCACGGCGACTTCAATCCTTTAATCAAGATTACGACTTAGCTTCTCACTTCATGGCAATTTTAGTTACTCTCAGCGTTTTTGCCACAAGACCGTTGAGATGAAATTGCCGAAAAAATATTTGTTGTTTCATGTTCAATTTTTTTTCTTTACTAGCAATGGAACTACACGCTTCTAATAAGCCTACTATACTGCAAAGCTTACTATGCACTCAAATAGTATTCCTTCCTCTGTACTTCCTGATCAATATCAAATTAAAACTTGTAGTAAAAATTAAATGTCACGCTGTAACCATTATTTCTACTTTTATTTAACCAGTGTATCACTATATCATAGAAAGCACAATATAAATGTTAAAATTTATTTTGCGTATCATTTGTATTGTTGCTGTATATGTCATATGTCATGTCACTGTTAATTTACGGTATGTAATATGCCTTTAAAATATTCTTTGAGCTACACAGATACTTTCTGTAGCAAATCGTATAATTTCTCGTTTTTTCTCATTTGGTTCCCCGTATCAACTTTGTTTGTCATTATAATCATCATCGCCATCACCATTAAGAAGAATAAACGTTCTAACAAAATATAACCTAAAAATATATATACGTCGTCATCAGCACCGTTGTTGCCGTTGTCATTTGAATGATGGCTTCATAATTAAAAAGAAAAACCCGCGTTATTTGGTTTTCAAACAAAGGCAGCGAAATATTTTTGCAGTGAGAGAAGGAAAACAATTTTAATATCATGTGACACATGTTCTGGTGCCAGTCATAAAAAAGGATGAGATGAGAAGAGACGATACCAAAAAGGAAAACGTAGAAAGTCATCATAAATCGTGAGCATATTTTTCTTTTTTCCAAGAAACACAAAAGGCTAAATGTTCAGCCTTATTGTGAGCTTTGTGTTGATATCAGTGAAAAAGGTCTCCTTATGTTCGATTTTATTTCTAAATAATGCCTACCCTCGAAAATTTAACTTTTTTTTTTTTGTACTTGAATAAATACATGCAGCCGAATTTATAAGAAAAATATGAGTATATGTAAAGATTTTTTATAATACTCGTAGAAAATATGTTTTGTTTGGGGCTTAATTAAATTTATTATTCTCGTTATTGTTGCTGTTGTTTGCATTATTCTTGACCAAGAAGCGAAACAACAATTTTTTATTACATTGTATAAATAATAGGCTTCTATTATTTATTCAAGTATTACTCCAAATATATACACAAAATATATATGTAAGTACATTGAGAAAGACCGAGTCAGTGTGAGACAGATTAAATAAATCTCTGCCAGAATTTATAATACAAGTTGCCGCCACTAATTCGATAAATATAAGAGACCAGGACAACGTATAATACTTTTTAACCCCAATCCTATGTTTTAATTTTCTTTTGCTATTAAAATATCAATCTTGATAGAATGAATAACTCCAGTTCTTTTCTAGCAACACAAAAACTTTTCTCTTTACGTACTTAGTTCTTGAAATAGTCAATATAATTGCAATATTTTGTTTCCACATGCCTTTTCAGTGAAGGTTTTTTGTTAGTCACTTATTCAACACGTGCAGTATTTCGAGTCATGCCATAATTCGGAAAATCTGAACAAAATAAATTACGATGACAGTTCAGGGTTTAGCTCAAAGTGACAAATAAAAATATTACAATGCAAGAAAGTTAAAGAAAAAACAAAAGTTCGAAGTCAACTGATAATAGATTTTTGTTAGTCTTCGCGAGAATTATATATATCTTGATACGGACTTTCGAAATTGATAACGGCTATTTAGTTGTCATTTATGCAGTATTTTCACCATGTACATGTGTTCGCAGGTGAAATATGCAAAAATAAAGCTTTGTTTCATTGCTAATACAAGTGATCTATTATGGCATTCCCTATTGCCTTTCATTTTAAAATCTATGGTTAAAGTTTTAATTATGATTCAATTCATAGTGCAAATTTTTATAACAATAAACGTGTGAAATATGAATAAATTATTTATTTCCCAAAAGTATCAAATAAGAGCAATGCAAATGCATTTTTTGCACTTCTTTTTTTGCACTTGGGATTTTAACTCAAATTAAAAAAACAGTTTTCAGAAGAAAACATAGTACATTATACCACATACTATATGGTATGTACAATTAAAAAAGTACTACAAATCATTAATAAAAAAATTTCTTTTTTAAAATAAATTCTTATATATTTTATTAAACGAATAATTCAGGAAAAATTAAGAGCAGATAATATATCGGTAAAAAACAGAACAGGTTCTTTGAAGATTAAAGGTTTTAGTTGTTACAAATTAATATTTTCTAGTGAACTTTTTATAATCATTGATAAGATATTTTTTACATTAAAATTGAAATAAATTCCATAATAATAATAAATTTTTTATTTGAAAACGTATGAGAGATATTAATTAAAATCTTTAATAATCATGCCTTTGTTGAATAATCAACATCAATACAATAATTCATTCCAAAAATTGTGCAAAAATACATTTGCACCAATTGACCACAATATATCTTAAAAAAGAGTTTTAATTTGATTTGAGTTAATTTTTCTTCCATATAGAATGTCGTTCGTCAAAGTAAATTCCGAAATATTTTACATGTGGGCTTTTATTCACTATTTTGTTATTTACTCAAACAGGGCGGATATGCGTTCCTTTGTAAATATTAAGTGCATACATTGCTGTTAATTCAGTTTTGTTTTTGATATATTTAATCACGTCTTTAACTGAAAATTTGTTAATTTGATTAATTAAATGTTGCGCTGCTAAAACTGGTACAAGTATTATCAGGGAATGCAGGAGTGTGAGGATAAATAGAAAAGTGGTTCTAATATACTCCACTGAGGCACACTAAAAAATTCAGCTTAATATTAATAGTACAAACTTTTGGCAAATATGCGGTAAATTTTTGACTCGGCCTAACCTAAACGAATTAAAAACTGTTCTGACAAACTTATGGTATACAATCATTCGTACTACTGGTCAAAAATTTATTGAATCGAAGGAAAACCATTTTAAAGATGTTGCTGAATAAAAGGGAGGCCGCACCATTCTGTACTAAATCAAAATAAATTAGTTTTGTGTGTATTGTGTTTGTATAAATAATAAAAAACATTTTTATAATAATTATTCCTTTATACACTTTTAATATTATCATCACTTCACTTGCTGTAAGCAATGCATATTTTGTGATCAAGCTACACGAAATAAGCTGGGAGCCACCACGGCATATAGAATTCAAAGACATTTTTTTTATGATTTTTTTCTTTCATGATTCATATTTTTGTAGAAAATATTTTTGCAATTTACGAGTATATTAATTACGGGTTAAAAATTCCTTTTTCATTACTACTGCCCCACAAGACACGGCTGGAAACGCTATTAAATTGAATAAATACCAGAGTATAGACTCTCTTTAAATTTATGTGGTAATTAAATATTTTCTTTGTATTTTGTACGTTTGCTTTTTGTTTTTTCTTTAAAATAATAAAATATTGATGTTGATTTAATAATGCACAAGACACACAACATCAACAACAAAAGTTTTGTATTACTCATATTTAAATATTAAATTTTGTCATGGTTGTTATGGTGGCGTATACTTGATGATAGACTGATGAACTTTCTTTAAAATACTTATACGTCCAAAGGTACAAAAGATGAACGAAGAATGAATGGGGAATAAATAATTTTTGGAATATTTTTTTAATTCTAATTAAATGTCATGCTGCAGCGCCTGCGCTTAATTAATGCAGTTAAAGTACCAACATTTTGTTTGCAAAACAAAAACAAAACAAAATTTTGTTTTAAAAATGGCATAAAATAATGAAGATTCAAATTTCTTTGTATTTGTTAAATTCTTCTTAGTTTTATCTTCTTGGCAATATCCAAATATTCTTCAGTTCACCTCGGCTTTATAAAACTTGATGTTTTTGTTCTAGATTCATTCTTGTTTTTGGTTTATTTCAGTGTGATTAAGTTTCAAATTATTGCATTAAGTTCAGATTATTGCAAGACGGGTAATAAGCCGTCAACAATTTTAATAAAATGCAGTTAAATTCAAAAATCTGTTTTAGAATCTATCATGAGAAATCGTAATAAACCCCATGGGTCGACTTATCTGCAAATTGTAATATTATCGTAATTATGTCTTCGAAAGTAGATATAAGAAATTGATGAAAAGTAAGCCCCTGACGACAGCATCGAATAAATGTTATGGTGGTGAAACAGCGGTGAATTATTTGTTGTGCGTTTGCTGAGATTGGCAAGGAATTGTTTCCTCATTGTTGGGAGTAATCTATCAATCCTATCCTAAGAATCCAGGAGTTATGTTTCCTCAGATTCCTATAAATACTAAATACTTTTTACATTCGAGACATGTTATTTCGTTGCCGTCTCTATAAAATATTTATTTTGGAATTACTTTAAAATACCAGCAATTATTGCATGGGATCATAATAGCCATCAAACAATATTAATTTCGAATAAAAATGATTCGAATTGTGAATTTAAATTTGATCTGTGATTTTCAGTTCATAAATAAATAATGAAATGCTTTTAAAAACGACACTTCAACGCATTAATGTTTATTTATATGGTAAATAAAATTATATCTTCTCTACCTGCATACACTACGTATGTGCGTATGTAAAGATTTAAAAACGCATGTAAATAATATTCACGCTTCATTTGATTAAAAGTCCATTTAACATGCACATCCTTTTTAATTTTTTTTGTTTATTTTTCCATTATCTTTCGATATTAACATTCGAACATTTCATTGGACACTGTTTTACTGTCTATTAATGTGAATTGTAAACGGTTGAATGGGCAAATGGTCAAGTACTGCCGAGATTACAATTTGGAAATTGGTTTTCAATATCATTAATATGGCAGTACCGATTAAAATTGTCATTGTTTTTTTAAAAAGATTCGTTTACAAAAATGAAAAAACAAAAAATTAAAACAAGTCCTACTAAAATTAAGTAAACCCACTCATGTGGTGAAGCAATTAAAATTTTATAATGAAAACCCGTAATTTTACTGGTTAGATGTTACACAACACACAGCAGGGATTATGGTTAAGAGATTACAGAGATTTTGTTATTGATAGAAAATCTGTTCTTTTATGTTGGGTATAATTTAAAATACATTACAAACAAATAAAATCATTTGTAAACACTAAATTTGGTTTCAAATTAAATTTAGTCTCTGTTGAAATAGCTGTTGTGAACATTAAATGTCGTTTTTTTTTTTTGAAGTTCTACTTGAGCAAATCATTCCCCGACATTTTACGCCTTTAGATAATCTTATGCAGCACAATACCAAAATTTGAAATTAAATAACAGTGTGACTGTAAATAAATTCAACAGCTGACATTTCCAGTAAATAAAAATTTGGTTTATCGGCAGCCTATCAAAAAATGAAACATTAGGATGATATGAATTCAATTTGGACATTGCTTCTGCCAGTACTGTATCAATGTGCTTTCAAAAAGTCTTTTGCTGTGCGTTGGAAAAAAAATGTTTATATATTAGGATTCGATTCTAAGCGGCCAAAACATATTAGTTATCTGTATTTTTTTTTTGAACATTATCATTAGGACCTTAAGGTTTTCCTTTGATATTCACAGTACTTTAATAAACCCATCTATCGCATTATAGTTATGGTCGTACTGTAGTGCCAGGTTCACTTCATTGCCTATCATTAAGATCTACCTCATTCTAATAGTTTACTCTTTATGTTCGTTGAATCATTTGAATCATGTAGTTAAACTGAATCTGTCATTATCTTTGTATGAGCATACTTTATATCACTCTTCAAATTAAGGCGAGCCAAGATTACGACCTATCGTGTTGCGCGTATTAATTTTGTACATGAACGGCAGTACCTACAGTATAAAAACGATTTTGAACGAAGGCTTTTTGCAGACTGTAGCCGAAAGAAATATTTTTCTTATATCGTTTTGATTAAAACGTCTCAACTGGGGTTTAATCCATGGGCTCGCGTCTAACAAGTCAACACAATGCCTAGACTATGGTGACTTCAAATTGAAATGACTGTCTCTAAGAGCGAGCCGTTTCTAAGCGGCAACAAGTCATCTCACTAAGAGGATATAGATTTGCTCTAAATAGGATCATTTTAGCAATACTCCCATACCTTATAGTTTTGAAAGTGTATTGAAGCATATGTTTTGACTTAATGTATCGTATATAAACTATATATAGTATGTATGTATCCATGTGTGTATATACAACAATAACTTTAGTTTCTTTTAAATCTAACAACATCCGCAATTGTGTATTCGTTGATGCTTGTAATGTGGTTTTGGCTTTTACTGTTTTGTTCTTTTATCAATTGCTTAAATTGCTTCAGAAAGACTTCAACTAAGAAATTACGATAAAAACTATATTCTTGCCTGTAGTTTAAGTATCTATCTTAGTATCTTAAGTATAGTTGTTACTATACCGGTTACAATATTGTACGATAAACAGGACTTGTTAAGATAAATTTGTTACATGTGTTATAAGATATTAACACGTATTTCACACACACACACACACACACACACACATGCATGGCTATACGTGCCAATACATGCAAGAATACAAAGTAGCAATAAGCGTATGAACATATTTTATAAGATACTCACTCAATTAAAATATAAATACGTAAATACGTACACATGTACAGAAATGTATATGTATGCACTTAAGTACATGTAAGTATATAAACATTTTATATACTCTGTGCTGTATATACGTATGCATCTGATACAAGTTTCATACAACATACATACGTATGTATGCATTTCCCATATAGTATACTTGTGTATGAGTGTTGCCCTTCACCCATTGAACTAAAACATGACTTTGTTTTTGTTTATGGGGATCTTTTTTTTCTAACGACCTGATTTTTAGTTTTTCTCTTTATTTTCTCTCTACTTTTTCTCTCGTTTGACTTCAGCATTTGGCTTTGAACCATTGAACCACTTTCATTTATTTTTTTTTCTCCTTTTTCATTTTCTAAGTATGTTTTCTATTTTTTCTGTCGTCTTTTGTATTGTATTGTTGCTATTTTCCACAATTATTCCTTGAGGCAAGAAAAAATAGTTGAATTTTTAATTTTTAATCTTACCATTTGGAATTGCCAGATTGTGTTTGCAGTACGGATGCTGTGATTTGTAAGGCAGAGCGAGATCACAAGAAATTGAAATTTAAATAAGGCTCTGTGGTGATTTGAAAAAGGTTTTCATTTGGGAATAGCTCCATAGTTTTGATTGATTACCTATGTAAGGCTACTCGAACATGCCAGTAAAACTTCACTTTATGTAAAATGCACTAGAGACATTTTGTTTCGTAACTGTCGTTTTCACTAATCTACTTTGTATTTTACCTAATAACAGTGTTGCTTGTATTAAAACGTTTTTTAATGTTTCAAAACTGCACAAGCGGAGAAACTCTAATAAAATTAGAATGAAATTAGAGTCTGGTAAACCGTATAATTTAAATTGAAGACATTAATTAGCATAGTTAGATAGATGATATTTATTTCAAATACGTGTCGATTTTCACCACAACTTCCTGTCAAAGAAACTTTCCTATTAAAACAAAATTTGCACCAAAAACAGATAGGAGCAGGCTATAAATTAATTGCAAACCACGCTAACCAGACTAACTTTTAATATGTGTCGTTAAAAGAAACAAAAGATGAAGAGATAAAAAGGAGAAAACATATTAGAAACCCTATTTGCAGTTATAACAAGACACTGACCTTTGGATACACACTCCCTGAGATAGGAAATAAATAGATTCAGTGTTAACTGTAATGACGATGAGCAACATCGAGACTACGAATTTTAGGCAAAGTCTATTTGGATAGAAGCCATAGCTTTATAAAACTTTCAGGATGGTTGATAGCAGGCAACCAGAATATACAGAATAGAGACTATCAATCAGACTCAGAGATGTTCTCCTGCAACTAATACCACAAAACCGGGTGGACCCAAAAATACGAATATTGTTGTCATACGATTACAATATGAAGATAAACGCCATAGTCTAGTCTGGCTAGTTTTAAACACAATCACAAACAAATTATACATATTGAAATATAAATGCATCAGGATATTCAGGTCAAACAAAACCAGTAACACGTACTAAAAGAAAGTGAAGATGAATTGCCAATATTTACAGGAGGAACACCCATAGTATCACAAATATGGCGAAAGAGTTGAATCGTCAAGTAATTAAACGGTCAACGCCTAGGTACGTAAAATACATTATATGGGTTTATGGTTTATAACAAATCGTGTAAATTACAGACGCTTTAGAGACCTCTACGACGAGCAATGAAGAGAAAAAACTTTTCAGACGAGGTCTTAAAATTTTAAGAGTGGGTCCTGGAAATCAAATTTACTGTATTGCTTAAAATACTGTTATTGTGTGTTGTACTGCATGAAGTCTATTAAAAAAGAGGCAGAAAGTTGTGGTATAAGTTGAATCAATTGCTCCATGAAGAATGGCCAGAATAACAAAAATAACAAAAATCTAAGCAAAATTTTATCTCTTTCGATTAAAAAAAAGGTTTCTATTCATAATAATGACGTTGACTTATTAAAATTGATTTCAAACTTAAATGATTACATTTCATAGATCACTTCACCCAGCCACAACCACATACCACTTGAATTTTATTTATGATTTAAATGATGAGGATTCTTCAATGTCATTTTAGACTCTGTCAACAAATTTGTATCGTCATTACTTTTAATGCAGGTTATAATTATTTTCAATTTGATACTAAATAAACAAACACTTAAAGATATCAATTTGAAAATGTTAAATTCATGAAAAAATTTAAACACACAGCAAAATAAGCCCATAAAACTAAAAAGACCAGTTGAAACATTGCCAAAAAAGAAACTGGCAAACAATGGATGTATTGATGAAGGCCGTTGATAACACATTTAATCTTGATTGTCCCCCACGAATTGCCTGCAAGACATGGACTAAGACATGGCCTTCTTGGGTCTGGCAACTACTGTTTGCCATTATTTTATTATTGTCGTTCGTTGGTTCTTATTGTAGCCGCTGTTGTACAATGATATTAAAGGATTGAAGTTGAAAACAAGTCCAGATTTTCTTACCAAAGCAAAATGTTAAGAGCAGCCAAGAACCAAACAAAAACAACAAATAATGAAAAAAAAAAGAAAATTCGTATTAAATTCATATTAGAAGTTAAACAAATATAATATTCTTTAATGCTCGTACGCTATACACACATAAATAATGTATGTATGGTATAGGAAATATGTATACAGGGTATATCAATTAATGTCATTTATAAGTAATGTTTTAAGAAATTGGTCGAAAGGCGATAATTTCGTTGCGTTGTGGAATGGGGTGTCTCAAAATTAATTAATACAAGATGTTTGTACAAGGGTTTATTATATAGTGTTGCCTCTACTGTTTACTAGGACAAACACCACCTTAAACGAACATTAACAAATTAGAAAACGAAGACCTCAAGCTGATGTCTAGCCAAACTGCAATATCCTGGTATCCTCTAGGTTGACATCTGGCGTCCGTATAGAAAATTACGTATACAATGAAGCCTTGTGCTTCTCACAGGAGCAGAATATTTAAATTTAAATAATCATATCTAATAGATGCTCTTAAAATAAGATTGCGTTTGAGGTAACCACTTAATTGGGATACTTTATGTTCTGAAAAGTCTTAACGGCCTAAAGCTTTATCTGTAAGAATTCTCAATTAAAATTACATTTATTTTGCCAATCCAGGAATTCGACTTTGTAAATCAATTAGATAAGCATTATTCATTGTTTTAATCTGAAGAGCATGATTTTTATAAAAATTATAAACAACCAACACAGTTTTTAATCGACACTATATACTACCTATAAATATTATTGCGGTACATCTTGTCTTAATTGAAAGCAGTAAAATTTGGCAGAAGTTAAAACCCAGTTATGAATGATGCTTCATTGATCTTAATATCATGTTGCAATTAATATTGGTTTTTGTACTTGAATAAATGAACATCAGCTGTATTATTGAGGTTTTTATTGATCTGATCCATCTGATTGTATTAGCTGCAAATGGTTTTAAAATATTTAGTGCTTCGCTTTCAACTACCATACCCTGTATTATGGTAGTATTGTGTACATAAAGTATAAGAAAATGTATTGATTCTTATATGGTACATAAAAACTAAATGTACACTCGACGAGTATAGTTAAATATGCTCTCACTTTACACAGATTCGTATGCTTCCATTAAAGTCTAGTATTTATAAGGGACTACTAAACTAAAGTTCACAAGGCGCCTGCCATACGAAGAGTAATAAAATATTGTTGTAGCCTTTAACTTATGCACGTATATACATATGTACTACTTTTAAATGCGAGCACGAATACATGTGAATTTTTTAGAGAATGTTGGTACTTCTATATATTGGAAACGAAAAAAAAAGAAATATTCAATCTCTGTGGTATAAAATGTTTTGTATGTTCCTACAAGTAGATTTCTTAACACCTACAAAAGCGGAGAATTATTTAGCACAGAATTTTTCAAAAAGTATGGATAACTTACTCTATATTAAGAGAAATTGAGACTGGGGCTCTGTAACACTACTTATGGAAAATTTCCACTGGAAACAATTGCGGGCGTTTCTTTTCAGATATGGAATGGATTAATTCAGGACTATGGTACTCATAAAAAACTGTTTAATCCAATGATGTTTTGCTGAGCTTTTAAATAAAACCCTACGTTAGAATATTGTTAGTTAGTTAGTTTTTTTTATTCAACTTTTGAACTCAATATCACTATCTAGGCATGGAAGTCATGTTTTAACAATAGCGTTATGAAAGTTCTTATCTTCCAAACGACTTACTCCCTTTTCCACTATCTTTCTGCTTATGCTAGAGCAGTCTTTCATGTTTTCACTAGAAACATTTGCAGTCTGTTTACAGTGAAGAAATTGAATACTGTGCTATAATTTTATCCGCTTTATTATTCTCACATGTATGTTTGGCACTGTATTTGTGTATACATCTCCAATGGCAAATTGTATAAATTGAATTCTCTAAGATTTTCAATTTATTTCTCTAATCGAAAATTTCAATTTAAATTTTCCTAAAACTATTGACATTTCAAATACATTGATTTCTTTTTAAATTCTTCTTAAAGTATTTGTTTACAAAAATCGTAGGAATTAGAATTTGAACAGACTAGTGAACAGAACCACTTCCCAAAAATTGATCAACGATTCAACTATTCAAAATAAGTGCGAAAACGATCGACAAATCCATGATTTGTACAATTTATAACATCTGTTCTGGCGTTAAAGCGTTCACGATGATTTGCCAAATTCTACCACAATTCTGCCAAATGTCACCACAGTTTGACATTTCCAGCTGTCATCACATAGTTATCGATATAAGCAGTTCTTAAGCAGCTAAAGTCCGTTACATTGTGCAGAAGATTTTCTGTAATTACTGCTTCCACAGAAGTCGTTATCAGTTATTGCCAGGGTTCGGGTTCCTGGTGATGTTTAATGCAACCTTTATCCTTACGACTGAAGTCTATAATTTTAAAATTGTAAATAGTAAGACCTGTGAATTTATAATAAGATTGTAGAAAACGACATTTAGTACAGGACTGTTTGTACAAAATGTGAGTTTGGTTTTAGTAAAAACCCTCCTAAAACACCAATTTCTATAGAGAATATTAAAATTTAATCAGCACTCCAAATTTTTACAAAATAACTGTAACGATTCACTTCTTTCCTTTATTATATCTGTCATGACCTCAAAGTAATTTCGGACGCGTTCCTTACTATTTGAACATTTGCATCTGCTTTCGCCACATTAATTCACTGTCAAACTCTTCATCATTACTTCGTTTGGTTACATCAAACTGTTGCCCTTAATCATATTTGTTTCTGCCAAAGACAATTTAAAATGCCATTAATTTTGTAGAAAATATTTCGTTTCTTTTTCCTTATTTTGTTGTTGACTTATTTTCTTTCCGATTTCGATATTATTCCTGCACTAGCAATAATTGGTTTGACTGCATTGTTTCGTGAGATTGAAACCGAATGTGAATTTCTGTTATTGGGTTTTTATTCTTTCTCTTTCAATTCATCCATCCATCTGTACATTTTAAGATCATAAAAATTCAAAACTAGAAGGCAATTCTTATTCATTGCTTGTTACTTGCAAGAATAAAAAATAAAACATTGCAAAGACTACGAGGACAATTTCAAGGCTTTTGTCTATTTTAATGGAGATTACAAGTATGATTGTGATTCATTGTATTTCTGCTATTGTTAATATAGCTGGTGTAGGTATGAATATTAAAGGTACTTCATACACATTGTTAATGAGTTTGTATGCCAAAGAGATACTAAAAATAAATCGAAAGAAATAGTATAAATTTCAATACCAAAAAAGATAGGTGTAAAGTAGAGAGTCTGCAGCAGACTTTATTAACTCGGAAATGAATCGGTGGAAACAATCTCTCAAGATCACACACGGCTATACATGATAGGGGATAAGTTTTGTGCAAATATGTTGACTGGGGCCAGATTGCTTAATTTTAGTAGGAATAAATAATATGCAGGGGAAATCTGATCTATTCCTATAAAACATTTTCTGAAAGGAAATAAAAATTATTCGTATGTCGATTCTCCTCTTTCTCTTTGTGGAAACAATTGAGTGTACTGTGGACATTTGCTGTCGGTTGTCCAATATAAAGATTAGAAAGATTTCCTCTAAAGTTGATCTCCTAGGTGGGTTACTAATTGTGGTACTACAATGCGCTTAAACAGTGGGAGAATCTGCTATGGAATGTCCACCACCTAACCTTAATCTAACCTACTACACTGTTTTCCAAATTACGTGGTTCGATGCTGTTAAGTTTTTGCCTTTCCATGTAAAAAAATGTTCTCATGTTTAAATAAAAAATCCTGAAAGATTGAAAAAAACAGTATTAAAAACCAATCCTGAATTTTAAAGACTCTATTCCAATTCTTAGTGATCTTGTTTCATATTTTGTTTGCGAATTGTGCAGAATATAAAATATTGTAGTTGAGCTTTATTGCCTATAATTTTGTTCCATGTTTATGTTTTTTGTTGCATTCTAAATAAACATACAAAGCCCTTGAGTAATGGTAATTTATGTTTGAAATATTTAAATAAATTGCTAAATTTATAGCTATTCACTGTTCAATTCATATACAATTCCAACAGAAATCGAAATTACAGTTTTAAACATGTCCGTTGAATTTATGACCTATTAGTTAGAACAGTTATTTAAGCCAACACTAAAATGTACTTGAAATTAGACAAAAAAAATGCATTTCTGCACTTCCACTCACCCACTCCTTTTCTCTCTAAAACAAGAATCCATAAAATTCAGTCGGTTTACACCAAAGAAACCATAAACCGTTAATTTATGCTTTACTAAACATTTTAAGTTTGTTTTTTTTTTCATTTTTGTTTTTTACTGTCCTACGAATGTCCATGGAATGAGGCGAACGTTGTCGATGGCTACAACAGCGTTCGAAGGATGTAGTTGCTGTTGACATATACGGCCATTAAAAACTTCATCTCTCCCTAAAACCATTTGTACGCAACGTTTTCAACTCTGTGATGCCACTTTAATTTGTTGGAAACACCAGGAAGCTGTGTTTAACCAAAAGTGTGTCAATTAATTGGTTTCCACTTTCTGTTTTTATTACTCTACGTTTCATCTAATTTTTGGGTATTTTTTCTTCTTCTTTTTCTTGTTTTTAGTTTGTGCCACAAATTATGGGTTGCGTTTAACCCATTAAAGGTTATGGTTTATTATTTCAGTTTTCCTGTATTTCGGTAAATACGATATGAGAGTGCACAATAAAATTAATAATAAAGATAAATTGTATGGTCTTAAGTCCCTACAACAACAACAACAACAGTTTTTGTTGAATTATAGCTGCACGATTAGTTAATTAATTAGATAATTTCAGCCCTTTTTCAAGACCTTAAAAATACAGTGGAACTTCTATAAATTGAATCACCATTATCCAGAAAAAAGCTTCAACTTCAAGTTAAAGAAGCAAAACTAGAAATAGAATTTCTCTCCAAGGTGCTGTTACTCTGCTTCAACTTATAGAAAATTCAAGTAAAAAAAGTTCAAATTATAGAAGTTCGACTGTATTGATTTCGAAATAAATAGATGGTTAAGCGCGGTTTATGGGTATTTATTAGCCTTGGTTAGTTTAGATGATTTTTCTTAGGAAATTAAAATTTTGTCTGTAACGACAGCTAATTTTCTTTTTAAAAGAAATACGTACTGATCATTGCGTCTGCGTGTAAAGAATCAATTTGAATCAATCCTTACTTGAGAATGCTTTCACTCCAAGTATGATAATTCTGTTTATTGTCGTAGCCATTTAACTGAAATTTATATTTCGGTGTTTTCATCAAGATTTCGACCTACTTAGAAATATTCTCTTCGGTGACGACATTTCTTTGGCCTGTAGATGGCTTTGAAGTGAACAGAGTTATATTAATGCGAAAACGATCAATAATTGTAGAAACTCTGCTCACTAGATCAAATATGTTGAATGAAAAGTGGATGAGCTGTTCTATGAGGTTTAAAAACAGATTAATTTTTCTCAAAGTAAATTTCTACAGTTTGAAAGCTTTGTTCTGATGGGAAATGATACATGATGATTTGAAAAATCTATTAAGTAGAAATGCCAGCAAAGTACTACATTCTCTGTTGTAAAACCATTTTTTCGATATAACCTGGTCAAACGATTAGTTCTGATCTAAACTACTGTCAACAACCACCACGACCAGATTTGGTCAACAGAAAAGGTATTGCATTCCATTATGAAAATGCTAGAACTCACGTATATTTAACGAGGCGGAAGTATCTGAACTTGGTTGGGTCGTTTTCATACAGTCATCATACATCACCATCAGATTATCATTTGTTTCAATCTGTAAAGAATTCTCTTAATAGTTTATAGGCCTACAGTACCTAAATTTGATTGTTATGTCTTTGCTTAGAAAAACTAGAAAATGTTGTGAACGTTTTAAATATAAAAAAATTGTTTTTCATTTCGGCTCAAATTGTCACTGAAATTGTTTTAAAATTTCGTTGAAACACGAAAAACAAGAAGCCATTGCAAGAAGCTGTGTCGAAACTATAGTTCGGTAGTGATTTAGTCGAATTAATAGGCATGAGTTCTATGAGCAAGATAAGAACGTAAAAAATCTAGAAGACAGATAAAAAGAAGATCCACTCTTATTACACATTTAAATTGTATGTGAAGTCTAGTTAAATATAAAAATCGAACCATGGCTACAAAAAATTCAATCCAATATGGAAAAAAACGGTTGCAACTATTGTATAAACCCAATATATGTTTTGGAAATATTTGCGAGGCGATAAAAATTTTGCTGCAAATTATTTAATTATTGGCGATTCTTTGCAAACCGTAAAAATCAAAAAAAAAAGAATCTACGTGACAATATTTTAACAAGCCAACTAATGATTGTTAAGGAATCTAGAGAAATTTATTTTCTTTTCGATTTATGCGTGTGAACATTTAGAATGTATAAATAAATTGCAGTATTAAAGAAAATGGGGAGAAAAATAAGTAAAGTGTTGAATATTAATTTTATTTCAATTTAATATTTTTGTCACTCTTTTTGAAATACATTTATACACATATTCATATGTACTATACAAACATTAAATATATACTATATATATTTGCAGAACGTTTTCCATTTTTTTTTTTTTTTTTGTTATTTATTCATTTCTTGTTGTCATCGTAAAACATTCAATATTGTCAGGAGATTAATATTATGGGGCATGGGAGGAATCGACGGTTTGATGGTTGGATAGATAGATGGATGTGACACAAAATCAAAATTTACAACCTTTGACATTTTGACATTTAAATCAGTTAATGTTGTGAAGAGGGAAACATTTAAAAAATGCTTACAGATAAGCTTCATATCACTGCAAAAAATGAAGTTGAAAAAATATTATCACGTCTAGTTTACAATTCATTTAATTTCTTTACGGCAAAAATTTAACAATTTTTGGTTTTTACTTTCAGAAAATGATTATTCAATCCTTAGAAAGATTAAAAAGTAATAATAAATGGTAATTTTCTTTTATTGCTAATAATAAGGATGGGCAACCTTATTCATGTTTACCTCTTTTCACATTTCTTTTCACACGCAGACAACTTGTTTTTTTTTTTGAGTATAAAATCCTATTACTCCTATAGTATATAGTATAGTCCACTGTATTTACATTACGCGAGATCCAAATCGATTATTTAAGGTATCATAACTGAGAGAAAGGACAAAACTTCTATCACAATTTTCAAATTTCTGAAACTAATATAACGATAGCGCTGTTTGTCTGCAACGGCACAAGATAAACCTACTATTGTAGAATTTGCTACAACAGATTTAGCAAAAATTTTGCTTGATTAATGATATACGTATGTTGCTTAAGGTAACCAAAATTAATATAAACTAAGAGCATTACGCCAATCTATTTATTTACTATTCTGTTGTTGCGTTAAACATTAATTTTTATTGTGTTTAGAAATACTTTTTTACCCTAATATTTTGTAATTTATATGTGACGCACGGTTAAAATTGATTTCACATTAATATATATGAAGTATTTACATACATACGAAACTTATTATCCATTCGTTTATATAATTAAAATATTGCATATAATACATCATACATACATAATAGGGATGCCAATCGGGATTCGGGATTTTATGAATCCCGGGATTTTTCGGGATTTTCGGGATTGTGAATTCATATGTATTTTGACCCTACAAAAGGTCCTGAAAATAAAATTCTATATCACTTGACTTCGGTAATAGCTTCTCAGTTGAGAGAAACTCCACTTCCATTGGAAAAATGTTATTTGATGCCGTCGAAGAATGCAAAAGCTCAATAAAATAAATTAATAGGGTAACTGATTTAGGTACTCAACTGTTGAAAGAAATAGATTTATTTACATCAGTAGCTAGTAGAGGTGAATATTTACAAGCTGCAACAGCTATCTTGAAACTATTTTACCAACAAATGTTGATTGCGAAAAGTGTTTTTGAACGGCAGCGTATCTTGACGACAAAATTCGTTCAACCCTATCAGATCACATGTTAGGGGTCTTTAATCTTTTTGTTGGAATCCAAATAATTTTGTTTAAAACTAATGTGTTTGCATATAAATTAATAATTTTTATTTTTTGTTAATTTACACTTTTTTGTTACTTTTTGTCTTGAATATAATTTGATAAACATACATAATTGAAATAGAAATGATTTTGTTAACGAAATATTTTTATTATTAATAGAAAATTGCAATTTTTGCCGTGATTTTTCGGGATTTTTGGATCCCGAATTATCCCGAAATATCCCGGAATTTCGGGATCGGCATTTACAAAATCCCGAATCCCGGTATTTTTAAAAATCGATCCCGTTTGGCATCCCTAATACATATATACATACATATATTACGTTTTTACAATCGAAACCACAAAAACAAATGAATATGAAGTGATAAAAATAAAATTATGGCCATAAAATTTGAGTTTCAAAGGACAGCAACAGCAACGTGTTCAATTTTTGCTAAAAATAGAATCTTGCAGTGGCCTGGCAATGAATAACAGCAAAACTTTGGAAGAGTCAAGGATATTTAAATATGTTTTAGTTTAATAAAAATTTAAACAAAATGTTTTAAAAAAGTTTTAAATAACTTAATTAATACTAAATTTTGTTATTAGCGGCATGAATATGAAAAAAGGACTTTTAAAATTGAATAAGACATTACAAAGTAGATATTTGGTAATAATTTAATATAGTCTAAAAAGTAAAACGCACCTTAATAAACAGTTCTAGGTAAATATACTTAAAATGATAATGTCAACACCGGCGATAGGATAAATAAACCTTTAAAAAAACTTTTTTTTTAAATTTTATAATTGCCAAACAATCGGCATGGTGGGCTAATAGCACAGTTTTATCTGAAAAAAGAAAATCTTGACTTTGTAAAATTTTTAAATCTTTTTTTTTGAGACAATTTCTTGTATATATATTCTATTCAATTATATTCTTGTATATGATGTCGTATGCTACGACTTATATTTCGATATAAGTAATTTTATAGCAGGAATATTGTAGCAGGAAAATGTGACCAAGGACACTCGGTTGGTCTACTTGAAATTTAAAATGTTTATTCATGGTATACGGCTGTTTTCAATAGACCAAGAAGATACCAGGGACCAGCGCGCTTAGCGTTTTTCTAGATTGTTGTAGCATAAGAGTGGAAATTAATTCATTATTAGTATTATGTCCCTATAAAATATTACATCCCATTATGTTTGTTATATGGCCCCAATTTATTCCGAGGAAAACAGCTTCACCTTCACATTATTGGAATTAGACCGGTTTTTAAGCATAAGTAATGATGAAAGATTTTAGGTGGCCCGAATATAATGAGAACACTAAGCCGAGTTTAATCGATGCCTAAAATCGTAGGCTATCAAAGAAATTGAATATTTCAACTTAAGAATTTATTTCCACGAATTTTGAATTTTTCATTTCAAGTTCAATACAATAAATAATCAAAACAAATTTAGTTTTAAATAATTTTCTTTATTCACTCATATTTTTTATTCATAAACTTTTCCAATTTAAAGGCTAATTTCTTCCATTTTTCCATACTTTCGTGCCACTATTGTCTCATAACACGAGTAATACATACAAAAGTCCCTTAACTAAAAAGGACCATTAAAAACGCAGGTTGAATTTTTATTTTTTTGTGAGACGCAAGTACGTATTAAGGACAAATTACAACAACAACAAATAATAATAACAAAAAATAAAATAACAAACACAAGTATCATACTCTAAAAATAATACTAGACCAACTAAGAACAAAAACAACAAAATAAAGAGAGAAACACAAACACTAACACACTAACTCAATAAAATGAAAATGAACTATTGTTTACAGAGGTAAAAGGAGAAAGTCCGAAAGTAACTAAATGAAAGAGAAAAAGAGAGGGAAAATAAAGAGAATAAGAAAAACGACAATGTAAAGAATATAAGAAATTAAAAAAAAAAAGAAACAAACAAAAAAGGAAACAAATATAACAACTAAAGAGAAAAACTAACCTTTATATCCTTTCAATTTTGCACTTATACGAGCAATTGACAAACGCATTGTTTATGTTTGTTTTTGTTTCTTTAGTATTGTTTTGCATTGTTTTGTTGCTATTTAAAAACAAAACCTGGGCTTGGCAAGACCAACAAGTTCAAAGTTACAATTTCATATATTCTGTAGACACTCCTTAAAACAATAACAAGTACGTTTAGAATAGCAACAATAAAATAAAAGTTCAGGCTTCATTTATTGTTGGTCTACGGAAGTTCCTTTTTAAATAAAGAAAAACCAGGATGAATATTACAGATGCAAAAATATATGTTTCTAGTTTCGATTTGTTGTTTTTTTTTTTGTATTATTCTTGAAATATCTAGAAAGGAAAAAAGAAAATAAACAGAAAATAAATAAAAATAATTGAAAACAAAAATAAATGGAGAAAATACATTTGAAAATAATATTCTTCTTTAAAAATCATTTGAATTGTTTTTTGTGTTTATTTGTTTTCTTCTTTGAATAAATCAGTAGAGCGGTGTAGCTTAAACGAATAAAAAAATGTCAACTGACAGGTGACAAACAAATAGAAACGGCAGGGGTTCACTTCTGTGCAGGATGAACAAACAAATAAACAGGATATATAGCTCTCAGAAAGGACTTTAATTTTCTTTTATCTCTTTGCTATTGTTGGTTAAATGAAAACAAAAATAAATTTTAATTGTTTTTAATAAAGACTCGACCTTACTATAGATTTAGTTAAAGATCACCACTGACTGATAATATTTTCCCTGAACGAAAGCATTCCTCGTTTTAGATTTATTATTAGTTCAATAAAACAAATAGAATAGAAATAATAAGCAGTTCATCATAAACTCGGTTTCTTCGAACACAGATGTCACGATTTGAATTTGTCCTATAGAGGACTTTCGTAATCATTTCAACCAGTTTTAAAATCTGATAACGTATAGCAAGACGTTGTAGTCTAGTAACGTCAGGCCCAGGTTAGTATCAAAAATATTTTTCGGCAATTTCCATCTGTTAAGATTGCTGGCAAAAACTTTGAAAAATTGCCATGAAAAGTTTCTCAAAAATCTATCGATCGGAATCGAATTTAAACTTTAGGTCTCACCACTCATGAGTAAAATTAAAACATACAACATCAGTGCTGTGAGAAACTGGTTCGTAAGACGGAGTAAAGGGTTGTAATGGTTAATTATGTATATAATGGATAGCATTAATGTATTTTTCAAAGCAGAGAACAGTTTTCACTTGTAATTATTCCCGTTACTGTGACTTGATTTGTTTCTTTTGTAGTAGATTATGTCATTAGACACTGTATTTTCTCAATAGTCTAATTCATAAATCTTTCAGTGCCTTTAGGTAGAGTTGTTGCCCATTAATGGAGCATATTCACTGCCATTCTGTATTTGAAACCCGTAGATGCATGTGTATTTTTGTTAATGGCCAGCTGCTATTCTTGCGCTATGGTCGCGTATTACGAACTCACGGCTGGATGCTGGGCCATCATTCCGATCAATGTAAATGAACAGTCAGATTAGCCCTTGCAGAATCCGATTTCTGTCTTTCTTTCTATCCGTGGTAGCACCTTTACTATCCAGGAAAATAAGTATTCCATACTACTACTTCGAAGGGAGAAATTACAGGTCAAGATCTATGGTTCACTAATAGTACATAGAGAGAGAGAGAAGTAGTTAAATAACCAGTGTTGTCACTTTAACGTTGTGGAAGATGGATGTTATGCAAACTACTTTCTTGCAGCTAACCATTCCTTAAAAACTACCGTCGTAAGTTATTTCTATCTTCACGATATTTTCTTTTTCTCTCCGTGGATCTTTTTTGACACCCCGATCTGATGTGATAGATATTAAAAACGATGTCTGAAAGCAGAATTTGACGTTCGTAGTTGAGACCAACGTTGATACCGCGTAGATCAAACCAACGAAGCAAATAAATTTGTTCATGGAAAATGCGTCTTCTTTGAGTATGTATTTCTATTTCAAAGTCATAAGTTTGGCTTTGAATTACACCGTAAATATAATATTTAGCAGATACTTGAAATTTGTACGTTTTCAATAACACAACAAACGATTTAATAATCAAACCGGATCCTATATCAATATTATTTTCTAATTGTACTCATGGTCATTTGTTACGTCGGTTTGGTTTGGTAATGAAGAAAATCTCTTGAGATTTAATATGAATATTAATCTCTACTGTTAACTCGATGAAATTTCATAATACCAACTCAAATGTAATTCCCATTACCCATGATATAAGCCACTTTTCTTTCAAATTGGAAGCAATTAATGCTTTTTCTTAGTTAAAATTGCTGTAAATTATAATGTATGTATATATGTATGCACGTACATATATAATGTAAATAAACATGCTCGAATACATAATTATACGTGAATATACTTACGTACATCACACATCTATATAATATTCATATGATGTACAAATGTTTGTTGCATGTGTACGTTATAAGAGAACATAATTGTTTAACAATATGACTACATACATTACTACACTAGTCCGTAAATGTTTTAACACGTGGGAATACACATGCATACGTATATACATATATATGTATATACATATACATATGTGTATGAATATATTTTTTTTATGTAAATAATTTTTATGGTTTTCAGTTTTGTGTTAAAATGGTGTGTATTTTCAAGTATTTTCTGCTGTTGCTGTTGCTACAGTTATGGTATTGTACTCGTGTATACATATGTATGCGTGTGTTCAAAAGTGCATACATGAGAGAGTTTTTCACACAATAACAGCTTTTAAAACGATTTTTTCCTTAACACTATTGCAGGCACTTTAACATGCTATGTTTTTATGGAAAAATTCAACTGGAAGGCCTTTTAATAAGCCTTTGCCATTAATTTTAGAATATTAGAAATATTTGAAGAAAAATATACCTTAAAAGCGGATTTCTGTTGAGAATCGAATTTTACATACTAGAGGTGTGCACTAGACTTGTATATGTCTATGTCTAAAGACACTATTGTATTTTTCTGAAGACCGAATATTAACTGTAGCAGCAAATAAAAATAAGTTTAAAGCAAAGATAGAGTATAAAAAAACAACTGCACTCGTAAACCATTGTACAACAGTATAAAAGAGAGTTGTGTGAAGAGTGCAACAAAAATATTGTACTCTTCATAGTGTCACAACGAGCATTTCTGTTTTCAGTAAATGGGAAAGAAAAAATGTTTTTGTTTTTAAAAAACAAAATAAACAAACAAAAACACCAGATTGTTGTTGTAAAGTTTATGGCGAAATCAAATAATGTATAGAAATACCTATGTACGCATATTTTTCAACGAATACACTACTGAAATTCATATGACAATACTGAAAATTTAGCTTCTGTAGTGAAATATGCTATTACAACACAAAGCATATTGCCATTACTTCACAGACAAACGAGTGCTGTTGTACACTTTGAATAAAAAAAGAAATACTCATTTCAGTGCACTCGTAAAATCAAGAATGGTAAGCTAACAGAATGTCTTGTGCACACCTCTAGTACATACACTTTAGACCAAAATCCAAATTAAATAACGATGTAAACGTAACAATGATCAGATCTCCTTCGGAAATAGTAAGTCGATCAGATTCTTTCGGAATTTAACATAATTGAAAAAGAAGAATACAAAACTGACCAATTTGAACTTTAATGGCCATAAAAGTAAGTAAATTAGGTTCCCAATTGGGTCTTAAAAAGATAGTGGGATATCTCAGTAATTAGAGAATTTGTTACGAAAAAGAAAGAAATAATTTTAAAAGGCCTCAATAAAGGCGTGTATTACCTGTATTTTGATTTCATTGCATATATGTCATATGTAAGTGCAATAAATATGAATTTTGCATACATATTTGCTTATGCAGGTATAATTATTTACATTACAAATAATATTATACAATACAACAAGAATATGGCAATCGTTAATTATAATTTAGTTTTATATGCAATTAAAATGAAAAAAAAAAACAAATTTCAACTCACTCCCAATTAGTATTTGTTTGTTTTATAGCGCACAAACAAACAAAAAAAAAAAAAAAAACAAAAATGTAACAAAATGTTAAAATTTAATTTCATTTTATTTATTATTTATTTCATTTTATTTATATTATGAATTTATTACAGAAATAAATACAATATTTA
This sequence comes from Sarcophaga peregrina, assembly GCA_014635995.1. NCBI lineage: Eukaryota > Metazoa > Arthropoda > Insecta > Diptera > Sarcophagidae > Sarcophaga > Sarcophaga peregrina. The sequence goes on along the minus strand of CM025789.1, from coordinate 106,111,099 downwards.
ATATTTGCTGTATACGAACGTATTCAAACACAAAGGAACATCCTCTGCTGACATGCACATATATTGAATGAAAATATGTACACGTATGTACCTACATACATATATTGAAAACGTAACGCAATAATTCAATTATTTTCGAATAGCAATGTTGTTATCGATGCAATCTAATAGAGATTTTTTATTACAATTTTTTCTTTGTTTTGCAATGAATAAAACACATCCTCTTTGCCATAAAATATATCGTTAATGGGTTAACATTGGACTTGCCTTGCAAGGAATAATTAATGAATTAAATTTATTTTCAGTTGCAGTGCCTTTTGAATGAATGCTAAAATTTCAATTGGAATAAAAATATTTCTTGCATTAATACAATACCACGGCTACAACAACACAGGTCAACTTTTTGAACCTTGAGTTTATAAACAACACTGTTAAAAATTTTGAATGCTGTATGTTAAAACATTATTTAAGTCATATGTATGTCTTAAAGGAAATGTAGTATTTAATGTAAATTTGTAAGTCAGAAAAGGATTCAATTTAATAATGAAACAATCATTGAAAAGCAAGGAATATAATTAATAACTTTTATATTTAAATTTTCCAAATGAAAGAAAGCAATAATAATAGGAACAATTTCTTTTTCTTTTTTTCATTAAATTTAGCTGTCTGACCTTTGCTAAATGAAACTTATCATAAATTCTTTTCAATTTATATATTCGTGTGTGCATTGTTTATTTTAAATTAAAACTACATTTTAAAAATTAATTTTTTAACAATCAAGTCAACTTATAAAGGAGAAGTTATATGGGTACACTTTCTTATATTGTTTTAAAATTGCATGAAAATCAAATATGTATGTATAATTATAAGGGGGAAAGCCGTATAAGTTAATGTGATGAACCAAATTTTCAAGTAAAGTATGCTTCTTATATTAATGTGGTATTCATATTACAGATACTGCAACAAATTCGATTTTAAAATTCAAAGCAAAGGGATGATCTATAAGAAAAAGTACTAGCAACATGAAGGTTTTAAAAAGTAAAATATTTAATGCAGTCTTTTTAAAGAAGATTATCCATATTATAATTAGTAGAAGTGGTACACCCAACTGTTTAACTTTTAGACTTGGAGCTTTAAGCCACTAGATGCTCTTCTCAGTAAATGGAATTTGCGGAAAAGATTGGGGTCTGGCAAGCAACATTTGGGTCGTAGTAACTGGAACAACATAGTCTGACAAAACGAAGATGTATTTGTGTGGTTTAAATGGAAAATGATAACCGTATGAACCACAATATACAAGAAAGACAAGTGAAATCGGCGATGGGAAGAAATTGAATAGTTCGCATTTCTTATGCTAAATTCAACGGTTGCATTAAGACGATGTAAGTAGACGCAGCTAACTTCTCTATTTTCCTTTCTAAATCTACAAACGCGGGTCATTTTAAAGCGATCATATCGACTAAACTATAAATACTATAAAAAGAAGTTGCAGTTTTTATGTAGAAAACAGCACTAAAATGTCAGATTACATTTTACAATATTTACGTAATTGCAATAAAATACTATTTAAAAAAAGGATCAAGGGCTTTTCTTGATTAAACACTTCTCTATAAAACACCAGAATTTCAGATATTAATTGTTGAGAAATTGCTTTTTTGCTATCAAAATATTATCGTGTGCTATTAACTCAACACAATAATCCCGTGAATTTGATCTAAAATTTTCGTTACTTGTATTGCAATTTTTGCCCTAGAATTTAAAGCAAAGATAACTAACTTTGGTGTTTGAGTTTTAACACCCAAAATATAACACAACTAAAGTGCGAATTCACTAAACTGTATGCGTACTAATTAACTTTGAAGACTGAAACGCATTTGAATTTCATTTCTGTTACACAACATCTACTTTAACGTATAATTAATAACGCATAAAATAATTTCATATTAAGTATACGCCGCGCAGAGCAAAATGTTTAAAACGTAAGCACATTAAAATTAAACTGAACACATTTTAATTCAATTACGTAATGAATTTAACGTACCACAAATAAATTATACCGTTAATATTATTAAAAGAAAACAAATAAAGAATATTTTAAAACAAAAATAAAAAATCAAGAGACTAATTATCAATTATTTGCACAATTTACTTGCAGCCATACAATGTAACTCAAAGACAAATTTTTCCTTTCATCTAATCTTAGGCAAACACTAAAAACAATTGTATTTACACTTCAATACACAGGCATATACTCTCAAGTATATGTAAAAATATTTACAATGTTAAATATTGCTGTAATGAAAAAATGTTAAACATAAAGAAACATAAAATACAAATGAAATATAAACAGAGTTAAACAGAGCAAAACATTAATGTTACAACAACAACAAAAACTATTATAATAACACAAACATTGTTATGAATTTAAAATTTTGTATTTTGCGTGTTTCTTATTTTTTTTTTTTTTGTGTTTTTTTTTTTACTTTCTTATACTCACAGACAAACAACAACAAAACAAACAAACGAGCGATCGAACGAATGGATGTACGTACGAAGGAATGAGCGGGCGTTTAAAAGAAACAAACGAACGAGCGTAGGTATAAAAATGCCAGTCAACCATCCAAATTAACAAACCAACAACACACCAACAACAACCATTACATAGAAAATGTGGTATGTATGAATAATAAAATAAAAGTAAAACCAACAATACAATTGAATTAAAAAATAAAACAAAAAACACACCCAAAAGGAGAAAAAATCAAAAACCATCAACAGTCATTAAACATACACACATACATTTACATACAATTAGAATGTCTTTTTTTTTTGTTATATTTATATTCTTAATAATAAACAAGATAGTGAGGGGAGAGAGTGACTCTCGTAATGACAATGATAAAAAACAACAAAATCATTTAAAAAGAAACAAAAGAAGTAAAATAAAAGAACATTCAGAAAAGAAAATAAACAAATTAGCAGATTTTATTAAAAAAAATGTAATGACATACACACATACACACAATTATAAACACATTTCAGTGAATATAGGTTTATGTAAAATATAAATAAAAGTATGAAAGAGAGAAAAAACCAAAATAATTTTCCTTAAAAGAATTTAAGAAAAAACAAACAAAGAAAAACTTTAAACATTTACGCACCACTTTAAGAATCACTGTCACTGTCAAAACCTTTAAGAAATCGTTTTTGGAAAAACAAAAGGTTAAACAATCACAATCTAATAAAAAAAAAAACAACAATACCCCACTAACAGAGCTAGCAGAGAGAGAAAGCGCGAGAGAGCGTACGAGAAAGCGATTTTTTTTCCTTTCTCACACTGTTGATTTTGTTCTGTTTTATTCCTCCTGTTGACGTTTGTTTACGTTGCTCTGGATAAGTTTTTATTGTTGATTTTAGATTTCAAGCTGTTAAATGTTGATTTTATTATTTATAAGCAGCTTATTTTACTTTACATTTAAACAAATATTGTAAAACAATTTGTCTCTCTTTTGCCTCCTTCTATTACTTTGTTTTATTGCTGAAATTATTTTCGTTTTTATTTGTTATTTTTTCTTTTATCGTTAACTGACAGAATAATTTTAGTATTTTAGTGATTAATTATTAGACGCTGAGACCCTGAAAGACGTTATTTACATAGAAGCGTTTATTTACAAAATTTTATTTATTTTTCATTTTATTTACATTTATTTCTTTTCCATTTGCTTTTAAACTTTGTTTCTTTTCTTTTTTTGTATGAAAATTGGTTGAAACGTAGTCTATTGGTACGTTTTTTTTTTCTTTTTTGTTCAAAAAGTACCGCTTTCAATTGATGTTTAATCGATTTTTATTTCACAATTTTTATTGTTTTCCTTTGTTTTTGTTTTCTTTTTATATTAGATATGCAACGCATCTGACATCATTTGAATGTGTTTTTTTTAGCCCAAAAATAATATTTTTATTTCTAATAGCTCTTAGAATACGCCACTACATATTTCCTATAATTATGTATTAATTACAGTCTTGTAAAATAAAATTAATTTTACGCTTTTAAGTTCTGTTTTTAAAAATTTACAAAATCTCTAAAAAGGAACGGAAAAGCCTACACAATACCACTGTAACATCTCGAGAATATGAAACGGTTAAAATTATTTCTATACTTTGTTATTTCCAGTAGTATCCTTTTAAAAATATTTTTAATTTAAATTTTCTATTCACGTAGAAGTAATTGCCGAATATAAAAATACTTTCATTGAATTTCTTCATTGATCTTTCTTCCCGTATTATTTAAAAAAACCAAACCACAATGCAAACAGTCGCTTCACTCTAAATTTACAAAATTTGAAGGATCATTCTGTTGCTCAAGCACCCAAACAGATTATTTGAACACTTCTATAGCGGCTCTGAATTTTGTGTGTGTTTAACTTCCCTAAAATGGAGCTGCAAAGTCTGGAGAACACACCATAGACTTGTAACGTAGACTCATTTGTAGAGATAGGCGGTGAATCGACAAATACGGACTATCTACTAAACTTTCTCTAACAGAAGTTCTAATTTCGACTGTGCGTACCTCCATTGCTATCATGCCTTAAACACCTCGTAATGATCGAAAAGTGGGCTATACTATTGTAGGAAATTTTAACATTTTTACATTTTTTTCGGTTGAATACCTTTTATTAAATAAATTAAACTTCAGATGAAAGATATTTAACAGCTGGCAGCCTTGCCTGGCTAACGGTTTTTAAGCCATCAAATAGTTAATATCATAGAAACGTGTTGGAGAATTAGTAAAATTTGGAATGAATCAAATGTTTGCAATAAATTTAGTGGGTGTCCTTTATCCATATCATCCATTTATTTTAAATTAATTACAAACCTAAACTTGTTCTACAGTATTTCAAATGTAGGCGATAATGGTTTTATTAATTACAACTAAGTGCCCTCAATTGAAAATTAATCGCTGTTTCAACATATTAAATTACTAATTGACATTCATTTCTATTCGTCTATTGAATTAATTAACTTTTCTAAACAAAAAGAACAGTAAATTCATTAACCCAAGGCATTAAAAATGTATTCAATTTCATACGAAAACTGAAAAAAGATTCATTTGTGTAATTACAAACCTTTTTAATAAATTAAACATACAATATTTCTATTTATAAAATTCGTAGAAAGATAAATTCTGATAAATTAATTGTTAAAAGATTCCAAATAAAGGCAAAAATTTAAGTCACGATTACATACATACATAATTGGCCATTACAACCCTTCAGTCTGTATTACGACATAGCTTCTCACACCATTTATGTATGTTGTGTGTGTTAATTTTATAAATGAGTGGCAGGACTTACAGGTTTTAATTTTTTTATTCTCAGAGTTTTTGCCGGAAATCTGCCGAGAGGAAATCACCGAAGAAATATTTTCATATTTTCGTTTTTATGTCTGACCTGGCGTTTGAACTCGGGCCTTCAGTCTAATAAGCCAACAAACTCCACTAGACTACGCAACAATTTATTTTTTTATGAGAGAAAGTCTTGCAGATGATGCGATTTTGTCGACTCTATGGCGGTCTCATTAAATGACCCTATCTTACGACACTTCCATCTCTATAACTATAGATACCGTGAAATGAATAACCCTTTATTTATAAAGGGATTATTTCTTTGAACTATTGAATTTGAGTATTTCTACTTAATTTTCTACAATTAATAACAAAAGAATCTAAAATAAATAAATGGTAAGCTTACTCCAATGCCCTATTCCAACCTCTGATATCATGTGGCACAGATTGCTTCTTCAAATTCTAAAAATTCCGTTGTACTGCGACCATATTTTTACTCCCCTCAAACGTCATAGTTTATCCCTATTATAGAGTAGTCGCTCACAAATTAGAACCGCTTTGTTTTTGTTATTCTAATTTCTGGACTTTTTTTGTACACGCGTATCAAATTTCACAAATAAACTGGCCACAAATACATAAATGCGACAAAAAAAATACATCAAATACAAAAAAACGTATATAATTTAGAGATTTAAAAAAAAGACGCTCAGAAATGTATTGCAAGCACTGATTCTAATTTCTAGAATTTCTAATTGCTGGAGGTTTCTTATTTGTGGGCTTCTACTGTATTTCCTCTAAACCTATTGCTCTAATAATTATGAGGCTGTTACGCGCTATCAACAAGGACAATTGATCTGATCCCGGAATACATTAACATCACACACGTTCCAAATATATATTCTGATGATATGATACAGTGTGCCGATAATTAATCTCAGATTTCTTCTGAAGAATCTTATGCGAGTAGATCTTATTTCGATTAATAAAGAAATTTTACATTGCTTCTCCCTATATATGTACTTGATATGAGTATATCCGTGTAATCATCGTCTCCCATTCGTAAAACTCCCTCCTCAGCTCATCTACATGCTAAATGACTTTAGTCCCCATACAATATTCATCCTTGGAGAGAGTAATCCTATTTCCTCTACCTAGCTAATGAAGCTTCCCTTTCTCGAATTAAGGTTATAAGGTGCGAGTGCAAACTTGGTAAACTGAATGGCAGGCCATTCTCTCTGGTACCTTCTGCCACTATTCCAATATATGCGCTCAACACATTCGCAGATCACAGTTGGTGCGTTTAGCAAAGTATCTACGAAAATCGTAAAGTGTACCGATTGTATTTATTTATCAGGTTATAAAGTTCCCTACTCAAACATTGTGCTGATTATAATCTCCGTACCTATGGTCCAAATTCCAAACTACTTGGATTTAATCCAATCGATCCTGCAGCGCCACTATAGTACAGGTTCCCATTGCTCCGGTTATACGAACACAAGCTAGTGTCTGCGTCTTCTCCAATCCAATTTGAGCTGTGGTCAATAACTAATAACTACTATGTACTTTAATTCCGAGTATAGGATCTCTTACTACTAGAATTTCTGCCTTTTCTGTCCTATCCATATAAACAATATAATCTTTTTCAAGCGAAAGTCTAAGCTGCACAGTTAATTCCTTCACATAATCTCGCAACAGATTTGTGTCAATCTCGTTTATGTCACAAGGACATCTTGATAACATTGAACTTGTTAGAATAGCTACACTCCTAACGAATATCAACCATTTCTACGAGGTCTGTTCATAAAATATGGTGAATTTTTAACTTTCGTGGTCTGCGTACATTCGACGTTTTAATTATTTATTGTTTTTGCTATGTTCGTTTATTAGCTTTGAGAGGCATCGTTGTTTAGCGATTTATTGTTATAAAAACGATAGAAAGAATTGTATCAATATTTGTGTAAAAAAAATAGAGTTAAGTGCTCAAAAACATTTGAAATATTGACGTCATTAACAAATTTCTGAGCGAAGCTTATGCTACGTTTTTTATTTTATTTTTTTTTTTTTGCATAAATTTAGTAATTTTGGAACGAACTTGCTTGCCATCCATTTCCAATAAATTGTATGGCATTAGACAAGCGATATGCCAATATTCTCAGCAACTTCTCTAACTGTAATTCGATGATTTGCCATAACCATTTTCTTTAGTTTTTTAACATTTTCATCGGGTATTGATCTTCTGGGGCGAGCATCCTCGTTCACATATTCTCGACCTTCTAAGGAAAACTTATTCCACTTGGAAACATTTTTTCGAACCAGAGTACATATGCTATTCTCAACATTTCAAGTGTTTTTGTACCATTCTTAAAATAAATTACCAAATTACACATTCAAATGATTCGAGACTAATTATTTCTATAATTTATTTTTATAATTTAAAATATCTTATTGTATTATTATTATTGTTATTATTATTATATTTCTTTTGTTTAATTTTCTTAAAGTATTTAATAAATTTTTTATTAAACAATCCACTTGAAAATTACAGTATATTGGAGGGGAGGAGGAGGTTATTATATCATTTAACAAAAATTTCATTTGGAGCACATATTCAATTTATTTCACACACATTTTTTTTTAAATAATAAAAAAAAATAGTTTGAAGTATTTTGAGACTTAATGACGACATCAAGGACACAAATTCTCTGATTACGCATTCGTTTGAAAATGAAAATACAAGAAATAAAGAAATAATCTTATAATAAAATATAAAAATAAAAACTAAAACTATGTCATATACTAACTAGTACTTGTATTTAAAGACTGAACAAATATTTCTCGCATAACTGACTGCTTGCACGGCTATGGACTATTAAAATCGAATACTAAACTAAAAAAAAGAAAAAGAAAAAGAAAACATGCTTCAGAGAAAGTAAAGAATCAAAAACAAAAAACAGAAAAAATACAAAAAATTAGTGTGAAATAATAGGAGAAGGTCGGTCCTTGTAGTTTGTATTTTTCCTGCTCTTATTTGAAAGTGCCACAATAATAAGTCTGCCGCCGCGTCTGACGCCAAATATTTTCCTTTACTTTTTTATGGGTTTTCTTATATGAATTGTCCTTTTGGACGATTTTTTATTATTAAATATTTTTGTGGGACCACTATTTAATTTGCTATTATCCTTATAAATTTATTTTCTTTTTTTTTTTTTTCTTGTAACTTCATTTTGTGCGTTTACTTTGTAGTACTGCTCCAATTTATATATTTTTTTTTTTTTTTTGATTACACAACAGCAGAATATTTTCAATTTGAAAAATTGGAAATTATTTTTGAAATCTAAGATTTTACAATTCTTTTCTCCTTTTTCTTATAATAACTTTCCCATACACTTTCACTTTCTTTCCAATATATATTTACACAACTGATTTGTTGTTGTTGTTGTTGTAATTTATTAGCTTATTCAGAAACAATAAAAAATATCCTTCACATTTATAACTTTAGCTGCATCCAAGAAGTTTAATTTTTAAATTAATTCTTTTATTTTACTTTTTGTAGGTTTTTTGTTGAGTTTCTTTTTTCATGTGCTATAAATTTTCTTCCTTTCACTTTTATTTCAACTCCACTTGTATTTTTCTTTATGAAACTTTTCTTTTATAAATCTTCACGTTTATTTTGTATGATCTGTTTAAACACGTCTGTTGCTTAAGAAATCTGGGGACGGACTGATACATCAGTTGTTTTCTTTTCCACCATAAACACTTGTAGTTTAGGCAACAGGACTTTTTTGAAGAAGAGGAAATTCACCACACCATTATTATTAATAACAAAACAGCATATTTTTTTACTTAAAAAAGAGAGCTAAAATGAAGTCATACAGTGTTTTAGAGTGGCCATCATACTTTACAATTATTTTAAGAAAGCTTTTGCCTTTATTTTCTAATTATTGCCATTGCGCTGCACTGTATTAGTAAAAAATTATATACCAATAATGTAAATATTTCACCGAAAAACGTCACCTATCCCCTATTCCCTCAGCTTTTCACATTAGTGTTGGATGATATCGTGAGAGAAGTCTCGACAATTTGGATTATACGGATGGTATATGTCTGTTCTCTAAGATGCAATCAAGCAAAGATGACTTGGAAAGATTTACTAGCAATATTGAACTTGACTACAATCTTTGACCGCGTAAAAAATTTTACTCGAACGACATAACAGCCCTACTGTTGCAGCTCTGTTCGACAGGAACTTCCATTCCTTACATGGTGTTACATAAACATATCGCTCCTTTATTGCAACATAGTCATATCTCAAAAAAACTTAAACTTGGCAAAATGCGATTTAAGTTTTCAAAACATAAGTCCTATGATCTAATTGCTGCAAACAGTTTTTGCTATAACTTCGGTTCAACTTGTGATATAAAACTGATTTTTTTTTCAACAGAAGGTCTAAAAGAGTAGTTTTGCTTAAGTAACTACAAATTTTTAATTTTATGAGATATGACTATGTTGAAATGTATATTGTGGAGTGGACCATCATTAGCTTTACTTTTCAATATTCGTGGGATGACTATCGCTGAATTTGCAAGCTTGAAACAACTCCGAAAGTCCATGAAAATGTTACATCGACTATTTATGGAAGACATCTTGATGGAAGGAAAACCATGAGCATATTAAGACTAAACAAAACCAACTTGAGTAGACAGTTTTCACATAAAAATTAGATAACATTAGATTTTTTTTAATGTTGCATTAAAAAACTTTGCACATGGAATATGCTTGTTAAATTTCCAAAAAATTTCAAATGAGATTGTACTCTGTTGTCCACTGCTTAATATACGAATATTTTCATATAATAAATCTTTTTCCTTATTTTTTTAATCTACCTCTCTTCATTTTTTACTCTTTACTAATAACAGTCAACTGCGCATAATCTTAATTGTTACTATTGGGAAATTCACCACTTTAATGAAAAACCATAACAAATACTTCAATTTTGGTAAAGTTATTATTTTCATTTCCATTTTATTTGTAATCTTATCAATTCCATACAAAATATATGTTTTTGGCACATCAAGTAGGATTCGTTGAATATCAAATCGTATACAATTGGAATATTTTTCCATGTATTCCATTAAGTTCAATGTTTTTACTTTCGCTTGACTTTTCATTTTCTAAATTTTACCAATTGGGTCTTCAAAAGGAATTAAAGAATTGCAAGTGTTTTTCTGTTTTTTTTTTTTGTCCTGTTTTTACACATTTTTAGAACCTTCTCCATAACAGCAAAAAGAAAAAACTAAGAAGGGATAACAGAAACGTAAACAAACAATACAATACAGAATAACGGTGATAAGTTTTAGATATGTGAACCATGGTTGTCTGTATGACATATGTATGTACATATACACACTTATGTACGTATGTATGTATTATGCATGTTGTACAACCACTGTTATTTATATTTATTCGCTTGTATAGGTGACTCATTGTAATAAGGTTTTTTTCTCCATTGTTATTGTTGTTACATTATTTACTGTTATTTGAGTAAACATGTGTCTGTGAGCAGTTGTAAAGTACAAGAGAGTAACGTAAAATGAGTGTTTGTTCTTTAATAATTTAAATGAACATAAGGTCAAATTAAAAAAAATAAAAAAAACTAACAACAATAATGAAGCAGAGGAAAAACAATAACAATTCAGCGATTAATTGCAAATAAAGAAGCGACAACAATGAAACCGGATTACATATTGTAAAAATACAAAGGAATACACAGGAAGTTTAATAATATTAAACTCTCTGTTTTCTTTAATGTTGCAGATTCATTAAGCACGCTTATTTATGTACATATGAATGTGTATATAAGTATGTATAAGTTTTTGTCCATGTTTTCTTTAATCCAGTACAGTGGTTCCATGCCATGCCAGGAGAAACATCCCCAAACCATAATACTACCTCCTCCATGCTTAAAAGTTTTTGTTGTATAACGGGAACAAAGTTCTTTATTTTTGGGATGTCTTATCCACGTTTTGCCATCACTACCAATTAAATTAACCTTACTTTCGTCCGACCATAACACGTTTTTCCATTTTTTTTCAAATAATATGCGATTTTGCCGATGTCGTTTTGTCAACATAGGTACTTTTCTAGAAGATCTGCCGAATAGATCTGTTTCTACTAACCTCCGTCTCACAGTCCTAGTGGAAACTTCAACTTCTGTCTAA